>BPTQ01000003.1:227803472-228031197 GCA_019973895.1 Chrysanthemum seticuspe
CTTGTAATGATCACTTGTGAAGAAAACCAAATATAACGAATTTGATGAAGAAGTAAAATAACCCAAACTTGTATCTTATGTCTTGTTTATCCACGTGACGTTGAACTTATACTAACACCATATAAGTAGACCGCAATCTCTTGACAAAATCCTCATCTTCAATGAGACACTGAGCACTACAATGTAACTCCTTTAAGTGATAGTTAACTAGGTCTTCATCCATCCACCCCTTGACCTATGAAAACTAGATTTTGCAAGTCTTCGTCAACATCCTGTAAGCACGAACAAGTTATCTCCAAAGTGTAACACCCACTTTAAGATATGATAAAATCATGAATCTGTGTAACTCAACTACAATATCAAATAAGTTATGATCAATCATCTTCGTAATCAACTAATCCAATAAACCAAATACGAGCTTTTTAAATCTTTTATGAACAACTTCCAAAAACCAAACTCCTTGTGTGCGTGAACCAATCTCCTGTGTGTGTCGTCAAAAACCACTTTGTACCAAGACATGTGAATAAGGTTTTCCAGTAGTCATCATCAGCATTTGGTTCAAAAAGCCTTCTAAGATTTACCCATAACTGCATCTCCTTTGTATCTTTGAGATCTTGAGCATTAAACCTTTCTTGAACTAATTTCCATAGTGTATTAAGGTCATCTCTGTCAAAAGCTTTAATAAGATCTTCAAAGGTTATGAATGATGAAGTTTCACCTCCCAGCCTTGTAATCTTCCATGTTGGAGCAAAATTGCTAGCAGAGTAAACTTCCCAATCAATGATAGGATGTCGAATTTGCAGTGGTTCTGGATAAAAATCTCTGTCTTCAATCACAATCATTTCAGTCATTTGATCTTTAGTGAACTTCTCAGTAGGAATCTCCTTCTCAGTAGACTTTGTATGATCTTCATCAACCTTAGTATTCTTAATAGTTTGAGAATCACTGACTTTGGCCTTTCTCTTCAATCTAGGAAATATTCTTTCTTCTTCTTCAGAACCCATTGGAATAAAAGATTTATCTTGTTTCACAGTTCTGTAGTAAGCCCTTTCAACTTGATCATCATACATTCCTATAAATTGATGCCTTTTCCAGTTACCAACATGACAACAATAAGTCTTCATAGATGCAAGTATTTGTGCCTTGGTTGGTTGTCTTTGTTTCTTCTGATTCTTCTTGACTGAACTGATTACATTATCAAGTGCTTGATTGTTCTTCATCATAATGAAATCTTTCAACTGAGCAGTTCTTTGTTCCTCAGTTAAAGATGCATCAGCAACAAGGTCAATTGCCTTTTTCTTGATTTCTGGATTATTTTCTACCAGAAACTGAATATCTTCTTCAGTAGGAACATAACTAAACTCTGGAGCTTTCTCTTTCAACACAATAGGTTGGACAGTGGAAATTGAATCAGCATCTTCCATTCTATCCAATCTTTGAGCTTCCAAAAAGCTAGCAACTTCTATTTCTTTCAACCTTTTCTTTTCAGCAACTCTTTCAACAATTTGATCTTCTGAAATCTTCTTAGCAAGTTCTTCATCATGATCAATCTGAACTTGTATTTTCTTTGAAACCTTCCCTTTAGGTTGATGTACATCTTCCATAAATGCTTTACCCTTATTATCCTTCAAAGTATCAAATTCTTCACTTGCAGTGGCAAGAATTGGCTCTGCAGTGGAAATATCATCAGTGGTAAAATCAGTTGCAGTTTGGAAAATGTCTTAATCTTCAAGTTGCTCTCCATGAGTTTCAGCTTCTTTTGCTCCTTCACTTGTAACACCTTCATCTTCAAAATCAATTTTCCTCCCCTCAGTGTCAAAACCTGTTTTCCTCCCCTGTTTGGAAGAAGTTCCTAAATCATGACTAGCTGAATCACCATTAGAAGGTGAGGATGAAGATGAAATCACCAGCTTTGCAGTCTTCTTGTGCTTTTTCAACCTCTGCACCTCTTCTTTTAAGGTCTGAATCTCTGTCTTTAAGAGTTGAACATCCTTGGCATGTTGCTTCTTGAAAGTAGCCAATGTCTTTTGTAGAGAATCAACCTATTTTGCTAATTTGGTACACATAACCATCAATTCCAATTGGTTTCCACTGCCCTCAGCACTTCCAACTGTGTTACCTGTTGGGAGAGGTGAATCATGGGGCATTGGTCTAGACTCCTCCATAGTAGGACTAGGTGGAAGTCTAGAACCACCACTGCTTGTTCCTAGACCAAAAGGTTTAGAAACTTGCTGTGTTGTCATGAGAGGAGTTGACTGTTTAGACCTTCTCTCATAGGTTCTTGAAACTGGTGGGGTATAATCAATGTTAGGAACATTAATTATGGGTGTGTTTTGTTCAGTTGAAATTTTAGCAAGCATTTGGGGTAGGAGAGGTGTAAAAATCATATTGCCATCTTTATTCAAATTTTGAAAAACCTTAGGCTTTAGGCAACTGATTTGATAAAAAGTAGTGTGAGGTTGCAGTTGAAATTCATTAAGCACAGCTTGCACAAACCTTGGATACATTAAAATTTTGGTTTTACTTTGTACATTGCCTTTCATACTGGTAAAAATATAATTGGACCAGTTGAAAATCTTATCAGTGACTAGACAAACCAAAGGATAAGCCATGGTTGAACTAAATTGCTAATAAGATGTTTTCTTAGGACTAAGGCAATGTAACAAGGTATGAATCAAAAATCTCCAATGGGGACAAAAACCACTCTTTTTGAAAGTAGCCTTTTTATCAGTGGTATCATACCCCATGGATGATAAAGTATCATGAATGTCAGACATAGGTAATGTGATGTGACCATTGAGATCATCCAAGTGAGGTACTCTCCTTAGGGATGCCTCAGTAACATCAATAGTTACCCCATCTACAGTGGCTCTGAGAGCATCCACTGTTTCATGTGTATCTCTATTCTCAAGTGTTATGGACTGAGCAGAAGTCCAAAACTGGTTGATTTGAGAGATATAGATTGTGGGTTTGAAAAGCAAAGCATACCTTATATGAGTGGTATGAAGAAAATCCACAATTTGATGAAAAACAGGGCCACTCTTCTCGGTATTCTTTTGTAAGTAGGCCACTAGGTTGTGCTCATCTGCAAAGTTCAAAGAAGCCATAGAAACTTTTGATTAAAAATATTATTACGTCAGTAAGAATTGAAAGAATGACTAGCCAATTGAGAGAAAAAGATATATATATATATATATATATATATATATATATATATAGGGTTAGGGTTTAGAATTTATGCGCAAGTAAAATTATCTTTAAAAAGTAGTTATAATATAGAAAGAAGATAATTTACTTAAAATATTAACCCTATATATATGACTATCAGTGGTTACTTTCAACGGCTAGTAAAAAATTAATTACTGACATAATCAGTTGTAACGGCTAGAACTACAGTGGTAAAATAACACTGTCAGTGGAAACTGTGAACTAGCAGTGGTAATTTTTCACAAAAATTTCAAAGAGCAGTGGGAAATAAAATCATGAGTAAACTAGACTGCTCCCATCATAGTTTTTAGCAAACTACCAGCTATCAACGGATTTGATATGTCTTTACCATGAGCCGTTTGCTATGGACTAGCCAACTCTTAATCATAAAGAATATGGTGAGTTGATAACCATATAGTTTTTGGTAAACTATTAACCATAAACGGATTTGTCAAGTCTTTACCAGTAGTCGTTTGCTCTGGACTAGTTGATTCTTATGTGTATTAGACATGGTGAATCAATAACCATTTGATGTGTATCTCAGATATGCAAACTTAAACAAGAATTTCAGTACCCAACAGTCTCCCCTCAACACTAACATAATTATGGATTAAGCATTCCAATACCTGTGACCAAGTACTGAAATCTTCCCACATCAAGACCTTTTGTTAACAAATTAGCATAGTTGTCATCAGTATGAATTTTGACAACTTGAATTAGTCCCTTTTCATAACAGTCTCTAATGAAATGGTGTCTAATTTCAATATGTTTGGTCTTTGTGTGTTGAACAGGATTCTTAATAATGCATATGGTACTGCTATTGTCAATATGAATGATGGTATTCATAAAATTGTACCCATAGTCCAAAAGTTGATTCTGAAGCCATAAAACTTGAGCACAACAACTTGCAGCATCAATATACTCTGCTTCAGTTGAAGAATTAGCCACCATTGTTTGCTTCTTGCACTGCCATGACACTAACCTATTTCCAAGAAATTGACATCCACCAGTTGTAGATTTTCTATCCAAGCTAGCTCCAGCATAGTCACTATCTGAGTAAGTAACCAGATCTAAAGGAGAATCTCTGGAGTACCACAATCCCAGAGTAGGAAATGCTTTAAGATATCTGAAAATCTTCTTCACAGCAGTCAAGTGAGAGAACTTGGGAGTAACTTGAAACCTTGCACAAGCACACACAACAAACATAATATCTGGTCTAGATGATGTAAGATACATCAAAGAGCCAATCATAGATCTATACATGTGCACATCAACAGCTTCACCACTATTTTCCTTAAGAAGTAGATGTGTAGTCTTGTCTGCAGGAGTGCTAGATGACTTTGCATCAGTAAACTTGAACTTCCTTAGTATCTCAGCCACATATTTATCTTGATTAATGAAAATACCATCTGGCTTTTGTAATACCTGAAGTCCCAAAAAGAATGTGAGTTCTCCCATAGAACTCATCTAAAATTCTTCTTTCATCAGTTTCTCAAAATCTTTGCACATCCCTGTCTTTGTAGACCCAAAAATGATATCATCAACATATACTTGAACAAGCAAGATATCATTCTTGTCTTTCTTGATGAACAAAGTTTGATCCACTCTGCCTCTATGAAACCCATTTGCAAGAAGATAAGTAGTTAAGGTTTCATACCATTTCCTTGGTGCTTGATGCAAGCCATACAAAGCTTTAACAACCCTGTAGACTTTGTTAGGATATGCAGGGTCTTCAAAGCCTGGAGGTTGTGAGACATAAACTTCTTCATCTATCTGCCCATATAGAAAAGCACTTTTTACATCCATTTGATAGACTTTAAAGCCCATAAAAGATGCATAGGCTAAGAACAGCCTAATTGCTTCAATCCTTGCAACAGGGGCAAACACTTCTTCATAGTCAATACCCTCCTCTTGAGTATATCCCTGAGCAACAAGCCTAGCTTTGTTTCTGATAACAATTCCCCTTTCATCTTTCTTGTTTCTGAACACCCATTTAGTACCTATTACCTTCTTGCCAGAAGGCAAATCACAAAGCACCCATACCTTTTGAAGCTTAAATTGGAGCAACTCTTCTTGCATTGCTTCCACCCAACTTTCATCTTCAAGTGCCTTGTAGACATTCTTTGGCTCCATTTGTGACAGAAAACACATAAATAGACATTCAGTCTTGCCTTCATGTAATTTAGATTCATATATTTTACTTATGAATCCATGAACATCAGGCAGCTTTGTTTGTCTTCTAGTCTTCACAGGTGAATAGACATCCCCAATCACATTTTCAAGAGGATGTGATTTATGAACAGAGGTGTGGGGAGTCTGAGGAACTGCAATCTCACTTGGCATATTAGAAATTTCAACATCATTGGCTTGAGCTTCTATATTAACTGGAGTGGTGATTCCTACATCTGGTATTGCAGTGGAAACACTTTGCCGAACAGTGGAATCAGAATTTCCACTGCTTTCAGAACTTTCAACATTCACATGACTATTTCCTTCTTTTCTCAAATCACAAGAAGGATGAGCAACTCCAGTTTTCTGTACATCATTATTATCTGCATAGTCCCAAAGAGGTAGACTAAAATCATCTTGATCATCAGTATCCTCTTTGCTTGGTTCATCATCATCAAGAAACTCTTCTGATCCTGCAGCTTCAAAAGAAGATGTGCTCGTAGAAACAGGCACATAATTCATAGTATTTGTTAGAGTATCAAGATCAAACAGTCTTTCTGGACCAGTTCCTTTGACATTTACTTTGTTTTCCAGGAACTCAACATGCAGATTCTCTTCAATCTTTTGGGTTCTTAAGTTGAATACTCTGAAAGCTTTACTAACCATGGAATACCCAACAAAATACCCTTCATCAGCCTTTTCATCAAACTTGCCCAGATAATCCAAGGTATTGAGAATAGATACATGACACCCAAATGGTCTCATGAAGTCAAGGGTAGGTGGTCTTCCCCTAAACAATTCATAAGGTGTCTTGTTCTTTGTCATTACAACTAAAACCCTATTTTGCACATAGCATGCAGTGTTAACTGCTTCAGCCCAAAAAGTAATTGGAAATTTTGAATCGGCCAACATGGTTCTAGCAGCCTCTATCAGTGTCCTGTTCCTCCTCTCAGCAACACCATTTTGTTGAGGAGTTCTAGCCACACTAAATTCTCTTTTAATACCTTTATCTCTGCAAAACTCATCCATAACTCTATTCTTGAATTCGGTTCCATTGTCACATCTAATGATTTTAACTTTCATATCATATTGGTTTTCTACTTCTGTGATAAAAATCTTGAGGATGCCAGTTGTTTCATCCTTAGTTCCAAGAAAGAAAACCCATGTAAATCTGCTAAAATCATCAGTCACCACTAGACAATATTTCTTTAGATTCAAGCTGCTCACTGATGTAGGACCAAACAAGTCCATGTGTAACATTTGAAGTGGGTGAGCAATAGAGTTAACCAACTTTGACCTGCAAGAAGCTCTGTGTTGTTTGCCTTTAAGACAAGCCACACAGGTTTAATCATTTTCAAATCTTTTCTGAGGCAGACCTCTCACCAAACCATCTTTGACAATCTTGTTAATGGTTTTAAAGTTAACATGACCAAGTCTTTTATGCCATAACATGGATTCATCCACTGTGGCCTTTGCAAGCAAGCAAGCATAGTCATTTTTAGCAACAATGTTGTTCATATCAAAGCTATATAAATTGCCGTTTCTAGGAATTTTAAGAAGAACTTGACTTTCATCAGGCATCTTAAAATCCTTAGAGAGTACAAAACACATATCTTTGGTAAAAAGAACATTGTTCATTTTGTCACACATTTGTGACACACTAAAAAGATTATACTTAAGCTCTTTTACATAATACACAGGTTCAAAGTCCAAGTTACCAGTTTTAATAACTCCTTTACCAGCAACTTTACCATTTACTCCACCTCCAAAACTGACATACTGTCCATCATATTGCTCAAAGTCTGAAAGATAGGACTTGTTGACAGTCATGTGCCTTGAACACCCACTATCTGTATATCCTTGATCTGATCTTTTTGTTCTTGGATGTTCCTGCACATAAGAGTAAAGAGTTAGTTTCTTTTGGGGACCCAAGCCATGATTGACTTGGATCTGCCTCGTGTATCAATATAGTTAAATCCATCAAAGGTCATTGATACACCATTGGGATTGGTTGTAGAGGTGTTTCCTTTAGGTTTCCATTCCCAACGTGCTGAGGCCTTCACAGCATTGCCCATGTCCCCCCTTTTCTTATTCAAAACCCTTGCAGTGGTAACTTTTGAATGAGCAGTGGAAACTGCTGGTTTCTTTTTAGGTACCCACTGTTGGTTATTGTTATCCTTTTTAGCTTGAAAGGTTCTTTTTTCTGTTTGTGCAGATTTATTAAAACTTGTTTTAGTGTTTGCACTTTTAACAGGTGACTTAGGGTGAGCAGTGTTAACAGTTTTTGCAGTGGCAAATGTTTTAAGGCCACTTCTAAGTTGAACTGCTCTTGGGACCATATTGCAATTAGAACTAGGGTGTACATTATGTTGATATCTATTAGACTCCACCCTTTTGTTCCCATAGACTACCCTTCTCCCAACATGATAGTCACAATAAGCATGTAAATGATCAAAACTACCACAGATATAGCATGCTTTATTGTTCATCACAAAATCACTACCTAGTTGTTGAGATTTAACATGATTCCAACTCCTCTGGTTACCCCTAGGAGCTGTAGGCTTGTTCCTATACATCTCAGCATACTTTAAAGTTGGTCTAGGTTTATTAACTGGTTTCCTAGGTTCCTCTATAATAGTATTAGCAACTTTTGGGATAGTAGTCTCTACATTCTTTTTAACACTCTCATCTACAACATATGAGTCACTAGCACTCTCAAAAACATCATTATCTAGCTTACTCTCTTCCTCACTCTTCACAACTGTGTCTTTTAAAGGACCATATTCTCTTACAAGATCCTTAAAATCCTCTATACCTGTATGAGCTAAATCTATACCTGGAGGTGAATGAACACCCCTTAGTGGTGGAGGCGCATTATTATAACCCATACCAGACTTAGCTTTATTATATACTTGAGCATTCCAAATTTTATCAATTGACTCAGACTGATGATAACATGTGTCTATAGTTAAATTGACATTTTCAAGTTTCTTTTGGAGTTTTTCAAGCTCCTTTTGGTATGCTTCATTCACAGCAGTTGTATGTTCTACCTCTCTCCTAAGAAGAACCATATCATCATTATAATTTGACTCATTTGCCTGATAGTGCTCTATTTATTTTTCTAAAACTGCCATGGCTTTCCTAAGATTAGCTACAGTATAATTAGCAGTGTATAACTCTTCTCTTTCATTAGAATATAAATTATTAAGTCTTTCAACTTCTCTAGCAGCCCTACATGTTTTAGAGCAACATTCAGAGTTTTGTACCTCAGAGTCAGAGAAAGCCATGAGAGCAAATTCAGTAGCAACAAGAGCAGCATCTGAATGTTCTTCTTCTTGTTCATCATCCATGAAACTCCAATCATAACTCACACCATCAATAGCCAACATTGCCTTTGGTTCTTCCACAGTTGGTCCCTTCTTTTGCTTGTACCATGTAGACCTGTTGTCCTTGGTCTTTGGCCTTCTACATTCTCTAGCAAAATGTCCAAACTTGGGGCAGTTAAAGCACTCCACTTTCTTCTTATCAAAACCTGCAGTATCATCACCATTAATATGAATAGGCTTGCCAGTCTTCTTGTAGAACTTCTTAGCCCTCATGCTAAGAAGAGCTATCCGCCATTTTATATCCATCTCTTCCAAGTCATCTTCATCAATTTGCTCTATGTCTTCATGAGTTAAGACAGAGCCATCAACTTGTGTAGAGATAAAAGCATAAAAGGTAGGATCTCCAATACTAGCAACCTTCTTTTTGGAACCTGCAGTGGTAACATTAACATTACCAGTGGAAACTTTGGAACCTACAGTGGCAATATCATCATCACTTTCATCTTAAGAATCATCACTGTCAACAAAATTTGACAACAATGCCAAGCTACTAGAGCTTGTACCAAGTTTCCCTGCCTTCTTCAACCTTTGCTCAATAAGTTTGAAGTTGTTGTAATGATCATTGAGCTTCATTGTTTCAATGTCTGTTTTGTTTTCCCATACAGTAACATTGGTTTGAAACTCTAAAGGAAAACTTCTTAGAAACTTCAAATTGAGGTCTTCCTTTTCTACCTCAATGCTAAACACAGTTAGTTGTGTAACAATCTTCTGAAGTTTGGTAAAAATGCTATCAAGTGAGTCATTGCTTGAAGCAGAGAAGTTTTCATAACTTTGCTTTAACAATGTCTTCTGAGTCTTCTTTGTTGCATCATTACCACCAAACACTGAGCAAATCTCTACAAACAGTTCCTTAGCAGTCTTGTATTTGCTGAATGCAATAATCTGGTCTCTAGGAAGAGTCATCAGCAATAGACTTCTAGCTTTAAGATCATTCTTCTTTTGAGCTTTTTCAGAATTTGATTCAGGCACAGAAACTTTCACAACATCTATGTCACCAACTTTTGAAGTAGTGGTCACAGATTTGAAAGAATCACCAAGTTGAATGATCTCCCATAGAGCATAGTCCTGTATGAGGAAGTATTGCTCAATCAGTATCCTCCACATCTCAAACTCATTAAGCTTAAGCTTAGGGAGTCTGGGTGTAGAAGAAGAGTTTGATTGATTGTTTTCCATCTCCATTGTCTTGAGAGAGTAAGTCAAGCTAATTCTTTGGATCTTCTAAAACAAAATATCAGTACCTTCGCTCTGATACCACTTGTTGGATCTAAGACACTCTCCTTGTGTCAATGATATTTTGTATAATATTATCAAGCAAGCGGAATTTACTTAAGTAATACTTAGAAGACGAATTATATGATTTATGAGAGTAAACACAAGTTAACACAAAACTCAAGCTCCAATATTATTAATGAAATAATACGAGTGATCTTGGTATCACTAGGGTTACACCTTGAAGCTTTCGTAGGTAATATTGTAAAGTAATACGTATCTAAGACTATGACCTAGGATCTCCTTTTATACAAGAAGGAGTCCTTTACAAGATAAGTATATAGCTAACATAATAGAATATACACAAGATCTATTCTATACTTATCAAGACGCGTTTAACCTTATCATTAACTGATAGCAGTGGTAATGAAGAACTTGCCGTGGGAATATGTTTCCACTGCTAGTGTTAAACCAAAACAGTGTAAACCACTTACTATCCGTGGTAACAGATTATTCCCAACAAGTTTGTTATACCATCTTTTCGCTGTCCCAGAAAGAGTCATAGGAAAAATCCTTGCAGTGACTGAATAGCTCGGAGTACCTCTGACGTTGAAAAGAGAGGACAAGTGGAGAACATCTTCTATGTGATTCTGAGCATCCTCATCTTCATTTCCAGAAAACTCAAGTTCATGTAACTCTCGAATAATATGATCTGGAATAGAGTATTTTTCAGTGTGAGAATCTTGAGTGAAGCTTCGTTGGCAGTTCTCATTCGGTCGCTCTAAATACTGCTCCAAAGTTAGGTCATCGATATTATTTTCATTGATGACCTCCGGTTCTGCGTCTGACTGGTCTGATTCGTAAAATGAGAAGATGTTGTGAATAGGAACCAGAGAATAGACTTTCCTTCTTCGAAATTGCTTCTCCGGGTCATCAAATGGGGTGGCCAGAAAAGGCCTCGAGCTGCGAGTCTTGTATCATGACATTATCAGAAAGAAAATTAAAAACAGACTTAATATTAAATCCTAAAATAGCTCCCCAGCAACGGCGCCAAAAACTTGATGCAGGTTTTACTGACCAAGTCTTAATATTTATAGTGTCTCGCTATACCTATGGTCTACCCTAGTGCACTAACGGGCAATGTACTCGGTCGCGTGTAGTGTAGTAATCGGTAAAGCCAAGGTCGTCCCAAGAGCTATGTGTGTTGGATTATTACTAAGTCTAGTGTCACAGATTTAATAAAGGTTTCGATAGGGATTTAATTAATTAAACTACTAATGCAGAATAAAGTAAATAAAAGCAGATAAATGGTAAAGAGAAATCAATAGAGAGAAGTGGTGCTAACCTAGTTAATCCTCCTAGCTAGTTATGTCTACGTCTACCTACTTTCGATTACTTCAGGTTGGGTCAAATTCGAGAGGACAACATTTGGTCAATTCGCCCTAACCTATCAGCAAAGATGCCACCACAAGAGAAATCAGGCGCACCGTCATAAGTCTTGTTGTTCCTGGTCCCCTAAGCCAAGTCATTAAGTACCGCTACATGCTAGATTCATAATAGTGAGTGCCCGACCATTAGGAACTTAGACACTACACCCTCCAATTCTTAAGTTCATCCAAACGATAGGTGATCAGTTGGTCAAATCACACAAGTAGAAAGGGTCGTCAGTTGGTCATATCTTACCCTTCCTGTCTCAATCCGCTCACATAGGGTCAGTTGGTCATATCTCCTAGGCAATTGGCCTCTATCGCCATTCAAAACTACCGAACCAAGGGTGGCTACCAATGAACTATGCATGCATACTCTTAGAAATAATTGTACGGAAGTAAAGGTAAACGCAAACAAAACAATTAAGGAATCATAACTAGGCTAGCACCAAAAGGGTGCTTAGCCGCTCATATTAATCATGCAAATCAATTCAATATTCAAATGTACGAAATACATGAATTGAAAGTAAAAGAAATATAAAACGCTAATGCTTATCGTAATGGAGTGACTTCTCCCTTGGAAACAGCTCCGTATGCTCCTCTAGACCTGCCTTGAGCTTTTTCCCACATTCTCAGAGTGTTGTGTGTGGAATGGGATGATTAGAAATGCTGGAATTCGTGCGGTATTTATAGGCCAGATCTGGGTTACGGCGTAACCAATATAGGAGTTACGCCGTAACCTTCTATTTCTTCATAAAATGCACTAGATCTGCTGGTTACGGCGTAACCTTATTAGTGGTTACGCCGTAGTATTCAATAAAATCGGTTACGTCGTAAGTGATGCAGTAGTTACGGCGTAAGTATCAGCGGCGTGGAATCTCATTTGACCTAATGTGGTTACGTCGTAACCTTTGGGAAGAGTTACGCCGTAACCTTCTGATAAGTTGGCATACTGAGTCACGCAATAGTTACGGCGTAATGTGAGAGGTGAGTTACGCCGTAACTTCTTCAAAATAGCATACTGTGATAAATCTTTAGATATGTTTCCAGTTCCGTGTCTCTTTAGCTCCAATGCTCGTAATTTACTTCAAAGTGGAAAACAATGGAAAACAAGCGTAAATCCATATAAATGATATAAATGACGAGCATTATCGGGGGAAATTGACACTTAATATTCAAGACTATTTGATGTTATCAACGGCCCATATGGTTGCTGTAAACAACCAAAGGGACTCAGTGTCTCCAAACCCTGCTCCTAAAAAGAGAAAGGGGAAGTCTCATACTGGGACTAAGACCAAACCCAAGTCTCAGGGCCCTGAGGCTTCTGGAGCACAGCCTAAAAGGCAAAAGAAGCCCCAGACTGATCTGCCACCCACTGGTGACCAAACAACATCCACCCCAGTGACAAAAAAGGACACTGATACATCACAGTCAGTGCCCTTGGTCCCAACTACTACTCCCCAAGATCCAAAGGGAAACATACAACCCGCTGGTAGGGGAGCGCCTTCCACATTGCCCAAGGATGACATTCGCAAATCACAGCTTTTGTCTGAGGGCCAACTGAATGATCCCAAAGACTCAGAGGGAACTGAACAACCCGCTGATAGAGATCTCACTGCCACTGCTTCTAGGGATAGCACTGGGAAAAACCCATCAGTGCTTGAAGGAGCAACGGGGGACAAAGACTCAGAGGGATTAATACCACCCTTTGATATGGAACCCATCACCACCACTGGTTTACTGACAGTTGCTGAGGTCAATGAAATACTTTTCTCTGATGAAGAACAAGCTGAAAGTGAAGATGAAATTTTATCAGCAGGAGAAGAAGTGGACGCTGATGTTCAAACTGAACAAGAGCATCAGCCTGATCCACAAGAGCCTAAAGAGTCACCTTTCCAGCCTGAAGACAATGACTCTGACTCTTCTGCATCTTCCTGTCCTGAAGAATTTAGAAAGTTTGATAACACTCTTCCACTGACAAAGAGGCAACTAGTCATGTGGATTACTAAAGCTTCAAGGAAGCTATATTCTGGGGTTACTAAAACATTATGGGATCAACACACTGAAGCTACTGCCAGCTATGCTGATCTAAAGTCTGATGTGCTCACCTTCAATGCCAACACTGATGAACACAGGGATCTCATGTACCAACATCTACATAGATTGGATGAAAACCTGGTCAAATTTCTCAAGCATCTTCAGACTTGTGGTGTTACAATAGATGAAATCAAGGATGCGGTCAAAGAAGACCCAACACTCAACTCTAAAGTGCTGGAGGCTACTGAGGCTTACTTGCAGAATTCCTCAGACCTCACTGAACTAATCAACATGCTAAAGTTTGCCAATGTTCAGGGTCTTCAGTCTCTTCAGGCAACACTGGGTTCGTTGGATGCTCAGGTGACCACTTTGGATAAAGCATCATCTTCAATGGCTTGGAATCTTGGGCCAAGAATGACTGCCTTGGAACTCTCTCAGGCTGAAAAGGTCACTGATCTTCAAAAAGATACAACGTACATCAAGGCTATGGTCACTGAGATCTATCAAGCCTTCAAAGGTTAAGCAACATCAACTCCTCCAGTGTCCGAGGAAACTCTTGCCCTTACAAATGTTGCGGCAACAGTTGAGGGGGAGAAGACCACTGAAGAGACTTCCTCTCATACTGAGGGGAGCCTGATCAACCAGTCTCTGCAACACCTATTTCATCACTCCCACCAGTTTCAGCAACACCTATCTCATCAGTCCCACCAACAACAACAACAACACTGACGGTTGCATCTATCATGACAACAACACCACCATTGGTAGCATCATCTTCCTCAGGCCAGGACAAAGGAAAGGCAATAATGCAAACACCTGAGCCTGAGAAGATCCCCTATATGATCGGAAAAACTGAGTACCTGCTCACTCCACAACAGCTAAGTGCCTATCTGGCTAAGGAAGAAAGGAGGAGGAAACTAGCTGAGGAAGAAAGAAAGAGCAGAGAAGCACTGGTACAAGTTGTTGCTGAGGAAGCTGAGAACATAGGAATTGATCCTAAGAAGCTAGAAAAGGGTCAGGCAGGACAGAAGTTCAAGGATGCTCAGGCTGCTAAAATGGCAGAAATGAAAAAGAGATTGGAAGAAAAGAACAAGAGAGCTGCAGCCATCAGGCAAGAAAGAATTGACCACTACAACTGGTCAATGACAAGCAGAAGGCTGCCTGAGAAAATCAGTGATGTCAGAATCATCCCCAAGTCCAAACCACTGGCAATGAATGTCTATAGGGGGGGTGATAAAAGACACTTCAAGGTTCATGATCCCCTGAAATTCACTGACTTTGGGATCACTGAAATCGATGAACTTGGTCCTATCATTGAAAAGAAGCAGAATACGGTGGTTAAGGAGCTGATGAAAATGCTTAACAAAAGGTATGAAATACTGAGGGAAACACCAGCAATACTAGGGATTCAGCCTGCCTTAGCTGCACCTCAAGGATCTCAACCTCAATCATCACAGGGTAAACGAAAGAGTGTTGAGTTCCAGCCTGAGATCAAAGTGCCTGGACTGGAATGTAATAGGGAGCTACCTGAAGGTGTGAAGTTTGTAAACTTTCTTGTGATTGAAAATCCTGAAAGAGGACTGTTTTTCATTGATGTCTATGGAAACCCAACATTCCAAAGGTGGAGTGACATTGATCAAGCAGGTGTGGCTACAATGTTGAGCTACATACCAGTGGCCTCTCAAATTCAGACTCCTACAAATGTCAAGTTTTGTGCTGACTTAAATGCCAAGATAAGAGAGCATCCTGACAGGGAAACACTCATCACAAAGAAAGTCAAGCTTGAAGCACTAGGGATCCATCTTGATTGACATCATTATCATTTATCTTTTGTACTAGTGATAGGAACTATGTAATTGATCAATAAACGATGTATGTTTTGTTAAAATATCCAGTGTTCCTTATTATGTTCATTAGTACATTCAGTGTAAGAAGAAGCCAATTGCTCACTTACACTAATCAAACACTTAGGATATTTGTATATCCAAATAGGGGGAGACTGTTGGGTTCAGTAAATACCCAAACCCCTTAAGTCTAGGATTTGAATAGAAAATACCCTAAGTGTTTAGACCATTAAACACTAACAGGTCACTGAGTGCATAATCTCTCAGTAAGCCATCTTCAGGATACTCAGTAAGAGGCGAAGAAGTCTCTCCATTCAGTAAGGCGGAACTTAAGGGGTGAAGACTGAGTCAAGAAGGAGATGGTGGATTCAGTGAGTGATGACAATAACTCACTGAATCCCTAAACTCCTCACCAACTACTTACACTGAAGACAAACTGAAGTAGAAGACTGAAGGCAATAAAGACTGAAGAATGAGCGGGACAAAACGGGATAAGTTTGAATCAGATAAGTCGAAGTCCTTATCAACCAAAGTCAACTTTCCCTGAATGGCAAACGATCAGGCTCAGTGTCATCACTGACTCATGGAAAGCTGCCTTGTCTCTTACTTAAAATAGTCTTTGTAAACAGAGACAAAATACATCAGTATTTTGTCTTCTGTAAAATGTCAGTTTGTCACTTAGGATAAAGTTAATACTCATACTTGTATAAATATCATAAGAGATGGAGTGAAAGTTTTAAGCTTGTGAATTGTAAAACACACACACACACACAAGCCATCTTTCACTCCTCCAAATACAATTCAGTCCCTAAGATAGCTCAGTGGTTCCATAGTAGTTGTGCTCAGACTTAGCCTGAGCTTAGTGAGGAGTACCAACCCTTTGTCATTTCAATCCCAAGTACTATTTCGCAAGTACTTGGGTAATGTATTCTTTTTGATTCATTTCTAATAAAGAATATTATGTTGAAAATTTATCAGTGTGTTTTTACTTAAGTCATTTCAGTCATTGATTCACTATTAGTTTGTTTTTAAATACTTAACTGTTTTTATACGATAGTGAATAGGGAACAACAAACTTTTTGTAGCCATTATGGCAAACTAAAAACAAAACCTTGAATCGAGCCAAACGGATAAGTAATGAAAGAGATATGACTAGTTGAAAACTGGCAAACAACCTTGACCTACCATTTTGTGTTGAACTTTTGAAACCTTTAAACCCCGAACTGGAACAAGTGACTTATATTGTTGGAAAGTAGGCATGAAATACTACAAGTTGGGCTTATGAACAGACTAGATTCATTAAGAAAGAAGTAAGTTCCGACCCCGTGAAGTTGAGTAATTTTTTTTTTCTTTCTAAAAAGTGTTAAAGCTTCATAAAAATACTTGGAAAACTTTCTTGTAAATCATAGTTTGACTTGTACAACCCCACATGTATATATGGGTGAAAAAACTTTGTAAAACTCATATGCATTTAGTTCATGTCGAATCGTTTCTAAAACTACTTATTATTCTAGGTCACGTTTAGGAATTCCTCGTTATAATCACGTATTACTTTCCCGAATACATTACTTACTCGAGGTGAGTTTCACATCCCCATTTTACTTATTAATACTTGTTTTGAAATGTTTGAGGTGAGAATAAATTGCTTGATTTTACATACGAATACAAGTATATAAAACATTTACGGATTGCATAAGTTACTACATTTGCCATGAAGTCCCCATAATCATGAACCGTTAATTACGTTGTAAGCGCGGATGTTGTGAATAGATCTATTGGGATTAAACTCCCATGTCCGGGTAAGTAGCGCTTACTTGACTGTAGTACTAGGTGAAATGGACGCATAACATTTGATGTCATAAGGGTGCTTGGCAAAGCACCTGTTTTGGGGCAAATAAACAAGCTAACTGTTAAGGCTTCGGTGTCATGAGCTTGGTGCAATAGTAATACTTTTCATGATCTCGTACGTGACACAATAGTAGCAGAAATCTTGTGGTCCAATGTTTTTAACTTACTTAAACCTATGAACTCACAAACTTTATGTTGGCATTTTTAGCATGTATTTCTCAGGTTCATAAGTTGCTTAGTTTTGCATGCATGGAGTCCATTCTAAAGTCGCCGTTGTGGTTACATTCACAAAGATTTTTTTGCATGCGCTCATGTCATTTGATTATGTTTTCAAAAACTATCTTTATTGCTATGACACTAGAGAACTTGTTGTATTGTAAACTTTATGTTGTCTTAATGTAATGTATTTTTAAAACGGCTCATATAAAGGTTGTTCTTTATATCTTGTCTTTGTGCTATGAATGTCACGTCCTCGACTACCTTTTTGCTTCGACATTTTGGAGGTTTGACAAGCAAACATTTGATCTAGCTTCAAACATTAATCACATGTTAAAGTACCTTTTAGTCAACACTTGTAAATGAATTTGTGACCCACTGCCTAAAAAAGTTAACATTTTTGTGTGGAGGGCGCTTAGAGGAAGACTTCCGGTACGCGTGGAATTAGATAGAAGAGACATTGATTTGGATTCGGTTCTTTGCCCATCTTGTAATAATAGTGTGGAAACGTGCACACATTGCTTGGTCACGTGTGATTTAGCAATGAGTGTGTGGGATAAAGTGTTTAATTGGTGGAAGGTGGGGACGGTTAATGCTTTCACTATTGAAGAAGTTTTCTCTAATAGCGGAAACGTTAATATCCCCATCTCTTTATCTTGTGTTTGGATTGCGGTTATTTGGACGTCCGGGTACTTCATATGGAAAGAAAGAAATGCTCGTGCGTTCGGAAAAAAAGTTTCAAGTACTAATAGGATTGTTCAAGATATTCAACTCAAAAGTTACGAATGGATAGTGAGAAGGTCAAACAAATATAATGCGATAGATTGGCAACATTGGTTAAGGGATCCACAAAAAATTCGGTTTCGGTAAGGAGTCCTAAGGGTTGGTTTTCAGTTCGTTTCAGTGGGCTGCTGTATACGTCCTCAGAGTGGGTACTGGGCTTAGGTTTAAGTATCGCTTCAAGATTATGGTATTGGTATAGTCATCTGTGTGATGATCAGTTATGTGATTGGTGCAGTTTGATTCTGTCGTGTACCAGGTACTGCTTTTTGTTAATTTGGTACTCCTGGGATGTTTTCAGGTGTGAGCTTGCAGAGTGGCTCAAACTTTGTCTGTATTGTTTTTTGGGTTGCTTCTGTTTTGGATTGCTGATTTGAGCTTGGAGTTGGCAGTACGGGTCAAAAGGGTTTTGTAGATTGGCGTCTATATGTCTTTTTGCTCTTTGCTGTTGGCTCTCTTAGGGGTATATTGTATCAGTGGGTTGAAAGTATAGTGTGTCTGCAAGTTTGGGTGGCTCTTGTGTGTCTACCAAATGGATACTGCTTTGTGTGCTTTTGTCTGGTCGTATAAGGTTTAGCAAGTGGCTGTAGCTTTTTTGGGCCATGAGTGATTTGTGCTAGTGGCAGTTTTGGCATTAAAGTGATTGTGGTTTCTGTTACGTTCTTTTGTATGTATTCAAATGTAAGTTTAGTGCAGGTCTTGTTTTCTTTTGGTCCATTGTACTCTTTGTTTTGAACTCTTGGGTCCCTCCGCCTTTTAATTGGCTTGTTTAATTGGGGAGGGATGCCTTTTATTTGTATGTTGTCTCCGTTGTGGGTTTATTTAATTGTTGCCTTTCAAAAAAAAAAAAACATCTAAGCATCTCCAATGCTATGAACTTTATCAAGTCCGTACTATTTTCATAACATTAAAGACGTAAAAGTGTGCTTGAAGTGAAAATTCATAATCCTTATCCCAAAATAACTTGTAACAGCATCTAAAGTAAAATATGAAAAAGGATTGAAAACAATGTATTCTAATTAAAACTTAGAAACAAACTAACTATGATATCTTATGTATATGGTAAACAACTTTACATTACATAACTAAACTTTCATCATGCCAGGATCATAAGGGACACCTGAGGCCTTGATCCACAAATCTCCCAACATGTATTTTCCTGGAGTCCAACTACCAGCCTCTTGTGGGCTAATTTTCTTGATACCTTTCCATGTTACCCTTTGGGCTGTGTTAGCCCCTGGCCCTTTATTATTAAACTCGCCATAATAACATGTGTCAAGCCCAAAATTTCCGGCCCATGGTGACCATCCTTCGGGAACGATATTTCGGTCGATAAACGATTGCATGATGATGGTTCTTGAGTAATCTTTCCAAGGTCGACCAAGGTACGATTTTGGCATTGGGTTTGTAGCCATGTAAGCTGGCTCAGCTGTGATGGTGCAGCCCTCGAGGACTAGGACACCTTTTGAGTTGCGGTCCTTTCTCCCTTGGGCTGTTACCATGCACGCTTGGTTGTCAAGAGGCTTTCTAACAATCATCTTGCAATCTTGGAAAACTGCTGCCGCGTCACCAAAGACAAAATCGATGGTTCCTGTGATGGTGCATTGGCGGTAAAACTGACGATATGAATGGGCATAAAGAGTGTCTTGGTATCCATCCATTGCACAATTGTGAAAAATAGCCATGTCACCCGAGACACGTAGGGCGACTGCTTGATGCTTGGCTGGGCCCGCCGTGTTCTCAAACCCTATGTCCTTCGCCATGAATCCATCTCCATTTACCGCTGTTTCATTTCAATAAAAACATTAAATATAAAATTAAAAATGTGACGATGATAAAAGTTTAATCTTTAGCCAAGCAGTCTTAAGTTTGAACGACCAAACCATGGTACTTCTCGCAGGTTTAAAGATTGAACACAAGAAACTTACCAACTGTAGCGGTCTTGTAAGTAGTAATCCCATCATTGAAATTAACGTTTCCTGTGATTCGGGTTTTTGTAGGACCTTCACCAATGAAGACGATATTGTTAACACGTCTAGGAATCTCAACATACTCCTTATAGATGCCTTGCTTTATGAGTATTACAAAAGGCTGGGTATTCTTTACCGGCACGGTCTTAACCGCTTCCATAATGGTCCTAAACGCACCTGAACCATCTTGGGCCACAACCGCATTAGGCTTCAACGTTTTTGGATCAACACTAATAAGCAACCGCTTATCGCCTCTAGCCCACCACACTTCATCATTTGGACCCTTGTCTAGGAGCCTACGGCTAATCCCTGTCAACTGAACCTGCCCAAAAAGCTCACCAACACCATTAATCATCGCGAGTGCATTGCTTGTGAGTTTCCAACCTAAACTCAATAACTTATTCATCTTTTCACCTGCTTCACCCGTAGTGTTCTTGAACCCTTCACGACATGTTTCTTGATACGTTAATGAACCACTTAGCCATATTTTAAGATCACCAACATATTCCTCCATCTTTCCAATATCAAAACTATCAAGTTTTTGCATTGATCTTTTGAGATCATCAATCGAGGTATTAAGAACCTCTTTGCATTGATCCAATGCCTTGGAAGCTCTAGGGTCCTTGGCAACTTCATCTAACGTAGATGAATTTTCTATAGCAATTTGAACCTCTTTTATTGCGGAATTAAAAGCCATTTTCACAAGCTCTCTAGGGTCCTCCGTGTTGTTTGCACCCGCAAGGCTCTTTTGACATGAGGTCTTGTAATCGGTATGTTGGCAAAGCGAGTCAACCGCCTTGTTGGTTGTTGTAATGTAACCATCAGGTCCGGGCTTATGGGATCCGTTGAATGTTTTGGCACAGATAACTGCTGCCATTACCGTCGCAGCTAACAGAACGAGGCCGATTCCAATCAAGGTGAATTTATTCCTTACGTCGACCATTTTTCTTGTATTTTAATTTTTTCCTGTTTACCTAAAATTCTAATAACAAAATCTAGCTTCTTGGAACCCCATCTGGGTTTTGGGTTCAATCATATAACAGAAATTAATGTATTATTTATATGATTAAATATTGGTCAATATACAGTTTTGATAATGTAAGGTATGAAATTCATGGGTGGTTTTTTGTTTTGGACACTAATAAGTGGTTAGAAATACTTTGGATTATTCTAACTTTAGTTATCATGATATCTTGCAAAATAATTTATTAAAAAAAATAAAAATAAATAAATGAATGCAATTCATCTTTATTTATGTTAAATCTCTTCAATTTCTATAAGACAATATTTTACTTTTAATATTACATGATACTATGAGCAATAACATTTTGGTTCTTCCATTTATTCTTTTATGTTCTACTTCACACTCAAAGTTGCACATATTTGAAAATCATTGAAAAAAAAAAGTCTTCAAAGCTTAGCTCTCCTTAGTTCTAATTTGGCGATCGTTCCCAAATGAACTTCGTCAGGACCATCTGCAATTCTGAGTGTCCTAGCCGTTGCATAAAGATGGGCCAAAACAGTGTCTCCTGATAAGCCAGCTGCACCGTGCACTTGCATTGCTGTGTCAAGCACATGTAAAGCCATATTTGGAGCGGCTACCTGTTCCATATCATACAAACATGAATCATATATCATGCTAGTCTATTGTTCCATAAATCTATAGAACTTATATTTTTAAGTGTCCATATGCATGCTTTACTGTAATAATAAGCACAAAACAAGTATGTTTCCAAATAAACGTGTCAAAACTAGTCGGATTAATTTGAGCTACCAACACTTTTTGGTCCTTTCTTTTAAATTTTAATCATGATGCAAAAACTATATTAATTATTATCTATTAATAACCTTAAACATCTGAGTAAAAACGAGTTAAGAGGTTGTGTGGACTAAAAATAGGTTTTAACTTTTGACCCATTTCTCATTTTCCATACTAGCTGAAACTTGTAATGTGGACCATTGACCCGTTTAAGACAACACATCAGTGTGCATTCACACAATTCTTATTAACATACTCTTAAGAAAAAAAGTTACTTTTAAATAAAATACTAATCAAATAACATACTTGGTACTTTCACAGGCAAATTTTCTCCCAGTTTTAATCAACTAAAACTCGTATCTGCTAAGAATGGGGAGCTTTTAAGGTAGAAGGAAGTTAAAGGTCTCATTTTCTGGTACTGATAGTTCTAACAGAAAGAAGTAATGTAATATTTCCGAATTTACCAAATACTAGAAGAAGAAAGGTTTACCTTGGCCATTGCAAGGGCACCACGAGCTTCCTTGTTTCCATAACGATCAAGTTGGTCTGCAGCCTCAAAAACTAACAGTCTGGTTCTCTCTAGTTCTATTCGACACTGCATTAAAATGTTTTAACATGTAAAGTAATTTGAACCAAATATGGGACGAGGAGAAAGGAAAAGGTTTGATATATCTGTACTACCATGTATTAGTAAATTTTGGATAGAGCAAGTTTTTCTACTCAACTAAGATATCAACAAATAAGGGGGTGTTTGGATTCGCATTTGGAATATATTATCTGATTTTTAAGACTTGAAGTCGCCATGATCAGTTTTTTAAGTTGGAAAAACGGTTCTAACTCTGCTTATCTAATTATTTAAGCACTCTGTTTCTGTGATCACTATCACACAAATCACGTGCAGCAAAAATAATAAATAAAAAGATTATTCAAGGGTTTTTTTTGTTTCCCGTATTACCTTAGCTACATCAGAAACAAAGGAGCCATGCTGAGCTATTAATTTTCCAAATGTTTTCCTTTGAAGAGCCCTTTGAACCATCAATTGCATCCCACGTTCTGCTGCACCAATTAATCTCATGCAGTGATGCAACCTCCCTGGACCCAGCCTACCCTGCAAACATAAAAAACCAGTTCGCTTGATTAACCTTTAAACCGTCTAGTATAAACAACAACGAGAATGACTGGAACAATCTTGAAATTTTAAAGGGTTGTTTGGTTACCTGTGCAATCTCAAAGCCACGACCCTCCCCCAAGAGGATATTCTTAGCTGGAACACGCACATTCTCAAATGAAATCTCAGCATGCCCATGAGGCGCATCTTCAAACCCAAATACAGTGAGAGGTCTTATTATTGTCACACCGGGAGTATTTATATCAACTAGAATCATGGATTGCTGCTTATGAATTGGTGCATTGAAGTCGGTTTTCCCCTGCATTTAGTAACATAAAATAAATTTTCTGGTTAAGAACTAGCACGAAGTCATCAGATTCTCAAAACTAAATTAATTACCAGATTCGAACAAACAGGCATTATATTTTTTACTCTAGAAGTACTGTATTTGACCTAAAAAGGTTATATATCATTTCTTAGAAGATAAAGTAGCAGTCGGAACTAACCATAAGTATAAGCAGTTTGCATCTAGGATCCATGGCTCCACTTGTCCACCATTTCTTTCCGTTTATAACATATGTGTCTCCATCTCTGTTCATATTTCAACTTCATTACATAATATAAGAGAGGATTTCTGATCAATATACTGTATTTACAGTTAATAATGCAGGTAAGCTAAAGATTGTAATTATCTGTGTCCGTGACACTTTAGTTTTGGTAGCATTTTGTAAACTTTGGACTTTGGTTATGATCTTTTTGTTTTCCTAACGAAATCTGTAATATGCTCCTGATATTTTATACAAATCCCATCTGAATAACATGCCTTTTTATAGAACACTCTATATTAGTCGCATCAGAAGAGGCAACTTGAGGTTCCGTCATTGCAAAGCCAGATCGGATTGTTCCATTGAGCAATGGAATAAGCCATTCTTGAAGTTGTTCTTTAGTACCATAGCGCAATAGTACCTAAGGTTACAAGATAATACAAAAAATTAAGGCCTCTGCATTTATTATAGCATCATGAAAATGGGACTCACAAAATGAAAACGAGAACTGAAGTTTTAAACTTTTTACCTCCATATTCCCGGTATCAGGTGCCCCACAGTTGAATACCTGTGGAGCCCATACAGAACGACCCATGATTTCACAAAGGTATCCATACTCAAGATTTGAAAGTCCAGCTCCCAATTGATTAGGAAATCCTGTTCCAATTACATCATCAGCTTTCCCATCAAACAGAACTTGTCTTGCCCTTGCAGCGCTATCCAACTGAATATCAAGTAATAAAAAATAGTATAAACTAAATATGCCCCAATCAAACTGTAGCCTTTTATTTATTTATTTTAGGACATATATATAGCAGGGAAAGACATATTACTGGTATAAAAAGGTTCCAAAGGCCTTCTTGCTTTGCAATCTCCTTCAACTTTTCCTCTTCTGGATGAATTGTCCAACGCATGGAAGACTGAGAAAGCTTACTGAACTCTTGCTCCATTGGATATATACGTTCCTCCATGAACTTGATTAGTTTTTCTCTTAGCTCCTTAACTTTATTGTTGGGAACAAAACCCCCTCCATCACCCGACCCTTGATTTTTCTTGTCACTTGCAATACCAGAAACGAGACCTACTCCTCCTGTAGCTGGAAAATTAGAAAGAAATATAAATCCATCAGGGTGTGACACATCATCAAAGCAAAGGGGAAAAGCAAATAAAAGAAAAACAATTACCAGATAGAGGATTTGGTGACAGAACATTTTCCCTTTGAATATAAGACCAAGCAATTTGTATAAGATCATTGGCTTTCTCCCCTGCATCTTCAGCACGCTTTCCACCTGATGCATTACCCTAAAATTCAAAAAGTCAGTTCTAGTACTACAGGATTATGATTCAAGCATCGTATTTATACACATGGTAATAGACTAATAGCCATGCTTACCATAATATATCTAGTGTGGACCCCTGCTAAGATTGATGCACCACGGAATAGAGAAAATGCAACATAGAACTTCCATCCAGCAGCAGGCCATGGTTTTCCCTAAAATGCGAAAATGTAAAGTTATAAGTATAGTATAAAATGGTTATTTTATATACCTACTCGGTAATCAACATTATCAGCAATTATCTTACAGCTGCAGCACAGTAGTCTGTGAGATATTCTTCCAATGAAGGAACTCCTTGAGGTGTATCAGTAATTTCAAGACCGTTATTGTGTTTCACTTTACCCTGTGAAAAATCTGCAACATACAACTGGTAGGAAAGAAAAGAAAAAAAAAATGATTTACTTTCGATTACAAACATCTGCTATGTATAAAATCCTGACGGTGCGGATAAATATAGCACAAATGAGAAAGACTAACTTACCATACAGCTGTATGCAATATCACACATCTGATTTCCAAGAGTAGACAGCTCCCAATCGAGAATTGCAATCACCCGATCCTGCATTTCCACATTTTCCATATTTTACTGAAACATTAACTGAAGGATATATATAAATTTGAGTTCCAAAATGAAGCTAAATACAAACCTCGATTGGATGAAAAACAAGATTATCAATCCGAAAATCACCATGAACTAGACCGGCTGTGCTTCCAGAAGAATCTTCTGAAGGTATATTTTGGCGCAACCAATCAATCAGCTTTAACATTAAAGGGTTTCTCTCAGATTTCCCTTCACCAGTAGAAGCAATATATTGATTTGCCCACCTTTCAACCTGATGTATTCAATGACGTTTTAATGAAATTTAGGGATCAAAACTTGATTATTCAATTTTTTAGACAATGTACCTGTCGTTTACAGTAGTTGTTTCGCCGACCGTAGTTTCCAAGACCAATTGCATCAACATCAGCAGAATGAAGAGAAGCTAAAGCTTCCGCAGTTGCATGATATAAAGCCCTTCTTCTATTAGGTGCTACACCCTAACATCAAAATGAACGGGTATAATTAAGAATGATACATTTTATACAGTTGAAAATGGACCAGAGACCAGGATTCATACAGGTAGCATAGGATCTAAGAATATGCGCCCCTCCATAAACTCCATAATGTAGAACGGAGTACCAATTACACTAGAATCAGTACATAAACAGAAGACTTTTGGGACAGGAACAATTGTATGAGTGCCTAATGCATGAAGCACCTGTAACATTATAAAGTATAATAGTATATGTTAGACGAATCACATTTGTGACAAAATATGCGCAGAGAAATACATATATAGACAGTTGTTACCTGAAATTCTCTCTCTACAGCATGAGCAGATTGTAGAAGTTGACCAGGGGGTTTCTTTCTCAAAACATACTTTTTTACTAGAGGACCTGATTGTAACTCTATAAGATATGTTGGGTTCGATTGACCATGCCCAAACTGATCAACAACAAGTAAATACAAAAATGTACATGAGCTTCTATACGGAAATGGATTATGCAACAGAGATTAAGTTAACAATAACAAGGCCTCTTAAAAAAAACTGTATTTCAGTATTCCACCATGACAACCATATTCAATACTGGTACATAAAGAAACCACAACAACCCAACATATAGCATTAGTTCCTCATCACTGATATTAGTCCTTACTGTTTATAGATAGTACTGGTTAGTCCACTTCTTGTTTACTGAGTTCGATACGCTCATAGTTAACCACTCAGGGGATGGCCTAGTGGTAAAAGGGTTCTGACAATCATCCCTAACTGTGAGAGGTCTTAAGTTCAATTCCTACTTGGGTTGTGTTTGGCGCGAGGCTTATAGGAGCTTCTAGGGACTTGAGCTTTTAAAATAAGCTAGCTTATAAAATAAGCTTTGTTTGTCACACAAGCTTATGGAAGCTTTTATAAGCGATAAGCCTCCATAAGCCCAAGCCAATTGAAACGGTCTTATGGGGGCTTATAGTTAGTCAAATTACTTAGATACCCTTCAAAATATAGTGGATTATCACGCAAAAGCTAGAAATATATCTGAATTTTATTTGATGTATTTTTATACGATGTTACATTAATAAGCTCCAACTCCAACTAATTCTCCAAACAACCTTATAAAACTATAACCTCGAGCTTGCAACTTATAATATAAGCTCCAGCTCCAACCTAGCTTCAACCCATTTTGCCAAAGTGCAAACAAATATGATGTGCCAAGCCAACCTTCTAAAAAAGGGGAAGAGCTTTAACTGGATTGTGTCTGTGTGGGGTAGACTCAAACCTCGTGGATTAGTCGGTCAAAAAGTCAGAAACCATGGTTACCCCCCCCCCCCACCCCCCCCACCCAAAAAAAAAAAAAAAAAAAGCATCATAGTTGTGGGTTCTAACCGAAGAGCTATACGCAATCCTAAGGTAAGTATTAACAATCTTGTAAACCTTAATCTTATAATCTTGTCAATATCACTAATTTTCATCACTAAATTAACAATCTTTCCACAATACACAAAAGATAATCAAGAATATTTGATAACTAAAAATGAATCTTTATTTTTTTTACCTGAAAAACATTAAAACTAGAGGAAGAAACAGGGAAGCCATCAACATGAATAGAACAGTAACGAAACAAAGCATCTTTGTCTAATTCTTGACCTGAATTCACTTTGCCCACTAGTTCATCTGTTAATTGAGCCATTTTTTTTTACTCTATGATTATACACGGATTAAACGATACCCTATTTTGGTACTATAGTAGCCAAGTTTGCATTGGGGATGTCATTTTTGGTAATTGGAAATGCTGCGTATATGCTGACGGCATTTCTTGAAAATTTTGTCTTTTCTTTTATTTTGGAGAGATTGTTTCGTCTATTAAAAAAGTCAACACATGACTACTAACAAATCATTTTAAATGCTTATTCGCTTTTAAATAATTGAGGACAAATCATGTGGATTAAGGGCAATGTTTTAAAACCCGGGTTGACCCGGCCGGTTTAATAGGGAACCGGCTCGGATAGGACCGGGTTTTTGCATGATTGAGAACCGGATTGAACCGTCGGTTTTTCGTTGACCCGGGTTGATAAACCCGGCCGAGTCATTACTTTTTATCAAAAAAAATTAACAAAATGATTTTTTTCCATTAACTTTTCTAAGTTTAATTGAAAGTTAAAATGTTGATAACTAATGTTTGTTAAAATTTTGTAAAATAATAAATTATAGTTATATATAATCTTAGAATCACCAATTAATATAGTTTTATTATAAACTATTTTATAATTTACAATCATCTTGAAAATTTTGGCTATATTTTTATAGATGTATACTTAAAAAGCAAAATTTATTGGTAGTCTCAATTTTCTTCATCGGTTTAACCGAATGTATGAATAAAAATGGATAAATTATTAGATCATGCAATACTAATTATTAAAATATAGGAAAAAGTATATATATGTTATAGAACCGGTTCGATCCGGCGGTTCAACCGGTTGAACCGGTGACCCGGCGACTAAACCGGGTCGATAAAAAAACCGGTTTTTAAAACATTGATTAAGGGTGTGTGTGGTATTGGGGAATGGCAGTAGGAGAATGTTAATGGATATTATTATATATGTTTGGTATATATATCATTCATATTCACATGCTTATTTTTACTAATTTGGTGTCTATTCAATTTATTCTATGAGTCTCATGTTATTTTTTTTCTATTACAAAATTTAAATATTTATATATTTTTTCATATCATTTTTTGTTATCCAAACATAAATAATGATAATGATAAACTTATTTTTTTTATTTTTAAAAAAAAGGCAAACATTTATTATAGAGTCACCCAAAAACAAATACACAAGAAACGGCATCCATACTCCTCAATAAGCTAATTAAGGAGAAAGAGACCCAAAGGAAAAACAACAATACATAGCACACAAGCACAAAATAGGCAACCAATTGGGCTAGAACAAGACACTAAAACTTAAAACCGAAGAACTACCCAACCTGCCAAAATATACCAAATCACTTACTGACCTAGGTTTACCATAACTATTGCAGCTTGAATAGTCAAGAAGGGCCACTAGGACCACTAACCTGACACAATAAATGCACTAACATTTTGACTAACGCATAACTTACAAAAAATCACAGATATAGCAGACAATGCAGAAACCTTGACAGCAGCCTTCTTCACACAAATGAAATCTGATCTGGAACCAAACTGTCATCACTGAAATTCCTAAATTCCTGTTGCAGACTTGTATCTTTTACTGGATCCGTATCTTGAGCGGCTCCCACAACCATTGATGCCAATCTATCTCTTTATATATTTTTTTACCTTCTCACAATCCATTTGAAACTTTTGAGTTGGATGTCTTGAACAATCTTATTAGTATTCGAAACTTTTTTACCGAACACGCATGAATTTCTTTCTTTCCATATGAAGTAGCCGGAAGTCCAAATAACCGCTTGCCAAACACGAGATAGAAAGTTGGGGACATTAACACCTCCATTAAATGAGAAAAACTCATCAATAGAAAAAGCATTAACGCTTTCCACCTTCCACCAAATGAAGATTTTTTCCCAAACACTCATCGTTAAATCACAAGTGACCAAGCAATGAGCACAAGATCCCACAATATTATTACAACAAGGACAAAGAACCAAGTCCAAATCAATGCCTCTTCTATCAAGCTCCACTCGAACATAAAGTCTTCCTTTTACCGCCCTCCACACGAAGATGTTTACTTTCTTAGGAACCATTTTATTCCAATTGTCTCTTAACCTCCACCTTCCACATGTAAGATCTTCTCCTTCGCCAATCTTGCAAGCTCTTTAACCGTAAATTCACCGCCTTCATCAGGCGACCACCTCCATTTATCCCTACAATTAGAATTAACCACAACATTTTGTACAACTACTAAAAGCCCCTCGAACTCCCTACTAACTCTACCCCTAATGCTTCTACCCCACTCCCATTCCCAACACCACAAATTATTTACCCACGACCCTTTATCCCACACATAACCCTCATTCCTCCTATTTAAATGATATAATTTAGGAAATCTATTATATAGTCTCCGATTATCGATCCACCTATCTACCCAAAATCTATTGTCCCTTCCGTCACCCACCTCCTCAAAAACCGATGAAGTAAACTCCAACCCCAAAACAATCTCCTCACTAACCCGCACAATGTCATTCCACACCCACCACCTGTACCCCCTACCTACCCCTAACCTCACCCAACCCTCCACTATTCCTGTGTATGCTTTTAATTAACCTAACCCATAAGCTCCCGCCCTCCCTCCTAGACCTCCACAACCACTTACCTAATAAAGCCAAATTTTTTACCCTTAACGAACCAATATTAAGCCCCCTTCCCCAAAAGATGCAAGAACCGAAACCCATTTAACCCAAGAAAGTTTTTTACCCTCCCCGACCCTCCTCCCCAAAAGAATTTTTCCTAACTCTCTCAAGAGATTTTAATACACTCAAAGGCACACGAAACATCGAAAAATAATACAATTGCAAGCTACCAATAATCGATTTAACCAATGCTAAACGACCCCCGAAAGACATCGTTTTAGTTTTCCAATCCGCTAATTTATTTTTAAATTTCTCCATCACAGGCTCCCAAGCATTTACCCGCTTTATGTTCTCTCCAATTGGTAACCCCAAATATGTAGGCGGGAATTCCCCGATACCACATCCCATCTATCTGGCCATTTCCGTCATTTCCCCCTCATTGATTCCAATACCGTAAATATTACTCTTATTATAATTTACCTTTAAACCAAAAACCTCTTCGAAACATTTGAGAATGCACATAAGAGATTTAGCATTTCCTTTATTCCATTCTCCAAAAAATATTGTATCATCTGTATATTGTAGATGTGAGACCACTACCTTATTTGCCCCTGCAACAAATCCTCTAAAGATTACTTTCTCTACCACCTTGGTATCGATCGCGTTAAGTCCCTCAGCCGCCAAGATAAATATAAAGGGGGATAGCGGGTCACCTTGACGGACCCCCTTTCAAGACCAAATTCCTCCTACGGGGAGTTGTTGACCAAAATGAACATAGAAGCCGACATAAGGCAAGTATCTACCCATTTACACCATTTTACTCCGAGCCTCACTCTTTTCATAATATCTAATATAAATCCCCAATTAATGCTATCATATGCTTTCTCGAAATCCACCTTGAAAAATTAAGCTTCGTTCTTTCTTTTTCTTCAAAAATTCCATCGTCTCATTTGCTATAAGAACCCCGTCAAGGATAGACATCCTTTTTATAAATGAATTTTGCACTTCCCCCACCACACATTTAACCCTTCCCGCTAATATTTTTGCAATTATTTTTATAATAACATCCAATCAGGATAATAGGACGAAAGTCACCGAGCCCTAACGGGTCCGCTACCTTACGGATAATAGTGCCGAAGGAAGCATTACAACCCCTTGAAATTTCCATACTATCTCAAAACCACTGAATCGCCTTAAGAAGATCCGATTTAATGACCTCATAAGTGTTTATAATACATATATATATATATATATATATATATATATATATATATATATATATATATATATATATATATATATATATATATATATATATATATATATATATATATATATATATATATATATACCTAAAGTTAAAACCATCGGGCCCTGGTTCTTTCTCTCTCCCCCCGCAACCACTAATAGCTTCCCACACTTCCTTTTCATGGAACTCCCTTTCCAACGGTCGCGCCTCGTCCACCGATATTCTCTCAACCTCCCACTACAAAACATTGGTCGCATCACCCCCTCTCTAAAAACACATTTTTGAAGTGTCTAGCCATCTCCTCTCATAATATTTTAGGATCCTCGCACCATAATCCGTTAACCATAAGACCCCTTACATTGCACTTATTATTCCTCCTCCTAACATAAGAGTGGAAGAATTTAGAATTTTCATCACCTTCTATATCCCACCTAATTCTAGACTTTTGACGAAGCATGTTATCGTACTCCCTTTCCTTCTCCCTCATTGCTTTCTAGCATCCATCCATACGGATCTCTCAGCATCAATTAATGTTCTATATTCCGCCTCTAACTCCCATCTTGTTAATACAAATAAGCCGTAAAAACGTTTATTTATATTTTACGATCTTCTAATGTTTTGTCGGTAACAAACGTAAAATCATTTTAACAAAACAAATAAAATACGTAAACGGTTTGAGCCAATAGTTTACTAACACACTTACATTTTCATATAAAACACTAAACAAGTAATATTGTTTACATCTTATAGAATTGCATATGTATAAACAACTAGTGTTTACATAATATGGAAATGTGCATATTTATATTGGAATGGGTAATGTAATGGGTAAAAATCTAAGTCCTTAACCCATTGACTAGATACATTGAATATTGTTGGGTAAAACCCAAAGTCCATGACCCATACCCATAGAGCTTGATCCATAACCCATGGCCCATGGAGCTTGATCCATAACCCATGACCCATTGCATGACATCATGCATGAAGTCATGTTGGGTATTATCCATGATCCATGACCCAAGACCCATGACCCAATGTCTAGATACATTGCATCTTGTTGGGTATCCATAGCTCATTACCCATAACCCATGGTTCATAACCCATAACCCGTAACCCGGTTTGCAATCCAAAATCCGGACTTAAGCTGACCCAGCTGTCGGATCCCTTGGATTGCACTAGCCGGATCCCTCTGGGGAGGGATCCGTAGGAACCGTGGAACAATAGATAATTTTGCCTATAAATAGTGAGCCATTTCTCACTTGCAACTCACCCCTTTTACACATACTCTCTCTTAGTATTGTAATATCTCTAACCACAGATCCAAAGGATCTTTCTATGTAGTTTTGTGTTTGTGTGATTCTCTAGGTTCCTCTTAAAGGTGAGATCACCACCTCTTGAAGTCGAGCAAGCTCAAGTCCATGAGTTTCCAAGCTTCGTCATCATCAAGACTACTAAAGTTATCTTGTTGATAGTTCTTCCTCCCTCCTTAGAAGTGTTGTGTTGAAGGCATTAGTGAAAAGTGCCAAAGGGTCAAGTCAAAGGCATTAGTCAAAGGTGCCAAAGGGTCGTGTCGAAGGCATTAGTGAAAGGTGCCAAGGGAGTACATTCGATATGGTGCATCGATGTACAAGATAGATAGTTTGGGATAAAGGATATTGATATCCTTATGATGTTGTAATAAGAAGTGTGTATTCTTTGGGGTAGTCGTGTATTGGTGTAGTGTTGGGTAGTAGTTCTTCTTTTGTAATGGAACTCGGTATCTAGCCTTGTACCGGATAAAGTGTAGGCAACGGTGTGATATGTTTGGTTCTACCTCGTGGAAGAACCCAGTGTCTAGCCTTGTATCGGATAAAGAGTAGTCGACGTTGCGAAGGATTCTCCGCCACATTAAGGAGCTTGTGTTGTGTAGTGCTTACGAACTCTCAAGTGGGGAACTCGGGGAGTGGAGCAGGGCAAGGAAGGTGTCCTTGTAGCCGAACCACTATAAATACTCATGTCATGGTTTTGTGTTTCTTACTCTTTATCTTTGCATTATTTGTTTATATACTTATCCATCATCATCCAACACACACATTAAATAGATTGACATAAGTCGATCTAAATAGTTTAAAACGAAGTTTTAATCGGTAAAACTATTCAACCCCCCTTCTAGTTTTCCACAATTGGTATTAGAGCTTCGTTACCAAGTTTCTTAGAGTATATTGTACTTTAAAAACTTGATACAATCCGTGTATGATTGATAGCTACAAAGAAGACTTTCTAAAAACAAATACCATGTTTTAAGAATACTTTTGTTGGATGTTGATTGGATGACAACATCAATTTTCCTACATGTTATTTTGTCTTACAAAATGCACTAACCTTTCTTGTCATTTTGTTTAGTTAACCTCATATTAAGCAAGCCATCAGAATTCCTTGGTAATAAGATAACCTTTTCAAAAAGGGTTTCTTAACATACTACCAACTAGATCTCGAAGAAACCAGAGTTGTCCATTGATACTTTTTTGTCAAAAGTAAGGGACACTCAAAATTGCATTAGAGGTATGAATTTCTTAAAACTTATCTCTAACTAACATTAGCTAAGAATAAGTATGCTTGCATAGAAACTTATATGGTTATATTAATTTTTCTTTATTTACTTATTTATAATATATGCTTTTGTGATATACGTGGTTTCATTAGAAAACCTTTGTGCGTACGTGTTATCTTCCGTCTAAACCTAGGTATATCAATATGTGTTATCTTAACCTAAAACCTAAAAATCAAATCTTTCTAAATAATAATAAAACAAAACACAAGTCTCAAAAATTCCTCCTTCCCTATAAAAACATCCTCTGATCGTTCAAATACCACCAAACCTCATTTTTCAAATCTTCCACTTTCAAAATACCTCACATTCAAACTTCATCTTCTTCTTCATCTCACTTTGAAAAATCAAAACCAAGGAAGATTTCCATCATCATGGTTTACATCGCCTTCGTGCTCATCATCATGTCACTCATCGCACTCGTGTATCCCATGATCAAGTTTTCTCATGGAGACATGTACTTTGTATTGTTGGTCTACATTTGTATCATATATCAAATCCTTTGTATTGCTCTTAGTGTTGAAATGAAATATTATTAATGTCTTAGTTTATCTCGTTTATTTCTCATAGTGTGTTTGTCATATTGTTTTTTTATATTTTTTTGCACCTTTAAATCTTGACATGTTTTCGAAATCAACAATGTATGCTTAAGTAGTAACATTGGCTAAAACATTCCTCTTTTTAACATAAAAGTTGCAAAAATCAATTTTACGTCAAGATCATTTTTCTATCAAAACTACAGATCCATGGATCCCTAACTTTTAACTAGCCGGATCCCTTTTAAAAGGGAACCGGCATAACCGTGGACCTGGTAACAGAAACTCATGCAACATAAAAACCACCTCATAAAATTTACCATAAAATGGAAAACCCTACTAGAAAATTAGAACAAAGTAAGTTAATTGTCATTGTTAATAAAAATAGAATAGTCAATAGAAAATAAAGAGATCATACGAGGTCAACATTAAAAAGGATTGAACTAAGATATCATCAATCAAAAACATTCTCACCATTGAAGCGTTACTTTGTCCTAACTTACTTTTGTAAATTATTCATTTCATGTCTATAGGTCTCATCATGACTCATGAGTATGAATTCGATCATCAACTCACTTGTGTCTACATTCCTAATATTTTTCTTGAGCCTAATACACCTGGCAATCATGTTCGTGGGTTTAATAATCTCGAAACTCGTTGCTTTCATGAAGGACGTGTTGTTGACTCACCTCTACTATACCAAGAAGGTATCAATACCTCATTTCGCACCATAGGACTAGAAGGTCTTCTCGAAATTAACGAGAAAATTTGTTCGCGGTTTGTTTTGGAATTCTTCCGTCAAGTTGAACTCGTCCGTAACGAGGATCGCTCTCTATCACTATGGTTTTGGATCAAAATCCAAAAGTTTGTCTTAACTCTTGAGCAAGTTGCTCACATTCTCCGAATTCCAAATCATGGTCAATGTGCCTTCACTGAAGATTGGTCTCTTGATTCTCTCTTTAACTACCGTGAAGAAAACAGTCCATATTGTTCACACATACCTTCTCCTCAAGAAATAACTTGCATTTTATGCACTCCTCAATCCAATTACACAAATCCAAACATAATCCATACACGTGATATCCAAGATGATCTCAAACCTCTCGCAGTCATTCTACGTGAAAACGTTTGGAGTCTTAGAGGAAACCGTGAGATACTTCCTGCATGTTGTACTCACATGATGTACTGTCTCCTAACTCAACAACCATACAATTTCGCCAACTTCTTCGCAAGATGAATTGTAAATGTCCAAGGTAGCAAGAACAAACTTATTCCATATGGAGTGTTCCTAACACGCCTTTATCATCATATCATGTACTATCATCCTCATTTTCAAAGTCCTTTATACATACTTGTGAACAAAATGATGGAACCTTTGAACACATCTCTCATCACGTTATTCTTCATTCCTGAATCCTCAAATACTCACCACCCATTTGATGATCCATCAAACGAAAATGCATGAGAAACCTAGTCTTTTCTCCAAATAGAATTAATCCTTAGGATTCATCTTTTACCTTTGTAACATGATCATTCCTATGAAATAAAACATTTATTGATCATTTTATATCTTGCTTATATATGTATTTAGCTACTTTGGAAATCATTAGTTTTGTAATTGGACACCTGGAACAAAATAGTGCATGTTCACTGTTGAATATTTTGTCTCAGATGACCGGATCCTGACTTTCAACTAGCCGGATCCCTCAAGTAAGGGAACCATGGGATCTGGGCAGACAGAAGTAGATTTTTAAATATCCTCACTTCAATCCAATCTTCCAAACCCTGTTAGACTAGTTAAACATGTTACTTTAGGATCACTTTAGTCCTCCTCAAACTCAGTTGATCTCATATTAACTCATAATTAACTTAGGATCACTTTCAAGGTGTTTTTGATTTATCGCTTCAACAAAACTCACCACATTTCCGCTCCAATGTTCACACATTGATTGTCTCATCTGAAAACACCTAGCTTGATATTTCCCTCAATTTTGGCAAATTGATTTTAGTCATCCTTGCCTCAAAATAGGCCAAAACCTAGATTTTCATTTCTTATGATTTTTAGAGAATTTTCCAAATTTCTTTTAAGTTACCATATGATCCTTGGGATCATTTTACTCCACTTGACGCTCTCAAAATTCTTAGTGTCATCCTTGATCACCCATTGGTGCTCATAAAAACCCATTTCTTTCCATAAAAGACCATCATTAGCTACCCTCACTCATTTCACTTGATCATTTAAGTCTCATATCATTTAAGACACTTGAGAAGACTGAAAACACTCAAGATGTATAGGTACTAGACCTTACAAAACATCATCTTCCTTTTCTTTGGCTGCTGAGAGCCGGATCCCTAGGTTTAGCCTAGACGGATCGCTCATTTGAGGGAACTGGCTGCACAGACTAAGGTAAAACAATTATTTCAAGCTCTTCTTGTTAACTTAAACACTCCAACATGTCTTAATTGACTTCCTAGATCAGTGCAACTCTGTAGTTGACTCTTGTGCATGCAAATCATTGCAATTTGAAGGATCTTAGTGGCTTAAGCTTTAAATTCACTTACTAACTATTTCCCTTTATAAACCTCTTTGTTTGTACTTCCAAGTCACCATTCACAACCTCATTCTCAGCAACTAAAAGCCCTTATTTCACTATCCATTTATCATTTCATCATGAGGAAAGCTCCTAGTGCTAACTTATCTACCAAAGGACCTCCCAAGAAACTTGCTCGGGTTGTTCACGAAATCTCCTCAACCGAATCATCACCCGTTAAAGCCCCAAACACCAGAATTTTCTCACAACAAACTCTACCAATCAAACCAATTCCCAAAAGAATTGTCCCAACAAAACTACCCTTGCCAAACACTACTATACCTCCTAAACCAAACACCCCTACTTCCACTAAACCATCACCTCTAGTACCTAGAACTATCTCGTTCACCACTCCACTCTCATCTCCATACCTCTACAACTTAGAGGACTTGCCTTCTAGGCCATCTCACCCACCACCATTGCCAATATTTTCCTCAATTGAGAATATAGCTCAACAACAAAACTTTGGTGTTGAAACAACATAAGCACCCGTATCCTTTTCTCCATCACCCTCAAATAGTCCATTTCGGATTATGAGGAATCAACAACAACCGGATCACATGGAAGTAGATACCTCTCTACCACCATCATCAACACATATTCCACCACCTTCATCCTTAGTTGAACCACCTCCAACTTCATCAAACATGCCTCCACAAATCCCTCCTTCTTTTGTGGAACCTCCATCCAACCTTCCATCTCAAACCACTCCATTCCTACCATCACCATTCTCTAGCCATGACAAAGATTGTTATCATTGTCAACATGTTGAAGGTTTAGTACATGAAGTACGTGACGAGCTACGTTTCATGTTTTATCACCTCCTTGAACGTTTCGATGAGGTTAACAAACCTAAACATCCTTAAGCTTAGGAATTCAAGTGGTGTTCTAGTCTTAAGCTTAACTTAGATTTGTTAGGAATCATACTTTATGTTCGGATCATTTTCTTAGTTTTAGAGTTATGTACCTCATTTCTCTCATTTTATTGAATGATATTACATGTTGTATGCTTTTTGGTTATGAAAACATGTTTAGTGCCTTAATACATAACTCTTGTTGATGTTAACATCACATTTTACATCCACATTGCTGTCATGAGAATACAGGTATACAGATCCCTCACTTTTGCCTAGAAGGATCCCTCACAAGGAGGAACCATGGGATCCGCGCAACAGAAGAACTTTTTATCACTAATTTGAATCTCATTTGCAGGAAACTATGCATCATATACTTGCTTTCTAACCTTTGTTTTGTAGATTTTCAAAATACACATGAAGACTTTGACACCCTCAACAAGGAGGAGCTTTTCTTCAAAGCTAGACTATTGCAAAAACGCTTGCAATACTTTCACTAAGGATTACTTTATTACTTGACGCCCTCACAAAGGGGATCACTCGTCAAGGGGGAGCATTTTCGTCATAGATGAAATCATTTGCAAACATAATTTCAAAATACTCGCTTAGACTTCCTAATTACTTGACGCCCTCATAAAGGGAAGCATCCGTCAAGGGGGAGCTAAGATGAGAATCCTTCTCTTCTCGTACTCTCTATTTTTCATATTATTATTTTTTACACATTTTTTTCAATACAATGTGTTAGTTTCTTTTCGACGCTCTTTTTGTTTCGACAAAAAGGGGGAGAAGAGAGTAAAAACTCTAATTCAAACTTTTACGAATTTTAGTTTTTCCTTAAATTAATCATATATTTTGTCATCAACAAAAAGGGGGAGATTGTTAATACAAATAAGCCGTAAAAACGTTTATTTATATTTTACAATCTTCTAATGTTTTGTCGATAACAAACGTAAAATCATTTTAACGGAACAAATAAAATACGTAAACGGTTTGAGCCAATAGTTTACTAACACACTTACATTTTCATATAAAATACTAAACAAGTAATATTGTTTACATCTTATAGAATTGCATATGTATAAACAACTAGTGTTTACATAATATGGAAATGTGCATATTTATATTGGAATGGGTAATGTAATGGGTAAAAATCTAAGTCCTTAACCCATTGACTAGATACATTGAATATTGTTGGGTAAAACCCAAAGTCCATGACCCATACCCATAGAGCTTGATCCATAACCCGTGACCCATTGCATGACATCATGCATGAAGTCATGTTGGGTATTATCCATGATCCATGACCCAAGACCCATAACCCAATGTCTAGATACATTACATCTTGTTGGGTATCCATAGTTCATTACCCATAACCCATGGTTCATAACCTATAACCCATAACCCGGTTTGCAATCCAAAATCCAGACTTAAGCTGACCCAGTTGCCAGATCCCTTAGATTGCACTAGCCGGATCCGTGGAACAGTAGAGAATTTTGCCTATAAATAGTGAGCCATTTCTCACTTGCAACTCACCCCTTTTACACATACTCTCTCTTAGTATTGTAATATCTCTAACCACAGATCCAAAGGATCTTTCTATGTAGTTTTGTGTTTGTGTGATTCTCTAGGTTCCTCTTAAAGGCGAGATCACCACCTCTTGAAGTCGAGCAAGCTCAAGTCCATGAGTTGCCAAGCTTCGTCATCATCAAGACTACTGAAGTTATCTTGTTGATAGTTCTTTCCTCCCTCCTTAGAAGTGTTGTGTTGAAGGCATTAGTGAAAGGTGCCAAAGGGTCAAGTCGAAGGCATTGGTGAAAGCTGTCAAAGGGTCGTGTCGAAGGTATTAGTGAAAGGTGCCAAGGGAGTACATTTGATATGGTGCATCGATGTACAAGATAAATAGTTTGGGATAAAGGATATTGATATCCTTACGATAATGTAATAAGGAGTGTGTCTCCTTTGGGGTAGTCGTGTATTGGTGTAGTGTTGGGTAGTAGTTCCTCTTTTGTAATGGAACTCGATATCTAGCCTTGTACCGGATAAAGTGTAGGCGACGTTGTGATAGGTTTGGTTCTACCTCGTGGAAGAACCCGGTGTCTAGCCTTGTACTGGATAAAGAGTAGGCGACATTGTGAAGGCTTCTCCGCCATATTAAGGAGCTTGTGTTGTGTAGTGCTTACGAACTCTCGAGTGGGGAACTCGGGGAGTGGAGAACTCGGAGAGTGGAGTAGGGCAAGGAAGGTGTCCTTGTAGCCGAACCACTATAAATACTCGTGTCGTGGTTTTGTATTTCTCACTCTTTATCTTGCATTATTTGTTTATATGCTTATCTATCATCATCCAACACACACATTAAATAGATTGACATAAGTCGATCTAAATAGTTTAAAACAAAGTTTTAATCGGTAAAACTATTCAACCACCCATTCTAGTTTTCCATACATCTCATTGCTTCATCTCTTAGTTTTTCCATTTTCTCTTTATGCCCGTCAAATCTTTCCTTGCTCCATACCTTAAGACTTGCCTTGAAATTTTTTAATCTATCCCTAAATTTACAATCCAGTTTCTTGATCTTGACCTCCTTCCCCTCGCTTCCTCCATGACACGATAGAAGTCCGGTTCTTCCAACCAAATATTAAAAATCCTGAAAGGCTTTGGCCCGAAGTTCAACTCTATATACCGTTGCCATTCAACGCAATATTAAAATGACCTTATATAAAGCTTCCATTTATAACACTGGCCCACTGTCAATTCATTGTTTTACAAATTTTGTTTCTTATTTTTAACTCAAAACACAATACTTAATCTCTCATATCTTCTTATTTATATATGATACACGGGTTTCAAGCACCAAGATTTACAACCTCGTAGGCACTGTACCTAACCGTTATAGTATACTATGGGCAAGTCCGAGAGATTGATCATTCTCTAAGGGATAGTGGGGTAGGATCGATATGTAAATCCAAGTGCTTAAAGGGTAAAAAGATTCTTTTTGGTATTTTATTGATTTAATTGAAAGCAAGTAAAATCAATAGTTTTTGAGGTTTTTGGTGAATATTTCTTGCTTTAATTGGTGTAATGGTGAATATTTCTTCTTCCCTAGCGATGTAACTATACCCATTGAATTGTCACGCCTTAATTAGTGTAATGGTGAATATTGGTGTATATTCACCAATACTCAATCTCTAACATCTTCTTATTTTATTGATACTCATTACTAGCGATCTAACTATTCCTATTGAATTGTCACGCCTTAATTGGTGTAGTAGTGAATGTTTTTTCTTCCCAATCATGTAGTGGTCAATTAAACACCTATGCAAATAGCCTACGCGAAGGGCCCTACAACTTGCCTACATGCACAAAACAACTAAAGCATGCAATAAATATCTAATCTAATTAAACATCTAGATTTAAATTTCCAATTAGTACTTCTAGTTAGCGTTTAAGCTAAGCGGCTCCTAACCAGTTTTTAACCAAATAAACACATTCACCAATCAAGAAAAGAATAGGTATAATCATTATACTATCAAGTTTCATGCAATCTTAGATAAATACTAGGTGAATTAACCAAGCATAATCATTGAAGAACAATCATAATCAACAATAAGAATTGAAGACGTAATTAAGATATAATCAATAGACAAATTATTAGAAGATGTTTATGGATTGAATAAGACCTTCTAAATTGATGGAAAACACCTACCTAAACCCTAGAACTGGTAATAGGGTTTATGGCTTAGAAAAAACAAAGTTATGAGCGAATCATTTATAGGGAAAACTGATGTCGATGTTGTGACGATGTCACAGATAACAAGTGATGACGTCAGCTCGACCCAGATTTTTAGATCTTCTCGCTCCGATCGCGTGGCCTTTTAAATCACCCAAATCCTAGTTCGTATGAAAAAGTTATAACCAAAACAAAATCTTGTACTTCGCCCGTAAGTTGTGATGGCCATCAGGTGTAATTTGTAATGACCTCCAGGTGTAAAGTGTGACCACATCACGATGCCGGTCGCCGCACACTGACCGGTCACAAAAATGTCAAAAACTTCACTTTCTAGGCATATTTGGTAAAGGCGTCACGACCCCGATTACGAATTCGAACTTTTGTGTTTTTTTCCCAAACTTTGTTCAAATGAGCTCAAAACTTATACGTTTTCGGCAAATGCTTAGTCCAAGGCCTAAAAACCAAATATGAAGTATTTTAAGCAACAACAAATATAAAATGACATAAAATTCACAAAATATTAGAGTAAATGACCGCTAAAATCGATACCAAATTGCACCTCATCTATATACCCATAATATTTTTGCTTTGAAATTTATTCCCCTAAAACTCATCTCACCAAATTAAAATATAAATACAAGCATAGATCTAGAAACCATTTGCAAATGCAGCGAAGGCTACAAAGTATAGCGACGGCCTGCAGGTAGCGGTGTGGGAGGGAGAGGCATGGTGTTGCATGTGCAAGGACAATGACATAGTGGTGTAGTCGTAGTGGTGATTGCGGTTTAAAAAGGTTTTTCGAATTCATATGAAAAAGCTTTGAATTTGTTGTTGACTTAAGTTTAGATGATATTCATCATGAGTGGTTGTTGGTTATTTGTTTTTGGGGGAATATGGTGGTGGTTGTGGGTGTTTGTGAGTTCAGAAGGAATTGTTTCAAAAAAATGGTCTAGGTTAATTACAAGTTTATGATTCATGGGAAAATATGTTTATAAAGTAGATGATGTGTGATTTATGAAAAAATGAATATGAGAAAAGAAAGGATATAAGGATATAGAAAGAATCTGAAAATTCAAGCTAGAATGAACATGAGGTTGAAGATGAATGAGAGCAAAATGTTTAAATTGCCCTTATATGAATTGCATATGACATATTTAATAGAGGAATTTAACGAACTAACGGTCAAAGGACTAGTCTATAACAAAATGTCAAATACAAGGACGACCGATGTGATCTTTAAAGTTTTAGAACGAAAGGTGAAAAATATGTAAACTACAAGGATGATTTAGGCAATTAACTCAAAATAATAACTAGAGGAAAAATCAAAAATCTATTTACATGCGGCTCTTTAAACTTTTCCTCCTTTGCACTCTAGTCCTTGATCTTTAAACACAGGACAACTTCAATACTAATCTTCGAGAAAAGATAAACTCTAGTCCTTGAACCCCTATAGAACTTGCATATAAAACCAAACTATGCAAAATAGAACTTTTTCAGATCATCATAATTAGTCCCTGAACATTTTGTTACAGATTTAGATTAGAGTGAATTACATAATTGGTCCTTAAGGTTTATTGGGTTTCACATATATTGTTCATGTGTTTTTTTGGCGGGTCATGTCCTTGTAGTATGCAAATATTACGGGTCCTATCTAATTTACTAACGACATTTAAACGGTCATTAAAAAAGGACTAATGTGATATAGATGCATAACAGGAGGGTCTAAAATTGTATATGTGAAAACCGGTAAACCCTAGGGACCATTTAAGTAAATAACTCAATTATTTATTTATTTATTTATTATTATTATTTTTATTTTATTATACTTAAATTTTGGGCTTATGTACTAATCGGATTTTTTAATACGTATTTTGTATGTTTATTTACGTCTTTATACGTTTTCATACGCTTTAATACGTTTTTGTCCATATTCATGCAATTTTATACGTTTTCGTCTGTTTTTGTACGTTTTTATACTTTTTCATCCGTTTTTATACGCTTCTTGTAAGTTTTTATACGTTTCATCCGTTTTTGTACATTTTATACGTTTTTATAAGATTTTTGTACGTTTTTATACGTTTTCGTCCGTTTGCGTATGTTTTTGTACGTTTTATAAATTTTGATACGTTTTCATCCGTTTATGTACATTTTCATCCATTTTTATACGTTTTGTATGTTTTTGGACGTTATGTTACGTTTTTATACATATTTATCCGGTTTTATACGTTTTTGTGGTCTTTATACGTTTTTGATCCTTTTCATACATTTTGTTCATTTTTATACGTTTTTGTACGAAAACGCATAAAACATACAAAAACGTATAAAAATGTACCAAAACATACAAAATGTATAAAAACTTACAAAAACATATAAAAACCATAAGAAAATGTATGAAAACGTATAAAAAGGAACAACAACGTACAAAAACATATAAAAACGTCTAAAAAAGAAAAAGATCATATAAAAACGGTTGAAAACGTATAAAAACGGATGAAAACGTATATAAACGGACGAAAACGGATGAAAACATATAAAAATGTACAAAAAGCGTATAAAAACGGATGAAAACGTATGAAAACGTCAAAAATCGTATAAAAACGTAAAAAAAACGGATGAAAATGTATAAAACGTACAAGAAGCGTATAAAACGGATGGAAACGTATAAAAACTTATAGGATGTACTAAAACGTATAAAAATGAATGAAAACGTATAAAAACGTTCAAAAATCATATATAAACGGATGAAAACGTACAAAACGGACGAAAACGTATAAAAACGGATGAAAACGTACAACGTATTAAAACGTAAAAAGAAACTACAAAATACGTATTAAAATAAAATTTCGGTTAGTACATAAGCCCAAAATTTAAGTACAACACTTAAATGGTCCCTAAGGTTATGCATCTATATCAATTTTACTTAAATGGTTCCTAAGGTTTACCGGGTTTCACATATACAATTTTAGGCCCTCACCTTATGCATCTATATCATGTTAGTCCCTTTTTAACGACCGTTTAAACGTCGTTAGTAAATTGGATAGGATCCGTAATTTTTGCATACCACAAGACATGACCCGCAAAAAAAAAAAAAAAAAAAAAAAAAGTGAAACCCAATAAACCTTAAGGACTAATTAAGTAATCACTCTTTAGATTATAGAACTCATACTTTCAATAATGTCTCCTTTGGACAATATTGCTATTTTTTTTTTATCTGGTAACTAGGTTTGACTTTAGTTTAGTTTTGAATTTTCATTAGAGTTATGTTATACCCTTATGTTATTGGTACCTCTTTTGATCCATCAATAAGTACAAAAAAGTATAACTTTCACCCTCCTTTGACATTCTGTTTTCAGTAGAATATAATTTTTTATACTGTACTTTTTTTTCAGTTTAATACTTTTGGCTTGTTAAACTTTATATTTTTTTTTCTAACACTTTCCGTTCCACAGTTTTATAATGTAAAAAAAAAAAAAAAAAAAAAAAAAAAAAAAATGGGGGGTATCCCTTTAGATTATGCTACTTGAACAAATGCATTTAGTGACATATAGTACTTATGTATTGATTTTTGAGCAAAAGCTTTGGGGCATAAAGCACTTGGTTCTTTATGAATTTATTACGTGGTAACCTATGTTCCTATTATATGATACGATTTTTTTGTTGAAAGATTAAATCTTGTATAAACAACTATGTAAGTTTAAGAATAACATGCACCTTGAGAAGATATATAAGATGCAAATACATGTAGGAGAACGCCTTAATCTCTCAGTACTATTTTGACAAGATTGAGTAACTAGAAGATATTTCCTGGTGTAGCCATGGTTGTAGTTTTGTGCTCATAAAAAAATCATGACAACATTTGACGACACTGTGGTTAACCATTTGACAGTTGCAAACGTTGGAATATCACAGCACCACACCATTATTGTGGTCCTATGACCTTAATTTATACGCTATGATTGTTCAAAGTGGCATGGTACAATAACATCAGTTCCTATGTCACGTCACGGTGAGGAAGTCCTAATAACTTCTGCATGCTTAGGTGGGCATAGTCGAGGAATATTGATTACACATGGAAGGATGCAATTTGTCTTTTAAGATGCCATGACCTATCTCCAACCATAGTTGATGATGATACTGTTGGTTAACTTAAAGATTACTCCTTTATCCGGATAGAGGTGCATTCTTGTGATCTTGATTCAAATAGAACTGTTGTGAAAATATTCTCGATATTCATTCTACCGACTTATCTTAAAAGAATCACCACCACTTGTAAAGTTGACTCACTAACTGTTCTAAGAAACCTGTTAACTGTTCTATCCTTTTTTTTTTCATTATATAAATGTTCCGGTCCTCAAAGGTCTAATACTCCAACACCGAAGAACAAATTCACTTTCCATCAGCTAATTAAGTTTTATTTCTACTTCATTCTTAGCCTTGAAATGGCATCTCAGACACTTCTAGCTAAAGTTGGTATGGAAGTTATAAGCACAGAGAACGAACAATTGTCAGGCAAAAAAGGAAGGCCTTCGACTCCCATGCTGCAACAATCTTGCCACTATCAGTATGTACCTCAACATCCTATTGTTCATTTGGTAGCACCCGGATCTACTACAGATTGTTGCAAGTCCTGCAGCATCTCATCAAGTTCCGTGGTGGTAGGAAGCTAGATTTGATCCATAGATCAGTGTTTCCTCTTTTAAAAGAGATAAAGGAGTAGGATTTAACCAATGTCCTTTTGTTGTCCAGTGTTTTTAATAGCTGTATGAATTAGTTCATATAGTGGTTATATATATAGTCAGTTTACTCGCTAATGTTGTTCATATACTTGCAGTGTTTTTTTTGTGTCTTCTCAAGTTTTCATTCTCCCTCACACCCCTTTCTGTGCATAGACTATATAGTAATTTTCATAATGGATTGAGGCATGGAAACATTTGCTTGTTAACACACTTACATACATCGTGTCACATGGGATATAATTAAGAATGTATATATTTATCAAAGTGGGGTTCTTCAAATAATAATAGTACATAGTAATCAGAATTATTATATAACTCACTGTATCAATTTCTTGGGTCTCCATTTTAAGACTGAGAAGAAACTATGGATTTAATAAGTTACAACCAAGAAGTTTCAGGTTTTACTTGCATGATATCATCAATGGGTCTAAAAAGGGTTGAAATACTAATAGAATCTTAATATTAAACTCTGTTAAAGAAAATTAAACCTGATAAAAAAGTTGAAGCACTCCAGTTTCTGAAATAAAAACACTTCTACATATTTACAAAACTGCCACTGGATCCATTTGATTCATTTTTTTACCCGTTTCAAAATAACTAAACACTTCAATCTTTGAAGTGTAATGTATTACAAAACCAATACATGGAAACCAACTTTCATATCATTAATGTTTCAAAACACAACATACTCTAACGGGTACTTATTTGACCCGTTTCTTCAAAGTATCATATACTTTTCAAAATAATTCACATGTTAGCAAAACCATTTGATTACACTAAATAGGGATATCTTGGAAGATTTGAATGGATATAAGGGGATGAAACAAGTTCTCAAGGTTTCTTAATAAATAATACTGAAGAGACTATGATACAAACCGGATACGATAAAGAGATACAAGAACAATAAAGATAGAATAATCGACGTTCGAGAGGTCAAATAAGCTCTCCCAATTGACACGAAATCAATAATCCATTATATTATTCAGCATCCTCATATTACATCCCTAATCATCTATATATACTAATCCTATTCTTCTAAAAAAGTCATTTTTATCCTTATGGTTAATATAGAAATTAGGAATGAGTAATTAATGCATGTTTTGATTATAAGGTTAAAGTAGGAAAATCAATCATAATTACTATCCAAAAATAAAAGCTGGACACTTTTTTTTGGGACAAATATAAATAGTAAGGTGGACACTTTTTTAGAGACGGAAGGAGTATCTAGTAAATAAATAAAATTATTTAATATTTATTTAATAATATATTTATATAATTAATAATCCCACGAATCGTATCAGATTATTAGCTAGGACGGATTAAGAAATTGTTACACAAAGCACCCATTTTCAAAAGACTCAAGAAACTAACCAAATGAAACACACTCATTGTGAATCACTCCTCATTCATACATTAACAATGAAGATGTTAGTAATATGGTGTACCGTGTACGAGAGGTGGTATTCTTATTCCCACCTCCTCTCTCCATCACTTTAACAAGTTGTGGCGTGTTCTTACAAACAATTTACGAATCTAGTTATACTTTACATTGGAAATGAATACAAAACTTCTCTCTTTAATCCCATAGAGAAAACTGAAGGCAAGTTTTAAGATATAGTTAACTGAATGGAAATGCTGGTTTATCAGACAAAAGATGTATGTATTCGCTCTTAGTATGAAAAATTAGGGAGCTTATAGACCAAATTCAAGGTTTACAATCTCAGCAAAAGAGTACTTTAGGTACTCCCTCCGTCCCAAAATTTATGTCTATTTTGACTTTTTCAATCAAACTTTGACCTTAAATATATCTTTTTGTATTAAATAATATTTGTTGCAAAATATATAAATGAAATTAGGTTTTAAATGTATTTTCATTGGTATAACTTTTATCAAGTATTATATAATACAAAAAAATATATTTAAAGTCAAAGTTTGATTGAAAAAGTCAAAATGGACATAAAATTTGGGACGGAGGTAGTAAAAGACAACAAAATTATGCTTATCCCTTATATATATTAAAAAAAAAAAAAAAAAAAAATGTTTTCATGTTTGATCTTAAAATGTTTATTTTGAGAAAGTGTATGTATTCCCAATCACAGTCAAAATATAGTGGTTAATTAGTCGGTTAGACTAGGTGTCGAATTCTGTGCAACTTGTTCTGTTCGGATGCAACTGTACTCATTTCTATTTTCGCAGCTAGTGTCTTTCTAGTATGCTAAATAATATTCACCATATATTCGAGCAAAAATAAAGCATCTTCAGGTCACTACAGCAGGTAGGAAGTGCTCCAAAAAATTTTCTTTAAATCCTTAAAAATGCTTTTAAACTATATTCGAGGAATATATTGAAAAATCATATTCTGTTCTTAAAAATGACCCATTTACAGATATCTTCTTAGCAGTTAGTATGGAATACGCCATAACTGATTCAAAAGCCTCAGATGATACCAGTTGGATCAATGCCACTTGTAGAAAGGCCATGCGAGATGAATATGTCGTATGTATCTTTCATGTGCACTTTATTCTGATTCTCTATTATTAGATAGGAACTTGCAAGCAGACATAGCCTCATGGCTTGGGCTCTATCTTTAATATGCTTATGAATCTTTTACTTTTATCAATCGTTTTGCACTTACGGCAAGGAATGTATCAAATCATATCTCAAATAGAATTAGAATATCTATGACTTTTGCATGGGCCACACCTCCAGAACACCATATGTCGAGTTCATAGATATGATGTTCCAAAAGAAAAGAAAATAATGCAAGAAAAGAAAAGAATGCAAGTAATTAGACAAAATATCTAAGAATAAACACCGCATAGATATTTTAGAATGCGGCAGAGTAATGCAATTATCATATATATCATATTATCTGCGATAATCTAAGTACAAAAGATCTAGAGATCGATGTGTGTGTAGTATAAAGCACTGACCAAATTTGTGGTAAACCGTAGACCACAAATCTAAATGCCTTTAATATCTTACTCACTTTTGGTAAACAATATATATGTAGGACCAAATCTTCCTGATTGAGGCAATATAGATAAGTCTTTCCTGTTTTGTTTAATATAAGCATGTTGCGGTGCTTACCTTTTTGTCAATTTATATTCGGAACCTCATAGACCAGATATAGATTTCCTTCGAAAAATATTTATATGAAGTAAAAATTGAGTCATGATAACAAATTCGGTAAAGAGAATTTCGGTAGCATAGCTGTACTTCTTGTGCTTGAGCTCAACCTTTTGCCACAAGAGACCTATCACTGATATTTTTTCGTCACACACTGCATACCGCTACTCCTTTACCCATTCTTGAGTTTCTATGTTTCGATGACACCAGGAAGGCTTTAGTGAAAATTTTGAATATGTTCTACTTTCGACGTGTCACTAAAGACATTTTTCTAGCTGTGTTACGTAGAGAGATCAATAAGTAATAATCACATGAGGAAAGTTCCATACGGAACAAGTTTTATCTAAAAAACAAATAAGTATATCTCAACTATCTATCCCCTTTGAATCCAACGGATTAGATTAATTTACATTTTAAATTAAAATTATACTTAGGGGTCTTTTTGGTAAATTCACATTATTTTATAACTAGGGGGAATTGCATATATATCATTTCAAAGCCTCATAATTGCATATATATCTAATCAAAACTCATAATTGCATATATATCATTTCAAAGCCTTAAAAATTGTCATATACATTCAACAAAAACTCATAATTGCATATATATCCTTCAAAAGCTTTAAAATTGTCATATATATCCAAATGATTATTTTAAATATATATTTAATAAAAAAATGTCTAATAATTATAATTGATATATAAAATAACGATAATTTTTTTTTTTTTTTTTTTTTTTTTTACAAATAGAAAAATTCTTTTTATCAAATATAATTGATATATAAAATAACGATTATACCCCTATATATATATATCAAATGACATACTAAAATTCAAACCAATAAAAAGATATTTTGTAATTGTAAAAAAAAATAAATAAAAAAAGATTATAATCGTCATTTTATATATTAATTATAATTATTAGACATTTTTTTCTATTAAATATATATTTAAAATAATCATTTGGATATATATGACAATTTTAAGGCTTTGAAAGAATATATATGCAATTATGGGTTTTGGTTGGATATATATGACAATTTTAAGGCTTTGAAAGGATATATATGCAATTATGACTTTTGGTTGGATATATATGTAATTATGTGGCTTTGCAGGGATATATATGCAATTCCCCCTTATAACTAATCAAAAAATTACACTTAAAACACACACAGATCACACACACACTCTCTTTTTTCCCCCAAACCACCAAACGATCCCAATCCACCGGAAACCGCCCCCAAACCACCAAAACCACCGCAAAACCCTAATTGTGAAACGTCATTCGGTTAAAATGGATATTCGAGACGAATTAGCTCTATCTAAAGTCGATTCATTGGCCAAACCCGTTTCATCTAAAGTTCCCGATCAAAAGAAGCTTCGAAATGTCGATTCTGGTATATTTTTAGCTTATTTGGTTCTATTAGTTAATAGATGTTGATTCATTGCTTATTTTATTGCTTATTCTTTATTATTTTTTGATTAGTTATAAAATAGAACCAGTAGATGTACTGATTGAAGTTTGTGATGGAATGAGTTTTTGGATTAGCTTATTTTTTGCTTATAGGAATCAATAGATTGAATATTTTGTGATTGATTAATTAGCTTATTATTTTGCTTATAGGAATCAGTAGATTGTAGTGTTTACTGATGTTAGAACTTTTTTGGATTAGCTTTTACTGATGTTAGAGTTTTTGGATTAGCGTTTACTGATTAGTTTTTGGATTAGCGTTTACTGATGTTAGATATTGTTAGCGTTTACTAATGCTAACACAAATATTTCTAAGGTAAATCTACGCAGATTAGTAGAGACAAATCAATGAAGCAAGTAGAGACAAATCAATGAAGTTGTCTAATCGTCATGCAAACATCGTATAGGGAAAGAGATATCTGGTCCAACGTAGGCGCATAGGCTGCGTAGATCACATGAACAGAAAAGTAAGTAGCAATGAAGTACAAGTAATCAGATAATGAAGTTGTCTAATCGTCATGCAAACATCGCATAGGGAAAGAGATATTTGGTCCAACGTAGGCGCATAGGCTGCGTAGATTAGGTGCTAAAGATTATGTTTACTGATTTTTTGTACTTTGGTTAGCGTAGGCGCATTGGTTAGCATGATATTGCGTAGGTTAGTGTTTACTTTGATGTTTGTTGTTGTGTTAGTGTTTACTGATGTTTGATACATTTGATGGTGTGATATTGCTAGGTTAGTATCTGCTGATTTAACGAGAATGTTAGTTAACGAGAATGTTATTACTATTAGTAAACATATAACTTGATTCTGAATCCCATGAGATTCATACTGAATCCCATTAGATTCATATTGAATCCCATGGGATTCTGTATGAATCCCATGGGCTTCTTAATGCTTTTTTATTGTATAACTATTTTTTTTTAATGTGTATTTTTTTTAGGTGTTGTCAGTGGTTCTCCAAGGAAGAAGTGGGTTACAAAATCAGATGTCCGTCAGTTAGGGGTTGTCCAACCTGATGTTGTTCAGGAGAAGGAAACGGTTGAAAAGGAGAAGAAGGTGCTGGAGAAGGCACCGATTGAAAAGGAGAAGAAGGTGCCGGAGAAGACACCGGTTGAAAAAGAGAAGGTGCCGGATGAAAAGGAGAAGAAGGTGCCGGAGAAGGCACCGGTTGAAAAGGAGAAGGTGTCGAAGAAGGCACTGGTTGAAAAGGAGAAGGTGCCGGAGAAGGCACCGGTTGAAAAGGAGAAGGTGCCGGCTGAAAAGGAAAAGAAGGTACCGGAGAAGGCACCGGTTGAAAAGCAGAAGGTACCGGCTGAAAAGGAGAAGAAGGTGCCCGAGAAGAAGGTGTCGGAGAAGGCACCAGTTGAAAAGGAGAAGAAGGTGCCGGAGAAGGCACCAGTTGAGAAGAAGAAGGTGCCGGAGAAGGCACCGGTTGTTCAAAAGGACAAGGCTACTGGTGTTGAAAAGAAGAAGGAGCAGGCACCTGATGTTGAAAAGGATAAGGCTTTTGTTGTTGTTACCTATAAGTAAAAGGGTAAGGGTGATCTTATGAAGGGTAAGCCACAGGTTAAGGTGCCAACTATTTTAAAGGATATGTCGCCGGTTACCAAGGATAAGCCAAAGAATAGGTCGTCTAAGGTTGAGATTCCGGTTAAGGATAAGTCACCGGTTATCAAGGGTAAGCCAAAGGATAAGTCATCAAAGGTTGAGATGAAGTCTGTTGAAGCAGTTTAGGCAGAAGATAAACCAAAGCAGAAAAGAGTTTTATCAAAAGTAGACGAGAGTAAAAAAAACTGAAGGTCAAGCTGCAAAAAGGTGTAATTTCTTATAAATTTGTCTTTTTATTCTATTTTCTGCCTTTTTTGATCCCATTGGATTTCATATGGAATCCCATGGGATTCCATATGAAATTTGATCATACTTTATGTGATTTGTACGGAATCCCATGGGATTCAATATGAATCCTATGGGATTCAATATGAATCCTATGGGATTCATACCTGATCCCATGGGATTTTATCATGGTATTTTATATGATTAGTTTATTGATATATATATATATATATATATATATATATATATATATATATATATATATATATATATATATATATATATATATATATATATATATATATATATATATATATATATATATATATATATATATATATATATATATATATATATATTTATTTTTTTTTATTTTTAATATAGATGCTGATGAACTTGAAGATAAAAAGGATTTGAAGAGTAAGGGTGTGTTGAAGAGGAAGAGGGACGATGCAGACCAACTTACGATGAATGAGGGTTTATGAAGAAACTTATGAAGAATCAGATGAAAGTAGATGCTGATGAACTTGAAGATAAAAAGGATTTGAAGAGTAAGGGTGTGTTGAAGAGGAAGAGGGACGATGCAGACCAACTTACGATGAATGAGGGTTTATGAAGAAACTTATGAAGAATCAGATGAATACGTCGTTTATTAAGGAAGAATCTGATGAACAGACTGTATCAGAGTCGAAGAAGAAGGGTAAGAAGAAAGAAAAGCAGCTGACGCCTGAAGAAGAAGTACATGAACAATATCTTTCTCATTTTCCAATTCTTCATGAAAGGACAACACCTACGTCTCTTTTTTCTGCCATCCGTGATTCAAAGGTTAATATGGAGAAGTTTTTGGCAGAGATGGGATTTAGTTCATTATACAATGTTGCCATAGATCGCATTCCATCAAAGTTGGGAAGGTATGTGGTATCAAATTTTAATGCAGAAACTTATGAGTTGATTTTGGATAATGGCAAGTCAATCAAGGCCACCACTTCCAAAATTCATGACATGTTAGGTGTTCCTATTGGTGGTTCTTCTCTTTTTTCTTTAGAACCCCGATCAGTTGATGATGAGTTTGTGAAGGATTGGGTTAGTCAGTTTTACCCTAAAGGACTTAAGGATATCCGAGTGAATGATATTGCTTCAAAATTGATTCAGTCTCAGCAAGTTGATTTCAATTTTAAAGTGAACTTTCTTAAATTTTTTCAAACATTATGGGTATGGTTGATGGGTTGAAGGGACATATATGTTTGGATGTAGTTTTAAGGCTTCGTGAAGAAACTAAAATTAGTGATATTGATTGGTGCGACTACATTCATAGCTGCCTTAAACACAGTAAACTCCCAACAACTCTATCTAATTAATACACTGGTCCATATACCTTCCTCGTTGTAAGTTTCTAAACATGACCGAATCCCATGGGATCATGTTTAGAATATTATGGGATTTTGACAAAAATCCCATGGGATTCACAATGAATCCCATGGGATCATGTTTAGAATCTCATGGGATTTTGACAAAATCCTATGGGATTCATAATAAATCCCATGGGATCATATTTGGAATCTCATGGGATTTTGACAGAATCCTTTAGGACTCACAATGAATCCCTTGTGATCAAGTATCTTTTATGTCTATTACAATGTGCTTTATTATAACTATTACAATGTGATTTATTCCAGGATTTGTTTAACAAAGTTGAAGCAAAGTTAGATTTGATTTGTAATGAAAGACTTGCTGTTGAAGGTTATTTGAAGAAAGCTATTTCAGATTACCCTGGTAATGTAAAGCTCCTTGAACTACATGAAAAGTATGCTCAAATTTTCAAGCAATCAATGCCATTAAATGATGAAGATGTTAGTGTCTGAGATGATGGAAATGGGGAGGATGACGATGATGATGATGGTAATGGGGAGGATGATAATGATGATGGTAATAGGGAGGATGACAATGATGAGGGTAATGGGGAGGATGATGATGACGATGATCAGGATGGGAATGATAGGGTAACTTTAGAAGATTTTGGCAACGAACCATCTGGTGTGATCTAGATGCCAAGAAACGACATGATACAATTGTGGTTGATCAATCTGAAAAAAAAGGATGATGCAGTTCCTGAGAAGCAAGTTGATCCATCTGATAAAGAAACATGTGAAGAAGAAGAGTTTAAATCACCAACACACCTGAGACGTTGCAATGGTTAGAAAATAATTTAGATATGGTTGATGAGGTGATCAAATATATAGCTGCTGAGTACTTATATGTAATATTCTTACATCTCTTTCTTTTTTCCTAAAATTTTGTTTCTTTTTAATTAAATCTTTTTATTTTATTCAGCTTGACTCACTCAAAGGAGGTGTGGATGAAATGAATGTGGAAGGAATGAATTTTGTGAATCCAGGTACCATTACTCCTGAAAAAATGGCTACTCGCGCTTCAAATGTATGTCCCAGTGCTGAAAAGCATTTAGTGAAAACTTCTTCCTACCTATTATCTCCATATATGAACAAGAAGACAAAGGTTGTACCCAAAATTACAAGGCTGGAGTTTATTCTCGAAAATAGTTTGTTTGTGATGCAAGGCGACAAGATGTAAGTTTACATGTGTATTTTTTATATAAGTTTCATAGTTAATAAAAATTCACATCTAATCCCATGGGATTCATACAAACTCCCATGTGATTCTGAAATGTTTTGATTTTTTTTCTTTTTCTTTTTTACTTATATAGTGAGAGAGTTTTTGAATCACATTCTGGGGAGTTCACGGTGTATTCTGTTCGTTTGAATATGGAAGCATTAGCCCCCGGTTTATGGATTGATGCCAATGTTGTCGACTGTTCGAGTGCAATTCTTAATTATGAAGAGAGATTTAAAGATCATGGTTCTCCATCACGACACTTTTTCCCAACAGGATGTATTGTAAGTATTTATTTTTGATTTGCTTAGTAAACTTTTTATTTGTTTAATAAACTACTTATCATCTTATCTGACTTACCAAACACCCCAAAAGCAATACAAATCATAACATCATCTTGTAAATTGCATATACAGATAAAATCTATGTTCGATGGAAAGTTGGCTTCCGAGGACGATAAATTTGAAAGTTTTGAAAATGAAATTTCAGCTCAGTTTAAAGACAATGTTGTTGGCTTGGCTCTCGATGGCATTGACTTGGTATTTTTTTTGTTATAAATTTTTGTTTGTGTTTTTACTTGGGATTCATTTTTATTATTTTCGTTTTGTTAAAACAAGCTTTCTTTCCAATTCGCAATTCTGGCCACTTTTATGTCATCGTCACCAGCCTTACTAAAGCAATATCAATCACTATACTAGATAACAGTGATTCGGGAGCAACACATGATTCAAAGTATAAACCAGCCTGTGAACTTCTTGTAAGTATTTACTTTTCTGTTTGTAAAGTGATTCATAAATAATCCCATGGAATTCATACAGAATCCCATAGGATTCATACAGAATCCCATGGGATTAATTGTGAAACCCATGGGATTCTTTGATGAATGCTTTATGATTTATACATAATCCCATGGGATTCTGTATGAATCTCATGGGATTCATACACAATCATATGGGATTCTAGACGAATCCCTTGTGATTCATACAGATTCCCATGTGAATTTCATGTTATTCATGCTGAATCCCTATTGACATTTTCCTAAAATTCTAGTAATTTATGATATTTTTTTAATAATTTTGTAGAAAAAGTTGTTTTCCCGTCATCTGAAGTTGTATGGTCACAAGAAACATGCTAACGTTCTTAAAGTCAAACCAAGAATCCCATAGCTCAAATGGAGGACAAAGAAAAAATTTCGTGATTGCGGTATTTTCACCATGTTACATATGGAATGTTACACCGGTGAACCTGCTACGAAATGGGATTGTGGGCTAGTTGCCGAGTCTCAACCGCATGCCGACATTTTGACGCGATTGAGATTCAAGTTTGCTACAAAGATATTGTTACATGAGCTTAATAAGCATGCGTGTAAGATGTTTGATTTAGCAAAAGAGTTTGATAAAGTTCCTGATCAAGAAAAGATGACTATAATTGTTGAAGCTGTTAGGGATATGGAAACACGTGAATTGATGGTAGAAAAGTTGATCAATTGATATAGTTTGTCCCATGGTATACCAGTTTGAGAATGGTAGAACAGTTTTATAATTAGTCTTTTGAAAACATGTGAATTGATGGTAGATCAGTTTGAGAATGTTAGAACAGTTTATAATGGAGTTTATAATGGTAATTGTTGTGTAGTTTCTTTTAAAATATGTCTTTTTATGATTTTACTTGTCAAGTATCTTTATGTGATTTATACAGAATCCCATGAGATTCATTATTAATCCCATGTGATTCACTGTTAATCCCATGTGATTAATAATTAATCCTATGGGATTCAGAGATGATCCATGTCTTCTAATAATTTTACTTATCAACTACCTTTATGTGATTTACTTATCAAGAATCTTTATGTGATTTATACAGAATCCCATGGGATTCACTGTGAATCCTATAAGATTCATTCTGGATCCCATGGAATTCCCTTGAGATCCATACAGGTTACCCATGTGATCAAGTTTTTGAAACAGAATATAAATAACAAAAAATATTTGAAACAGAATATAAGTAACAAAGAAAAATAAATTTTCTTTGCGAATCATCTAAAAATCATCTGAATATTCAATCTATATATTCAAGAAAATAAGAAAAAAACTAAAAAAACAAGAATATAAGTAACTTAAATTTATTTCAAACATCAGTTGGTTTCGCCTTTCGCCTTGCCTTTGGGCTCATCAGACAAGTTGTTTTCGTATGCAAGTTGGTCTTCTCTCCACAATGTCCATAAGGCTTCATTTGTTTCTTTTTAACTTGAAGTGCTTTTTCTCTTTCACTCTTTCGCCTTTCATTTCATTCTACTTCTAAAATATTCCATTTGTTTCTTGCTTTTGTTGGATTGTTAACTATTTTGTTCTCAGGTTTAGAAATAGCAAAATGTTCACCAATCACATCTCCCATATTTCTTGAAGGAGGATTTGGCACCTCGGCCTCCACTTATGTTTTCAATGTCTTTAACTTTTCTACAAAAGCACCTTTCTTCACTACATCTTTGCTCAACCGAAACAAACATTCATCCACCAGAAACGTTGCCTAATTTGTAAATCTTTCAATTTCTTCATTTGTTTCACCATATATGTTTCTTTTCCTTCTCAATTTAGGTGGTATTATATCCCTTGTCCGACGCCTCAAAATATATTGTTTTGGAATGACGTTAATATCACGATTCTTCAAAACACAGAATATGTGTCGGCATAGAAACCGAATCGGACAAAATGTCTGCAACTACATACCACTGACCCATCTTTTGTATTACGCAATACCTTTTTAAAACACAATAATTATTAGCCAATCCCATAGGATTCAAAAAAATCCCATAGGATTCATAATCAATCCCATGGGATTCCCAGTGAATCCCAATAATTATTAGCCAATCCCATGGGATTCATAAAAAATCCTATGGGATTCATAAAAATCCCATGGGATTGATTATGAATCCCATGGGATTATTTGATTAATCTCTTGTGATATTATAATAGTTTATACCAAAAAGTAATATACCTTATAGTCTACAAATTTTTCTGTTGTTATTGTTTCGCCTTCCTCTGCTAGTTCTTTTGCAACTTCCTTATTAAGGATTCTATAAGCTGCCGGATTTTTGTCTCTAACTGTGACAATCTCACAACCTTCTTTTATTTTTAGTTCCTGTATCGCACAAGTCCAACATGCTTCTTTTATTTCCGTTTGAACAAGCATAATATTTTCCTAGTATAAACTCTTTCCGCATGACGTTCAATTGCTAACTTTGTTTCAAATTTTGGAGCCGCGTCTAGTGTTTTAAAGTCCAAATGTTCTTGCCTATAATGTTGTCTTTCCATTGCTGATTCATAGGACATCATGAAACTAACAAGCGTCGCTCCCGGGCTTGTGAAACTTTTGAAGAATGAGTTTTCACTCTCAGACCTTGATGTGGTTCTCATCAATCCAAACAAAGGCTAGTTGATAAAATAAGTTGGAATCCACATTTCTCGTAGTTTAAACATTTTGGTCATCCATATGTGGTTTTGCAAGCCAACATCTTCAATCAACTTAGCCCATTTCTATTCAAATTCCAACCGTTCCATGAACATATTCCAAATGATCTTGTTTAAATGCTTCTTGAAATCAGTTTCATTGTATATTTCTTTACAAATCTGTTTTTGATAAATAGAGTTTTTGATGCTTAATTTAAGAATAAATAAAATAATAAACACATGTAAACCACCGTTGGATTCACGGTTGAATCCCATGAGATTCATATATGAATCCTATCTGATTCAGAAATGAATCCCATGGGATTCAGAGAAGAATCCCATGAGATTTAGAGATGAATCTCATGTGATTCAGATAAAAACATTCGATAAATTACCTTTGCTGGAATCTTTTGGTAAATATGCCACATGCAAAGTCTATGTTTCGATTTAGTGAAAACGGCTTCAATGGCTCTCTTCATTGCTCCGTTACCACCATCGTTGGTTCTTTAGAAAAAGTAGTCATGAATGCCTTTAGTAGCCATGTGTAGGATTCCGTGTCTTCTCTTAAAAGCATTCCCGAACCAAGTGTGACACACTTTCTGTGATTATCGACACCGGTGAATGGTACAAAAACCATGTTGTACCTAAAAATAACATAAGGTTTAGTGACAGAATCCAATGTGATTACAGAATCCCATGGGATTCATTGTGAATCCCATGAGATTCTCTATGATCCCTGTCTTTTAATAATTTTACTTATCAAGTATTTTTATGTGATTTAAAAAGAATCCCATGGGATTTACAGAGAATCCCATGGGATTCTCAATGATCCCTTGTGATCCATACAGATTACCCATGTGATCTAGTTTGTATAATCTCATGGGATTTATAACAGAATCTTATGTGATTTTTTAACAAAATAAATTATATTAAAAACAAACACTTACTTATTACTCCTGAATGTTGCATCAAAAGATACTATGTCTCCAAACTCCTTATAATTGCATTTTGCAACTTCATCAGCCCAAAACATTGCCACTAACTCACTATCTTCTACCTTATACTGAAATGTAAAGTTTGGCACATACATCTTTCTGTTTTCCATTTTATTTATAAGCATTTGTGCCTCACTTTCGCCTATGAACATAATAATATCCCACTGATGATTCTTAAAATCATCGGATGTCCCATGAACATATTCATACCCACCTTTCATACTCGTTAACAAGTTGTGAGCCCGTGTTGCACCAATTTTGTTTGTTGCCGCTTTAACAACAAACATTTTTCTGCTTGTGTAATTTTTCTTTGCTTTTTTGTAAAATGTTTATACTCTTTTGGTATAAACATATGATTGTGTTTAGCAATAAACTGAATTAGCTTGTATTTTCCACAAGCGATATCCAGTTCTAACCTTATACGAGCTTTACAACATGTTACATGCAAAGTTGTATTTCTTTTTTGTTTTTCACTGTGCTTAGGATCCAAAGTGTATACATTAATATGCCTTGGAGTTCCTTCTTTGTTACACATGATGTATTTGTGTTGTACAATTTGTTAATCGTTGTCCCGCTTTCTTAATTTGAAAACCTCCCACTTCAGCGTAGGTACTATACATATCTATAGCTTCCTCTATAGTGTCATAGTATCTCCCCTCTTCTGGTATAGGAATTTCTTCTACATGAGGCTCCCAATATATCGATCCACCCGGTGTCTCAATGTGTTCATATAAAGTTGGTCTTGGTGATCTCATAGAATCTGCATATAGAAAGAATAATCTTAATGGATTAAGATAACAAAAAATGTGAAACCCATGGGATTCATTGTGAATCCCATGGGATTCATTGGGAATCCCATGGGATTCAGAATGAAGACCTTTATATTTTCATGCTGAATCCCAAGTGATTTAATACAGAATCCCTTGGGATTGAGATAACTAAAACCCTATGATTTACACTTTTCTCATACCATTACGCAACTAAAAACTAAATGTCAAGTGATTTTCTAATCTCATGTGTTTCATTGTGAATCTCATGGGATTCAGAATGAATACCTTTATATTTTCATGTTGAATCCCATGTGATTTAATACAGAATCCCTTGAGATTGAGATAACTAAAACCCTATTATTTACACTTTTCTCATAGCATTACACTACTAAAAACTAAATGTCAAGTGATTACCTAATCTCATGTGTTTCATTGTGAATCTCATGGGATTCATTGGGAATCCCATGGGATTCAAAATGAAGACCTTTATATTTTCATGCTGAATCCCATGTGATTTAATACAGAATCCCTTGGGATTGAGATAACTAAAACCCTATGATTTACACTTTTCTCTGAGCATTACGCAACTAAAAACTAAATGTCAAGTGATTTCCTAATCTCATTTGTTTCATTGTGAATCTCATGGGATTCACTTGAAATCCCATAGGATTCAGAATGAAGACCTTTATATTTTCATGTTGAATCTCATGTGATTTAATACAAAATCCCTTGAAATTGAGATAACTAAAACCATATGATTTACACTTTTTTCATAGCATTAAACAACTAAAAACTAAATGTAAAGTGATTTCATAATCTCATGTGTTTCATTGTGAATCCTAGAGGTGGCAAAACGAGCGGGCCGGGCGGGCATGGGCTACGGGCTAAACGGGCTATGGGCAAAACAAGCGCGGGCTAAACGGGCGCGGGCTAAACGGGCACGGGCTAAACGGGCACGGGCCAAACGGGCTCATTTTATACGAATCGCTTTTAAAAAGACCCAAAACAACGAAATAAATTCCTCGAACGTAACACCTCATTTATATTTAAAAAATTAAATCTAAGTTTTTCTTTAAAAACAATCTAATGTTCGAGAAAAACGTATGCCCATTATGCCCATTAACTTCTAAATGGGCAATACATGCCGATTTCAAAAAAAGAAGGGGGCCCAAATGTGCCAAAATCTTTTAAAAGTTTGCCCATTTAGCCAATTTTTTTGATTTTGGGCACAAATTGCCACCTCTAGTGAATCCCATGGGATTATTGGGAATACCATGGGATTCAGAATGAAGGCCTTTATATTTTCATGCTGAATCCCATGTGATTTAATACAGAATCCCTTGAGATTGAGATAACTAAAACCCTATGATTTACACTTTTCTCATAGCATTACACAACTAAAAAAAATGTCAAGTGATTTCCTAATCTCATGTGTTTCATTGTGAATCCCATGGGATTCACTGGGAATCCCATGGGATTCCAAATGAAGACCTTTATATTTTGATGTTGAATCCCACGTGTTTTAATACAGAATCACTTGAGATTAAGGTAACTAAAACCCCATGATCTACACTTTTCTCATAGCATTACGTAACTAAAAACTGAATGTCAAGTGATTTCCTAATCTCATGTGTTTCATAGGATTTTCACTTTTACAACAAAAATTGAATCTCAAGAAATTTACCAGTAATTTCTTTCACAGCATCATCGTTATCTTGACTTTCATCTACTAGAACTTCAATTAATTCACTTTCATCTACCGGCGGCGGTATTTTCAGGTGATTCGGAATAAGATGAACGTCGGAGACGACGACTTTATGTGATTCCAAAGACTCAGACGGTGGTTTCATGGTGATTCCGATGGTTTGATGTGATTCCGATGACTCCGACGGTGGTTTCACGGTGATACCGGCGGCTTGATGTAATGGTGATGAATCCGACGGCGGTTTCATGGTGATACCGACAGTTTGATGTGAGATGAATCCGACGGTGGTTTCATGGTGATACCGGTGGTTTCATGTGATTCGGGTGGTGGTTTCATGGATTCCGGCGGCGGTCACATGGATTCCAGCCCTGGTTTTGGATCTAGGGTTTTTTATGAGGGAGAAAATGGATTGTTAAATGAGAAGGATTGAGATTTTTTTTCTTTTTATAGTGACACTTGATTTTACTAATATGCCCTTATTTGTAAAATTTAGCTTCCATTTCAGCCATAAGATGAAAGTTGGATGGATGGTTGAGATTGAATTATTTGTTCTTTAGATACTACATGTTTTACAAGGATCTCACCTCATAAGCACATAAGAGAGAATGCACGTATGCTAAGTTGGGACTGAATTTAATTGATAGCTAGAGGTCTGCAAAAGTTTCAATTCTCTAAGGAAAATTTATGAGGTTGGTCAAATTAACTAAAAGAAAAAAGAAAAATAAAAAAGAAAAAAAAGGAAAAAAAACCAAAACTCTATAGATTCACTACTACAAAATAGTAACATACTCACACTTATTAGAGCATATTGCTACACTTTAAAGTGTGAAGAATAAAAAAGTGCACACTAGTACGCGTGTGAACCAATTGAGTATAACAAATATTTTCACACTTTTATGTGTGAAGTTTTTTGAATATTTTCACACTTTTAAGTGTGAGGGTTTTAAAATAATTCTTCAAACTTTTAAGTGTGATGATTTTGATTTTGAAATAATTCTTCACACTTTTAAATGTAAGATTGAAATATTCTTCACACTTTTTAAGTATGAGGATTTTGAAACAATTATTCACACTTTTAAAAGTAAATATCTTTAAAACAAAGTTCACGGTTCATAAAGTGCGAAGAAAAAAGCGTGTAAAAATGACAAATTTGTTGTAGTGATTCAATATCATTTACATATTATGTAAAGGTTCATTATTGCATGATATTCATAAACCTCGTAGCTTTTCTTTGAAATTATCCATACAGAAACGATTCAAATCCATTTTCATGCCATTTTCTGTTAGAAATAGTTAATTATATTCTTCTATACCTTTTTCCTATAACCAAATACTTGAAAAAATGTAAAATAAGATGAACTCTGCTCTTTATAAAAGGAGATTTTATTGAAGGTTAATATTGCTTGCCTTTTTCATTAAAACAATCAACCAGTAATATAATACAACAATGATCCTGACTAAACTCTAATGGGCTTAGGCCTATAAAAAATATAATAAGGCCTATAACAAAATATGGAAAAGATACATGACAACTGTGATACAAACGACTACAACTATACAAATATCATCTAATACACCCTGCAGTTGGAGCTGGAGGAGGCCGGACGCTCAAACTGGATCGAAATTCTTCAAACAGAGGTGAAGGAAGGCCCTTGGTGAAGATGTCGGCATACTGATAATGAGAGGGGACATGTAAAACTCGAACCTGACTAGCAGTAACCATGTCACGGACGAAATGTATGTCGATCTCAATATGTTTCGTCCTCTGATGTTGAACAGGGTTGGCAGACAGATAAATGGCACTGACATTGTCACAGTAGACATGGGTAGCATATGATAAAGGAGAATGTAGCTCACGAAGCAAATTACGAAGCCATGCGGTCTCAGCTACAACGTTAGCTACACCCCGATATTCAGCTTCAGCACTAGAGCGGGAGAGGGTATGCTGGCGCTTGGAGGACCAAGACAATAAGTTATCTCCTAGAAAAACGCAGTAACCAGAAGTGGACCGTCGTGTAGAGGGGCAACCGGCCCAGTCAGCATCTGTATATAACCAACAAGCGAAGTAGTGGACGATGAGTATAAGTGTAAACCAAACTGTAAAGTCCCCTGAACGTATCACAAGATACGTTTGAGAGCAGCAAAATGAGGTTCCCGTAGATCGTGCATATAAAGGCAAATCTGCTGTACTGCATATGAAAGATCCGGACGAGTAAACGTGAGATATTGAAGTCCACCTGCAAGGCTGCGATACAAAGTAGGATCCTGTACTGGAACGCCCTCTGGACCCAGTTTAGAATCCGTATCAACTGGAGTCCGAGAAGGGTTACAATTAACCATGTGAGCACGCTCCAGAAGCTGCATGGCATACTTCTTTTGAGACAAAAATAATCCTGTAGAATGACGAACCGCAGAGATGCCAAGAAAATAATTAAGATCCCCAAGGTCAGTCATGTCAAACTCACTGTGTAATGAAGTAATAATCTGCTGAAGTAGAGCAGTAGATGAAGCTGTAAGAATAATGTCATCCACATATATAAGCAAGTAAGCAACCTCAGAACCCTGTCTATAAATAAATAGAGAAGAATCAAATCGAATATGGTAAAATCCAACCCGTGTGGCATAACCTGCAAACCGCTGAAACCAAGTACGAGGTGCTTGTTTCAAACCATATAGAGATCTCTGTAAAAGGAAAACATGGTGAGGGTATCGAGAATCAACAAAGCCAGGAGGCTGATGCATGTAGACAATCTTAGATAAATCACCGTTAAGAAATGTGTTCTTAACGTCAAGCTGATGAATAGGCCACTTGCGAGATACCGCAAGACTAAGGACAGTGCGAATAGTAGCCGGTTTGACAACCGGGCTAAATGTCTCATCAAAATCAATACCAAGTTGTTGACTACTTCCATTTGCAACCAAACGAGCCTTATATCGGCTCAAAGTTCTGTCAGCATGAAACTTATGTTTAAATAACCACATGGAACGGACCATATTAACACCGGAGGGGCTCGGTACAATAATCCAAGTACCATTTTTAATTAACGCATTATACTCATCATACATAGCATTACGCCAGAGAGGATCTTTTAAGGCGAGAGAAGGGGATTTGGGAATAGGAGAGATAGTAGACGTATGTAAAGAAAAACGATTGACGAGTTTGACAATGCCCGATTGAGACCTAGTGACCATGCGGTGAGTTCGAGATGGTTCGGTGGTGGAGTTGGTGGTGGTCGAAGTAGTAGTGGACTGTAATGGGGGTGTTCGGTATTGGTTAAGGGTTGTGGAGTGTTGGTTGGTTGTTGGGTCGAATGAATTGGACTGTGATGGGTAGGGTTATTGGGCTGCGGTGTGGACTGTTGGGAGTGGTTATGATTGAGCGAAGAGTGAGTAGTTGTGTGTTGTTGTTGGGCCGAGTTTAAGGGGTTGTAATAGGGGGTGATGTGTTGTTGGTGTTGGGCTGGAAACGGAGGTGAAGTTGGTTCGTTGGTGTGGTGGAATGTGGTGTGTTGAGAAAGGTGTTCGTTTGAGGTATTAGTGGTGGGAGAGTTGGTGGGGGAATTTGTTACGCTATGGTTAAGTAGAGGAGAAGGTGTGTTGTCTAAAAAGGTGTATGAAGGTGGTGAAGTTGGTGTCATTGATTTATATGGAAATTGGGTTTCGTCAAAAGTGACGTGTCGAGAAAGGATAATTTTGTTGGTTTCAAGATTGAGACAACGAAAACCTCGGTGATATGCGGGGTAGCCTAAGAAGATGCACGGGGTGGCTCGTGGTGCTAGTTTGTGAGGGGAGTGAAGATGTGGATAACAAAGACAGCCGAATATGCGTAAACGTGAATAGTCGGGTTCTTTATGGAAAAGTTTGGTGTATGGGATTTCATTGTTAATTGCGGAAGATGGTAGAAGTTTAAGAAGATAGGCGGCCATATGAAGGGCTTCGACCCAAAAGGTAGGTGGTAGATGTGCTTGGAAGAGGAGTGTACGGATGACATTATTTATGGTGCGGATCATGCGTTCCGCCTTGCCATTTTGTTGGGAGGTATTGGGGCAAGAAAATCTAAATTGAATACCATGTTTAGCAAAAAGTGTGTGTAGTCGGTTGTTATCGAACTCACCTCCATGATCACGTTGGAAGTTTTTAATTTCACATTTAAATTGATTTTTAACAAAAGTGCGAAAGTGTAAAAACTTATCGAACATGTCAGATTTAGAACGAAGAGGATAAATCCAAAAGTAGTGAGAGAAGTGATCGAGAAAAATAACGATGTAGTCGTTTGTATCACAGTTGTCATGTATCTTTTCCATATTCTGTTATAGGCCTTATTATATTTTGTATAGGCCTAAGCCCATTAGAGTTTAGTCAGGATCATTGCTGTATTATATTACTGGTTGATTGTTTTAATGAAAAAGGCAAGCAATATTAACCTTCAATATGGTATCATGAGCAGGTTTGATCATGAGACGTCATCAAGGCGTCACTTCTATACCACCTCGTCAAATCTCTCTATCTAAAAAAAATAAAATAAAAATCTCTCAGCCGTCAACCCATCTCTTTTGTGCTGCTGTGACCTGTTATAATCTTTCTTTTATGGTTTGTGTTACTTTTGCTTAGCCGTCATTGTTGACCATCAAATATGGCCAAGTTGATATTGCTTCGAATTAAGCTTTCACATATTCGGAAGATTCTGATCAACCTAGGTGTGGAAGAGAATCAACGATTGTATACTGTTATCAGGGCTTGGGCCTATTTAATATATATATATATATATATATATATATATATATATATATATATATATATATATATATATATATTTTAATATCGAATCCAGGGTATCAATTTCCAAGACGACTTTTGTTGGTGTCGAATCCAGGGTATCAATTCCCGAGACGACTTTTGTTGGTGTCGAATCCAGGGTATCAATTCCGACTTTTGTTGGTGTCGAATCTAGGGTTCTTATTCCCGAGACGACTTTCGTTGGTGTCGAATCTAGGGTTCTTATTCCCGAGATGACTGTTTGGGATACTTTGGGTTATCCTGTTTTATTTTGGTTATTGTTTTATTTTGTTTTTTTTTTAGTTTCCTACTCCAGTTCGAGCTTTCGCGATTTCGCCGCTCGAACTGCGGGGAGTATTAGAGAATAAATAGGCCCAAGCCCGGTTTGTGGGTTTAGGGCATCTAGGGTTTTGCCATTATAAATAATGGTGAATAATAAAGTTATACCGACGGGTTTATCATTGTCTAACAGATTTCTCTCATACTCATCCTAGAATGCGCGCTCATGTAGTTTGCGTACAGTAGGGGTGTTCATGTGGCGGTTCGGTTCGGTTAGTTGGGATATTTTAACTATCCATCACGGGGCGGGTAATTCATTTTACTACCCGAAACCGAACCGTGTTAGGCGGGTAACCGGACACGCGGTTACCCGAAATGAGCGGTTATCCGCGGTTCGGTTCACGGTTAACCATTTTAGACGTTTAAACAACAATAACATGATCTAAAAGGTAAAACCAATTTTAGTGTATTAAATAATATTGAATAAACTAAATTCATTTTAAAATTATTTCGTCACAATAATTATGTTCAAAAAAGCATACATGACACATTAACAAAAAAATTTGTTCGATGTTTATATGTTACAAACACATTAATATATTTTCACACATAGATGTTTAGTAAACATGTACATTAGAAGCACAAAATTCGTTATACAATAAGAGTAGTATAATAATATAATCGATACATGTACTATTATTTAAATATTTAGTTAAAAACCTTCATGTATATTATATACGGTTCGGTTCGGTTAACCATGGATATCTAAATATAAAAACCGAAATCGATCCGTAATAAGCGGGATTTTTTGGGTTTCGGATTGAGCGGTTCGGCTCGGTTTGTCGGTTTCATGGTTTTTTTAACACCCCTAGCGTACAGGATAAGCTTCAGCTAATCTCTACTAGTTTGAGGGTTTTTTTTTTTTTTTTTTTTTTTTTTTACTCATGTAGTACAGTAGTTAATTCTTTTATATACTCTCTCTCTCTCTCTCTCTCTCTCTCTCTCTCTCTCTCTCTCTCTCTCATATCAAGGCATGATCATTTGCTATATGAGCCTTTTATTGTTTGAAACCACCATCATCACTGAACAATTGGACATCTCCTACAAGTATTGAATCATTATCTCATAACAAGTAAAATAGTTGGTGTATAACAAATAGAAAAGAGTACAAATATCATAACTTGTCTGGAAAGCTATTTCAGCGAAAAATTAGTGAGAGTGTAGGTTTTATTGCCAAGTTACTAGCCCAGTTTTACGAGATACAAATTACCTCAAAGAGGCAGAGAAAAAAGAGAGGCCGAATTCGGACTAGCAGACTCCAAAAGCTTGAGAATATTGCACTTGATTCCTATCCAATTGACTAACTGAAAATACAAACACCCACACACACAGAACAAAAAAATATCATGTTTTTTTGTTTTTGTTTTTTTTGCTCCTGTTGCTAAGCCTCAACAAGTACTTGAATTTCCCAAAACAAAGAAAGGAAATCTAGCGGGTAACTTCGGGATGTTTGTTCAGTTAGCTAGGAGTGAACTGGCTATTGGTTGAAGCTGTAGTTTGTCCCTTATGTCTTTTGTAAGAGTAAATTACACTGTTCGTCCTTGTGGTTTGCGTTGACCGCAGGGTTTCGTCCTTTGACCAAAAAAGTTGCACCGTTCGTCCTTAAGTGTGAAACGTTATGCACCGTTCGTCCCTCCATCCATCTGGGCCCACTAACGATCGTTAAGTCTTGTTAACCTGAGGGTATAATCGTCATTTCCACACCATAAGGACGAACGGTGCAAGGACGAACGGTGTATATATACCACAACACACACACACCTCCTCATTTTTGCCACATACTTTCTCTCTCTATAAAAACACACACCTCACCCTCTCCTCTCTCTCTCTATAATTTCCGACCACCCAACCGCCGACACCACCCAACCGCCGCCACCACACAGCAGCAACCACCCGACGCGCCACAACCCAACCACTCGACGTTTTTGGTATTTTTCTATACACCCGTATTTTTTTTTGTTGGTAGATTCATATTGTTTAGATCTATTATTTTTTTCAAATATCCTTAATTTTTTTGGTAGATCTATTTCTTTTAAAGATCTATCATGTTTTTAATTTTTTTTTCAAAGATTCGTAGTTTTTTTAATTTTTATAAAGATCCGTAATTTTTTAAAATTTTTTCCTATAGATGCGTTTTTTTTGTAGATCTAATTATTTTTTAAAGATCCGACGTTTTTGGTATTTCTTAACACCCGTATTTTTTTTAGATGCGTATTTTTTTTAAAGATTGCTTATTGTTTTTTTATAGATCTAATTTTTTTTTGTAGATTTATTATTTTCTTTGTAGATCTATTTTTTTTAAGATCCGTAACGTTTTTAAATTTTTTTTGAAGATCCGAATTTTTTTGTAGATATAATGATTTTATTTGTAGATCTATTAATTTTTTTTTGATCTAATTATTTTTTAAAGATCCGTATTTTTTCTATAGATTTATATTTTTTCTAAATCATTTGTATTTTTTTTTAATTTTTTAAAAAATCCATATATTTTTTTTAATTTTTTTAAAGATCCGTATTTTTTTAATTTTTTAAAGATCCGTAATATATTTTTTATTTTTTTTATGGATCCGAATACTTTTTTTATTTTATTTTATAGAACCGTTTTTTTTAAGATCTAATGATATTTTTTTGTAGATCTAATGATTTTAATAGTAGATTTATATGTTCTTTTCGTAGATCTAACATTTTTGGTATTTTTTTTTTGTTAGTTCTCCCACTTGCTGCTATTCTCGCAAGAAAAAGTAGCCGGAAAAATTAGTTGTGGCCGGAAAATATGTGGTAACCGGAAAACGTTTTCGCTGCCGGTTTAAATTTTGTTTCAAAGTTTATATTTTGTAAATTTTGTAATAAGTTTATATTGTTAACATTGTTATGAAGTTTGTTGTGTAGAAATACAAGTTTAAATTCGTACACTTTGAAAGGCTTATTTAAATTCGTGAAGAAATAAAAGTGATATGATAATGCTGCATATGATTATATCAAATATGTTTATTAATAAACTTGCGCAGACCCATTTATCATGGTTCTTTGCGATGAATTTGTTTGCAAGAGTTGCAAGACCAGTGAAGCTAAATGTTTTGCATTTACAACATTAACTGAAAAACTGCAAATTAAGGAAAAACTGCAAAACTGCAAATTAAGGAAACATAAAAAAATAGACGAAAATGTAGGAAAATGAACGAAAATGTAAAAAGAACTGACGAAAACGTAAAAAAACAGAGTAAATCGTAAGAATAAAAGACAAAAACGTAAGAAAATTGACAAAAATTGTAAACTACACCGTTCGTCCTTGCACCATTCGTCCTTATGGTTATGAAATGACGATTATACCCTCAGCTTAACAAGACTTAACGACCGTTAGTGGGCTCCGTTAGAGGGAGGGACGAACGGTGCATAACGTTTCACACTTAAGGACGAACGGTGCAACTTTTTTGGTCAAAGGACGAAACCCTGCGGTCAACGCAAACCACAAGGACGAACGGTGTAATTTACTCCTTTTGTAATAAAGTCTGACAGTTGTGAATACAAAATACTTGATAATTTGCTGCAGGAAATTTATGTATAAACTTAATACCTTCCTGGATTCTCCACAGCGGGATTATCTGCTTGACAAAATGGAATTGATTCAAAGCTATTTTAGTGGCAATTATGATTGAAATTATTAGATTCTTTTTTGCTTATTCCTAACAATACTTTGATAGAAGATAAGAAAGAATCATGCTCTCTATAAAAGGAGTCTCGTCTTAAACTTCAAGCAGCATATAACAAGCAACAAACTTTCATCATAACTCATAGTACTCGAAAACCTTTTTGTAACTTCTAATACAAATTTTCTTCTCAATGGCATCAAAGACGGTAGATATTGCAATTGTAGGGTGCTATGGGACAACGGGGCATAAGCCATGTCAGCGACCTCAACAAGTTTGCCTTTACCAACATCAGCCACAATACTCCACCGTTCATCAAGTGATCCTTCCACCTTCTGAAATGAGAGGAGTGGCAATTAATTTCTACAAAGCGGCAACAGCTTGAGGTGGCAAACTGATCATAAGTTATCAATTAACCCAACCGGAAAGCTATAAGTTAGTTATACTGTGTTGTAGTTTATCTTTGTATCATGTATGTATGCATGTAACACATGTAGCTTAGGACATGATGGTATCTGTCTAGCACTTGCGTAGTTTCTGTACATATAAGCTTCAGCGTCTACTAGGTTTGAGGCTTTTTTTTGTACCCTTTGCTATACTAGCTGAAATATTTTGATAAAGACTATCACTCCCTTTATGTAATTCAAATCAAAGGAAGATCCTATCTATCCGAGCCTTTTTTTGTTCCAGAACCTCCATCATCACAAGGTATATTTGTTGATACAAAAGTTGGACGTTCCTGATTTGGAGCTCCGGTTCTCGTACCAATTGAGAATTGCTGCTTGAGACCTGCGCACTAAGAGACAAGAAACACCGTTAGGCTTACCGTGGGATTGTCTCCCACGATTATCCTCCGGCGTGAGAGTGAGTAATCGGTTTAGGTTTTAAGGAGTTTTAGGGTTCTGAGATCGTACCTTAAACGAGGGGTATGATCCCCTTTATATACGCACGGAATCCTTGTTGGTTCCGTGTTCCCCAACTTTCGGCGTATCCCGCCTAAGTCGGTTGGGAATGATTATCTTCTTATTTTAGGAGATATCGGATATCTATTCCGTAAATAGATTTGGGCTTGGGCTTTCGTGAGCCCAAGCCTTTATTGATATTGGCCCAAGTCGTGCTGGACTTGTAAGTATTGGGCTGTGGTCGGGTTCATGGCCCGACACCAGACTATACGTCATCAATATTCGTCAGATTTTGAGTAAATTAAGAACCATCTTTTTTTGGATATATCATAACTTCACCGTTAGTTTGGAATGAAACTAACTAACTTTTTTTTTGAAGGGTGACATTTAAAAACATGAAGAGAAAAACTAGCAAGAAGCTAGATAAAAAGGGCCTAACTGGTAGAGTCTATACAAGCAATTATAGGATCAGTAATCCAATCATTTCAGTTAGTTAATAGACAATTTTGTGCATCTACTGCCGTTCCAGTTGTAGGAAAACTTCGATGCTAGATTGTAGGAAAACTGTTGAATCTCCTTGCGATTTCAACTATTCCACATTATACAAACAGATGAGAACAAGACGACTTCAAAACATCTTAATTGAAGATGATTGAAAATAGTTTTTTTTTTTTTTTTTTTTTTTTCATTTGGTTTGAATTCTCAACATAATCAATAATGTTTAACAATGAACAACCACAAGAATGCTGAGGCAAAAAAAAAAAAAATCCCCATGATTGAAAAACACAATTCCAAATTGTGTTTGACTAGTTGCAAGAGACCATCAGATGCTCTATAGGTTCCACTTCCGAGTCACAATTGGGACATAAAGTTGAATGCAAATCTATGTTTCGCAAATCAAGGTTAATTCGAGAGGCTAACCAGTCACGAATGGCTCTCCACACCAAAATATTAACCTTCTTTGGAATCAACTTTCACTATCGAGTGATGTGGTTTGAAGAAAGAAAATATTTCTTTTCAATTCGAGAGCGAATAGATTTGATGGTGAATTTAACTGAATTTTCGAGAGACCACCTCCATGAATCCGAGGCATCAAACAAATCACATCACGAACCACCTCCGTTAGCAAAATCAGCTATCTCCTGCCCGCTTCTTAAAGCCTGCCTCCAACTCCATGTAAAAGACTCACCAACCCGAATGAGCCTCTCACTTAAAATCCTTATCAATCTCGAAAGTGTATAAACGTGGAAACCTATTCGCAATATTAAAGTCACCAATCCATTCGTCAATCCACAAATTAACTGAATCCCCCTTACCGATTTTTCAAGGAAAGAGAGACTTTAGAGTCATGTTAAGTTGCTGAAGCTCCTCATCCAGTTTTATTATATTACGCCATGTTCCTTTTTCAAATGCACCTCCTTCCGATTGCCCATGAATTGCTTGATTAAATTGTTTCCATATATAGAGCATGATCTTCGGTTTTCCATCTCCACCATCACTTGGCCAATAAACCAATATTACAAGCTTATAGAGATCCAATGCTTAGACCGCCTTCTGCTAATGAAGCCATTACATCTTTCCATGGAATCCATGCTATTTTCTTATCTTCAAGTCCACCGCCTCAGAAAAAATTCATTCAGATGCGATCAAGGGTTTTGATTATTTCACATGGAGCTCGATAAAGCGAGAAAAAAATAAACAGGTATAAGTTTGACTTATTAGATTTAATGAGGACGAGCGTTCCCCTGAACGATAACATTTTCGCCTTTCATAAGGAAAGCTTTGACTGAAATTTATCTATGATCGGTTTCCAACTAGAAAGTTTCCTCATATTTGCACTGGCTGGCAACCCAAGATACTTAAAAGGTAATACCCCTCCCTTTTACATTTTAGGCAAACCGAGCAAACCTTCTGATCTCTTTCAACCGAGGCCCCACCTCAATTAGACGAAACTAACTAACTATATGAGTAAATCGATGGTCCCCTTTAATAACAAAACAAGATGATAGGACAGGGTGCTTACAAGAAGATGGATTAATTCTTCACTCAGAACTCATCAAATGAGGGTTATATGGGTTGTTAAGGACATTTCAGGCATGCATATGCAATCTCATTGAGACATGAAGTGCACAACTAATACTTAAGCCCTTGGTATCAACTGTGAGACTTGAACCCTTAACAATTCCAAGAAAATTCTACTCAAATCCAAGAAAATTCTACTCAAATTCAATAAGTTTTAAATAAATGTGTCACAAAAGGCAAAAAAATATGTACTCACACTTATTTTGTATTAGTATAAATAGACTTTCACCTACTTAACTTCTACCTACACTTTTTTAAGTGTAGGAGAAGCTCATAAATTTTTTTGTGACACTTCTTTTATACTTTTGATGATATATACTTTTTAACTTTTAGTGACAATTTTTTATGTCTCACAATTTTTTCTCTAGTGGTTGCTCAATGTGTCTCTGTATGCTTGAAATGGTATTTCAGCCGAAATAAAAACAACAAAATGGGCTGAAATATCATACCAAAAGAAAAACACTTCTGATGATGTTAGCAATGTCCGATCATTATATCATGATGACATACGATGCATTGGTTTTCCAAAGGTCACACTCTTCGTGTTGGTGGACGATGTGTGCTTATGGTAACTCCATGATGGGCCAGTACATAAGCCCGTTATAACAGGCCAACCATGGATGGATTGCAGTAAAGTATATTGGGTTCAACTGCTACAGCATTCATGTTTAGGAGCCCAATCAATAATAATAATTTGATATAAGTTTAGAGCCGAAAATGGGCAGAAATATCATACTGGTCTACCTCACTATTTAGAAGCTTGGTGGTCAAGACTGATACTGAGTGATATTTAATTTCTGAATGGAGAATGAATCATAAATAAAAGATTATTGAGGTTCCTATAAAAGGGTGGAAAGCATAAATCTTTTAAGGATAATTTAGAAATACAATAACTAAGCACTAAAGAGAATAATAAACTTTAATACAGTAGTATTTAACATATGTATAAAGCTATGGTAAAACTGAAGTAAGAAGTAAAGACCCGAACTAATAAGATGCTATGAGAAATGAACACTAGTTTAACCAACATTGCTTTGGACCAATTCAAATATTCTTGAGGGTTTAGATTATGTTCCCACATGGGTTGTTTTCATCTTGAACCAGTAGGAAAGAATTTTACTTTTAGTTAGCATTTTCTGCTTATCTTTTTAGCAGAAAGAGACGACTGCTCGACAAGAACAAAATTTGGTGCCCGTAGAGTGATGGAGGTGATGGTTGTGGGAGCCTAAGAGATCCAAAATATTTTTCAATTTTACATTTTATTATAGCATATATAGCACCTTTTAACAAATTACTCTTTTCGGTTGCTAGTTATTTGTTCTATTAGCAGGGATCTCATGCTCTCCATATTTCAGAGATCTATTTAGATTCAACTTGTCTTTCTAATTGGATTTGAACCATTAAGTGATTATGTATCATTCACATGTATAATGGATAGTATCATATCATTGTATATAATGACAGTACAAAAGTAACTACCAAGATCAATAAGGTGTTGTACGTGGGGAATCCTAATCTCAATTATTGATTTAAAGTGAAGATGTTTTCTCTTCGATCTCAAGTAGAAGTATCGTTTGACCTGCATGTTTTTGTGTTTGGTGGTGGGTGTTCCAACATTGTTCGAGCCTGGAAGCCTGGCAGGTTCCTTTCGTGTTCCACATATTGCTACAATAAAGAATTACATTCTTTTGGCATGCGCGCGTACGAATATTTGTATGTATAAGATATTGATTTTTCTTACTATGCCCTCCTGAGAATAAGTACCAACATAAATGGATAGGTTTAAAAGGGCAATTGAAAGACGTACTTCGTATAAATTTTATAACTCATATATAATTTTTATTTTGTTCCACAGAGGGGTTAAGTTGCAACTTCTGCATAGTACATAGTAAATGATCGATGATACACAAATTAAAAGTATGTTTCGTTGATGCAAAATTAAGTACTTCTCTTTTGATTTTCTATAAGAGAACTACAATGAAACACATGAATAATTACTTCAGTTCAAATCTTTAGAGGTTATATCCATCAACATGGCAATTTGCCAAATGATATATCCTAAGTCGCACTTGTTCAATTTATCCGAACATTCTTGCAGCTCTTTTTCTCCATATCGAATGATTGAACTTGTCTGTTTCTTCTTATCGATTCCTTGAAGTGTCCGTAATAGATGAACAAAACAATATTTAGGGATTAACGAATTGAAGTACATTTATACTTCACCTTTTACAACCTTCAATTTGAAGCCTCAAGGGCAGGAAAATAGATAATGACAAAAGTACTAACTCAAAATAAATTTTATATTAGCTAGAACTTTATTGCAATAGATGCAATCCAAAAGAATAAGCAAATTAAAAAAGATTATTCCCTAACCAAACAAAAGAATAAAGTTCGGTTAAAAAAACAAATTATTAAATTTCATGAAAATACCCAAATTTCTTTAATACTTGCATTGAGCTTTCTATATAAAGGCATGTGGGCTGTTGCATAAACCCTAAAGCAAACACAGCAACCTAGCTAACTAGTAACTAATACTTCCTGTCTCTACCTTCATATTGCATAGCTTCACCCAAAAATGGCATATTATTCGAAGAACACAGCAGACCTTGCTAATCTCGGGAAAGAAGCGTCTGATGACATAGATACTTTTTTCTCACGTGGTCGTAACTCCAAGCATCTATCAGCAGCAGCTGTCGTTCCACCAAGTAGAACCCCACAGCCACATCAGGTATTTCACTATCATCAGTACCAACCCCAACAAGCTTATGTGGTTCGGCAACAAGTGTATCATGATGCCCCAGCATCCGCCATCATGACTGAGAGGGTAATGAACTGCAACGAGGCTGCCAAGATGTATGGTGGAACTGTGTATGTGGATTATCCTAAAAGGAAGCCTGCTCGTAAAGGTTTCTTTTTTTAACAGTTCTAGCTTGATCTCTAGCTATGTATTATGTATATATATGCTTTCTTATGTGTGTAAAAGCTTGTATAGACATCTTGAATTACATCCCTAGCCAATAATTGGTTGGATGTTCCAAGATTGTCAAAATCAGTTACCAAATAATAAAGATATTAGTTGGTGGTTGTATTAATTACTTGCTCGTGTTTGATTTCTCACTGAGTCCCTTGTTAGTTGAATCATGAATAATTTCTTGTTCAAAGGAAACCGTACGTTATATTATAAGCCAAGGATAAAGTTTAAAATAGGGAATAATTGAACTTTCTATCTTACATAAAATACAGTAGAAATAATTTTTTGAAGAAAAACGTCCATTGACTTGGTTGTCGCTGGGTAAACATAAACCGGACTATAAAATACATGGGACAGGTTTGGTTCAGTCACAAATCAGTGTAGTCGAATGCAAACTTTGAGCATCCTGCTAGTTAATGGAATTTATGATTTGGTGGAGTTTATATTAAGTACACCATATGTGTCGGTAACTGTAAAAGAGGGGTTGGTTAATAGTTGAAGGACTCATATTGGAACATTGAAATAGTGTAGGGTTTGTTTTGTAACTTTTCTGTTATTCTTTTTCTCCTTCCTCCCATCTGTTTCTGGTGTATAAAACCTTTGTATCTTTCATTTTGAAGTAATAAGGAGAATCATTTTCACTGTGTGAACTGTGTGTTTCTCTCTACTCATTACTGTCAACATGGTATCAGAGATCAGTAATGAGTTCTTGATCAGTTACAACCGTTACAACCACCGTAACTAACTTTTCCGATCACCATAAACCACCGTAACTAACTTTTTCCGATCATTATCAAATCATCATTTCTCCATCATTTCTATCATTCTCATCACAATTCTTTCATCAATAACTATCAATTTTTCATCTACATTCTGGTAAAGTGATTCAGTTCAAGTGTCTTATTCAAGACTGAATTTGTTGAATCATCTGGTTGTTATAACGGTTCTTTCAAGATTGTTGAAGCTTCCGCAACGTGTTAACAATGGCAGCATCATCTTCTTCAACTGATGCTACTAGCCAAAACAGTCAATCTCTTTTGTTCCAAAATCCACTGTATTTGCATCCTTCTGATGGCCCTGGTACTCTTGTGGTGAATGAAAAATTGTTAGGAGCACAAAACTATCGTTCTTGGAGAAGATCGGTTGAAATTGCGCTTTCTACCAAAAGAAAGTTAGGTTTCATCAGAGGAACAGTTCCAAGATCACAAGATGATGGGAATTTACAAGAACAGTGGGATACATGTAATAATCTGGTGATTAGTTGGTTAATGAACTCAGTATCTGAATCAATTGCAAAGTCTATTATGTTCATTGGAACTGCTTATGCAATTTGGATTCAACTTGAGAAAAGATTTGCTCTCAGCAATGGGTCACATAAGTATAAGTTGAACAGAGAAACTTATGAGACTATGCAATCAGGAAGATCTGTGAGTGAGTACTATACAAGTATGAAGTGTGTTTGGGAAGAATTGGATTCAATGAATGAATTGCCAAGAATAGTCAATATTACTCCAGAAATTGCTGTTTTTCTAACTGCTTTGAGTACTCAGAAAGAAGAACAAAGATTGTTTCAGTTCTTGAATGGTTTGGATGAAAAATTTTCTCATCAAAGGAGTCAGTTGTTGTTAAACTCTCCTTTACCAAGTGTTGAAACTGCTTGTGCTTTGCTTCAGCAAGAAGAGTCTCAAAGGGGAGTATTTGGATCAGGACAGTCAATTGTTGAATCTACAGCCCTCTATAGCAAAGGTGAGGTCAAAGAGAAGTGTAACATATGTGGCTACAAGTGGCATCCACCAGATAAATGTTGGGAGAAAGTTGGTTACCCTACATGGCATTACAAGTATAAGCAGTCACAGAAAGGTAAAGCTCCTCAGAAGGCTGGTCCAGGTTATGTGAAAAAGACAGCTGCAATGGTTGAAACTGGTGGTCATGTGGTCTTCACTTCAAAGCAATTTGAGCAACTAATGAAGAGTATTCCTCATTTCAATCAGACCACTGATGAGACCAATGCATTGGAACATCCTTTTGGAGAAGGTACACTTTACTGTTTTTCTTGTGTGAATGGGGTTATAGAAGGATGGATAATTGATACAGGGGCAAGTGATCATATGTCACCAGATAACAATGATTTGAATGATGTTGAGGCTCTTAAGTGTAAACAGGTTATTAATTTGCCAAATGGACATACTTCAGTCATTTCCAAAGTAGGCAATATTGCTTTACAAAATGGACTTAAGCTAAACACTGTTCTCATAGTTCCTTCCTTCAAATTCAAGCTTTTGTCAGTCTCTAAACTAACAAAAGATTCTCATTGCTTTGTTACATTTTATGAGAAATTCTGTGTTATCCAGGACTTGAAAACCAGGAAGGTGTTGGGCTTGGGTAAAAAGCAAGCTGGCCTCTATCATCTACTCAATCTTCCTCTGGATCAAATTCATTCTCAACTTTCTTCAATGGTTGTGTCTGCCCTTGAAGATTGTAGTCTATTTTCATTTTTCTCAAACTGTTCTGTTCCAACAAACTATGCTTTTAGTGTTTTCAATAATTCTTACAGTTTGTGGCATCATAGACTTGGTCACATTTCTGATTCTACTTTCAAACATATTACTTCTGTTCCTAAAAGTGTATCTCATTCTAATGAGAATTCTTGTTTGACTTGTCCAATGGCAAAATTCACAAAACTTCCATATTCTGCTAGTAAATCTCATTCCAAAGTTCCATTTCAGCTCATTCATATAGACATTTGGGGACCCTATAAAGTTCCAACCATAGGGAATCATAAGTATTTTCTCACTATAGTTGATGATTGTAGTAGAGCTGTTTGGACATATTTACTAGTCAGAAAGTCAGATGCCTTTGCTACTTTCAAGTCATTTGTTACTTTTGTGAAGAAGCAGTTTGAAAAAGATATAAAAGTGGTGAGATCAGACAATGCCTTAGAATTTCTCAAAGGATCTATAGGCCCTTTTATGGACTCACTGGGAATAGAGCATCAAACTTCATGTGTTGATAGACCTCAGCAAAATGGGAGGGTAGAAAGGAAACATAGAAACATATTGGAGATAGCTAGAGCCCTAAGATTGCATGCTCATTTGCCTGTACATTATTGGGGTGACTGTGTTATCACTGCAACATATCTCATTAACAGATTTCCCACTGCTGTGTTGAAATTTAAGACACCTTATGAAGTTTTGTTGCAATCTAAACCTGAGTATAGTCATCTAAGGGTGTTTGGTTGTTTAGCAATGGCTAGTAATCCTTCCAGAGTTGCTGACAAATTTGATTCCAGAGGTGTACCTTGTTTATTTCTGGGTTATCCACAACATCAAAAGGGGTACAAACTTCTGAATTTGCTGAATCATACAAGGTTTGTGTCAAGAGATGTTGTCTTCTATGAACATATATTTCCCTACTCTAAAACAAGTAAGTTGCAAGTTCTTCAACCTGTGCCTGCACCCATTTCTTCACCATTGTGGTATGAATATTTTGTGTCCACAACACAACCTGTTCATGAGCCCTTTGTTACTGCTGAAGTTGTTCATGATTCTGCTGAAGTTGTTCACGAATCTGCTGAAGTTGTTCATGAATCTGCTGATGTTGTTCATGATTCTGCTGATGTTGTTCATGAATCTGCTGATGTTGTTCACACTGCACCATCTTTCATTCCAACGACTAGTGTTCAAGATGCAGGAATCAGAAGATCCACTAGAGTGTCAAATGCTCCAAGCTGGCTAAAAGATTATGTAACACCAATTCATCAACCAAAGGCTAATCAAGTGTCAGTTACTCCTCTTCAGTCTCAATTTCATGCTTTTCTATGTGCTTTGGTGGCTCAGTCAGCACCTACTTACTTCAAAGAAGCAGTTAAAGAAGAAGACTGGTGTAATGCAATGAATTTGGAGCTAAGAGCATTAGAGGAGAATGATACATGGGAAGTGACTGTTCTACCTAAAGGGAAGAAAGCTATTGCTTGTCATTGGATCTACAAAATCAAACTCAAAGCTGATGGTACACTTGACAAGAAGAAAGCTAGACTTGTAGTGAATGGGAATAGGCAAAGAAAAGGTGTTGACTATGAAGAAACTTTTGCTCTAGTGGCAAAAATGGTGACTGTTAGAGCTTTACTTGCAGTGGCAGCCATGAAAGGTTGGGAAATTTGTCAAATGGACGTGTCTAATGCCTTTCTCCATGGTGATCTCTTTGAAGAAGTGTATATGCAAATGCCTCAAGGGTATATTGGAAAGGGGGAGAGTGTGCAGAATGTTCCTGCTGATTCAAGTTTAGTATGCAAACTCAAGAAGTCCTTGTATGGCCTCAAACAAGCACCTAGATAGTGGTTTGCCAAACTCTCTTCAGCATTGTTGTCCTTTGGCTATACTCAATCTAAGGCTGATTACTCATTGTTCATCAAGACAGATGTTGAATCCTTTACAGCAGTTCTTGTTTATGTTGATGATCTTCTAATCACTGGTTCTAGCAACACTCAGATTCAAGCTCTTAAAACACAATTAAGTACTCATTTTCACATGAAGGATTTGGGTCAGATGAATTATTTCTTAGGACTGGAGGTGTGCAAAAGTGACCAAGGCATTTTCATCTCTCAAAAGAAGTACACTACTGATTTACTTCAAGAAGCTGGTTTGACTAATGCAAGACCATACAAGTTGCCTATGGATTCTCATATCAAGTTGCAAGCAGACATGGGAACTCCTTTACCTGATCCAGAAGTATACAGAAGATACATAGGCAAACTCATATATCTCACAATAACAAGACCTGATATTTGCTATACTGTGCAGTTGTTGAGCCAGTTTATGCAAAATCCTACATCAGTGCATATGCAAGCAGTGAAACATTTGATGAGATATTTGTTGAATTCACCAGGTCAAGGTATATTATTAGCTAATGGTTCAGATGTTCATTTGACTGCCTATTGTGACAGTGATTGGGCTAGTTGTCCTATGACAAGAAGGTCCACCACTGGCTATTGTATTTTGCTGGGTCAATCACCTATTTCATGGAAATCTAAGAAGCAACAAGTGGTGTCTAGATCATCAGCTGAAGCTGAATACAGAGCTATGGCCCTAACATGTTGTGAAGTTACTTGGCTGGTGACATTGTTGAAAGATTTGGGGCTCAAAGATCTTGGTCCTGTAGATTTGAAATGTGATAATCAAGCTGCCATATATATAGCTGCCAATCCGGTCTTCCATGCCAGAACAAAGCATATAGAAGTGGATTGCCATTATGTAAGGGATCAAGTCAAGAATGGGGAAGTCCTACCTTCTCATGTTTCCACTAAAGACCAGCTGGCTGATGTGTTTACTAAAGTTCTTCCAGCAGATCAGCATTCTAAATTAATGTCCAAGTTGGGAGCTTGCAGTCCTTCCACCTCTCAACTTGAGGGGGAGTGTAAAAGAGGGGTTGGTTAATAGTTTAAGGACTCATATTGGAACATTGAAATAGTGTAGGGTTTGTTTTGTAACTTTTCTGTTATTCTTTTTCTCCTTCCTCCCATCTCCTTCCTCCCATCTGTTTCTGGTGTATAAAACCTTTGTATCTTTCATTTTGAAGTAATAAGGAGAATCATTTTCACTGTGTGAACTGTGTGTTTCTCTCTACTCATTACTGTCAACAGTAACTCAGTTTTGCTTGCTGTGCCTCTTCAGTTCTTGGTGATGATCATTATCTGCATTGAGGACTGATTAGATATTTTATACAAATTACTCTCCAAAATATATTCATTAAGTCTTGGCTCCATTTCATTTAGTTAGGTCAAGCTTTTCAATAGATCTTTGATGTTCAAAAGAGTAATAACCCCAAAAATCAAATGCTAACATGACATATTAATATCGTACTCACTTTTTTATATTCTAGAAACCGATCGAACCATGAAGGAAAACAAAACTCAAGCGTCCCGAAGAAAAATAGTCCTTTTGTGTTACTATACCTGTATTTGCTATCTGTAAGTGTGGGATATTTTTTTTAGTTTACTCTTAGATTATTTACCAATATAAATTGTCACAAAAGCTCCAAACACTTTAACACCATTATTGACTGGCAATAACTTTATATTGAAACTTTTGGTGACTTGGAAAAATGTTCGTGTAGTGACCACGAATAATTTTCTTTTTGTGCAACTTCCACTACAACAATCGGATGGACAGGCGAGGAGACTTTCGTCTGGGACACAAAGTGCCAGACGAAAGTCACTAAACGACAAAATTACATCTGACGTGGCACATGAATACGCTGACCTGTTTGGGAGAATTCAACATCAAGTTTCTGCGGGAACATGTCCCCGGTGAAAGTGTGTTGGAGTTTTATCAAATTTTGACCGGATAGTCAAAATTCAACGTGAACTTTCTCCGAGGACACGTCCCCGCCGAAAGTGTATTCCAATTTTACCAATAGTTTGACCAAGTCAAAAGCATGCTAATTGTTCGCGGGAAAATTCCCGCCAAATCTTTCCCCGAGGACATGTCCCCGGCAAAACCTGTAGTTATATAAAATACATTTTATTGCAACTATTAATACATAACTAAAACCCCGATGCTTGGATAGTCTTTTCATTACGTAAAACCGTAAACTATTTTAAAATTAAAACGGCATATCTTTAGTTCCATCGTCTGCCGTTACAAAATATTTGGTCAAAATAAACGAAAACTTGAATTTTGAGCAGCTGGGTTGTATCTCCAGGTTATCCAACGCTTGAGATTTATTGATGAGACTTGACGAAACATAGTAGATATATAGCTATGGGAAAAACAAAAATATTAAATTTATGATGAATTAATATGATTCTTAATTCGTGTTTGTTAATATTGGAAAAGGGGTGTTTGGACACCATAATCTGGTTAACTAAGAACATGGTCAGCTTTACAAATCCAGCATGTGCTTTGATTTATAAAAATACTTGACAAATACATACTACAAGAACAACAACAACATCAACAACAACAACTACAAACACTATTATATTGTAACATATCTAAACATATAATAAAAAGTTGATCAAATATTTAAAGAAGGTACTACCTTGAGCATAGAGTTGCCATTGATGTCTAGTTCTTTTTCCAACAAGCAAGTTAAAAAAATCCATTATGATCAAACAATGTTGTTTAAGAGTTTGAATTTTTTAAAGTTTTTTTTTTGTGATGATCATATGAAATGAACTTTTTTTTAATGAAGAATATGAAGCATCAGTGTCAAGTGTGTGTTTTCTTGGTGTAATAAGTATGTGGAAAAGAGGTGTTTGGACACCATAATCTGGTTAACTAAGAACATGTGCTTTGATTTATAAAAATACTTGACAGATACATACTACAAGAACAACAACAACATCAACAACAACAACTACAAGAAAAACTATACGTTTTGGATATGTTTGTAGAGAATAACATGGATTATTATGTCGTTTATGTGCTAGGATTCCCGTAAATGGATTATACGTATAGTTTTGGACCATTTACGGATAGGTAGCTTATGTATAGTTTTGTAGATGATCATGCGTTAACGGTTTATGAACCGTTTTGGCGATTTTGGAAAAAGATAACTATGTTAGCGATCGTTGGGTATATATGATATTTATGTTTAGCGAATTTGTGTTATGATTGGTATATTAAAATAGGTTGTCACATTGGTATGTATGAATGTATGAAAAAACAGGTTGAGAAATTGTAGATTTTTTCCGGAAAATTTCCAGAAAAAATCTGGAAATTACCCATTTTGCAGCAATATTCTGCAAAATGGGTCAGTCAGTTTTGCCGGGGACATGTCCCCGGAGAAAGAAAAAAACAAATTTTAGTGCACAACCTTCCCCGGGGACATGTCCACGGAAAAACGAATGATGCTACAGTAACCTTGTTATTTTGCAGGGGACAAGTCCCCGGCGAATAAGATTAACTCAACAGTAGTAGCAAGGTTTCTCCAGGGACAAGTCCACGGTAAAACGAGTGCCACGTCGGACTATTAATTCAGTTAGGTGATTAAATTAATAATCTAAAAGTATTATCCCGGGAACGTGTCGGACATGTTTGACCGAGGACAATCGGTTGTGGGTCCCGCTTGTCCCCGGAAAATGTTGTAAACAGTCTCCGGCGAAAGTATTCCCGAGAGGGTGTTACCGGGGAACTTTCACCGGGGACATGTCCCCGGCAAAAACAATTACAGGGGGCATGTCCCCGGCGAAAGCCTTGAAATTTCTCCTGGGAAACCGTCGATTGTTGTAGTGTTCAATTTTTTTTTGTTTGTTTCAACGGCAAAGATTTATTAAAAACTCATACTTGTAAGAAGCTAGCACGGAAAGATCAAGAAAAGGCCACTTCAATTTTGATGACTTTCTAGTGACACTTTAACCCTCACGAGGTACCCGTAATGATTTTTGACCCTTTCTCTACAAATGTGTACTTAACGAGGTTTGAACCCGAGACTTCTTGCGAGAACATCAGGATGCCGGCCTCATAATTTTTTAGCCACGGTAGATAAAAGGTGACACTCAAGCTTAAGAGATGTCACTAAAAGTTAAGAAAAATCACTAAAATTTCCATTTGTTTCTGTTAAACAAAAAAGTGTGGGAATGTATTGTTTTGCCTCTTGGAATATAATTTTTTAAAGGAGTCACTAAAAACATACTTAGTAACAGTTTTGCGGCAGTAAATTTCTGTCAATATATATCACTTTTCTTGTAGTGGATGTCTGGACCGTTTATCAAAATTCGTCAAGCTCAAATTAAGCAGCTTCTACAAAAAGAGTATGACGTCTGACAGTACTACGTCACCATTCTTAAATGATTTAAAGGTAATCATATAGATTGGAATCGAACACTCACTCAAGAGAATATTACTCTATACCAATTTTGTTGGTGCAAGTGTAGGTCTTCCTACAACCCCTCTTTATATACGCATCAAATCTGGTTCATTTCCACTATTTTGATTCGTTATTCATTTCCACTTTATATGTATCTGTAGTTATTATCAGCTTTTTACGTAGAGTATATTAACAATACTATATTATATTTTGCAGTTACTATACTAGAGATAAACAAAACAAAAATGTGTGTTATATTTGCCGGAACCAGAGAAGGCTAGCATGCATGTTCAGTCATCTTTCATACTGTATTATATTTTGCAGTTAATAGTTATGTTTACTTTTTTTAATAGAGGTTAGGTTCTTGCAGTTTATCCTTCGATGAATTTATAGTTTCATCACGTGACCTGTCTATAACTTGTCGATAATTAATGAAGACAAATCAGTCTATCCATTTCTGCTACGGATTGAACTGAAGCACATAAATATTTTTGAGAAGAACCACTTAGCTTGTAGCTTTTTTAAGGGCTACAACAGTTGTAGGTAGGTGCGTGTGCATGTATGGATGCTTTTTTAAATCCAAAATGAATAAGCAAAGTTATTATTCCATCCAAATACAAGCATACCTTCCGTTAAACTAAAAGTAGCTACTTAGAATCTTAAAAATTAAGGAAAATACCATAACGATTAGGTTTTGAAAAGTTTCCTATAGACTTATAATACTTCTAAACTCTCTAAATAAAGGCATATGGTCTTTAGTATGCATAGACACCCTAAGCAAATACAACAAACATAACCACTACAGTACTACGTGCTTTTCTTCTAATTCACCTCACACTACTACACAAACTGCTTTTACCCACAGAATTTTTCCCACGAAAACAAAACTGTGTGAAATTTCACACGAAATACCTACAAATTACACACCAAATTGTTGACCAAGTTTCGGTGGGAAATATGTGGTAAATTTCCCATGAATCTCCCACCATTTACACACTAAATTGTTGACCAAGTTTTCGTGTGAAATCCGTCACAAATTTCCCACAGATTTGCGACAATTTTCACACTATTCATGTTGATTAGACGTCGGTGGGAAACTAGTGGCACATTTCACACATATTAGCCACAGCCAAAATTATGTGGCAAATTTTAGATACATTACTCACGAATTTCACACGTTATTTATTTGATAAAATAACTATTAAATGGTTCGTGGGAAATTTGTGGGTCACTAGCAACGTATTTCCCACAAAAAGTTGTTTTTGTGTTAGTCGTGGGAAATTTGTCAATACTTTCCTACGGATTCCCCACAAAAAATATTGTTTTTCTTGTTTTTGTGTTTCTGTATACTGACACATTCCCACATTACTTAACGTATCTTCATATGCGTTTGTATATTCATTATTATGTGTGTTTGCTTATTCATATAACCATTTATGTGAGTATCGCAAGTGTATTTGTAGATTTAGATATAACTTTTTGAGGAAAAAACCATTGTAGATTTATATATATTGTTTAATTTACTTTTAATAAGAATATAAACGTTGGAAAACTTTTTGTCTTTATCTTTAGAGTATTTTCTTATTATTAAGTATATCACTCACATCACTCAAGTATGGAACACACTTAGATTAACTTTGTAGTTAAGCTAAACGTGTAAATGGGAACAACAATATGTGTGATATCTATACGTATATGTTTCATATGTCCATTTATGACCTTCACCATATCTATATATGTTTTGTATGTAAGTATACGGATGTGTATATGCGTGAACGTGTAACTATATTAGAAAAAGTAAAAAAAACGATTATGTCTGTGGGAAAGTCGTCAGTAATTTCCCATGGATTACCTACTAATCTAATGAATCCGTAGGAAATATGTGAGTAAATACCCACGGATTTCCCACAAAAAATATCGTTTAACGTTTTTGTATACTTACACACTCCCCCATTACCTAGTATGTCTTCATATGTGTTTGTAGTTTTATATTTTGTATGTTTCTTTATTAATGTAATTGTTTATGTAAGTATCATAAGTATATGTGTAGGTTTAGGTATAACATTTTCGTTGAACAAACCATTGTATCTACATGTATATGTTCCGTATGTTCTTTTGATGATTTTATTTTTACTCCCCTTTACCCAAAAATATATGTTCCGTATGTCTATTTATGACCTCCCTTGTATCTATATACGTTTTGTATGTAGTTATACATATGTGTATATGCGTGAGTGTGTAATTATATCAAAAATCAAAGAAAACAATTATGTCCGTGGGAAAGTCGTTGGTAATTTCTCACATATTACCTACCAACCTGATAAATCCGTGGGAAATCTGTGTGTAAATACCCATGGATTTCCCACAAACAATATCGTTTTTATTTTTCTGTATACGTACACAGTCCCCCATTACCTAGTATGTCTTCATATGTGTTTGTAGATTCATATTTTATGTGTTTGTTTATAAATGTAACTATTTATGTGAGTATCATAAGTATATGTGTAGGCTTAGGTAGAACCATTTCGGGTTGACCTAAAAAAATATTTTAACCGAATTAACCGAACCGAACTAACCGAACAACCTGATGACCGAACCGATCAACACCCCTAGAACCTACCCCTAAGTTAACTAAAATTTGGATCATAAGGAAGTCGGCCCAAAATATTGAGCTCAAAAACTATGTTGGCCCAACAATAAATCCGCTAATCCTAAGATAACCCTAGTTATATAAAACTATCCTAAACCTAATATCTCACAACCTTATCCCACGCCTTTTATTCCCTTTTCACTTGCAGTCACTATCAATTAAGTTTGCATTATTTCTTTCATCTATCAATATCCGAATAACAAACACTACTTGTAATATCTTGTGATTCGAACGTAAATACAACCCACAAGGTCTCGGCTAAGATCTTGTAACGAGGTATCGGGTAAGGTTTTGTCTCTTTGAGTGACGAGTATCTTATGATATCTCATTATTTGTAACCTCGTAACGTTATGAGATACTTTTCTGAGTTCTTGTAGATCAATGATTGGTTTATATTGATCTTTAAAGATCTTTTCTTGAAGTGTAAAACCGAGATCTTTATTTATCTTTGTCTTTTCAGCTTTAGTTTGGTTTTGTAGAGTTAGATATGTAGGGTTAAGAGGCAATCAGATTTTAACACAACCTTTTATTGAGTAAGGTGGTGTTTGTTTTTCGTTAAGAGGCTCTTAACAGCCTCTTAATCTGATCCGTTCAGACGCGGTCAGACATTTTGGTCGTTCAGACCGTTTGTTTTTTTTCTCTCGTTTAGACGCGTTCAGAGGCAGTAAGATCTTAATGGTCTAGACTTGAGAGGGGTGTTTGAATGTCTCTTGTTGCCTCTTGCTGACACAAAAAAAACCAAAAAAATTAGTACGAGCAAACAAATGTGCGGTTCAAACATGAGTTTTTTTTTCCCGTTCAGATGCGGTCAGATTCAGATGTGCGGTTTAGATTCAGATTCAGAGCCTCTTAAAAAACAAACACCACCTAAGACGGGTAATATCTTACCACGTCTGACTGGAATAGAAAAAACAAACAGCGTGTTCATCTGACCGCGTCTGACCAGTCAGTGGTAAGAGGCTAGTCAGATCTTTTTGCAAAAAACAAACACACCCTAAGGTGTTGTTTGTTTCATTAAGATGTTTTGCGTCTAAATCTGACTACCACATCTTACTGGTAAGAGGTGGTTGTAAAATCTGAATCTGAATGAAATAATGTTGTTTGTTTTTATTATAATTGTCTAAATGGTTTTAATTATTCATTTTTTTAAGTATATATTAAACCATAGCGATACATAATAAATAGCTTGAATGTAACAAGAATATTTGGAAAAAAATCAAATTTTGAATTTCACAAAAACACGGTTTCGGTTCGTCTCTGTCAACAAACGTGTTATCTATTCAATTCGTCGATTTTGCGAAAACTAGCTTAGTGCACACAAAATTAATACTACGTACTATACAAAATTGATTCCCTAGGCTTTGTGTTTTATAGTTGGGCCCAACTAACAACTCAAAATGTATCAAGAGGCCCAAACAAGATTGAGCTAGTAACCAAATTATCAGCCAAACTAATTAACCTAACCCTAAACCTAAATATATAATACACTATCCTCATCTTTCTCTTCAAAATAAACACCTACAAACCAGACGCCACCAAACTTTTCTATTCTCACTATATCTTTCATCTAATCAAACAACTATCTCTTTGATATTTTCTTTGTAAACCTCACTAAACATAAACAAGAATACCTTATAATCCATTCTTTATTTTGAAACATAAACCATACGAACCCTTTAATCCAACTTCTATTTTTTTTCCTTCAATATTTCGAGACCAGATTGATGTTTTTGTTATGGGGTTTTGATTAACCAAAGATTGATGATGGGTTTGTATCAAAGATCTTTATTTATATTTGTTCTTCAAGATTTTATTTCATATTGTGAAGTTGGATTTGTAAGGTTAAGAGGCGGTAAGAGATTATTATCACATCTTACCGAGTAAGATCTTTAACATCTTACCGCGTCTGATTAGAAAATAAAAAACAAACGACCTCCACCTCTTACCGTGTCTGACTGGTAAGTAAGTTTTTGGTTTGTTTGATTGTCTTACTCAACCTCTCGGTTTCTTGTTTTTATACAGATTTTGAAGCGAATTTTTCTTGTTTGACATGAGTCGCGAACCAAGATCTAAAAGTATTATTGTTAAATCTAAGAAGTTTTAAATTTTTTGCTCAATGGATTTTGATATTGGTTGTATGCACTGATATGGTTTTTTATTTTGTTGAACGTGCACAGGTTGGAAAACTAGCGTGGCCAAGTTGGATCGATTATAAGGATTACAGAAGAGATTATGGACCACTATTGTTAGGACACAAATAGTGGACACTTGTTGTGCCAAAAATATGAAATAGACATGGTTTACACCTAAAACTAATGGGTTGATTGTATTTGTAAATTGAATGTGTTTTAATGAAATGAGAATGGTTTTTAGATTACTGCCTTTATGTGTTTTGTATAAACATTTTGGATATTCCATCAAAAAATATATTTTAGAGGTTTTATTAGTTGCATTTTAGTTTTTTGAACAAAATACATTTTAGTTGCATTTTAGTTTTATGATTCTAATTTTATATTCATATGAAATATTAATAGGTGCTGGAATTATATAAAAAAAAAATCCCTAAATTTGGTATGATTTTCACACGACTTTTTCTGTTAAAAATCAGTGGGAAATTATAGTGTGAAAATCGTTGGTAATCTGTGGCAAAAAAACCACGGATTTGTGTGGAAAATGGCTACTAGAAACAGTGAGAAAATTCGTGAGAAATCTGTGGGAGAAATTGTAGTGTGAAAATCGTTGGAAATCTGTGGCAAAAAAACCACGGATATGTGTGAAAATGACTACTAAAAACTGTGGGAAATTTTGTGATAAATCTGTGGGAAATTAAACCCACTGATTATCCACAATGATATTCGTGGGAAATAAGTCAACGCTCCGTGAGAAAATTAGTGGGAAAATATTTACCCACGGTGTTTTTTCAAACGGAATAATTTCGTGTGAAATCCGTGGAAAAGGGCCCTTTCCCACGAGATTTCCCACTGATTTTGCCGTGGGAAAAACCTGTTTGTGTAGTAGTGTCACCAAACAATGTCTTATTATTCAAAATCCAAAGCGGATCTTGCAATGACTGGGGCTGAAGGTTTTGCTCTCTTGGATAATAATTTCTCAGGGTGGAACTCGAAGCCTTCATCATTGGAGACAGCTAATCCACCACATAGAACTCCACAACATATGATGTTTCCCTATCAATATAAACCCCAACAGTCTTATTTTGTGCAACAACAAGTGCCACAAAAAAGGGCAGAGATGGTGATAGATTGCTATGACGCGGTCTGCATGTATGGTGGGACTCTGATCGTAGATAAAACTAAAAGGAAGCCCGCCCGTTGGGGCTTCTTTTATTGATAATTTTAGATATGAATTGAATGTATTTCAAAGATGTTGAAATCAATTTCAATGCTAAATTGCTAATACTACTCGATCGCTGTATTTAAATAACTGCTAATGATGTTTTCTTTGTTTTTCGCCCCCTTCTTTTAAAAGGCGGCACAAATATTAAAATAATTATATGTTTATATCATATTTATATATATCGAGTTTACAAAATCGTTGTACATAATGAATAAGGTTAAGAAACTATCCTTGAATGTAATATTCTTCATTTCTAAAATAAAAAAAAACTATATATATATATATATTTGAGTTGAATAAAAAAACTCGCCGTGCCATATGCAAAGGTGTGCCTTCCACACCTTTTCACGTATTACTTTAAGCCACGCCTAGAACCAACGCTAAGGTCCATTTCGTAATGTCGAGCCTACGCCTCGCGCTTTAACGGCGCCAAGGCGCGGATTTTAGAACACTGCATGTATTACAAGTACATATTTAAATGTGTTTTATTTATAGAGGGTCTGTTTGGCAAAAACAAGTTATAAGATGTATGTTGTAAACTGTAAACTGTAAACTGTAAACTGTAAACTGTAAACTGTAAACTGTAAGTTGTAAGCTGTAAACTGCAAAACTTTTAACATGAGCTACAAGTTGTATCTTCATTTTTTTCAATAAAAATGTTTGGTAAATTAGCTGTTAAATGTAATTATAAGCTGTTAATAGTAATTTTACGTTTTACCAATTTTCTAGTTTGTACATTAACATGTACTGATGTACTTCATTAAAAATTAGCAAACTCTTTATTTTTCCTAAGCTGGTTTACACAATTTTTCATTATACATAAAAAAAATTGTCATGTAAATAAATATAGAACTGACGCTATAATAACCACTTGTGCCGAACTTGTTTTCTTCTGCTGAACAAGTTGTCGATATTGTCACGTTAGGAAAAAATGGTTTTAAGAAACCCTGCTTTTTTTAATGTTCTGATTCATATATCAACTCGTGTTAAGTGGCCTTGTCTTGACTCGACCCAACCCGACCGACCCATTAAGTAGTTGACTCGTTGAATTTTCCGCCTATAAAATCAAGGAACCACCTTGGATTTGCGGCTAGGTCCGCCACTGATTTGGTCCACTCACTTCCATTCCAGTTGGTTGTGACATAGTGTTATGGTTTTTTTTGAGATAATATTGCTTGACCCTCCTCCATATGAGTGCTATCAACAATGCCGATGGGACCAGAGATACTGGACAAGGGTGGTGGTGGTTGTTGATTTTGTTGATATTACATGTTTGTGAAAGAGAGTTTTTGTTATGATAATATGATAAGATGAAGACTTTCGTATTTTGTAACGAAAAAATGTTTAGATATGTGGATTTTGTTGATGTGAAAAATGAACAAACGTATGTTGGGCTTTGAGCCATATTGGATGGTTATAGTAGTATGGGTTTTAGCCATTTGGGCTAAAACTCCTATACACTATCAGTACAGAAACCCGAAAACGGTAATACATGTAGGAAATGGGAAATTTCCCACAGTCTTCCCACGTAATTTTCAAATTGGTGGCCGGTTAATCCGTAGGTAATGTAGCTACGGATTTTGTATGGGTTTTTGCCCGTCACTAATCTGTGAGTTGAAAATGTAGTCAACGAACTTAGTGGGTAAATAGTCGTTAATATGTGGGAAAATAGTGATAGATTTCTGATAGATTTCACACGGAAATGTGGTCAACAAATTGTTGTGTAATCTGTCATTAATCCATGGTAAACTTGTCACAGATTTCCCACAAAAACATTTTCAACAAATTAATGTATGATATGTCGCTAATCCATGGGAAATTTCCCACGGTTTTTTTTCAGTAGAAAATTTTAATGGCAAAAAGCAGTTTGTATAGTAGTGGTAGAACCGTCATAGACCATTGTGCGCGCATGCACAGACACATAAAATTGAAGTCCTCTTGGACCCTCCATTCACTTTAAAAGCATTGCTTCACTCAGGTTGCATTTCAGTTTTCATTTTTTCTCCATGCTTTTAGTCTCTTTGGAATGAAATTGTGTCTCGATTTATTAATCTATATGTGCTTTTTCTTTTTGAACGGCAATTTTCAATAAAGCTAGCAAGAAGCTAGAAAAGAGATTACATGAGTTTTGCACAAGCTAATTTGGGATTATCAATCCAATCAATTCAACTTGAACATGATTTCCTACTTCTATGAGCCCTTGGGGCGATTTTCTTAACATGAAACCCTAGAGCCGTATCAATCTAGGGAGCTAATTCTTCCAATTATTCATCATGTTATTATTAAATCTTGCTTAATTCGGTTAGGATTATGCAATGGAGGGGTCTGATTTCTTTAAATCTGCTTAGGGTTTTTGAAATCAAGGGTGGCGGTTTGGTTTTTTCATTGGTTTTTCAAAACTGATTATGGTTTTGTATGGGCTGATCGTTCCAGGTTGGTTTATGGTCGATCTTTATGTTGTCATGGGTACGTTTGTATTGTAAATCGTGGCTCTATGTTGCTGGTTTGCAATCACCCTTGACGTGGGTTTATTGGTGGATGATTATGTCTAGCATGGGTTGTGCGATTCAAGTAAGGGTGTACCGGCTAGGGATCTTCTTTTTCGAATTGCTGTTGATTAGGCCGTATCAGTTTTGTTAGGGTTTGTTTCGATCATGGCTGGTGATGCTTGATGTCCGGTGGTTTGCCAGGGTTTGGCTGTTCTTGGGCGGCTAGGGTTTGGTGTACTACTTGGGTTTTAGTTTCTATTAGCCGTGGTGGTGGTAGGTTGCGGCTAGGGTGACTATGGAACTTGGTGGGGTTTCGTGGTGTTGTTTTCTAGCCGTGGTGGGTGGATGTTGCAGCTAGGGTTGGTGGGATCGATTTAGGGTTTCATTCCCTTAGTTGTTTATACGTGGCTGTTTTCAGCTAATTGGAGTATGCTTGGACCTTTTGCCGATGATCGGTGTGTTGGTAGGGTAGGTTGTGTGCTTGGACCTTTTGCCAATGGTCGATGTGTTGGTAGGGCATGTTCACTCGGTCGAAGCATTGTATTGATATCTCTAGACCTTTGGCCATCTTTAGGGTTGGTAGGGCAGGTTGGCAATGCGATGTTAGACTTGGTGTTGCTGTTGTTGCAGCTTGGACGTTGGTGTTGCACTCGTAGGTCAAGCAATAAAGCTCATTGAAGACAAACTCGCGCACTGTGGAAGTGGTTCTCATGAACCTGATTGTTTACATTTAGATTGTAATTTGAATGTAATTGATTATTTTATGTATTTAGTAGTTGTGGTAGTTTTGCGTTTAGTAGTTGTTTTGCTTTGTTACATTTGTTGAGTCAAATTGCCTATGTAACAGGCTGAGGGCATGGGATTCACCCATATCAATTGTACTTCACAGTTTTTTGGATATATCTACCGGGGTTTTAATGCCCTTTTACCCAAAAAGATTTCCTACTTCTATGAAGAATCCGTGAGTGAGATAAAATTATAATCTCATCACCTAAAGTGTCTTTCCGGGTAGGTCTTGGTCAAAACCCAACTGGAGGTTCGGACAACCACGTCAAAACAGTCCTTTGCCTTGGGGTTGAGATTAACTGAATCAGCCCAAGTGATTAGGATTTTCAAGACGAAGTCCGATCTACATGTTGGTGATCTAAAATGGAGTAGTGTTATTGGTTGATAAAATTGAGGATGCGTGTTAATGTAATGGTAAAACTGAAGAAATAAGCAAAGAACAAATATTATGTTATGAAAAATGAAACTAGGTTTACTAACATTTCTTGTGGCCATTTCAAATATTCGTAAGGGTTTCAACAATCTTCAGACATGGGTTGTTTTCTTCTTGAACCCAGATGCAAACTTTTTACTTTGATTAGCATTGATATTTGCCTTTTTAGCAGAAAGAGACGACAACTCGACAAGAACAAACTTTGGTGCACACGGAGTGATGGAGGTGAGCCTTAAGATCCACATTTTTTCTTGTTAGTCTTGGTAATAACATATAGCCCTTTTAGAATTTAACAATGGTGAGATCATTGACAATGGGAGTTTTCATGTGACAATCACTTTAATTGTTGTTTTCAGTTGATAGCTTGTTCTGTTAGTAGCTGTCTTATGCTCTCCATTTTTTAGAGATCCATTTCAAATGCATTGAATTTGCTGTTGAGTTTAAGATATATGATATACAAATAATAACATATAGACATCACATAGTACACAGTGGAAGACTTAGAACATAATAGTAATTAACTAACTGAAATAAATGCGTAACGTACTTCTTGCAATTTGGTTATATATCTTGAACAAAGAAGATGAAGTGGTTTAAAGAGTTGTCCCTTACCGTTTTACAACTCAAACCAATTGGTGTAAGAATAATGTCTTACTACCACAGTTTTGTACACACGAATTAACCACGAATCAAAGCGATTGGTAGATCTAACACAAGCCTTTGTTTTATGAAAAAAAAAAAACCAAAACACCCTATGGGAGGGGTTCGTCCGAATTATGCAAGAGAGAGGAGAGGGAGAGATCTAGGGTTAATTCAATGCACAAAAGTTAACTATAAACCTTAAACCTAGACCTGTATATATAGTGATACAATAACTTGGGAAAAAAGCTAGGGTTTGGGCTTGGGAATACCCCCCTTGGCCGGCCACGTAGAGGAAGGAAAAGGGGAACCCGAATCTTTTCCATTTTTAAGTATTCACCATATATTCTCACCTTTTTTTACATTTAATGGTCGTTAGTCATTTCTGTTAAATACTTAACGATCGTTAGACGTACTTTTGTGTAATAATTAATCGTAATCATTAACATTAATCATTAACTTTAATTCTCATTCGCTAATGTGTGCAATCCCGTGGTCACGAGTTCGAATCCGGACATTCACGATTTTATAAATATATACATTTCTAACAGCTCCCACTTGGATATGTTTACAAAACGTGTAATGACATTGGTTAGCGTCTAGCAACACGCCAATGCCCCCGGTACAACTCGTGTATGGTTTTTTGAAGAAAAAACCAATTTGATGATTCATCATCATATTCATCCCTTTGTTTCTAATACCATGTTAATAAGAATATGGATCTCACTCATTTCTTAATTAACTATTCTGTTTCTCGCTTTATATGATTGATCAAGATTACCAATTCTTCTGAACATATTCCAGAAGACCTTGGGCATGGCCATGCAAACATCTTGACAACCCTACGAGGGCCCCAGCAGTATTATACTTCAAAATAAATTTAAAGGAAACAAATCATGTTTTGACTACGAGCAGAATTCATAAATTTCGCAACACTTCTGAAAACAACCCTTATAACTACCAGTTACGTATATCGTTAGATTGCTTCACAGAAATTCACTACATCCATGACAGTTCTCTGGTATCTCAAGTCAGAGGATAAATATTCATGATGTACTTAATGACTAAGATCCATAAAGTACCATCATGTGGGTGGGATAAGTCCTATACTTAATCCATTGAATATCATCTGAAATTAGTCATGCTACGCATCAATATACTTTCAAGCATATTCTAACTAATACTCAGATTTGTCTTAATTCAATATCATTCCCATGTTATTGATTGACAACGGACTATTTAGAATAAATTAAGTTATTCAAGGATTTAAACATGCAAATATAGGATAACATCATAATAAATGAATAATAAACATAACAAAAATACTTTATTTCATTTTAATAATAATGTTTACAATATCCTTTTATCAAAAATACTTAGTCACAGATGGGCATGAAACTACTAGCTAAGCGAAGTTCAAACTTATCAGACAAATGATTAAGTTTTTCACCAGGTAAGGCCTTCGTCAAAGGATCTGCTAGGTTATCATCTGTGTGAACTTTGAGCAACTCAATTTCACCTATCTCGACTTGCTCTCGAACATAGTGATATTGTCTAGGATAGTGTCTGGTGCCCTTCATGACTCCAGGTTCATGGGCAAAAGTAATTGCAGCAGAATTGTCACAATATACTTTAATAGGATTTTCAATCGACGACATAACACCAAGCCCCGAAACAAACTTCCTTATCCAAACAGCTTCCATGGCAGGCTCAGACGCCGCTATGTTTTTTTTTGAACGGCAATTGTGGCTACATGGCTCCTAGCCCAGAAGGCGTAGTGAGCCCACACAACCAGGTTGGGTCCAGCCCAGAAGGCAATGGCACCCTTCCCTTTACACACGCGGGAGGAAACCCCTATCGCCCTAGACAAGACTCGAACTTGAGACCTTGCCTAGGAGGGTAAAACCTCCATACCGCTAGACCAGAGGCCCTTTGGTCGGACGCCGCTATGTACTCATTTTCTGTAGCAGACATCACAAGAGTGGTCTTTTTCTTGCTCTTCCAATCCACAGCAGACATCACAAGACTTCGTATCATCTTTGTCACACTTCCAGGATGCATCGCAGTAACCTGTAACAGACAATTCTGCTTCTGGATTTCCCCCATACACTATGAACATATCTCTTGTAGCCCTAAGGTACTTGAGAATATGTTTAACAGCAGTCCAGTGAATTTCACCCGGATTCCGTTGATATCGACTGGTCAGGTTTTGAGCAAACGCCACATCAGGCCTTGTGCATCGCACCGCATACATGATAGATCCTACAGCCGAAGCATGAGGAACTTTCTTCATACGTGCCACCTCTGCAGGTGTTGAAGCACAGCCTTCGCTACTCAAACCATGGTTTACTTGCATCGGCAAAAACCCCTTCTTGGAATTTTGCATATTGAATCTCTTCAATATTTTGTCAATGTAAGCACTTTGGCTTAAACCAATTAGCCGCCTTGATCTATCCCTGTAGATCTTGATTCGGAGTATGTATGCTGCTTCCCCTACGTCCTTCATCGCGAAACATTTACCAAGATAGGCTTTCACCTCATTTAGACTTGGTATATGATTTCTCATGATTAATATGTCATCGACATACCGAACAAAGAAAGTAACATGACTCCCACTAGCTTTGTGATATACACATGGCTCATCAAGATTCTGAGTAAATCCAAAACTTTTGATTTCTCCATCAAATCTTTTATTCCATTGCCTTGATGCTTACTTTAGTCCATAAATGGACCTTTTAAGCTTGCATACACGGTTAGGAAATAGTGGATTCACAAACCCCTTAGGCTGTGCCATATAGATGTCTTCATCTAGACGACCATTCAGAAAGGCGGTTTTGACATCCATCTGCCAAATCTCATAGTCAAAGTGTGCAGCTATAGCTATGAGAATCCTAATAGCTCTTATGTCCGCTATAGGAGAGAATGTCTCCTCGTAATCAATGCCATATGTTTGAGTAAAACCTTTAGCTACCAGACGAGCCTTGTAGGTGTATACATTGCCATCCATGTCAGTTTTCTTCTTGAAGATCCACTTACTTTCAATGACTTTAGCATTGGGAGGAAGGTCAACTTCAATCCAGACATCATTATCCTTCATGGATTGCATTTCCCCATTCATAGCAATCTGTCATTTATCCTTTTCAGGATCAGCCATGGCAGCCTTATAGTTGGCAGGTTCATTAAGATCCCCAACCATATTTTCTTCCACCTCTACGTTAAGACATAGACGGTCAGGTGCACGTATAGTCCTTTCAGACCTACGAATGGGAACAACTTCAGGAGGAGCGCCTAAGCTTTCAGGCTCTTCTTGAAGTTGGCTAGTATTATCAGAAGGTGTTGTATCTTCTTGATCATATTCCAGATCATATACTCTGCCACTGAGTTCTTGAGATATGAGATTCCTTTCAAGGAAGTCTCCATACCTAGCCACTATGACTTTGTTCTCAGCTGGGTAGTAGAAGTAGTAACCCATAGTTTCCTTAGGGTATCCTACAAAGATACACTTAACAAATATGGGTTGGAGCTTATCTAGTGAGTCACGTTTAACAAATGCCTCACATCCCGAGACCTTTAAGTAAGAAAAGTTAGGAGCTTTTCCTGTCCATATTTCATATGGAGTCTTAACAACCTTCTTCGTTGGAACCATATTCAAAATGCGAATAGCAGTTTCAAGGGCATAATCCCAAAAAGTTAAAGGAAGAGTCGTAAGATTAAACATTGATCGTACCATGTCAAGTAAAGTACAATTTCTCCTTTCAGATACACCATTTTGTTGTGGAGTATAAGGAGATGTGAGCTGCTGGATAATTCCACACTTAGCTAAGTAATCATTGAACTCTTGGCTTATATATTCACCACCTCTATCGGATCGAAGATTAATCTTCTTACCTAGTTGTAATTCTACTTCACTTTTGAAAACCTTAAATGTTTCAAAGACTTCATGTTTATGTTTAAGTAAATAAACATAACCATAACGGCTGAAATCATCCGTAAAGGTTAAGAAGTAGGTAGCACCACGTTTTGACACATGTCTAAGTGGACCACTCACATCAGTGTGTATCAATCCAAGTAGATCTGAAGCCCTTTCCACTTGCTGTGAAAAAGGTTTCCTTGTCATCTTCTTAGCTATGCAAGACTCGCATTTGTCAAATGATTCATCATCGACACTTTGTAAAAGCCCTTCATGTTGCAGCTTTTCCATGCGTTTCTTGCCTATATGAGCAAGGCGACAATGCCAAAAATAAGAAGAGTCCCAGTTATACTTGCTCTTCTTATTGCTAATGCTATACAACGAATTATTTCCATTGGATACACAACCATCCATATCAACTTCAAACACACCATTCATAGGAATTGCATTAAAATAAAAAACATTATTAAAAGAAACCGAAATTCCATAAATGGTAAAAGTGTGCATAAAACCAATATCTTTTAATTAAGAAACTAAAAATAACACCCCTAACAATGGAGGGTGCATAATGACAATTATTTAGTTCAAGAATTAAGCCCGAATGCAACACTAAATCAAAAGTCCCTATGGCTTCAACTACTGCACGCTTTCCATTGCCAACGTACAAGTATCTTTCTCCACAGGTCAGCTTTTTCGCTCCTCTAAGTCCCTGCGATGTATTACAGATGTGAGTACCACATCCTGTATCATAAATCCAGGAATTTTGCTTATGAGGAAAAGAAAATAATTCAAACATAAAAATACCTGATGAGCTAGGCACCATCTTATTTTTATTCTGAAGACACTCATTCAGAAACACTGGACAGTTCCGCTTCCAATGACCTGGTGAGTTACAGTGGTGGCAATCCGAATCCTTCTTAGGATTCTCCTTTTTCTTTGTAGGGTTCTTCTTAGGAGCTGGTGGGATCACAACTTGTTTCTCCTTTCCTTTTCCTTTCCCTTTCTTATCTGCTTGCGGCTTTGGCTTATCCACCCTACCACCTTGTATTTCTAGTACGGAAGGTGTAGGTGCCTTCTAAGGTAATCTTTTCTCGAAGTCTACAAGCATTGCATGTAACTCATTGTGACAACTGGCAATTTAGGGATTCTATTTTAGGTAACCGCATTACGTTAAACTAAACCGAGCTTTTGCTTTTATCACTATTTTATCGACCATGACTTGATTTTATATCGTCTATTGGTTTTTATGATTTATTTTTGTATTGGATGAGTTATCGTGTGAGTTTTAACTCTTTTCGATAGGCACTATTCGATTCGGGACTATAAAAGCCTAAAACGAGAAATAACATAACTTTTACACCGTAACTTGAAAATTGGCAAATAAATAGTCAAAACTCGTGAAAAAACATAAATAACGATAATAGAAAGTCGAATGAATGTCGTGGGAAACTCAGGGGACAATATATGAGCTCGAGAATGGATAAACAGGATAGTTTACGAAAAATGACGACCCCAACCCCTCCTTTTTCCCTCTAGCCGGCGCCCCCTCCCCTCCCTCTCTTTTTTTATTTAGTCCCTAGCCAAAAGTATATAAACCCCCCTCCCTACTTCATTTATCCCATTTGTTTCTCTCACTAAAAACACACATATCATCACTTTCCCACTCTACTCTCTCTCTCCTCCAAATTAATAAAACCCTAACCCTAAACCACCATTGGCCGCCGCCACTTTCGGCCACATTCCGGCCAAAATCCGGCGAGTGACACTACACCTCCACCACTATCTTGTAGATCTCTCTTTCCTCTTTCCATCCATATATAAAACTCTCACAAAAGCCTACATTAACACCTCCAAATCTTGAAAATAAGATTCGTGATTCTAGGGTTTTCATTAAATCTTGTAGATCAGGCTTGGAAAAGTTAAATGGAACGTGGGTCAAGCTTGTTTAAGCTTTTATAAGCCACGAATTGGTCTTATTATGGTTCGAACCGTAATTAAAATTTAGGGGTTTTGGTTCAAACATTGGATTAAATCTAATTAACACTTAAATAAACATGTAGCTAGTGATTTGGTATCATGTGGTGTATCATATTGTTGGGTTTTTGCATTTTAGGTCAAGTTTTATGTTTTTGATTAGGAATAGTTGATGGGTTTGATGTTTGGTTAATGATTGGAGGTTGATTGATTGTGTTTGGTTGTATTGGAAGTGTTTTAGGGAGTGTTTGGTTATGTTTTTTGGGGCGTACGAGCCACCATGACCACGATGGTCATGGCTTGGGTGGCGTACGTGACCCACAAGGACCAAGGGTCCGGGTCGAGTTGTCGTGGTAGCTTGTTGGTTGATATTGTTGGTGTTTGGATGAGACGCGTGGAGCCGAAAAGCTTCTAGAGCTTGTTTGGTTCACATGGTCTTAACCGTGATCGTGTCATGACCATTAAGGTCATAACATTGGTTTCGGGTATATTTTGTTAGTTGATTGGTTGGCGAGATTGATTTGAGTTGATTTGGGATTGAATTGCGCTATTATGACTTTTATTTGGACTTGATATATATATATATATTGTCAACTTTGAGCAACGTTGGTGTTACTTTGACTTTTTAGTCAGTAGTTGACCCCAACAACGCCGTAACATGGACTTTAGTATAGTTTGGACTATTGATTGATTAAAAGCCGAGAAGTCATGACTCATGCTTGTGGACTCGAAACGAATAATGATATGAAACTAATATTGGAATTTGACGAAATGTATATATGAAAATGCTAATAAACTATGAAAAATTAATAATAAAAAGGCTTTTATACCAAAAATATCGATAACAAGACTTATCTTGTTATTTACTATTTTAAATCGAAACTAACGACTAAAAATGAAAAGGTTTTCTAATAAATAAGTAATTAATGTTTCGAGTACACGTTTATCGAAATATGCCAATTATGGGCATTTAATACTAGTTTCAAATATTTAATTACTTACGTTGTGTGCATGGATTACGGATAACCTAACAATAATAGTGTTGATCCACGTGGGTAGCGGACTTATTAGGTTGACGAATCTAATAAGAGCCCGCTAGGTACGTTGGGTAACCTTATTAATGGGTGAATAATCCTTATGACTCTTTAGGATGCGACCGGTTTATGGGATAATAAGCGACACGAATAAATAATTGAGTTTATCGAGTTGACGAATTAGATAAGGTCTACTATTTGTTCCGAAACTTATTGGACTATGGAGCTTATCGCTTAGATGTCTCATCGTGTTGCATTGAGTCACACATTGGTTGTTTGAGTGCATTCATGGCATCATATTGAGTCGATACACCCACATGAGGATACCAAACACTAGGACTAAACGGTGAAACAAGACATTTTTGGAAATAACGAAATGGAATACATTGGGGTAGATAACGTTGATTTTGGGAAATATATATTAAAATTGGTTTACATTAATAGGTTGTGTCGAGTCGATAGTTGTTGAGCCGTGATTACCTGTTATCTTCTGCTAGTGTTTATTTGTGCGTTGCTTGCTTGAGGTGAGTTTCATAGCCCCACTTTTTTCTACGTTTTAAACTAAATTGGGGTGAGAATCATGCTACTGTTTTTGGACCTTTAAAACTATTTGGATTTGCTTATTTGCTTGACTGTTTAGATAGATGTGTGGTAGTCGTTGCCTTAGACTAGGGTAGCAATCCTAATTGCTATAACTGTTGCCTAGCTAAGAGTACACTTCTACCTCGACCTAGTCCGGGGTTAGCAATTGTTCTAGACTTTGCTACGACAGTGCTGGACTAGAGTCACTGGGCCCGTGGTGATCATTGAATGTGATATGGATTGTGATATTGGATATGATATGGTTTGTGATTGATGTATATCAATCTTAAGTCTCGCATAGCAAATCAACTCCTACAGGTCCACTATGTTTTTATTGAATTTAAACCTATGAACTCACCAGCGTAAGCTGACCTTTTAGCATGTATTCTCAGGTATTTAAATGATGTTTGGAGTACGTGTTTGGTGGAAGCTTGGCAAGGAGGCATGGTTCAAGGATCATATTTGACTGATAAATTATGGGGACCTATTTTATTAAATCATGTTTTGGGCCTAATATTTATATTTTTGGATTAATGTTTTGAATATTTAAATTTGGGATTGGTTTTAAATGAAAATGACTATCTTGTTTGCTATACTTGTGTGAGATACCAATCCAGTCGTAACGCCCCGAAAACTTGATTAAGTCTTCCGTTGTACCGAGATTTGGGGGTGTTATAGATTGGTATCAGAGCTCAAGGTTATAGAGAACTAGGTATTTAATAAACCCTAAACTATAACCACTTTTTAAGAAAATTGATCCTCGACCGACGCACGCCCGCTTGCCAAGCCGAAGCTTCTTATTTGATTATGGTATGAACTGCGTTTTGACTTATGAGATGTTATGTTTTGGAGATATTGTGGAAAACTAGAAGGGGGGTTGAATAGTTTTACCAATTAAAACTTCGTTTTAAAATATTTAGATCGACTTATGTCAATCCATTTGGATGTGTATGTTGGACATTGATAGATGGATATAATAAATGTGTATTGAAAGATAAAGAGTATGAAGCACATAACCACGACACAAGTATTTATAGTGGTTCGGCTACAAGGACACCTTCCTTGCCCTACTCCACTCCCCGAGTCACCTACTCGAGAGTTCGTAATCAGTACATGACACCAACTCCTTATGGCGGAGAAGCCTTCACAACGTCGCCTACTCTTTTTCCGGTACTAGGCTAACCACCGGGTTCTTTCACCAAGGAGAACCACACCTACCACAATGTCGCCTACCCTTTATCCGGTACTAGACTAAGTACCGAGTTCCATTACAATGGAGGAACTACTACCCAACACTACACCAACACCTAACCTCAAAGGAGATCTACTCCTTAGAATAATATCAACAAGGATAACAATATCCTTTAACCCAATACTAATCTATCTTGTACATCGAATCACACCATATCGAATGTACACCTTAGGCACCTTTCACTAATGCCTTTGACTCGATCTTCAAGGCACCCTTCCCTAATGTCTTGTGACTTGACTTCTAGGCACCCTTCACTAATGCCTCTAGTCTTGACTTCAAAGCACCCTTCACTAGTGTTTTTAATACGGACGATCGACACCCTTCACTAATGTCTTCGTTTTGACTCTTGAGACATCTTTCACTATTGTCTTCAACACTACACTTCTTATGAGAAAGAAGAAACCTATCAACAAGAGAACCTTAGTAGTCTTGATGATAACGAAGCATGGCAACTCATGGACTTGAGCTTGCTCGACTTCAAAGGGTGGTGATCTCGCCTTTAAGAGGAACCTAGAGAATCACACAAAAGCAAAACTACATACATAGATCACTTGGATTTGGGGTTAGAGAGTTTATAACTCAAAGAGAAAATATGTGAAAAAGGGGTTGGAAACAATGAAGAAATGGCTCACTATTTATAGAGAGAAAATGACTACTGTTCCCCGGATCCCACGGATCCCTCCCTTGAGGGACCCGCCCAGTGTATTACTGGGGATCCGTGGGACTCTCTCTTTTACCCATGGGTTTTGGGTCATGGGTCATGGGTCATGGGTTATGGGTACCAAGTAGATTCAATGTATCTACAAGATGCAATGCATCTAGTCCTTGGTTTTGAGTGCCCGCCAAGGTACAATGTATTTAGACATTGGGTATGGGTCTTGAACTTTGGGTTTTACCCAACTACATTCAATGTATTTGGTCAATGGATCAAATACTTAAGTTTCTACCCATTTACATTACCCAATATAATACATACTAGTTATGTATATATTTACCCAATATGTAAACACTAGTTGTTGTACATATATATTACTAAATTATTAAATCACTTATACTTGTTTTAGTGTTTTATGTGAAAACATAAGTGTGTTAGAAAACTATTGGCCCAAACCATTTACGTATTTTATTTGTTTCGTTAAAATGATTTTACGTTTGTTATCGACAAAACATTAGAAGATTGTAAAATATAAATAAACGTTTTTACGGCTTATTTGTATTAACAATCTCCCCATTTTTGTTGATGACAAAACATAAAATTATTTTAAGGAAAAACTAAAATTCGTAAAATTTTGAATTTATAGTTTTTACTTTCTTCTCCCCCTTTTTGTCGAAACAAAAAGAGCTTCGAAAAGAAACTAACACATTGTTTTTAGAAAAAAACATGTGAAAGAATATAAAATAGAGAGCAAATGACGGGAAGAGTTTCTTAACTCCCCCTTGACGAGTCCATCCCTTTGTGAGGGCGTCAAGTAAATAAAAATACTAAACAAGTTCATTTGCAACTAAGTATGCAAAATATTTCATCCATGTGACGAATATGCTCCCCCTTGATGATGGCAACTTTGCAAAGGGACGTTATGAAATGTAATCCTAATATTGCAAGTGATTTTGCAATGTGATGCTTTGACACAAAGCTCCCCCTAGCTTTGGGTGTCAAAGTCTTCATGAGTAAATTGAAAATCTACGAAACAAAGGTTAGAAAAAAAAGTATATAATGCATAATTTCCTGCAAATATGACTCAAGTTAGTAGAAAACTAGTTTTCTGTTGCACGGATCCCACGGTTCCCTCCTTGGGGGGATCCGTCTAGGAAAATATCAGGGATCCGTATGGTTGATGACTAAATTCAGCAATGGTGATATATAACAAATAATGTTAACATCAAAGTGAGATATGCATTATACAACATAATCATATACTCAGAGCAATATGGCATATAAAATCTCATTCAATAAAACATGAGAGATAATCTACAAATATCTAAAACTAAGAGAATAATTAAGCAATGTAATACATTTTCTACTAATTCTAGTAAGTGACCAAAAACTTAAGATTTAACAATGTGCTTGAGTCTAAGGATGGGTAGACTAGTTGATTTGGTCCAATCTTTCAAGAAGATGATTAAACATGAAATGTGATTCCTAAACGATCTAAGTTAAGCTTAAGACTAGAACACCACTTGAATCCTTAAGCTCATGGTTGTTTAGGTTTGTTGACCTCATCGAAATGTTCGAGGAGGTGATGAAATGTTTCTCTTCACGTATTTCATGTATCAAGCCTTCAACGTGTTGACAATGATAGTAATCCTTGTCGTGGCTCGGAAAAGGTGGTGGAAAAAATGGAGCGGCTTGATGTGGAGGATCAAGTGAAAGAAATTGGGGATCCTCAAATGAAGGAGGGATTGGTGGAGACATATTTAATGGTGGCTCAACAAAGGTTGATGGTGGAGGAGAAATCCTAGCATTTGTGGATTTAACGAGGAATGATTCGGTTGAGGAAATTTCATGTACAACACGAGCAATTTTCTTGGGTGGTTCTTGGGTGGATGAGTTAGCACTAGGAGCTTTCCTCATGATGAAATGAATAAGAAAAAAAAAGGTTTCTAAATGCTGAGAATTATGTTGTGTTTGATGACTAAGGGATTCTAACAAGATGACTTATAAAGGGAAGGATTTGGCAAGTGCATTCAAGACTTAAGCCACTAAGATCCTTTGGAATGTGATGATTAGCATGCACAAGAGTCAACTTCAGAGTTGTACTGATCTAAGGAATTAATTAGGATGAGGTGGGGTGTTCAAGTTAGCAAGATGAGCTTGAAATGATTGTTTGAGCTAGAATTGACATGAATCTGTCACCCGGATCCCACGGTTCCCTCCAATGAGGGATCCGTCTAGGCTAATCCTAGGGATCCGGCTCTCAGCAGCTAGGAAAGGATAAAAATGACGTTTGTAAGATCTAAAGCCTATACCGTTTTTAGTGTTTCAGTCCTCCTAAGTGTCTTAAATGAAAGGGTGCTTAAATGTTCAAGGGCAATGAGTGATGTAGCTAATGATTGCCTTTTATGAAAGAAATTGGGACTTTATGAGTACCAATGGATAATCAAAGATGGCACTAGAAAATTTGAGAGTTTCAAGTGGTGCTAAATGATCCTAGAGATCAGATGGAAGCTTCGGATAAATTAGGAAAATTCCTTAAAAATTATAAGAAATGAAAAACTAGTTTTTGACCCATTTTGAGGTAAGGATGACTAAAATCAATTTTCTAAAATTGAGAGAAATATCAAGCTAAGTGTTTTGAGATATGAGGAACAATGTGTGAGCATTGGAGCGGAAATATGGTGAGTTTTGGTGAAGTGATAAATCAAAAACACCTTGAATGTGATCCTAAATTAGCTATGAGTGAGTGTGAGACCTACTGAGCTTGAGGAGGACTTGAGTGATCCTAAAGTATTATGTTTGGCTAGTATGTTGTGATATAGAGGAGTGGTTTGATGAGTGGAATTCTGTAAGTCCATTTATTTCTGTCTACCCGGGTCCTACGGATCCTTCACTTGAGGGATCCGGCTAGTTACAAACTAGGGATCCGGCATCTGAGATAGTTTTTCTTAACAGTGAGTGTGTAATATTTTGCTCTAGATATTGGATTTTGAAACCAATGATCTCTACATCAAGCATATATATATATACAAGTCTAGCATAGCAATGAGAGCATGTAAGAGTAGCACATAAGCAATCAAATGAGATCGAGCTCACAAATAACACAGAGGTTTATCAAACTTAACAAGCACTATTCAAGAAACTCAAAACATATTTACGATCTAGATTAGTAAATCGTTTGTATTAACAATGGCGTGCAAGGTATATGTCAAGAAAGAAAAGAGTAATTGATAGTATTCACGACAATAGAGTTGTGAGGTGCTAGTTCAAGAAAATCCTATACTTTATCCGGAGTTGTTGTTTTGGTCAACGGAAGCAATGAGCTATGTATAGTCATTACAGATGGTGATTAGCATACAATGAACTTCATCCGTGAATTCATGTAGCTCTTCTCGATCAAGGCAAGATAATCGCTTGATGAGGAAAGTGGTTGTGATTAACCAAAAGAAAAATCAATTTTACAGCTTGTTTGATTAGTAATCCTAAGACAACGCAAAGTATTTCCATTGTAAACTTACTTTAGGAAAACATAAGAGTATAGATTTCTCAAGTGAGAGAATGAATATGAGACTATTATTAGCGGTGCTCAATTATGGCTAAACACGACCATTTTTACGGGTGATTCCACATACCCAACTTCCATCAAGGAAGCAATTCAACCGTTAGGTCAAATTGAGTTTCTAGTGCAATAAGTTCTCCAGTATTCATTCTCAAGTTAGGAAAATTTATATTCCTACAATGGCCTATCGAAGAGTAACAATGATGATACTTTGCTTTGTTTTTATTAATATTATACCTGAAACAACTAAGGTGACGAACGTGTCATGTTTAAATATAAAAATCTAAAGTTGTCCATAAGGTGAACAAAAATGGTTGTGTGAGCTAGTTCAACATATGTTGTTGGAAAGCTCGAGTTTGGATTTTCGGATATGACCAATTATATTTGCGTTGTAAAATAATTTATTTGAGTATATCGGATGAAATAATCAAGTTGTCAATCCTACTATGAAGCTTGGAAAGTGATCATGAAACGGAAAACGGGAGAGTACATCATCAACACAAGTGTAGGTTATGATCCGATGTACATTCTTGTGGTTTTTAGAAAACGACACAAGAAATATGAAATCAAGAAATCATATAAGCACATAAAACATTTATGTTGCACATATGACAAACTTAACAAGAATCCTTTTAGTATATTACATGTATTAAACATTTTTGAACTTATATGACTTATCTAAGTATTTAAACTAACATTTTTGACACACCTAGATGTTATCCCAAACACTCCTTCAAATAGCACATTGATTAATAAAATATTACTAAATCGAAAAACAAGAGAATGAATAGCAAGGTGAGGAAACCACATATGTTATTCAAACAAAAAAAGCACAAAAACTATTTGAGATAAGAAAATAATCAAGTAATGCAAGGTAAGACAATTTATCATTTAACATAGCATACGAAAGTTCTTTTCATCGCTTTGTGTTAAATATAAATATGTATACCAAGCTTGATTAGTTTCTTTTATAAATATGATCAAAACGTTATTTTCAAAAGAGGACACATTGTTATTCAAGGACAAAAACATCCGTCTTCAATTAGATCAAAAGTTTGTGCAAAAGTTATGACCGAAAAATGACTTTCTATTATGAATCAATGATTCTGTAAATTATTGTCTTGAATCAGTTTATGAAATCATTTTTAAATGAAAGTAGATTAAAATACCTTTAAAACGATAGGTGGCACGACTTCTAACGACTTACGGTTAATTAGTTATGAATTTTTGAAATTCAGACAAAAACTGTCTTCTGTACCACGGATCCCAAGGATCCCTTGCTTGAGGGATCCGTCCAGTGTAAACTGAGGGATCCGCGGATCTGACACAGAAATACAAAAATGCATGTTTTGACCCGACGAAAAGGTTTAACCTTTGTAGACTTTTTAGTAAAGTTATATTACTCATTTTTACCTTTATTCAAGCTTGATTAACAAGATATCTAACAACAAAACTTTAAAAAAAAAAAAATCAACGAAACACTTTTCATATTATGCTTATTATAAGAGAGAAGCATATATCACCATTTTATCCACAAGAAATTAGCATGTTTTTGACCAACTAATTGTAACTAAGAGAACATACCTTTGCTATATTCCCTTTGTATGGTTTTAGAAACCATGGACGCGAAAAACTTCATGAGCTTTAAAAATACTTAATCGTATTTTGGAAAAGCAAGTTTTGGTCACTTTGTATTCTTCTTTGGGTGTTGACTTCTTTTTATTCGGATAGAACGAAGTCATTGGAAGAATTCTAGTATGAAGATTTCTCAAAAGAAAATGTTAGAATGATCTATCACTATCCAACATTTAAAAAATGGTGATTTCTAAAAACATGACTTTTTGTTTTAAAAAATTCCCTTCTTTGTAGTTTTCAAACATACACGGATCGTATCAAGTTTTCAAAGTACAATATACTTTAAAAGACTTGGTAACGAAGCTCTGATGCCAATTGTGGAAAACTAGAAGGGGGGGTTGAATAGTTTTACCAATTAAAACTTCGTTTTAAAATATTTAGATCGACTTATGTCAATCCATTTGTATGTGTATGTTGGACACTGATAGATGGATATAATAAATGTGTAATGAAAGATAACGAGTAAGAAGCACATAACCATGACACAAGTATTTATAGTGGTTCGGCTAGAAGGACACCTTCTTTGACCTACTCCACTCCCCGAGTCACCTACTCGAGAGTTCGTAATCACTACACGACACCAACTCCTTATGGTGGAGAAGACTTCACAACGTCGCCTACTCATTTTCCGGTACTAGGCTAACCATCGGGTTCTTTCACCAAGGAGAACCACACCTACCACAACGTCGCCTACCCTTTATCCGGTACTATGCTAAGTACCGAGTTCCATTACAATGGAGGAACTACTACACAACACTACATCAACACCTAACCTCAAAGGAGATCTACTCCTTAGAATAATATCAACAAGGATAACAATATCATTTGACCCAATACTAATCTATCTTGTACATCGAATCACACCATATCGAATGTACACCTTAGGCACCTTTCACTAACGCCTTTGACTCGATCTTCAAGACACCCTTCCCTAATGTCTTGTGACTTGACTTCTAGGCACCCTTCACTAATGCCTCTATTCTTGACTTAAAAGCACCCTTCACTAGTGTTTTTAATACGGACGATCGACACCCTTCAGAGACATCTTTCACTAATGTCTTCAACACTACACTTCTTATGAGAAAGAATAAACCTATCAACAAGAGAACCTTAGTAGTCTTGATGATAACGAAGCATGGCAACTCATGGACTTGAGCTTGCTCGACTTCAAAGGGTGGTGATCTCGCCTTTAAGAGGAACCTAGAGAATCACACAAAAGCAAAACTACATACATAGATCACTTGGATATGGGGTTAGAGAGTTTATAACTCAAAGAGAAAATATGTGAAAAAGGGGTTGGAAACAATGAAGAAATGGCTCACTATTTATAGAGAGAAAATGGCTACTGTTCCCCGGATCCCACAGATCCCTCCCTTGAGGGATCCGTCCAGTGTATTATTGGGGATCCATGGGACGCTCCCTTTTACCCATGGGTTTTGGGTCATGGGTCATGGGTTATGGGTACCAAGTAGATTCAATGTATCTACAAGAGGCAATGCATCTAGTCCGTGGTTTTGAGTGCCCACCAAGGTACAATGTATCTAGACATTGGGTATGGGTCTTAGACTTTGGGTTTTACCCAACTACATTCAATGTATTTGGTCAATGGGTCAAATACTTAAGTTTCTACCCATTTACATTACCCAATATAATACATCCTAGTTATGTATATATTTACCCAATATGTAAACACTAGTTGTTGTACATATATATATATATATATATATTACTAAATTATAAAATCACTTATACTTGTTTTAGTGTTTTATGTGAAAACATAAGTGTGTTAGAAAACTATTGGCCCAAACCATTTACGTATTTTATTTGTTTCGTTAAAATGATTTTACGTTTGTTATCGACAAAACATTAGAAGATCGTAAAATATAAATAAACGTTTTTACGGCTTATTTGTATTAACAGATATGATTATTGATTTTGGGTAAATGTGATAAGATTATTGAGATATTACGGATTTGATTTGAGCTATCGATATGTTATGATTATGGGATTATGTGATAGAACAGAACTTACATGTTTTATTTAAAGGCATATTTTGAGTAATGCGGTACCTCTATTTTAAAACTTTCATTATGTGATACATGTTTTGATTGAGTTGATGCGCTTATTAAAACTAGTTGTTTTCGAACACTTATACCTACCCTATGTCATTGTCATAGACTATGCATTCACTAGCTTTTGATGTGTCTGAGGATGTCCTTGCTGCTGCTAGTTCCCCAACATTGACTCTCATGATGTGATACATGTTTTGATTGAGTTGATGCGCTTATTAAAACTAGTTGTTTTTGAACACTTATACCTACCCTATGTCATTGTCACAGACTATGCATTCACCTCTATGTCATTGTCACAGACTAGCTTTTGAGTAATGCAGTACCTCTATTTTAAAACTTTCATTATGTGATACATGTTTTGATTGAGTTGATGCGCTTATTAAAACTAGTTGTTTTCGAACACTTATACCTACCCTATGTCATTGTCACAGACTATGCATTCACTAGCTTTTGATATGTCTGAGGATGTCCTTGCTACTGCTAGTTCCCCAACATTGACTCTCATGACTGTTGCGCAGGGTGATCCCTATGTGATTACCCGTCACTCTAGTTCATCATCATCATCAGATCGCCCTAGCTCATCTAGGCAGCTCACTTTGCATCAGGTCTTAGCACGTGCCCAGACTCCTAGACTTGCTTATAGTACTGCCTGCATGTCCGTGCGACCACCATCATCACCTATTCGCTTAGCAACCCACTCTCTTCTGTCATCACCACCAGCATCACCATGTCTTAGAAGACCTAGATCCCCTACCGTACCACCTCAGGATTCACCCACACAGAGACTCTGACTCATGAACTCTCCCTCTGAGGATGAGGGCGAGGAGGAGCATAAGGTCGAGGAGGAGCATGAGGTCGAGAAGGAGCATGATATTGAGGAGCAGTATGTAGATGAGGATGAGGATCCTCAGGAGGAGGATGATGAGGATATCCTAGAAGGGGGTACTCCTCAATTGCAGAGTCCTGCACATTCTCCAGGACCAGGCTCTCCTTTGCCTGAGCCTGATTCTCCTGGACAGCCTTTTGGCTTTGATTCACCTCCACATTCACCTGAGATAGGTAGCCAGTTAGGATCTGAGATACCATGAGAGATTGCTTCAGAGCCCGAGGAGTATGGTGAGACGGGTCTGATGTGGGAGAGGATTATTGTGGAAAACTAGAAGGGGGGTTGAATAGTTTTACCAATTAAAACTTTATTTTAAAACATTTAGATCAACTTATGTTAATCTATTTGGTTGTTTGTGTTGAACGTTGATAGATAGATATATAAACATGAATGAAAGATAAAGAGTAAGAAGAACATCAACACGACACAAGTTTTATAGTGGTTCGGCTACAAGGACACCTTCCTCGCCCTACTCCGCTCCCCGAGTCATCTACTCAAGAGTTCGTAATCACTACACGACACCAACTCCTTATGGCGGAGAAGCCTTCACAACGTCGCCTACTCTTTTTCCAGTACTAGGCTAACCACCGGGTTCTTTCACACCAAGGTGAACCACACCTACCACAACGTCGCCTACCCTTTATTAAGTACTAGGCTAAGTACCTAGTTCCATTATAATGGAGGAACTACTACCCAACACAACACAACACCTAATCCAAAAGGAGACCCACTCCTTATTACAACATCATCAAGGATATCACCATCCTTGGAAACAAACTAATACTATATGTATAATGATGCACCTCATCGATTATACGACCTTGGCATTCTTCACTAATGCCACTTGATTAGATTCTTAGGCATTCTTCACCAATGCCTTTGACACAACGCTTGACACCTTTTACTAATGCCTTCGTCTTGACACCTTTAGCATTCTTCACCAATACTATTGACACGGACGTTAAGCACCTTTCACTAATGCTTTAGTCTTGACTCTTTCGGCATCCTTCATTAATGCCTTCAATACAACACTTCTATGGAGGAAGAAAGAACTATCAACAAGAGAACCTCAGTTGTCTTGATGATGACGAAGCATGGCAACTCATGGACTTGAGCTTGCTCGACTTCAAGAAGTGGTGATCTCGCCTTTAAGAGGAACCTAGAGATTCACATAAAAACAAAAGACAAACTACATAGAAAGATCCCTTAGGATCAGTGGTTAGAGAGTTACAATACTTGGGAAAGTATGTGTGAGAGTGGTAAACCAAAAGGAAGAAATAGCTCACTATTTATAGAGGAGGAATGCTTACTATTCCCCGGATCCAACGGATCCCTCCCACAAGGGATCCGTCTAGCGTAAAGCTAGGGATCCGTGGGACGCTCCTCTTTGCCCATGGGTATTTTGGTTATGGGTTGATCCATGGGTTTCTTATTAGATACAATGTATCTTGTGGAGAACTAGAAGGGGGGGGGGGTTGAATAGTTTTTCCGATTTTATGTTAGTTTCAAAAACTTTTAGATTCGTTGATATGTGAGATCTTGTGGATGTTGAGAAAGTATAGATCTAATGATAAAGTAAGTAAATAAAGTAAAGCGAAGGGAAAGAAAGGACACAACCGATGTATAGTGGTTCGGCTACAAGGACGCCTTCCTTGCCCTACTCCACTCCCCGAGTCACCTACTCGAGAGTTCAAGCACTAGGTCAACAAACTCCTTCACTTGGCAGAGAAGCCTTCACAACGTTGCTTACACTTTTACCGGTACAAAGCTAGATACCGAGTTCGTAACACGGTGGACCAACCCAACACGACTATTACACAAAAAATATGTGAAATATCAAATACAAGATCTTCGCTACAGAAATCTTGCGGAGTGACAAATCAATCAAGGACCCCTTGCTTGGATGACTTGTAGAATGCTCGTGATCTCGCCTTAGAGAAGGACCTATATGAGGATCACAATAGAAAGAAAGAAGAACAACTCTCTAGATCAAGTGATCTATATGTTAGAAGAGAATGAGAGTGTTTGAGAGATTTAGTAAGAAGAGGGGGTGAGTTAGAATGAAGAAATGGCTCTCTATTTATAGGCAAATTCCTTCACTGTTCCACCGGATCCCACGGATCCCTTCCACAAGGGATCCGTCTAGTGTAATCCTAGGGATCCGTGGAACGCTCCTCTTTGCCCATGGGTTTTTTGGTTATGGGTCATGGGTTATGGGTTGGTCCATGGGTTATCTTTAGATTCAATGTATCTAAGTATACATTGTATCAAGTCTCTTTGTTTATGGGTTAAGATCCATGGGTTATGGTCTATGGGTTATGATTTTTATCCATCCTAATAAACTATTACAACAAATGCTTAATTACTACATTTTTGTATTTAAATGGCTATATGTAAATGCTTTACAAAACTAACATGTATCCTTTATAATTATACTTAAGATAACATTATATTTGTTATCAACAAAACACAAAGAGATCGCAAAATATTAATAAACGGTTTTACGGTTTATTTGTATTAACAATCTCCCCCTTTTTGTTGATGACAAAACATAATGTTATGATGAGTAAAACTTAAGAATAGATGTAAATTTTGAAAGCCGAAAGCCCCTAAGTTTTACTTCTTCTCCCCCTTTTTGTCGAAACAAAAAGTTAACCCTTGAAAGAAATAAACATAAAAGTGTGGAAAAAATAGTCCACGTATTACTAACTCCCCCTTGACGGTAGCTCCCCCTAGTTTGGGGCGTCAAGTGAAGAAAAATAGAAATCCTACAAAAAGAAAGGTTAGTAACATGCTTAAATAATCTTGTGATTGTCGAGAATCAAGATTGGGAGCCAAGGTATGTAAACAAGGCCTTGTAATAAAACAACAAATTGTAGTGGTATTTATGCCACCTACAAGCATGTAAAAATAAGAACAAGACTTGTTCTTGAAAATGACTCAAATGAAAAAGTACAAAAAAATAGAAAATAGTAGTAATGATTCCATCCATGCTTGCATAAGGTTTATGGATGGAGGTTTTGATGAGTGATGGTATTGATGCGATCAAGTATGATGTTGAGTATGAATCACATTTCTTCCCTAACTTCTATTGCGATTTCCCTAGTGGATTGGCAATGTTCACAATGTAGGTGATGTGGGTAATGAGTGCGGAAGTTTTCCGGGTTGTTTTGATTTGAGTTATGCGGAAGATGTGGTGGAAAAATAGGAAAATATGGATCAACATCCGGAATATTTGTAAGTGGTGGTGGAAAGAACCTAGATGTTCTTGTAATGTGATGGGAGCTAATGGTGGTGATGTTTCAAGATCTTGAAAGATATTATTTGGAGATGTGGGTGGTGTTGAAAAGACTATTTCTTTTTGTTTAGATTGTTTAGATCTTGTTGGAGTCTTAAGGAGTTCCAAAAGAGTGACTTTAGCTGGTGATGAGGTTGGTGTACTTGTTGAAGATGAGGGAGGTGCTATTATGGAAGCATCTTGTGGTGAGTTATTTGTTGAGGATGAACCATTTGAGGTTGTTTTTGCTAAGCAACAAGATCGGATACTAATCCGTGCGGATATCCTAGAGTTTGATTGTGGTATTTTGGATGGTGGAAGTACAAAGGTTTGGATATCATGATTGTTTGTACTAGATGATTTTTCTAAAGGGTTTTTGGATGACATGGTGTATTGTGTATGTGAGGATGAGATGGATTATGCAAGCATTTTGGGAGTTCTATATATAGAAAAACAAAGCATTGTAATGAATGCTTGAAACAAAATGTGGATTAAAATCTAATGATTAGATATGAATTCAAGGCATGTGATCATGAGAACACAAGCATTAAAGAGCATACTCCCAAAAATGAAACAAATGTGGATTTTTCATCCAAAGTGAAAAGAATAGAAGTTAAAAACAGCTTCTGTCTTCACGGATCCCACGGATCCTTCCCTTGAGGGATCCGTCCAGCATGAAGGCTGGGATCCGTGGGTCTGGTGATTCAGGCATCACAAAATTTTCTTTTTGGAAACATTTTTGCCTATTGTGTGCCTATATGCAAACTATTTGGAGTTGCGGTTTTCTCGACCTCTAAAAAGAAAAGGAAAATAACTAGAGAGAAAAAAAAACATCCTATTGAGATAACCCGAAAACACACATTTAGTACATAAGTACGTAATATTGTGTTATCAATGCTCCTAATTCATTTTTGCTTAAATGAATGTACCCGAAAACACCTATTAGTTATGTGTTCCCTTTAGCATTCAAAAGACATGAGATGCAATGAAAACGTGTTTTTTACTTTGTATTAATAATGAAAAAGCGATTTGTCCTAGACGTGAGAAATTGCTTTTGTGAAATTGATACGGGAAGGTATCATTCCTTTTAGAAAACATTTTGAAAAGAGATTTTCTTTAAAAATGTGTATGTAGTTATGTGTTTGCAAAAAAAAATTATAAGTGGAAGACTTATCTTGGGTTTTGAAAATTCCCGTATTGTTTGTGAGTTATGCGTGAAATAGAAATCCTAGACTCAGAAAGAAGAAGGCTTGTGTTTGCATACCTTGTAGAGTCAAATAAGTTACGACGTTTGTTCCATTAGACCAAGACCAAGACGAAGTAGGTTGAATTTTTCCCGCTTCAACGGTTTGGTGAGGACGTCGGCTATGTTTTCTTCGGATGCTACCTTCTCAATAGAGATGTTCCCCTTTTGAACATTGTCTCTTAAGAAGTGATGTCGAATCTCTATATGCTTTGTGTGAGAATGCAATACCGGATTCTTGCTTAAGTCAATGGCACCTTTGTTGTCACATAGGATGGCTATGTCGCTTAGATGAATGTCGTAGTTGACTAACGCTTGTTTCATCCATAGTGCTTGTTGGCATGCTTTGCCGGCGGAGACGTACTCGGCTTCGGTTGTTGATATAGCTAGTACCGTTTGTTTCTTAGAAAACCAAGACGTTAAGCAACATCCCATGAAAGTACATACCCCACTTGTACTTTTTCTATCAACGTAATCACCTGCATGGTCAGAATCTGCATATACAATTGTTTCTACTCCCGTGCCCTTAGGATACCATAATCCTAATTGTGTTGTACCCTTAATATATCTAAATATCCTTTTTACGGCTTCTAGGTGTGATGTTTTAGGGTCTTCTTGAAACCTAGCACATAAGCAAACACTAAACATGATATCCGGCCTACTTGCTGTGAGGTAGAGAAGGCTACCTATCAGACCACGATATTTAGTATTATCTACAGATTCTCTGTCTTCATCTTTTGTGAGTTTGGTGTCGGATGACATTGGAGTCCTAATTGGTTTTGACTCTTCTAGACCGAATTTCTTTAACATCTCCTTGATGTATTTAGATTGATTGAAGAAGATACCATCTTCTACTTGTTTTATTTGTAGACCAAGAAAGAAACTAAGTTCTCCCATCATACTCATCTCGAACTCGTCATGCATGATTTTAGAGAAATCATCACACATGTCTTGACAAGTGGATCCGAATATAATATCATCTACATATATTTGTACTATGATTATATGTGACTCTCTTTTCTTAGTAAAAAGTGTGTTGTCAACTAACCCCATGGTATAGTTATGTTTAACTAGAAATAACTTGAGTCTATCATACCAAGCTTTTGGAGCTTGTTTAAGACCGTAAAGGGCTTTCTTTAATTTATAAACATGTTTGGGTTTTTCAAAATCAATGAAGCCCGGAGGTTGAGCTACATATACTTCTTCATTTATGAAACCATTTAGAAAAGCGCTTTTGACATCCATTTGATAAAGCTTTAGATCATTAGCACAAGCATACGTAAGAAGTATTCTTATAGACTCTAATCTAGCCACGGGGGCGTAGGTCTCATCAAAGTCTATTCCTTCTTGTTGGTTATACCTTGAGCAACGAGTCTAGCCTTGTTCCTAGACACGACTCCGTTTGCATCTAATTTTTATAAACCCATTTGGTTCCTATTATGGTTTGATTACTAGGTGGAGGGACAAGTGTCGAAACATCATTAGAAACAAATTGATTTAGTTCTTCTTGCATAGCCATTACCCAACTCTCATCTTTTATGGCTTCTTGTGTATTCTTAGGTTCTAAGGTTGAAACGAAACAAAACAAGTTACTTTGGTTTTGAACTTGAGACCTTAATGTTCGTTCGTTTAGTTTTCCTATGACTTTATCTACGGGGTGATCTTTGGACTCTTTAATGTTTATTATTTCATCACTTAGAGGTTCTTCTTCTTCACTTATCTTTTTTTTTATTACTATAGCTTCACTTTCTATAATCTCGTCATCTATAAGAGGTGGAGAGGGTTTGGGTGGACTTTCATCAAATTTTATATTTAATGACTCTTCTACCTTCATTGTTTCTTTGTTTAATATGACGTAAGCTTTGCTATTTGGCGAGTAACCTAAAAAGATACCTTCGGTTGATTTAGGATCAAATTTTGTAAGGTAATCTTTAGTGTTATGAATAAAACATTTACTACCAAAGAATCTAAAGTGATTTAACGTAGGCTTTTTGACTCGAAGTAACTCATATGGAGTTTTTCCTAAGATTGGTCTAATTAAGACTCGATTGAGTATGTACGTTGAAGTATCAACGGCATTACACCAAAACTTTTGAGGTATGAATTGTTCATTAAGCATGGTTCTACTCATTTCTTGTAGGGTTCTATTCTTTCTTTCTACTACCCCATTCGATTGTGGAGTGCGTGGAGCCGAGAAGTTGTGAGTAATACCATTAGCATCACAAAAAGCTCCGAATTGCACTTCATTATCGAATTCCCTACCATGATCCGTCCTAATAGACACTATGGGACTTCCTAGTTGTCTTTGGATCTTTTTGCTTAATATTTCAAAATAGTTAAAGGTTTCCGTTTTGTTCTTTAAAAATTTTGTCCATGTATACCTAGAGTAGTCATCCACTATTACCAAAGTGTAGTAGTTGCCTCCATAACTTTGGATAGCGGATGGACCAAATAAATCCATATGTAGTAATTCTAGACACCTAGTTGTGGACACCATGTTTTTAGCTTTATGACTCGAATGAGCTTGTTTTCCTACATTACAAGCATCACAAAAATGATGTTCATATTTTAACTTAGGTAGGTCTCTTACTAGATCTTTGGATGATAGCGATTGAAGAAGTCGCATGTTGGCATGACCCAATCTTCGATGCCATAAGGTCGAAGTATCATCCATAGAGGTAAGACAAAGTTTGTCTTTAGGTTCATTACCGATTTTAATGACATAGACTCCATGTTTCCTAATTCCTCTTCCTATGGTTATGCCATTTTTAAGTATCTTACTACCGGTTTCAGTAAAAAGTACATTGCACTTTTTATCACATATTTGTCCTATACTTAAGAGGTTAAAGTTTAGGTTTTCTACGTGACACACATCGTTAATGGTTAGAGATTTGTTAGAAATCGTACCTTTACCGATGATTCTACTTTTGCTATTTCCAAACACCACATTACCTCCATTGAAGGATTCATATGTGGAGAATAGATCCCTATTGCCGTTCATGTGCCTCGTGCACCCGCTATCCTTGACCCATTCATCGGGGTCTAGGTCGACCTTAAAGCACACCTAAAACAATAATAAACTCAAAAGTTTGGTCCCCATTTGTTCATGGGTCCATTAGTGTTAAACATTCCATTCATATTAGACATGTATGGATAAGATGAGTATGCATTCCATAGAGCAAAGTTTTGAAAATGAAAACCGTTTTGCATGTTTGGATTCCATCCCATTTGATGGTTACTTTTCGTGTAAACGTTATTAGGTCTCCTAAATGAATTAGGTTTTGAAAAAGATGGAGCTTTGTTTCTTGCAAAAGTAGGATTATATTTTGGAGGTGGTTGTCTAGTGGTGACATGAGTTGGTTTCTTCCTATTAACTATAACAAACTCAGTTCTAGATGAGGAAGCTACGTTATTGCTACTGTTTGCTACAGCAGATCCAAGGATCCCTTTCTATACACTAGCCGGTTCCCTTTTTATGGGATCTGTGGGATCCGCCACAACAGTGGCTGTTTTTTCTAGTTCCTTAACAAATTTTGTTTCTTTACTTTCACTAGTTGATGGATCAAGTTGTTGACTACCTAGACCCTTTTGATTGTTACAGGTTTTAACACCTTCGAGTATTGTATCTAAAGTGTTCGTACTCATTCTAGCAATTTTAGAATCTAAGTTATCCACTAGTGTTTGAAGTTGAACGCAAAGTTCACATTCACCACTTGCTATTTTATCCTTTTCTAAACGTTTAAGTTTTGCTTTTAATTCTATGACTTCTTTATCTAAACGTTGATTTTGACTCTTTAAAAGTTTGTTTTTGTTAATTAGTTTTAAGCTAATATTGCATAGTTTGTCATATTCATTATGTAATGAGTCATCATCGACTGATGAACTACTATAGTATTCGTGACATACCTCGTCATTTGCCATGAGACAAATTTCTTCATCCTCCTCGTCACTCATTCCCCATGTGCCGCTCACGAACGCCTTTTGATCATCCCGTTTGGGACACTTACTAATAAAGTGGTTTGGGTCCCCACATTTAAAGCAAGTACGATCATCCTTTGGCTTCTCGTCCTCTTTGCTTTTCCGAAAGCCTTTCTTATCGTCATACGGTTGTTTGACGTATCTTCCCTTTCTTCTAAAGAACTTTTTAAAGTCCCTTACCACCATCGCGTACTCTTCGTCGTCACTACTCGAAGAGGAGTTCTCCTCATTTCTCGTAGCATTTTTGGCTTTAAGGGCAAGAGATTTGTGTTTCTCTTTCACCTTTGAAGCTTCGGAATCTTTAGCAAGGACAAGCTCGTAGACTTTCAGGTTGCCTATGAGTTCATCGAGGGTGAGAATTGTCAAATCTTTTGACTCTTCGATCGCCGTCACCTTGGATCTCCACTTCGATGGAAGTGCCCTTAGATATCTCCTAACATGATTACGGCTAGAAAAAGATTCATCAAGTGCTTGTAAAGATGTAATAATAGTATTAAAGTTAGCAAATGAATGATCTATAGTTTCCTCATCTGATATTGAAAATTGTTCATATTGTTGAACAAATAAATCAATTTTATTATTTTTAACTTGTTGGTTGCCTTGATGAGTTACAACTAAAGAATTCCAAATTTCTTTAGACGTTTTAAGCATAGAAATTCTTTTGAATTCCTTTTTCGGTAAAGCATTATATAAAACCATTTTTGCTTCACTATTTTTAGAAAGCTTTTTCTTCATTTCATCATTTAGTTTATCATGAGGTATGTGAACTAAATTTCCTTTATCATCATTTGAGGTAGCCTCAAAATCACCTTCAACAATAATGTACCAAAGATCAATATCTTTAGACTTCACATATGTTTCGAATCAATTTTTCCAATATATAAAACCATTAGTTTCAAGTAGTGGTGGTCGTTGCATAGATTGCCCTTCCTTATAATTTTCAGAACCCATAGTGATCGAAAAGTTTTTAAAATACAATTTTATTTTAAAACTTTTATAAACTTAGCTCTGATACCAATTGTGGAAAACTAGAAGGGGGAGGGGTTGAATAGTTTTGCCGATTTTACGTTAGTTTCAAAAACTTTTAGATTCGTTGATATGTGAGATCTTGTGGATGTTGAGAAAGTATAGATCTAATGATAAAGTAAGTAAATAAAGTAAAGCGAAGGGAAAGAAAGGACACAACCGATGTATAGTTGTTCGGCTACAAGGACACCTTCCTTGCCCTACTCCACTCCCCGAGTCACCTACTCGAGAGTTCAAGCACTATGTCAACAAACTCCTTCACTTGGCGGAGAAGCCTTCACAACGTTGCTTACACTTTTTCCGGTACAAAGCTAGATACCGAGTCCGTAACACGATGGACCAACCTAACACGACTATTACACAACAAATATGTGAAATATCAAATACAAGATCTTCGCTACAGAAATCTTGCGGAGTGACAAATCAATCAAGGACCCCTTGCTTGGATGACTTGTAGAATGCTCGTGATCTCGCCTTAGAGAAGGACCTATATGAGGATCACAATAGAAAGAAAGAAGAACAACTCTCTAGATCAAGTGATCTATATGTTAGAAGAGAATGAGAGTGTTTGAGAGATTTAGTAAGAAGAGGGGGTGAGTTAGAATGAAGAAATGGCTCTCTATTTATAGGCAAATTCCTTCACTGTTCCACCGGATCCCACGGATCCCTTCCACAAGGGATCCGTCTAGTGTAATCCTAGGGATCCGTGGAACGCTCCTCTTTGCCCATGGGTTTTTTGGTTATGGGTCATGGGTTATGGGTTGGTCCATGGGTTATCTTTAGATTCAATGTATCTAAGTATACATTGTATCAAGTCTCTTTGGGTATGGGTTAAGATCCATGGGTTATGATTTTTACCCATCCTAATAAACTATTACAACAAATGCTTAATTACTACATTTTTGTATTTAAATGGCTATATGTAAATGCTTTACAAAACTAACATGTATCATTTATAATTATACTTAAGATAACATTATATTTGTTATCAACAAAACACAAAGAGATCGCAAAATATTAATAAACGGTTTTACGGTTTATTTGTATTAACAATCTCCCCATTTTTGTTGATGACAAAACATAATGTTATGATGAGTAAAACTTAAGAATAGATGTAAATTTTGAAAGCCGAAAGCCCCTAAGTTTTACTTATTCTCCCCCTTTTGTCGAAACAAAAAGTTAACCCTTGAAAGAAATAAACATAAAAGTGTGGAAAAAATAGTCCGCGTATTACTAACTCCCCCTTGACGGTAGCTCCCCCTTGTTTGGGGCGTCAAGTGAAGAAAAATAGAAATCCTACAAAAAGAAAGGTTAGTAACATGCTTAAATAATCTTGTGATTGTCGAGAATCAAGATTGGGAGCCAAGGTATGTAAACAAGGCCTTGTAATAAAACAACAAATTGTAGTGGTATTTATGCCACCTATAAGCATGTAAAAATAAAAACAAGACTTGTTCTTGAAAATGACTCAAATGAAAAAGTACAAAAAAATAGAAAATAGTAGTAATGATTCCGTCCATGCTTGCATAAGGTTTATGGATGGAGGTTTTGATGAGTGATGGTATTGATGCGATCAAGTATGATGTTGAGTATGAATCACATTTCTTCCCTAACTTCTATTGCGATTTCCCTAGTGGATTGGCAATGTTTACAATGTAGGTGATGTGGGTAATGAGTGCGGAAGTTTTCCGGGTTGTTTTGATTTGAGTTATGCGGAAGATGTGGTGGAAAAATAGGAAAATATGGATCAACATCCGGAATATTTGTAAGTGGTGGTGGAAAAGAACCTAGATGTTCTTGTAATGTGATGGGAGCTAATGGTGGTGATGTTTCAAGATCTTGAAAGATATTATTTGGAGATGTGGGTGGTGTTGAAAAGACTATTTCTTTTTGTTTAGATTGTTTAGATCTTGTTGGAGTCTTAATGAGTTCCAAAAGAGTGACTTTGGGTGGTGATGAGGTTGGTGTACTTGTTGGAGATGAGGGAGGTGCTATTATGGAAGCATCTTGTGGTGAGTTATTTGTTGAGGATGAACCATTTGAGGTTGTTTTTGCTAAGCAACAAGATCGGATACTAATCCGTGCGGATATCCTAGAGTTTGATTGTGGTATTTTGGATGGTGGAAGTACAAAGGTTTGGATATCATGATTGTTTGTACTAGATGATTCTCCTAAAGGGTTTTTGGATGACATGGTGTATTGTGTATGTGAGGATGAGATGGATTATGCAAGCATTTTGGGAGTTCTATATATAGAAAAACAAAGCATTGTAATGAATGCTTGAAACAAAATGTGGATTAAAATCTAATGATTAGATATGAATTCAAGGCATGTGATCATGAGAACACAAGCATTAAAGAGCATACTCCCAAAAATGAAACAAATGTGGATTTTTCATCCAAAGTGAAAAGAATAGAAGTTAAAAACAGCTTCTGTCTTCACGGATCCCACGGATCCTTCCCTTGAGGGATCCGTCCAGCATGAAGGCTGGGATCCGTGGGTCTGGTGATTCAGGCATCACAAAATTTTCTTTTTGGAAACATTTTTGCCTATTGTGTGCCTATATGCAAACTATTTGGAGTTGCGGTTTTCTCGACCTCTAAAAAGAAAAGGAAATAAACTAGAGAGAAAAAAAAACATCCTATTGAGATAACCCGAAAACACACATTTAGTACATAAGTACGTAATATTGTGTTATCAATGCTCCTAATTCATTTTTGCTTAAATGAATGTACCCGAAAACACCTATTAGTTATGTATTCGAGAGTTATTTGGTGATCCTTGGAACCCAACTCTATCTTTAGAGCGTGAATTGTGAACTTATAAAACTGTTATTCTTGCCTTCAGAATGATGGCAACAAGACGAAACCCGCCTAGGAACAACCGAGCAGCTCCTGCTGTTGTGATTACCCCTGTCCGTCGAGGTCGTCATCCGACCCTGACCACTCCACCTGTTGAGAACCTGAACACTGATAACCCAGCTGTATGGAACCCGATTGTGAACGACCATGCTGAGAATGGTCCTGTTCCACAAAACCCTCCACCTGTGAACCCAACCCACATTAACCAGCTTGTGACGCAGCGTGTCGCTGAACTGCTAGTTGAGTCAAATCTCTTTAACACCTCTGGTGGAACCCCAACGCTGAATCGAACTCGAGGTTGTACCTACAAAGAGTTCCGATTCTGTAGTCCCCTCAAGTTCGGAGGAACTGAGGGAGTAGTTTACCTAACTAGGTGGTTGGAGAAAACTGAATCTGTGTTTACCGTTAGCAATTGTGATGAGGATTGTAAGGTTAATTATGTAACATTTACCTTGAAGGACGAAGCGTTGACCTGGTGGAACAACTATCACAGATCAGTAGGAAGTGATGTAGCTTATAGCATGACTTGGACTCAGTTTAAGACTCTCCTGATCAAGACTTACTGTCCTAGGAATGAAGTTAAGAAGTTAGAGATTGAGTTCTGGAACCATAAGGTTAAGGGTAATGACATGACGACTTACAATCATCTTTTCCAAGAGTTGTCGTTGCTTTAACCTGATATGGTTCGCACTGAAGACCTTAAGATTGAGAGGTATACTAATGGATTGCCTTTAGCTACTCGAAATGATGTCATCGCTGCGAAGCCAGTTAATTTGCATGAGGCAATTATTTGGCTCAGCGTTTGATGGACTCTTATGTATTAGAAGTAGGAGACAAGGGTAAGAGTGATAGGAGTGATAAGAGGAAGAGGAATGAAGTTGTTAAAGGGAATGGCAACAAACGGCATGAGATAGCCAGGGTGTTCGCCATAGGAAATGGAGAAAAGAAGGGTTATGAAGGTATCAAGCCCGTGTATGGTCGTTGCAATCGACACCACCATGGACCGTGCCCGAATGTGTGTAGGAAGTGCTCTAAGGTAGGACACTTGGCCAAAGACTGTAGGTCCCGACCACTTACTGCAGCTCAAACTGCACAAGGAGCGGACTAAAAGGCCACTGTCACCTGTTTTGGATGTGGAAAGAAAAGGCACTACATGAATGAGTGCCGAGAGCCGTGGATGAGAGGAAATCCCGGTAATGTAGGAGGATTTGTTAATCGAGGTATGGGAAGTAATGGTTTAAACCCTGTGAAGCGTGAGGTTGTGGAGAACCAGGGAAATCTGAGTGCTAGGAATCAGCAGAGAGACATGGGAACAGCGCGTGTGTATGCTATTGGGAAGGAAGCTGGTGAGGACCCTAACGTAGTTACGGGTACGTTCCTTCTCAATAATCGCTATGCTTCCATACTGTTTGATACTGGTGCAGATATGAGTTTCGTATCCACCGATTTTATGCCATTACTAGGAATCTCCCAAACACCTCTAGGTTTAGTTACGATGTAGAATTAGCTAATGGAAATAGGGAGAAGATAGATACCGTAGTCCGAGGTTGTACCTTAAGTTTCCTAGACCACCCGTTTAGCATAGACCTATTTCCAGTTACCTTGGGAAGTTTTGACGTCATTATCGGAATGGATTGGTTGTCGAAGAACAGTGCACACATCATCTGCGATGAGAAGATCGTGTGTGTACCGTATGGCGGAAAAGTTCTGAGCATACAAGGTGATCGGAGTGACTATGGAAGTCCTTCCCGGTTGAGCATCATCTCTTGTATTAAGTCCCAGAAGTACATCGATAGAGGAGGTTGTCTTTTCTTGGCTCGAATTTCTGAAAAGAAAAGCGAGGAAAAGAGTGAAAGACATCTTAATGATGTACCCGTCGTTAGAGAATTTCCGGATGTGTTTCCCGATGATCTGCCAGGGATTCCACCTGTCCGACAAGTGGAATTCCAAATAGAGTTGATACCCAGTGCTGCACCCGTAGCCAAGGCACCCTATCGACTTGCTCCAAGAGAATTGGAGGAACTGTCTAAACAGTTGGCAGAGTTGTCAGAGAAGGGATTCATTCGACCAAGTTCGTCACCGTGGGGAGCACCGGTGTTGTTTGTGAAGAAGAAGGATGGATTGTTTCGAATGTGTATTGATTATAGGGAATTGAATAAGTTGACGGTGAAGAATCGATATCCGTTACCTAGAATAGATGACCTATTCGATCAACTCCAAGGAGCTAGTGTCTTTTCTAAGATCGACTTACGGTCTGGTTATCACCAGCTTAGAGTTCGAGAGGAGGACATCCCTAAGACGGCGTTTAGGACTCGTTATGGGCACTATGAATTCCAAGTGATGTCGTTTGGTTTGACCAACGCGCCAGCGGTTTTCATGGATCTCATGAACCGAGTATGTAAGCCATATCTGGATAAGTTTGTGATAGTATTCATAGACGACATCTTGATATACTCCAAGAGTAGTGAGGAGCACAAGGAGCATTTGAGGCTCATTTTATAATTGTTGATAGAGGAGAAGTTGTATGCCAAATTCTCTAAGTGTGAATTTTGGATACCTACCATGCAATTCATAGGTCACGTGATAGATAGTCGAGGTGTTCATGTTGACCCAGCTAAGATTGAGGCCATTAAGGAATGGGCAACCCCTAAGAACCCATCAAAAGTCCGCCAGTTTCTAGGTTTAGCAGGCTATTACTGGAGGTTCATTGAGGGATTCTCCAAAATAGCTAAGTCGCTGACCAAACTGACATAGAAGGACGTTAAGTATGAATGGGGAGAAAAGGAAGAAGAAGCATTCCAACTTCTGAAGGAGAAGTTGTGTAGTGCGCCCATCCTAGCTTTGCCTGAAGGAAGCGAAGACTTTGTCGTGTACTGCGACGCTTCGCATAAAGGCTTAGGTGTTGTTTTTGATGCAACGGGAGAAGGTGATTGCTTATGCATCCCGACAACTTAAGAAGCATGAGAAAAACTACACCACCCATGATCTTGAGTTAGGTGCTGTAGTGTTTGCCCTTAGAATCTGGAGACATTATCTGTATGGAACCAAGTGTGTAGTGTTTACCGAGCATAAGAGCTTGAAGCATGTCTTAGATTAGAAGGAATTGAATATGAGACAGCGACGTTGGTTAAAACTGCTTAGTGATTATGACTGTGAGATTCGTTATCATCCTGGTAAGGCTAATGTTGTGGCTGATGCACTTAGTCATAAGTAGAACATTCCACCTTTACTCATTCGATCCTTAGGAATGACCATTATTTTGCCTCTACCATCTCAAATCTTAGCCGCCCAAGCTGCGGCATTGATGAAAGAGAACCGTCCTTACGAGAATCTTCATGGAATGGTAGAAAGTGAAAACGGCTTCTTGAAGCGTTTTGACGGAACCTTATGCTTCAAAGACAGAAGCTGGATACCATTTCATGGTGGAATCCGTGAGTTGATTATGCACGAGTCGCATAAATCAAAATACTCTATTCTTCCCAGAGCCGATAAGATGTATCAGGACCTTAAGAAACTCTACTGGTGGCCTAACATGAAAGCCGACATAGCTCAGTATGTCAGTTGGTGCTTGACTTGTTCTAAGGTATAGGCCGAACACCAGAAACCCTCAGGACTCTTAGTTCAACCCGAACTCCCAGAATGGAAATGGGAGCGAATCGCCATGGACTTTATCACCAAATTACCAAGAACAGCTAGCGGCAATGAGGCTATCTGGGTAATAGTTGATCGTTTGACTAAGTCTGCTTACTTCTTAGCCATTAGCGAGGTCGATAGTCTCGACAAGCTCGCTCGACTGTACCTTAAGGAGATAATATCGCGTCATGGAGTATCGATATCTATCATTTCCGACCGAGATAGTCGTTTTACATCCCACTTTTGGAGATCCTTACCGTCAGCGTTAGGAACAAACTTGGATATGAGCACTGCTTATCATCCTCAAACCGATGGTCAAAGCGAGAGAACCATTCAGACCTTAGAGGATATGCTTAGAGCCTGTGTTATCGATTTCAGCAAAGGCTGGGAGAGACATCTCCTTTTGGCCGAATTCTCTTACAACAATAGTTATCATTCTAGCATTAAGGCCACTCCATTTGAAGCACTGTATGGCCGAAAATGTCATTCTCCTGTTTGTTGGGCTGAAGTTGGCGAGAGTCAACTTACCGGTCCCGAACTTGTCCTAGAAACCACTGAAAAGATAGTTGAGATTCGTAACCGTTTGCAAACCGCTCGAGATAGACAAAAGAGTTATGCCGATAAGAGACGTAAACCTTTAGAATTTTAGGTTGGAGATCGTGTTATGTTAAAGGTTTCTCCTTGGAAAGGAGTGATTCGTTTTGGAAAGTGTGGAAAACTCAATCCCCGATATATTGGTCCCTTTCCAATCCTGGAAAGAATCGGACCAGTAGCTTACCGTCTGGAGCTACCATCGGAATTGAGCAGTGTACATAATGTCTTTCATGTTAGTAATCTTAAGAAAGGTCTTTCGGAGGAAAACATAGTTGTGCCTTTAAGAGATAGCCGTATTGATGAGAAATTGAATTTCGTTGAGGAACCGATTGAGATCATGGATCGTGAGATTAAACGGCTGAAGCATAGCCGTATTCCGATTATCAAAGTTCGTTGGAACTCCCGACATGGACCGGAGTTCACTTGGGAACGTGAGGACGTTTTCCGTAGGAAGTATCCTAAACTTTTCATGACATCAAGCAACTCGGAGTGAAACCCAGGACGGGTTTCTTCTGAGGCTGGGAGGCTGTGACAACTGGCAATTTAGGGAGTCTATTTTAGGTAACCGCATTACGTTAAACTAAACCGAGCTTTTGCCTTTATCACTATTTTATCGACCATGACTTGATTTTATATCTTCTATTGGTTTTTATGATTTATTTTAGTATTGGATGAGTTATCGTGTGAGTTTTAACTCTTTTCGATAGGCATTATTGATTCGGCACTATATAAGCCTAAAACGAGAAATAACGTAACTTTTAGACCGTAACTCGAAAATTGGCAAATAAATAGTCAAAACTCGTGGAAAAACATAAATAACAATAATAGAAAGTCGAATGAATATCGTGGGACACTCGGGGGACAATATATGAGCTCGGGAATGGGTAAACGGGATAGTTTCGAAAAATGACGACCCCGGCCCCTCCTTTTTCCCTCTAGCCGGCGCCCCCTCCCCTCCCTCTCTTTTTTTTATTTAGTCCATAGCAAAAAATATATAAACCCCCCTCCCTACTTCATTTATCCCATTTGTTTCTCTCACTAAAAACACACATATCATCACTTTCTCTCTCTACTCTCTCTCTCTCTCCTCCAAATTAATAAAACCCTAACCCTAAACCACCATTGTCCACCGCCACTTCCGACCACATTCCGGCAAAAATCCGGCGAGTGACACTACACCTCCACTACCATCTTGTAGATCTCTCTTTCCTTTTCCATCCATATATAAAACTCTCGCAAAAGCCTACATTAACACCTCCAAATCTTGAAAATAAGATTCGTGATTCTAGGGTTTTCATTAAATCTTGTACATCGGGCTTGGAAAAGGTAAATGGAACGTGGGTCAAGATTGTTTAAGCTTTGATAAGCCACGAATTGGTCTTATTATGGTTCGACCATAATTAAAATTTAGGGGTTTTGGTTCAAAGATGGGATTAAATCTAATTAACACTTAAATAAACATGTAGCTAGTGATTTGGTATCATGTGGTGTATCATATTGTTAGGTTTTTGCATTTTAGGTCAAGTTTTATGTTTTTGATTAGGAATAGTTGATGGGTTTGATGTTTGGTTAATGATTGGAGGTTGATTGATTGTGTTTGGTTGTATTGGAAGTGTTTTGGGGAGTGTTTGGTTATGTTTTTTGGGGCGTACGAGCCACCATGACCACGATGGTCATGGCTTGGGTGGCGTACGTGACCCACAAAGACCAAGGGTCCGGGTCGAGTTGTCGTAGTAGCTTATTGGTTGATATTGTTGGTGTTTGGATGAAACGCGTGGAGCCGAAAAGCTTTTAGAGCTTGTTTGGTTCACGTTGTAACGCCCCGACCCGCCAAGGGTAAAGGAATCACAAGTAATGGTGTCATATCAAAGCAAAACATTCATAACCAAAAGAAAGTCTTAACATAAATGCGGAAAAATCCAAGTCAAAAGACTTCAATACATAGGTCCCAGCGGAAACATAATAAACTTCAACATAATATCCGAAATAAAATAAGTCTAAAGGGTATCATAAGAAATCAAAGCTAAAACTCTAAGGTAAGTCCACTCAAGCACTCATCCCAAAGCAAACCCAGCTTCCAATGCTTAGATACCTGCCGCGGAAGAAAAGAAAAGTGCGGCTGAGCTTCAAAAGCCCAGTGAACAGATATGAAAGCAAAAGCGAATACTAAACGATAACGGATACGAAATAAAGTGAATGAGCAATAGCAAAATCATAATCATTTTATAAGCATAAATCGTAATTTCAAAAGATATTTATAGTCAACTACCACGAGCCCAGAACTTATATCAGATTACATTCATATTCACACAAGGCAACATTTGTAGGGGAGACCTACCAGAGTTATGAAGGACGTGCACGCACGTAGCATCAATCATCAGATAACATATAACATATAACAGATAACAGATCTAGGATGCATCCATACGCCCCTTCCTACATATTCACAAATATGCTTCACCATCCAGAGACGTGGCAGAACATCACTCTACTGCCCTAGAGTCATATCAGAGGTGCATCACTGATACGGACATGGAACCCCCATGACTAGTTAAATATTTGGCTCGGGTGTCAAACTATCTTAGGTCAAATCAGAATGTCATAACTGACATAGATCATATTTATCAGAAAATCATTCATTTTTCCAAAATCGTAGTTTTCATATCAGATAGTTCAAAAATCAAATGTTTCATAATTCAGAAATCAGAGTTCAGATAAGCAATAGCTCAAACAAATCAGATTTGGGATTCATAGCAAAGGCTTAGGAAAACCTAATACGAAAGAAAACATTAAGAGAAACCTTTACTGAAAAGGTCAGAATATCTGTACCTTATTCCAACGCAAAGATCGAAAAGCAGAAAGACGAAAACAAAGGATTACTCCCTCTTCACAGAACCTATAGACATTAACGGTCGTCCAAGTTATTAATGATTCCATAATCGTCATAATGATCTTTTAATATTTAGTATCCATAATTAGTAATCTTTATACTTTAGGGTTTTATTAGTGAGTCTTAAATATTTTATAATCAATGTTGTAGATTAGGGTTTGTTATATCATTTATTAAAGTCCATCTTTAAATGTGAAAATAGTTTTATAAGTTATAACTCACACATGAAATAACACTTACTATATTTAGCTCAAACCCTAATATACTCTCATTTACGTTCTAGGGTTTCTTACTCTTTAATATCTCATTAATATGCATTCATTTTACATGTTACGTCTTAATGACTCTCCACTTAACCTAATACGTAATTAATAACCTTCTTTACTTTTACTCTTTATCTTACACGTTTATGATTTCATGTGACCATAAGTTATTAGGGTTTAGTATACTTTATACGCTTCCCATATTAAAACTAGGGTTTATGTTTACGTACTCTTACTCATTAATTACACGTCTAAATCTCATGTATACATATTCTCAGTTCACCTAGGGTTTCGGCTAGCATATTTTACACAAGACCTAGCTCATCTCAACATGTTTCATAAACAAGTTAATATGTTTTAAACCCCATTCGAAACTCATGCATGCCTCGTCCAACTCATGCATGTCTCGGCTCACATTAACTCAACATATACATGACCCGATTCAATATTACTTATCACTTACACGTTCCTTATTAATTATACGCTTAATATAAATTAGGGTTTCTAGTTTCCTTGGTTACCACCTCTCGGCCCAAAACAAAAAGAAAAGAAACGCGACAAATCAAATAGATCTCGACATATACATGCAAGGTATGTTAAAGGAAGATGAATAAACGTTATACCTTCACTTGAATAAGAAAAATCGACACCAAGGGGTGTTTGGGAGTTCTCGGCCGAGCAAAAGAAAAAGAAAAGGCAAAGCAAAACTAGGGTTCCAATTAAGTGATTATGTAATGTATTTATAGTTGTAGTATTTGAGTTAGAATAGGAAAGTGATTGGGTTTGGGTTGGCTTGGATCCAACCGAATACACACACACAAACAAATGGGCTTCGGCCCCCTCCTTGGCTCACACGAACACAACAAACATCCCTCTTGGGCTTAGGCTTGGCGCAAAACAAAAACAAATGACACGAGTCCAAACGGCCCAACTTATTAGCGAAACATTTACATCCTTCGTCGTACCAAAGTCATTCACGAAATTATATTCATTAAGTTTTATTTATTAGGTTTTTAATTTCCGTACTTTATTATAAACGAGTTTTTACGTATTTTATTATTCTTGGTTCCAAGGGTAATTTAGTCTTTATATAGGTTTTAGATTTTCGGGTTTTACAACTCTTCCCCTCTAAAAAAAATTTTCGTCCTCGAAAATTGAAATGAAACGAAAACGATAACGAAATGAGAACATACCGAACTATTCAAAGAAATGAGGATAACTAGCTCGCATCGACTCTTCGGTCTCCCAAGTAGCCTCACGCTCTGGGTGATTTTTCCAAAGAATCTTAACGAACGGAATAACTTTACTTCTCATGACTCTTTCTTGTCTTTCCAAAATAGCTTCTGGTTCTTCAGGCAAAGACATATCGGATCGAATCTGATCAAATGGATACGAAGCAACGTGTAATGGATGATAATTGTATCCTCTAAGGAGAGATACATGAAACACATCATGAACATGCGATAACTGAGGCGGAAGTGCTAATCGATACGAAACTTCTCCTATACGTTCCAGAATTTCAAACGGACCAATGAATCGAGGACTGAGCTTGCCCTTGATTCCAAAACGTTTCACACCTCTAAACGGTGAGACTTTCAAAAACACGCGATCACCAACACGAAATTCTAAATCACGACGATGCTTGTCGGCATAACTTTTCTGACGAGACTTAGCCTCCTTCAACTTCTCTCTAGCAACAGCTACTTTCTCATTAGTGATCTCAATCATTTCCGGTCCTTCAATTAGACGTTCACCTACTTCATCCCAACAAGTAGGTGATCTACATTTCCTTCCATAAAGAAGTTCAAACGGTGCTGCCTTAATACTAGCATGCCAACTGTTATTATATGCAAACTCTACCAAACACAAATATTCATCCCAGCTGCCAGTCCATTCCAAAGCACAAGCCCTTAGCATGTCTTCTAAGGTCTGAATAGTTCTCTCTGACTGACCATCTGTTTGAGGATGAAATGCCGTACTAAAATTAAGTCGAGTACCCCAAGCTTTCTGCAAACCCTTCCAGAAACGAGAAGTAAAACGCGGATCCCTATCTGACACAATAGCCGTCGGAGTACCATGAAGTCTAACTATCTCTTGCTGAAAAATCTCTGACAATCTGCCAATACCATAATCCTTTCTAATTGGTAATAAATGAGCTGATTTGGTTAGTCGATCAACAACCACCCAAATCGCATCATGCTTCTTCTTAGTAAGAGGTAGTCCAGTCACAAAGTCCATAGATATCTTATCCCACTTCCATGTCGGAATATCCAATGGTTGTAACAGTCCACTAGCTCTTTGATGTTCGATCTTCACTTGCTGACAAATCATACACTTCGACACAAATGTCGCGACATCTTGCTTCATGCCGTTCCACCAGAAATACTGTTTCAAATCCCTATACATCTTGGTAGAACCAGGATGAATAGTGAAAGGAGAACTATGAGCTTCAGTCATAACTTTCTCGCGAAGTACCTGATCATTTGGAACGCAAAGCCTATCTTCATACCATACAATTCCATCGTTATCAACCTTAAACTCCGTCTGTTTACCTTCTTCAACATTCTGAGCTACGGCCCACAACTCGCCGTCATCTTTCTGAGCTTCCTTAATTTGCAGTATAAGGTTCGACTCCACCTTCATACTAGCCCAGTATCCACCAGAACCTCGTACGCACAACTCAACATCCAAACGTTCTAAGTCACGAATAATCTTAGGCTCAATCTCAACACTTGCAATCATACCTGATTTCCGGCTAAGTGCGTCAGCAACTACATTAGCCTTACCAGGATGGTACTGAATGTTAGTGTCATAATCCTTAAGAAGTTCTAACCATCTTCTTTGTCTCATATTGAGTTCCTTTTGAGTGAAAATATACTTGAGACTCTTATGGTCGGTGAAAATATCACACGTCTCTCCATACAAGTAATGTCTCCAGATCTTCAACGCAAAAACCACCGCAGCTAACTCAAGATCATGAGTTGGGTAATTCTCCTCATAAGGTTTCAGTTGTCTTGAAGCGTAAGCTATCACCTTACCATGTTGCATCAAGACACAACCCAATCCTTTCTTAGATGCATCGCTATAGATTTGATATCCTCCAGAACCAGATGGAAGAGTCAAAATAGGAGCGGAAACCAATCTCCGTTTCAACTCTTCAAAACTCTTTTCTCTTTCATCCGTCCACACGAACTTTTCACCTTTCCTCATCAATTGGGTTAAAGGCAAAGCTAAACGAGAAAAACCTTCAACAAAACGTCGATAGTATCCAGCAAGTCCTAGAAAACTCCTGACCTCAGTCACTGTCGTAGGTCTTGGCCACTTAGTGATAGCCTCAACCTTAGACGGATCCATGGTTATACCATCAGCTGATACGATATGACCAAGGAAAGCGACTTGTCCTAACCAAAATTCACACTTCGAGAATTTGGCGTACAACTTCTTCTTCCTCAAAATCTCCAACACTATCCGGAGATGTTGCTCATGCTCTTCTTCAGACTTAGAGTAAACCAAAATGTCGTCGATGAAAACAATAACGAACTTGTCGAGGAACTCATGGAAAACACGATTCATCAGGTCCATAAACACAGCAGGCGCATTCGTCAAACCAAAAGGCATAACGAGAAACTCATAATGACCATATCTGGTACGAAACGCGGTCTTAGGAACATCTTGCTCCTTCACACGTAGTTGATGATAACCAGACCTCAGATCAATCTTAGAAAAGAACTTAGCTCCTTGCAGTTGATCAAACAAATCGTCTATGCGTGGAAGAGGATAACGGTTCCGAATAGTAATACGGTTGAGTTCACGGTAGTCAATACATAGACGCATACTTCCATCCTTCTTCTTCACAAACAACACAGGTGCACCCCATGGAGAAACACTAGGTCGAATGAATCCATTATCTATCATCTCTTGCAGTTGTTCCTTCAACTCCTTCAGTTCTACAGGTGCCATACGATACGGAGCTTTCGAAATCGGTTTAGCACCAGGAATCAACTCAATGCTAAACTCAACTTCTCGAGCTGGAGGAAGTCCAGGGAGTTCATCGGGAAAAACGTCGGTGAATTCACAAACAACGGAAAGATTTTCAATGTTAGGACTCTCCAAAGATGTGTCCTTAACAGATGCTAGAAAACCTTGACACCCATGAGCAATCATGGTTCGTGCCTTCATAGCAGAAATGAACTTAACAGATTTGAGTGGTTTAGAACCATGATAAATGAATTTAGGATGTTTTACGTCTCCAAAGATCACAGTTCTAGCATAGCAGTCGATGGAAGCTCTATGATAAGCCAACCAATCCATGCCTAGAATGATATCAAAGTCGACCATATCGAGAGGATACAGATGTGCATGGCGGATACGATCATCAAAACGAAGAGGACACTTAACGTATTTATGATCAATGATCATGTGACTTTTCATAGGCGTAGATATCGATAAGTGATTCGTTAGTGGTTGTGGCTTCATATTAAGTTTCTTAGCACATGTGACAGATATGATGGAGTGTGTGGCGCCGGTGTCAAATAAAACGAAGACAGAATAATCATCAATGAAAAGAGTTCCCGTAATGGTACCTGAAGTATGCTCCGCCTGATTCCGAGTAGTAGCATAGACACGTCCAGTAGTAGGTGGCGGCTTGGTATAGTTTCCAGGAATCGTCGAGTTCCTCTTAGGGCAATCCTTGATCTTGTGAGTAGTAGAACCACAAGAGAAACATCCACCAGTGGCCTTGAAACACGGTCCCGGATGAGCCTTTCCACAAGTAGTACAGATAGGTGGGGGAGGCAAAACTTCAGCTGTCCTTTGCTGACCAGAAGATCCTGAAGCACGACTCTGATTCGATCCTCGAGTCGACTGATCTTTGTTGTAACGCTGGTTATTGTTACCTTGATTCTGACGATCATTTCCATTCTTACCAGCAGCTCTGTTATCCTGACCCCTCGCCTCAGGGCGCCTAGAGTCCACATTCCTTCCCGACTGACCCCGCTGATCATAACTCTTATCCCCTTGTCCCTTCGAATCATAACTCCTGCTAGTATTTCCCTTATACTCATTACTTTGAGTCCTACCTTGAATCCGATCACCATCGCGATTACGCTTGTTGTAACCTGAACCCTCATGAAAGATCTCAATGTTACGAGCTGCATCATTGCAGGCCGACACATCCTCATAGTCAGTGTTAAGCAGTCGGTCCAACACCCACTTCTTCAGTCCCCATTTGAAATGCTTAGCTTGGCGCCTACCATCTCCAGCAATCGCTCCAACAAAGCTTACCAACCTCATAAACCTACTCATGTACTCGTTGGAGTTCTCATTATCAAACTGGTAGATCGCCTGATAATCCCTCTCATACCTTTGCTGTTCAGCATCAGGGAAGTAACGGTTATAGAAGATAGTCCGAAACTCCGCCCAAGTACAAGTAACAGCGAAAGCATCTCCTCCTCGTGCTTGTTTCAATGCTTTCCACCAATTCAAAGCATCACCTTCCAATTTGAATGCAGCTAAACGAGTCTTAAATCCATCTCCACAACCCAGTACTTCAAACAGCTTCTCAACATGAGTGATCCAGTCCTCAGCTTCAGTGGGAGTAGCAGCAGTGCTAAAAGAAAGAGGCTTGAGCTTACCGAAACGCTCGAGCCAAGTATGTATGCCGACGGGTTGAGCACCTCCACCGCTTCCCGAAGGTTCACCAGTCTGATTCCGAATATTGTTGATCACCTGTTCCATCATCTCAGGTGTAGTCAAACCAGGGAAAAGAGAGTTGAGAGCATTCGCAATCGCAGCATCCATGTTAACAGCATCATCGTCTCCATCCGCGCCACCAGTAGTACGAGTTCGAACCATCTAAACGATATTCAAACGATTAGCAAAATGAACAAAGATGAGATACGAAATGGAAGTTCGCAGAAGGAAACCTAAGTCTACCCAATCCTCACAGGTCAAATCTTAACTCTAAGGGATAACTTAAGGTTCTTATGTTCACAGGTCCTGACTACAAGTCGTAAACCTGGGCTCTGATGCCATAAATTGTAACGCCCCGACCCGCCAAGGGTAAAGGAATCACAAGTAATGGTGTCATATCAAAGCAAAACATTCATAACCAAAAGAAAGTCTTAACATAAATGCGGAAAAATCCAAGTCAAAAGACTTCAATACATAGGTCCCAGCGGAAACATAATAAACTTCAACATAATATCCGAAATAAAATAAGTCTAAAGGGTATCATAAGAAATCAAAGCTAAAACTCTAAGGTAAGTCCACTCAAGCACTCATCCCAAAGCAAACCCAGCTTCCAATGCTTAGATACCTGCCGCGGAAGAAAAGAAAAGTGCGGCTGAGCTTCAAAAGCCCAGTGAACAGATATGAAAGCAAAAGCGAATACTAAACGATAACGGATACGAAATAAAGTGAATGAGCAATAGCAAAATCATAATCATTTTATAAGCATAAATCGTAATTTCAAAAGATATTTATAGTCAACTACCACGAGCCCAGAACTTATATCAGATTACATTCATATTCACACAAGGCAACATTTGTAGGGGAGACCTACCAGAGTTATGAAGGACGTGCACGCACGCAGCATCAATCATCAGATAACATATAACATATAACAGATAACAGATCTAGGATGCATCCATACGCCCCTTCCTACATATTCACAAATATGCTTCACCATCCAGAGACGTGGCAGAACATCACTCTACTGCCCTAGAGTCATATCAGAGGTGCATCACTGATACGGACATGGAACCCCCATGACTAGTTAAATATTTGGCTCGGGTGTCAAACTATCTTAGGTCAAATCAGAATGTCATAACTGACATAGATCATATTTATCAGAAAATCATTCATTTTTCCAAAATCGTAGTTTTCATATCAGATAGTTCAAAAATCAAATGTTTCATAATTCAGAAATCAGAGTTCAGATAAGCAATAGCTCAAACAAATCAGATTTGGGATTCATAGCAAAGGCTTAGGAAAACCTAATACGAAAGAAAACATTAAGAGAAACCTTTACTGAAAAGGTCAGAATATCTGTACCTTATTCCAACGCAAAGATCGAAAAGCAGAAAGACGAAAACAAAGGATTACTCCCTCTTCACAGAACCTATAGACATTAACGGTCGTCCAAGTTATTAATGATTCCATAATCGTCATAATGATCTTTTAATATTTAGTATCCATAATTAGTAATCTTTATACTTTAGGGTTTTATTAGTGAGTCTTAAATATTTTATAATCAATGTTGTAGATTAGGGTTTGTTATATCATTTATTAAAGTCCATCTTTAAATGTGAAAATAGTTTTATAAGTTATAACTCACACATGAAATAACACTTACTATATTTAGCTCAAACCCTAATATACTCTCATTTACGTTCTAGGGTTTCTTACTCTTTAATATCTCATTAATATGCATTCATTTTACATGTTACGTCTTAATGACTCTCCACTTAACCTAATACGTAATTAATAACCTTCTTTACTTTTACTCTTTATCTTACACGTTTATGATTTCATGTGACCATAAGTTATTAGGGTTTAGTATACTTTATACGCTTCCCATATTAAAACTAGGGTTTATGTTTACGTACTCTTACTCATTAATTACACGTCTAAATCTCATGTATACATATTCTCAGTTCACCTAGGGTTTCGGCTAGCATATTTTACACAAGACCTAGCTCATCTCAACATGTTTCATAAACAAGTTAATATGTTTTAAACCCCATTCGAAACTCATGCATGCCTCGTCCAACTCATGCATGTCTCGGCTCACATTAACTCAACATATACATGACCCGATTCAATATTACTTATCACTTACACGTTCCTTATTAATTATACGCTTAATATAAATTAGGGTTTCTAGTTTCCTTGGTTACCACCTCTCGGCCCAAAACAAAAAGAAAAGAAACGCGACAAATCAAATAGATCTCGACATATACATGCAAGGTATGTTAAAGGAAGATGAATAAACGTTATACCTTCACTTGAATAAGAAAAATCGACACCAAGGGGTGTTTGGGAGTTCTCGGCCGAGCAAAAGAAAAAGAAAAGGCAAAGCAAAACTAGGGTTCCAATTAAGTGATTATGTAATGTATTTATAGTTGTAGTATTTGAGTTAGAATAGGAAAGTGATTGGGTTTGGGTTGGCTTGGATCCAACCGAATACACACACACAAACAAATGGGCTTCGGCCCCCTCCTTGGCTCACACGAACACAACAAACATCCCTCTTGGGCTTAGGCTTGGCGCAAAACAAAAACAAATGACACGAGTCCAAACGGCCCAACTTATTAGCGAAACATTTACATCCTTCGTCGTACCAAAGTCATTCACGAAATTATATTCATTAAGTTTTATTTATTAGGTTTTTAATTTCCGTACTTTATTATAAACGAGTTTTTACGTATTTTATTATTCTTGGTTCCAAGGGTAATTTAGTCTTTATATAGGTTTTAGATTTTCGGGTTTTACACACGTGGTCTTAACCGTGACCGTGTCATTACCATTAAGGTCATAACATTGGTTTCGGGTATATTTGGTTGGTTAATTAGTTGGCGAGATTGATTTGAGTTGATTTGGGATTGAATTGCGCTATTATGACTTTTATTTGAACTTGATATATATATATATATATATATATATATATATATATATACATATATATATATACATATATATATACATATATATATATATATATATATATATATATATATATATATATATATATATATATATATTTATATATATATATATATAGGTTTGGGTTATTATGAAAAGTTTCTTATAATGAAAAGAATGAGAAGGCATGTGGAGGCGACATGTGTCACCTTTGCCATATCATCATGCCACATCACCATACCCCACCACCCACACCCCCCCCCCCCCCGAAAAAAAAATTTCCCGCCAAAAAAATTTTTTTTTTGGGCAAAAATGTTTTTTTTCCCGCCATAAATTTCCCGCCAAATTTTTTTACTGCATCACAATTATGAATTTAGTGCATCAAGGTTATAAATTACTGCATCACAGTTATAAAGTTACTGCATCACAATCATGATTTTAGTGCATTAATGTTATAACCTTGATTTTAGTGCCTCATAGTTAATGCACTTAACTATTAACTATGATGCAGTAACTTATAATAAAGATGCACCAAAACTTATTAGTGCATTAAGGTTATAAGTTACTGCATCACAATTATGATTTTAGTGCATTAAAGTTATGAATTACTGCATTACAGTTATAAAGTTACTGCATCACAATCATGATTTTAGTGCATTTAAGGTTATAACATTGATTTTAGTGCATCATAGTTGATGCACTGAACTATTAACTATGATGCAGTAACTTACCAATGGAGAATTAGTCCAATGGTTGGAGCACGTGTGCTTGAGTCAATTGACCCAAGTTCAAGTCTCATCCTTGGCATTTGCTTCATATAGGTACCCTCCTCCGCAAAACCTGTGGGCACACTAGAGAGACTTTGTGGAATAAGAGCTTAGGGGTCCGAGTCTTGGCTCGTGCTCACTCCAGTTGGTGCCCCACTAGGCCAGGAGAGTTGTCGGAGCTATTCCTTGTGGGGTGGACAATGGCTGGTTCCAAAAGGCACCCGGGGTCAGGGTGTTCCCGCCAATCTACACCTTTTGTGGAATGATGCAGTAACTTATAATAAAGATGCACCAAAACTTATTAGTGCATTAAGGTTATAAGTTACTGCATCACGGTTATAAATTTACGGCATCATAATCATGATTTTAGTGCATTAAGGTTATAAATTACTGCATCACAATTATGATTGTGATGCAGTATTTTTATAACTGTGATGCAGTAATAAATTTTGGAGGGATTATTTTTTGCCGGGAAAAATTTTTTTTTTTGCCAAAAATTTTTTTTTTGGCGGGAAAAAAAAATTTTTTTTGCGGGGGGGGGGGGGGGGGGGTAGGGTGGGTGGGTGGGGTGGGGGTGGGGTGACACATGGCATGGTGATGTGGCAAATGTGACACATGTCACCTCCACATGCCTTCTCATTCTTTTCATTATAAGAAACTTTTCATTTTAACCCTACCCTATTTATATATATATATATATAACTCTATATATATATATATATATATATATATATATATATATATATATATATATTGTCAACTTTGAGCAACGTCGGTGTTACTTTAACTTTTTAGTCAATAGTTGACCCCGACAACGCCGTAAAATGGACTTTAGTATAGTTTGAACTATTGATTGATTAAAAGCCGAGAAGTTATGACTCGTGCTTGTGGACTCGAAACGAATAACGCTATGAAACTAATATTGGAATTTGACGAAAGGTATATATGAAAATGCTAATAAACTACTCCCTCCGTCCCACTTTTATTGGCCTCATTTCTATTTATACATGTCCCAAAAAAATTGTCAAAAACTAATAACGGATTGTTATTATTGTATACTTTTCCTATTCTACCCATGCCTCATTTACTATGGACGTAACTATTTATTTTCTAAATAGTTAACATATACTCACAATTAATAAGACATAATGACAAAATGAAAGTCAAATTTTGCTTTCTTCTCCACTGAAACAAAAGACCCCATCACACAACATTCATTAATAAACAAAATAGAACATGCACGTTATTCTTTAACAAACAAAACATGAATCATAGCAAAATTTATAAAGACACAGAATTAGAACTTTTTTCCTATCATCATGCAAGTACTACGTAGTTTTCTTTCACTTTTTTTCCTAACAAGCCATATAAGAAACCACTTCTTGCATCAAACTAACTGAGAGATCCATATTCGACAACTTTGGTTATATGTGTGTTGTATTTTTCTCTTTTGCTTGGAATGAAGTAAATTGATTTTACTGTATGGTGATATGTGGCCCAATATATATATATACAGAGTAAATCTCTTCTATTTTGACTAGTGAATTAAAGACCATGAATTATTTCAAAATTTGTGATACTTCATCACCAGAGGCGGACCTAGGTACAAGCTAGGCGGTGTCCGGGAACCACCTTGGAAAAAAAATTCTTTTACAAACGTTATAGTAATTTTTTTTGGGAACCACCTTAAGAATAAACAAGGAACCACCTTATAAGCGTAGATCTAAAGGTATAAAAGAAAAAATGATAGAGGAAAAAAGAAAAATCGTCGGAGAAAGAGAACGTTACCTACTCTGCTACTCAACTAATGAAGAAGAAGATATAAAGTCATTTGGTCAAAGTGTTTAGAGTATACACTAAAAAAATAGTACAATATTGGTACAAGTGCCTTTAATTTGTCCTGTGAATAGCAATTTTTGTTATTTTTGCACAAAACAAACTTTGAATATAATTTTATATTACTTTGGATAAAGCCATTTTAGGCTTGGTTAAAGTCTTTTTCTTTTCTTTTTCTGTCTGGAGCATATAATTATTATACTAGTAGCAATGTTGTGCTTACATCGTGTCTTGCTAATATTTTCTTCTATTTTGGTCTTCAAATAATTGTGCATTCTTTTAATTTATACATTTGTGTTTTGTTTCAACTATTGTGTTTTACTGTACCCGGAAAAATAGCTTAACCCGGCCCGTTAACCATCCCGATTCGTTGATAGTTTGACTTTTTGACCCATTGGTTTTATTATCTCGATCAGTTATGTATAGGAACCACCTTAGATTTTGTTCTAGGTCCGCCACTGTTCATCACTAGTTGTCCATGAAAGTTTAGGTGGGAATTTTCCCTCCGTTAATTTTAATAGTGTAAAAATTGGTTCATAAGTAGAATTAGTAGCCTAGTTTAAGATGGAGGGAAACTCATTGCATAATTTAAGCCATGAAATATTTTGATATGGACGAATATTTGGTTTTGCAAATATGGCAAGTTAAAAATGCTTTAATGGTGAGGGCAAATGTGACATTTTATACATAAACAATAGCATTAAATATACAAATCATAAAATGAAACATTTTTGTTGGAGGACAGTAATTTTGGGACGGAGGGAGTATGAAACATTAATAATAAAAAGGCTTTTATACCAAAAATATCGATAACAGGACTTATCTTGTTATTTACTATTTTAAATAGAAACTAACGACTAAAAATAAAAAGGTTTTCTAATAAATAAGTAATTAATGTTTCGAGTACATGTTTATCGAAATATGCCAATTATGGGCATTTAATACTAGTTTCAAGTATTTAATTACTTACGTTGTGTGCATGGGTTACAGATAACCTAACATTAATAGTGTTGATCTACGTGGGTAGCGGACTTATTAGGTTGACGAATCTAATAAGAGCCCGCTAGTACGTTGGGTAACCTTATTAATGGGTGAATTATCCTTATGACTCTTTAGGATGCGACCGGTTTAGGGGATAATAAGTGACACGAATAAATAATTGAGTTTATCGAGTTGACGAATTCGATAAGGTCTACTATTTGTTCCGAAACTTATTGGACTATGGAGCTTATCGCTTAGATGTCTTATCGTGTTGCATTGAGTCACACATTGGTTGTTTGATTGCATTCATGGCATCATATTGAGTCGATACACCCACATGAGGATACCAAACACTAGGACTAAACGGTGAAACAAGACATTTTTGGAAATAACGAAATGGAATACATTGGGGTAGATAACGTTGATTTTGGGAAATATATATTAAAATTGGTTTACATTAATAGGTTGTGCCGAGTCGATAGTTGCTGAGCCGTGATTACCTGTTATCTTCTGCTAGTGTTTATTTGTGCGTTACTTGCTTGAGGTGAGTTTCATAGCCCCACTTTTATCTACGTTTTAAACTAAATAGGGGTCAGAATCATGCTACTGTTTTTGGACCTTTAAAACTATTTGGATTTGATTATGTGCTTGACTGTTTAGATAGATGTGTGGTTGTCGTTGCCTTAGACTAGGGTAACAATCCTAATTGCTATAACCGTTGCCTAGCTAAGAGTAGACTTCTACCTCGACCTAGTACGGGGTTAATAATTGTTCTAGACTTTGCTACGACAGTGCTGGACTAGAGTCGTTGGGCCCGTGGTGATCATTGGATGTGATATGGATTGTGATATTGGATATGATACGGTTTGTGATTGATGTATATCTATCTTAAGTCTCGCATAGCAAATCAACTCCTACAGGTCCACTATGTTTTTATTGAATTTAAACCTATGAACTCACCAGCGTAAGCTGACCTTTTAGCATGTTTTTTCAGGTATTTAAATGATGTTTGGAGTACGTGTTCGGTGGAAGCTTGGCAAGGAGGCATGGTTCAAGGATCATATTTGACTCTGATAAATTATGGGGACCTATTTTATTAAATCGTGTTTTGGGCCTAATATTTATACTTTTGGATTAATGTTTTGAATATTTAAATTTGGGATTGGTTTTAAATGAAAATGACTATCTTTTTTGCTATACTTGTGTGAGATACCAATCCAGTCGTAATGCCCCGAAAACTTAATTAAGTCTTCCGCTGTACCGAGATTTGGGGGTGTTACACTCATTCACTGTCTTCCCCGTGAAATGCATGTTATACTGGCGCATAAAATCACCAAACCACTCCTGATTAAGGGAGTGATTGATGAGGCCAACACACGCATCTTGGGAGTAACCACAGCCGAGCTTCTCCAATTGGTCCAAGTGATGTTTCATCTCAAGGACGTGGTCGGAGACAGATTTACCAACCTCATGCTTGCAGCTATGAACCTTTTCAATTAGTTCATACAATTCAGCTGTTGGTGGCTTCTCAAACATACGTTTGAGTTCATCTAGCATGCTCATAGGCGGATAGTGCTCAAATTGTTTTTGCAATTGAGCAGAAATCCCCGAAAGAATAAGACACGCCACATCATTGTGCTTCTCATATTCAACACGATACTCCTTTTTTTCAAAAGCAGTAGTTGTATCAATAGGAGCATCAAGCAGAGGTGTAGTCAAAATCTCAAGTCTTTTGGCAACACAAAGGATGATCCTAAGTGCACGATACCAATCATTGAAATTTGGGCCAGTCAGCTTGTCTCTTCCAATCATATCTTTGAAAGCAACACTCATTAAGCTCATAGTGTTATCAGGTTGATGAGCCACCTACAGAAAAAGTTCAAAAAACCATAGTTAGTATTTTGATAATTTTCCTTTTCAATAAAGTTAAATACCCAAGGTTCATATTCATATAATCAATTAATTATTATTGAAAACTAATCTCATCACGTTAGTTGATCTGCTAGTAATGAATTTATACAAAATAGTAGAGCCCTTGCTCAATTGCCAATTTCAATTGCAATTCCAAGATTTATGAGATTTACATTTAGCCAATTTCAATTGCCATGTAAACATGTTTTTTCCCCATCTTATGCCTTGAGTTGCCAGTTCTCACCGCCTAACTCAATTAAGTTGTCCAACTTAAAAAACTGCAAAATCATCCATGCCCGTTCTCACGTCACGTGGACATTTTACCCTTTGATTACGATCTAAATCACGTTCTCACGCAAATAAAAGGTAATCTCAGGTGTTTTTGTTTCGTTGGATGGCATACAACTTAAATTAAGGGTAATTGTTTTGATGTCAAATCAAATATGTACAAAGATGTCATTCATTCATCTTCGTAGCATAAGTTTTATTAAAACATTTATATCCTTGTTTTAATGTTTAAGCTTTTCATCATCAAACTTTAATCGAGGTATTGGTTAACTAATTAAAGAATTACCTTTAATTACCACTATATCCTACTGCTGCATGAGGCATAAGACCCAAGTTATTCGGATAATTACCACAAAAGTGGCTCGTAGAATTTAGGTCAATTCACCCTTAAGATTTTATGCACATTCATAGGAATACTTGGTAGCTCCATTAAGACGCACAAACTAGCGGAGAATTAGGTCAGCGCGAAGAATATTGCATACCCTCATCTTTAAGGTCACAATTTAATGCGTACCAACCTTGTACCCATCACACAGTTTGTCATTAATGGGTGAGCCGTTCTAACTATTTGTGCATAAAAATCAATTAATTAAATGATTACGATTACTATGCTTAAAAAATAAATGTTTCACCATTGTTTAGGTCAGTTTATTTTTCTTATAAAAATACACTTGTTACACATAACAAACAAGCAAGTATTTAAAAAAAATAAACATATAAACAATGAATACATAACTTAACAATTAATCATGCATATCAAATAGCCACATGCAAACCTTTTGATAAATCCTATTAATAATCAATTCTAGATCTGTCAATATTTTTTGGGTAAAAAAATAGAATAAAACCAACAATGGTAATGAGTAACTTTTGAATCGAACATTGGTGGCCTTATTCAAAGTGTCGTTCCCTTACCAACTCACCCACAACCTCGCTAAGATATGTCAATATGTATATGTCTAATTAAGACTTTCACCCGTTTTCAGCAATGTACAAGGTGAGCCACATGCATCGATTCATCGATTGCGTAAGTCAAAATTAAAATATATACCACATAGCACATAATTGATTTAATAATAATGATTGAGGTCTTCCCCAATTTTAGATCTATCAAAAATTTAGTGTATATCACTTAACCAAGTAAATCATACAATAAAAGCAGATCCATGACAAAACATGCATGTATTTATCATGGACATAAATTACACTTAACAATTAATGCAATTAAACAAGAGTTACGCAATTTAATACACATAAAATTGCATGCAACCTAGGGTTTTCTAATCCAATTAAAAACAAAAGTTTACAAAACCCTAATTAGGGCACACAAAAGAAACCCCCCCCCCCTAAAAGAATTAGGGTTTAGGTTTTGCAAACCCTAGATCTACACATACAATTAATAACACAATACATTTATTTGTTTTATGTGTTTCAGTAATTGATTACTTATTATACAAGGCTCGTGATGCCACTGTTGAGTTTAAGATATATGATATACAAATAATAACATATAGACATCACAGAGTACACAACGGAATACTTAGAACAAAATAGTAATTAACTAACTAAAATAAATGCGTAACGTACCTCTTGCAATTTGGTTAGATCTCTTGAACAAAGAAGATGAAAGTTGTCCCTTACCGTTTTACAACTCAAACCAATATATTGGTGTAAGAATAATGTCTTACTACCACAGTTTTGTACACACGAATTAACCACGAATCAAAGCGATTGCTAGAATAACACAAGCCTTTGTTTTATGAAAAAAACCAAAACCAAAACACCCTATAGGAGGGGTTCGGCCGAATTATGCAAGAGAGAGGAGAGGGAGAGATCTAGGGTTAATTCAATGCACAAAAGTTAACCATAAACCTTAACCCTAGACCTGTATATATAGTGATACAATAACTTGGGAAAAAAGCTAAGGTTTGGGCTTGGGAATACCCCCTTGGCCGGCTACTTAGAGGAAGGAAATGGGGAACCTGAATCTTTTCCATTTTTAAGTTATTCACCATATATTCTCTCCTTTTTTTACCTTTAACGGTCGTTAGTCATTTTTGTTAAATACTTAACGATCGTTAGACGGACTTTTGTGTAATAATTATTCGTAATCATTAACATTAATTATTAACTTTAATTCTCATTCGCTAATGTGTGCAATCCCGTGGTCACGAGTTTGAATCCGGACATTCACGGTTTTATAAATATATACATTTCCAACATTTGCATCTGTTGTTTGGTTTGAACCATCGATCAGCTGATAATTGAGTATCAGTATCATGTATCTATCATAGTGAGGTTGAGTAGATATTATTAACTTCAAGATCAATAATATGTTGTATTGTGGGGGAATCTCAATTATTGATCTAAAGTGAAGATGCTCTATCTTTTCAAGTATAAGCATCTTTTGACTTGCATGTTTTTGTGTTTGATGATTAGTATTGTTCAAACATTGTTCGAGTATGCAAAGCCTTGCAGGTTCCTTTCGTGTTCCACGTATTACTTCAGTAGAGAATTACATTCTTTCGTAATGTGTACATAAATCTTATCTATAGTGGTATATTTATTACAGTATTTCTACCGCTTTAGCATAAGTACCGGCATAAATGGATAAATTAAGAAGGGCATTGAAAAAACATACTTTTAATAATTTTCATGAGATATGATTTTTACTTTGTTCCACAGTGGGGTTAGGTTGCAACTTGCAACTTCCGTAACAAGCATATAAGTAAATGGTTATACACAAAAGTTGCTAATGATGTTGCTCACGTATTACACCTAAGGACTCCCGAAAAATTACGTTTCATTCAAAAGTACAATGCTAAAAATTAGGTACTTCTCTTTGATTTTCAACACGTACTGAACTACTGCTACAAAAGTAGACAATGGAAGACAGGAATAATCACATCAAAACTTTAGAGTTTACGTCTACATGGCTGCACTGATTTTTTTCCTGATCCTCCACCAGCATTACAAATGATCCAAAAGTCACATCTGTTTTGTTTATCTGAAGAATCTTGCAGTTCTTACTCTATATCTGCCAGAAAATGCACCAAAGTACGATTAATTAACCTTGTTTTTCTACTTATCGCCTTCTTCATGTATCCACGACATATGAACAACACCATATTTGGGGAGCAACGTACTACAGTAATACTTTAGCGTTTACAAACTTCAATTGGAGACCTCAAGGGCAGGAAATTAAATAACGAAAGAAGTAAATTAGCTGGCAGTTATAATTTACAACTTATACCAAAAGATTATTATTATTGCATTTGTTGTTATCCACAACTCCACAAGGGATAAGCAAAAAAAGATTATTCCCTAACCAAACAAAAGAACAAAGTTCTGTCAAAAAACAATTATTAAATATCTCAATAATACCATTATTTTTCTAAACTTGCATCAAGCATTCTATATAAAGGCATGTGGGCTGTTGCACACACCCCAAAGGAAACACAACAACTTAGCTAACTACTACGTCCTGTCTCTGCCTTCATAATTTCATATTACATATAGCTTTACCCAAAAATGGCAAATTATTCAAAGAGCACAACAGACCTTGCTAATCTCGGGAAAGAAACGTTTGATGACATAGATACTTTTTTCCCACGTGGTCGTAGCTCCAAGCATCCACCAGCAGCAGCAGTCGTTCCACCAACTAGAACCCCACAGCCACATCAGGAATTTCACTATCATCAGTACCAACCCCAACAAGCTTATGTTGTTCGGCAACAAGTGTATCATGATGTCCCAGTCGCTGCCATGAGGACTGAGAGGGTTATAAACTGCAATGATGCTGCCAAAATGTACGGTGGGACTTTGTATGTGGATTATCCTAAAAGGAAGCCTGCTCGTAAAGGTTTCTTTTTTTAATAGTTTTAACTTGATGTCTAGCCATATGTATTATGTATATGCTTTCTTATGTATGTAAAAGCTTGTATAGACATCTTGAATTCCATCCCTTGCCAGTAATTGGTTTTACGAGGATGTTCTAAGATTGTCAAAATCAGTTGCCAAATAATAAAAATATTAGTTGGTAGTTGTATAATACATCTAAGAAATTATTCCATCGAACGTTAACTTGCTCGTGTTTGATTTCTCACCAAGTCCCTAATTGAATCATGAATGATTTCTTGTTCAAATTAAACAGTTATATTATAAGCCAAGGATAAAGTTTAAAATAAGGAAGTACTTTCTATCTTACATCAGATAGAGCAGAAATAAAAAATTTGGAGAAAAACATACATCGACTTGGTTGTCGCTGGGTAAACATAAACAGGACTATAGAATACATGGGACGGATATGGTTCAGCCGCAATTCAGTGTAGTCGAATGCAAAATTTGAGCATCCTCCTAGTTAATGGAATTTATAATTTTGTGGAGTTTATATTATGTACACCATATATGTCGATCGGTAACTCGGTTTTGCTTGTTGTGCCTCTTGAGTTCTTGGTGATAATCACGATCTGTGGTGAGGACCGATTAGATATTCTATACAAATTACTCTACAAAATATATCCACAAGGTCTGTGTACAGGTTTATGGCCAAATGATCTTGGTTTCAATAAGTGCTTCATGGTTTTTGAAATGGCTTTGTGAATGGTGCAAATGCAATGGAACAGTAACGGATAAAATATGTAAAGTAAGAACAGATATAGCATTAATATTTGATAAAAGTTGTTGTGTTTTCTGATGAAGAAAACACATATTTATATGTTTCTAATCAACACTATTGACAGTTATTTTTCCCTCCAACCATTGTGTCTTTTGGGAATAACTGCCAATCATAACTACTATCTTAACTGCCATTTACATGGGCTGCAAATGACCCATGTGCAGGCCTAGAATTCGACCCATAATACAATACATAAATAAGTCTTAAACATAAGTACTTTGACTAATAATTATACTAATATAATACTTGACTTAACACAATTAACAAAGGGCTAACAATCTCCCCCTTAATTGTTTAAGTTCAAGTTCTTCTGTTGTTGATTCCTTCCTTGCTTTTAATCAGGCAATGACTTCAAAGTCATTGCTATCTTGGCTGCTTTCATTTCCATCTTCTTCATTGTCCAACTTGACACCAAACTTGTTTGCTCCATCTCCACCTTTATCATCCTTCACTGCATCTTCCCTCTGGCATGGTAGGTCCTTGGCCATCTTTCTTTGACCGGTTTCACCTACTTCATTTTGCATTTCACCCCAAGTACTGCTTGCAGTTTCATGATATATAACTAAGAGATCAATAAAATTTCTGTAACAAGCCTTAACTGCATTAGCATCTTCTGTGTCCAAGCCATGCAACTGTGCAATCACACCCCACTTGTCACCTATGGTGACAGTGAAGTATCCTCCCATATTTTCAACAGCCTTGTGTAAACATAGCAAGTTCAATTCAACATCCTTAACAACTGGTGGTATTTTATCCAATGCATCATAATTCAAGTGCACCAAATAAAACCACTTGACCAAATCAATGAACCTTTTACTGAAGATTTCCCAATTCCTATATAATAGATCATCCTTTGCCAATAGATTCATGAAAGATAGATACCTTGAGAAGGAATTGACCTTAAGTGCATATAGAGTACCATTATAACTAATGTACTCTTCATCAATGTAGTCCTGTGTATCATCTTTGTTCCAATCTAAATCTTCTAAGCCCCTAATGAGAGAGCATTCATCTGTAGGATCCATCTGCTTGAATTGATCTTCCAAAAACTGATTATGTTCATTCACTATATCCTTAATATCAACCTGTTCCTTTCCTTTTCCTAACAGTGGTGACTGGTTTCTGTTTTCATCATGATACATGTAATATATGCTGCATATATCATCACTAATCTCTGTCCTATACCCTTGAGTCTTAAGTAAGTCTAAACTGATCATGTTAAAGGACACCTCAGGAGTATATTGCACTGATCTAATCACCACTTCCCCTACATCAGTCCTAATAGTGACATCTCCCACCCCATATGAGAAAATAAATTTTCTCTCATGTTCTTCTTTGCCTATCATCTTAAATTTGTATTCTATTTCATTAAATAAGGCTCTAGTGGGACACATATGGAACTTGTAGGAATTACTAGCATACCAAATATTGTTTCAGTTTTGTAAATCAGTACCTTTCACCACATAGTCAGCAGTCAAATAGACCCTTTCAGTATACTTGGCCTCTTCTGCAATAACTTGATCTGCCATTTCCTTTTCTTGTTGCAGTTCCATGGCTGCAAGCCTTTTCCTATCCTTACATGCCCAGAAGGCATGTCCTTTTTCTCTGTAGATGTGACATTTGGCTTTTCTGTCCCTTTTCAACTTCATGACTTTCTTCTTCAGTTTCAATAGATCATCAGTTTCTTTTGCAGAATTGAAAGCCTCATTTTCAATTATAGTTTGTGCCAGAATGTCTTTGACCTTTGGTGAGATTATGGTTTTCTTTCTTTTGGCATTCCACATGTTCACCCTCTTTGGAGTTTCTCTTAGGAGATATCTTCCAGATATGAAATCAGAACTTCGCCTATCCCATGGATGAGAGCCGTAGCTCTGATATCAATTGTGTACACGTTTATGGCCAAATGATCTTGGTTTCAATAAGTGCTTCATGGTTTTTGAAATGGCTTTTTGAATGGTGCAAATGCAATGGAACAATAACGGATAAAATATGTAAAGTAAGAACAGATATAGCATTAATATTTGATAAAAGTTGTTGTGTTTTCTGATGAAGAAAACACATATTTATATGTTTCTAATCGACACTATTGACAGTTATTTTTCCCTCCAACCATTGTGTCTTTTGGGAATAACTGCCAATCATAACTACTATCTTAACTGCCATTTACATGGGCTGCAAATGACCCATGTGTAGGCCTAGAATTCGACCCATAATACAATACATAAATAAGTCTTAAACATAAGTACTTTGACTAATAATTATACTAATATAATACTTGACTTAACACAATTAACAAAGGGCTAACAAGGTCTTGGCTCCATTTCATTTAGTTAGCTCAAGCTTTTCAATAAATCTTTGATGTTCAAAAGAGTAATAACCACAAACACCAAATGCTAACATGATATTTTAATATCGTCTCTAAAATATTTACAGTCTAGAAACTGATTGAACCATGAAGGAGAAACAAAAACTCAAGCCACCAGAAGCAAAATGGTCATTTTGTGTTACTATACCGGTATTTTCAATCGGTAAGTGCATGCCGGATATATATTAGTGTACTCTTAGATTATTTACCAATATACATTTTGTCACCAAGATCCAAACAGATTGGCACACTCAATTATTAGGCAATAAATTATAAGCACCGAGCTCGTCTATGGGTTCGGGTCAGATTTTATCACTATAATTATTTGATGAATACTACAAAGTATCTTACATGGTTTTCAATTATCTAACATGGTATGAGAGCGGTTCTGATCATCAGAACTAAGGTGGCTAAGTTGAGCTGCCTCGTCTATTCCACCCGGCTCAAGGGTAAAAGCTACTATAGCCATCGATTTAGGCACCCGAATTTAAGGCCCCCAATTTTTTAACGTCCTTTATGAATATATATAGTCGGTTACATATTTTCTTAGGCATCATCTTAAGGTCTCGGTATATAAAAGACTTACTAAAACTGCTAAAATTATTAAGGATGTTAGCTTATTTTTTGTTTATTTTTTAAATTCATACCACTAAGTTCTTATTTGAGTTTAAGAAACACGACCAGGTCTATCTATTTATTATTACAAAAAGATATATTGAGCTGATTTAATGCTACAAATTCTAATGAGTTTTTTCTAATAGTGTAAACAGACGTTTCAAGAATCACCCATGAATAGTGTTTTAATGAACGAACAAGAATAACCTATTTTTCAACGGGAAAACATGAATACCAATGTCCGTCTGTTTAAGTGTTCATATTAGTTTGTTTGTTCAGTTAACCAAAACTAACGAACACGAACAAGCCTCAATCATGTTGGTTCGGTTCTTTAACAATACTTATAGATTATCATAAATCGATGTTTCGGTTTTTCTCTTTCTTCTATTATTTTTCTCTATTTTCAATAAACTTTTAGATTCTCATTGTGTACTTGGTTTGATAAGTGGATGTTCTATTAATCCAATTAATCGAAAGACAAATAATATTAAGCAAAGAGAAGGCCTAATATTTGAATTTCCCTTTAGGCCTCCACAAGGCTTGAGCCGCACTTGATTTCACCCAGCAAACGCTAGCCGCCACCATTTATCCTATTTCCAGAAGAAAAAAAAAAGAGTTGTTTTGGCCATAACTTTCAAACTGTTTGGTGTTAACTGATACAGTTAGCGTCATTCTCTTCGTTTTTCAATTTTTCACAATTCCCCACCAAATTCACCGTCTTTGGCCACCCGGCGCGCCATCGCAACCTGCTGCCAAAAAAGTTATTTGCTTATCTGCTTTTGCTTTGCTTGTCTTGCTTTCTGCTGCTGCAGTTTGAAGATTTGTTTCCGCTTGTTTTTGGATGTCTTCAACAACAAATTAAGTTTGCTTTAATATTTTTCATTTTGTTTCTTGTTTATGCTTTTGTTGCTATTGCTTTAATGTTTATTTAGCTTTCTCATCCAATCCGAATTTTTGCGATTCCCGCTCTCAGATTGCGAGGGTATTAGGAAATAAATTATAAGGCTTGAACTCGTCTATGGGTTTGGGTCCATTAGGGTTTTCAGGTTTCATAGTATGAATAATAAAAATTATCTTACGAGGTTTTGTGCTAAAATTAAAAAAAAAACAAAAGCGAAAACAACTTGGATCCTTCCGGATCACTGGTAAATAGCCGATGATCGGAGGATAGCAATTTTTGTAGGTGGATCTTACCGAAACTCGGATACCATGTAAGATAGCAAATGGAAATATTATTGATTGTGTTTTTGTGCGATTAAACAATGAGATTTCATGTATATTTATAATAAAACATGACTTAGAGAATAAGCTAACATAACCCTAAACCTAATGCAACCTAAGCTTTTAGGCTTGGGCCTTAACCTATCATCTTACACTCGATCTCATGAATTTTGAACGAGAAGTCCCCGGACGTAAAAATTGGATAGAATTTTGAAGTCCTCTTCTTTTGTTCTTTGTTGTTCATTTGCATGGAGTTGGACTTGTATTTGGCGACATAATTGTATATTTCTTTGCAGTTTCCTCCATTTTTTATGATGTTTGCTATTTGTTTTACATCATAGCTTGCTTTGCCTTTAGAAGGGAGCGGCAATTTAATCGTCAACTTTTGTTGTCAACAACAATGATCTTTAACAACGAAGAACAATTTGATGGGAAAGAAAAAAGATATGGTTGATTGAAGGCGACACAACATATTTTTTTATTTTAAAGGCTAAGGTCTGAGGTTTATGCATTGAATACTGTGGAAAACTAGAAGGGGGGTTGAATAGTTTTACCAATTTAAAACTTCTTTTTAAATATTTAGATCGACTTATGTCAATCTATTTGGTTGTTTATGTTGGACGTTGATAGATAGATATATAAACGTGTAATGAAAGATAAAGAGTAAGAAGTACATCACCATGACACAAGTTATTTATAGTGGTTCGGCTACAAGGATACCTTCCTTGCCCTACTCCACTCCCCGAGTCACCTACTCGAGAGTTCGTAAGCACTACACCAACTCCTTATAGCGGAGAAGCCTTCACAACGTCGCTTAACCTTTTTCCGGTACAAAGCTAAATACCGAGTTCCTTCACACCAAGGCGAACCACACCTAACACAACGTCGCCTACCCTTTATATGGTGCTAGGCTAACCACTGAGTTCTTTCACACCAAGGAGAACTAATCCTATCACAACGTCGCCTACCCTTTATTAGGTACTAGGCTAAGCACCTAGTTCCATTACTATGGAGGAACTACTACCCTTCACAACACAACACCTAATATCAAGGAGATCCACTCCTTGTTACAATACCATCAAGGATATCACCATCCTTGGAAATAAACAAATACTTATATGTATAACGATGCACCTCATCGATTATACGACCTAGGCATTCTTCCCAAATGCGACTTGATATGATTCTTCGGCATCCTTCACTAATGCCTTGGACACAACGCTTGGAACCCTTCACTAATGCCTTCGTCTTGACACCTTTAGCATTCTTCACTAATGCTTTGACACGGATGATGAGCACCTTTCACTAATGCTTTCATCTTGACACTTTCGGCATTCTTCACTAATGCCTTCAACCCAACATCTATGGAGAAAGTAAGAACTATCAACAAGAGAACCTTAGTTGTCTTGATGATGACGAAGCATGGAAACTCATGGACTTGAGCTTGCACGTCTTCAAGAAGTGGTGATCTCGCCTTTAAGAGGAACCTAGAAGATCACACAAAAACAAAAGACAAACTACATAGATCACTTGGATCTGAGGTTAGAGGGTTATAATACTTGGGGAAGTATATGTGTAAAGTGGTGAGTAGAAAGGAAGAAATGACTCTCTATTTATAGAGAAAATTCTCTACTGTTCCCCGGATCCCACGGATCCCTACCACAAGGGATCCGGCTAGCACAAAGCCAGGGATCCGTGGAACGCTCCTCTTTGCCCATGGGTATTTTTGGTTATGTGTCATGGGTCATGGGTTGATCCATGGTTTTCTTTCTAGATACAATGAACTTGGTTAAGTGGTATATATAAAACCATGGGTTATGGGTCAATACCATTTGCTAGTTTTTACCCATTTAGTATATACTTGTTTTTTACCCATTTTAGTATATACTTGTTTTTACCCATTTTGGTATACTTAGTTTAAGTATATGCTAACCCAATATGTAAACACTAGTTGTTATACATATGTATCTAAATCATAAAATCACTTATACATGTTTTAGTGTTTTATGTGAAAATGTAAGTGTGTTAGGAAACTATTAACTCAAACTATTTACGTATTCTATTTGTTTCGATAAAATGATTTTACGTTTGTTATCGACAAAACATTAGAAGATCGTAAAATATAAATAAACGTTTTTACGGCTTATTTGTATTAACAATCTCTCCCTTTTTGTTGATGACAAAACATAAAATTATTTTAAGGAAAAGCTAAAATTCGTAAGAGTTTGAATTTGTAGTTTTTACTTTTTTCTCCCCCTTTTTGTCGAAACAAAAAGTGTTAAAAGAAACTAACACAATTTTTATAAGAAAAACTATGTAAAAAAAATGTAAAGAGAGCAAGTGACGGGAATGGTACTCGTCTTAACTCCCCCTTGACGAGTACATCCCTTTGAGAGGGCGTAAAGTACATAACGTAAATAAACTAATGTGTTTGCAATTTATGTTTGCAAATGGTTCGTCTAAGTGACGAAAACTTGCTCCCCCTTGAAGATTGCAAAGTTGCAATGGGGTGTCATAAAGTATAGTCCAAAATCGGATTAAGTTGCAAATGTTTTTGCAATTTCGTTTGACACAAAGCTCCCCCTAGCTTTATGGTGTCAAAATCTTTATGTGTATTTTGAAAATCTACAAGGTAAAGGTTAGAGAACAAGAGTATAGTGCATAATTTCCTGCAAATAAACTCAAGTTAGTAGAAGTTTGTGCTTCTGATCCACGGATCCCCCGGTTCCCTTCTTGAAAGGATCCGTCTAGGCATTTTGGAGGGATCCGGCTGTCTGTTGACAGTTTCTTCAGCAATGAGAGTGTTTCAATCAATGCTAATGAATATGTGAGGTAGTAATGTAAAAACTCTATAAATTAATGGTGTTGGGACAGACATATTTTATTAATTTAGCGAGATATTATTTTATCGATAAATTAATAAATTATTAATTTAAAGATGGTTAATTACGGTTATGCATTATCAGCACAAAATGGATATGAATCACTTGCTAGATTATCCTGGTGAAAATAATGAATGTTACGTGGTTTAAGGAATTGAAGAAATTATGGCGGATACCATTCAAAATCCGGTTGATGATGAAGTTGAGGATGATTCAATAGCTTTGGAACTAGTCACTCAAAAAGAAGCATTACAAGCGGCAATAACTCTTCACAATTTTTTGTTCCAATACGAGAAGACAACGCCCCAACTCTTGAGTGCAATAGGGAGATCTAAAGATGAAATCAATATAGATTTGAAGTTCAACAAAAAACAAGTGACTATAGATTCATTTTTTACTAAACAATCTTAGAATTTTGAAGTGTATCACACATATATAATATATATTATGTAATTTTTAGTGATTATTAATTTATAGTTCCGTTGGGACTAATATATATACACTGGGGTTACAAAAAATTATTATCTTATTATTTTATCGATTGGGGTTCAAATTTGCATTGGTCCCAAGTTGGGACCGGACAAATTATTAGTTTTATTGAGTTTATTAATTTATCGAGTATTAATTTATAGAGGTTTTACTGTATATGATATATCAAGCACAACACATAAAGCACATAACAAGTATGGCAAACGTGTGGAAATTTATCTTTTTGCCTCAGGTAACAGTTTTGCGGCACTAAATTCTGTCACTAAATCACTTTTCTTGTAGTGGATATATGTCTTGACCGTTTATCAAAATTCGTCAAGCTCAAATTAAGCAGCTTCTATAAATGAGTATGACGTCTGACGGTAGTACGTCACCATTTTTAAATAATTAAGAGGTATATATCTTCTACAAATGGAGAGGGAATCACGATTAAACAATAAGATTCGAATCGAACACTCACTCAAGAGAATAATACTGTATACCAATTTTGTTGGTGCAAGTGTAGGTCTTCCTACAACCCCTCTTTATATACGCATCAAATCTGGTACATTTCCACTATTTCGATTCGTTATTCATTTCCACCTTATATATATATGTATCTGTATTCTGATCTGTAGTTATTATCAACTTTTTACGTACAGTGTATAATAAATACTATATTATTTTTGGCATTTACTATACAAAGAGATAAACAAAACAAAATGTGTCTTATATATGCCGGAACCAGAAAATGCTAGCATGCATGTGTAGTCATCTTTCTTTTTAGTTAAAGGGTTTTTTTTGGGTAAATGTATTACTCTAAAATACGTTTAAGTACAAAAGATATGAGTGAAGTTTCATATCTCAGTCCGTTACATCGACGGTAAAGCTAACATAACAAAACACTACATATCCTTTAAAACATGAAAACAAACCACTAGTCACTAGATTACATTTGACACAAAATCAACATAAACTAATGTCTAGAGTTCTTAGGAATCCTTATGTCATAGGAATCACAAAAGGCAATTTGACTAGCAGAAAGCTCTTCGTGGACTTCATCATCATCATCATAAGGATCATCATTATAGGGGTCATCTCCATAACTCTCCCTCCAACTTTCTAATAAACTCTTCTTCCACCACCTCCGCTTTCACTCTCACACTTAGAAGAACTAGCAATAGAAGGCATACCAAATGCTAAAAAATAGCCATAACGTTATCAACAGATTTAACCACATCTTCACTATTATGATCACCCGGATAATCAACCTTTTTAAGAGGATTACCATCATCATCTACAAGAGTAACTTACCGATCAATAATTAGATTTTCAAGCTTCCCAATTTTCACTACTACACAAACTAGTTTTTCCCACAAAAATTTTCCCACATAAACGAAACTGTGTGAAATTTCACACGGGATACCAACAAATTACACACCAAATTGTTGACTAAATTTCGGTGGGAAATATGTCGTAAATTTCCCACGAATTTCCCTCTCTCTACACACTAAATTGTTGACCAAGTTGTTGTGGGAAATCCGTCGCAAATTTCCCACAGATTTGCGACCATATTCACACTATTTGTGTTTATTAGACGTCTGTGGGAAACTTGTGGCACATTTCACACATATTAGCCACGGCCAAAAGTATGTGGCTAATTTTAGCTCCATTACTCACGAATTTCACACGGTCTTTTTTTTTTTTATAAAATAACTATTTAATCGGTCTGTGGGAAATGAGTTGGTTACTAGCTACGTATTTCCCACAAAATTCTGTTTTTGTGTTTGTCGTGGGAAATATCTACATGATACACCGTTGTATATGTGTGGACACCTACACGTATATGTTTATATCTGTTTATGACCTTCCTTGTATCTATAGATGTTTTGTATCTATGTATATCGATGTGTATATGCGTGAATATGTAGCAATATATCAAAAAATTAAAGGAGAACGATTATGTCCGTGGGAAATATGTGTGTGCTTTCCCACAGGTTACCCACCAATTTAATAAATCCGTGAGAAATATGTGTGTAAATACCCACGAATTTCCCACACAAAATATCGCTTTTGTATTTTGTCTACTTACACATTCTCACATTATTTAATATGTTTTCATATGTGTTTGTAGTTTCATATTATATGTGTTTGTCAATTAATGTAACTATTTATGTTAGTATCACAAGTGTATGTGTAGGAAGTGACAGAACTTGACCATTTATTTTGGGAGGGGGGGGGGGGGGGGGCGACTCGGAGATTTGTTTGTAACCTCAACTAAAGTACCCCTAAAACCTATAATATTTACACTAGATGCCGAAATTTTTATTATTTTTTTTGGGGGGGGGGGGGGGGGGGGAAGACCCTCCCCTGCCCTCAAAGAGGTCTGCCCCTGTGTGTAGGTTTAGGAATAACCTTTTTGTGTAACAAACCATTATATGTGTGTGGATATCTACACATATATGTTCTGTATGCTTGTTTATGGCATTCATTGTATCTATAAATGTTTTGTATCTAGGTATATCGACGTGGATATGCGTGAACGTGTAACTATATCAAAAAAGTAAAAGAAATGATTATGTCCGTGGAAAATATATGGGTATTTTCCCAAAGATTACCCACCAATTTAATTAATCTGTGGGAAATACGTGTGTAAATACCCACGGATTTCTCACAGAAAATATCATTTTTGTGTTTTACCTACTTACACATTCTCACATTACTTAGTATGTCTTCATACGTGTTTGTAGTTTCATATTATATGTGTTTTTTTATTAATGGAACTATTTATTCCAGTATTACAAGTGTATGTGTAGGTTCAAGTATAACCTTTTTTTCGTAACAAGCCGTTGTATATGTGTGGATATCTACACGTATATGTTACATATATCTTTTTATGGCCTTCATTGTATCTATAGATGTTTTATATCTAGGTATATGGACGTGTATATGTGTGAACGTGCAACTATATCAAAAAGGTTAAAGAAAATAATTATATCCGTGGGAAATATGTGGGTACTTTCCCACAAATTACCTACCAATTTGATAAATCCATGGGAAACACATGTGTATATCCATGGGGCTTGGGTTTATATTATAAGCCGAAACTAAAATTTTTATTTTCATAAACTTGTTTGGTAAATTAGTTTAAGTTGTGGCTTATTATTGTAAAATTACTAAAAGGACATATAATTAAATTAACATATGTATATATTAGATATTTTTGTGGGTAATTAAGTAATTTAGTACCAACGGGGCTTATATTTGAGGCTTACAAAACCTTATTAACTAATGACGGTTTATTTTTAGTCTACTTACGATAATGTATACACATAAATATAACATACAATTCATTACATGCATATATATGTAATTTATGGTTTATCTGTAGAAAATAACTAACATACATTGTTTATAAGTCCTAAAAGCTTGTACTTCAACATCATGAGTGTTTGACTCGCAACGCAAACTGGGTAAAATTTTAGCTTTCGACTCCAAAATAAAGTTGTAGATCTCTCTCTCTCTCTCTCTCTCTCTCTCTCTGTGTGTGTTCCGTGACCTTTTGAATCATCAAAAGCGAAGTTCTTATGAAAGAGTTATGACCAAAACAATGTAACTATGTCAGCATATGATGTATTATCGTAAGTTCTTTATGTATTTTTCGTTTATTCACTTGATTATCCATCTTTTATCACATTTTAATCATTTAGTTAACATTTCTTGGTCATTTATCTACATGTAACCCCAATGGAGCTATATTCATATTTATGTAGCTACCCGCATCTCGAGTGTTTGACTCATACCAAAAACTGAATTTTGTTGTGATTTGACTCATGACGCTAACGGGATTGAATTTCAGCTTTTAGCTCCAAAGGCAAATCTGTAGAACTCTCTCTCCTGGTTTTGTGGCCACTTTAATCATTAAAAGCGGAGTTCGCATGAAAGAGTTATGGCCAAAACAATGTAACTTTGTCAGATATGATGTGTTATCATTAATTATTCATTTGTTATTAGTTTATTCACTTTGTTCTTTTTTGATCCATCATTTATCAACTTTCAATAACATAATCATCATTTCTTGGTCATCCTACATGTAACCTCCGACAGAGCTATAATCATATTTATGCAGCTACCCACATCGTGAGTGTTTGACTTGCATCAAAAACTGAATTTTTTGTGACTTGACTTGTTATGGGAATGGGTGAAATTTCAAATTTCAAATCCAAAACCAAAGTTGGACGTACATATAGTCTAAACTCCCACCCTAAATCAATATATATCGTGGTGTCTCTCTCTACTCTCTTTGTATTACGGTGTTTGGTTGTGATTGCTGATATTTACTTACACACTATTTGAGACTTAAAGTTGTTAAACTTTAATTAAGTCAAAAATATCGTATTCACCCCGTTCTACGACGCTACATAGTCTTCTGTTGTTTTCATTTATCTGATTAATCAACTATTTAATAGTTAAAATAAAATAAAATTACCATAGATGTTACACTCTGTTTCATCATAAGCGACACACATAATTGACAACTAACAATGTATCAAAGGTTGAAAAAACCTTATGTGCTCGTGTGGTCTTATGGCTGAGCATTATAGATCGCGGATAGGACCGAACCGAGAAACCGGCTCGAACCGGAGCGACCAGACTGGACCGAATATTTTTCGGTCCGGTTCGGTTTGGCCTTACGCACAACCAAACATTATGTTTTGTTGGACCGGACCGACGGACGAACCGGATATGGACAGAACATCTTAGTCCGATTGTTTGGGCCAAATCGGTTTTCGGTCCGGTCTGATTTTAATCTGATCGGTCCGGTTTTTGAACTGTGCTCAGCATTGCAGTAAACTCCATCATTAGGAACATATGCTTTTGAATTGAAACTTTTGAACGAAAATATATTTACCAAATAACAAAAATTTATCCCTCCAAAATAAACATTAGTTTCCCGCAAATATTAAAGTTAACTTTTCCCCCAAAATTTGATTTTTTCGCTAACACATTTCCCTCTAAACCGAAAATATATTTATCCCTAAATAAAAATGTAAAAGAAAATATAAATACCTTTTTTACAACCCTAATTGTTTCCATCCATTTATCACACTAGCCGCTTCACACGAATCTGGTCTTCCTCCTTCACTGTCACCAACCATCATTCTTTCTCCGGTTCCATTGGCTGCCATCGACATCGAAGACTATCTGCCGTCGAATCAATATGTATGGTTAATCTTAATTTCTTTCTGTCTTTTTGTAGTTTCAAGAGCTTGCATCACTGTTCATGCATCGATTTCAAGACACCATTATGTTTAGGGGCTCGGTTTGCCTTAACTTATTATCGTTTTTTTAGTTAGTTTTTGGATACATATGATATAAATTAATTACTTGGGTATGTGTTTATTGACGATGCTGGTTGTCAAATATGATTGGAATTCAATAACTCTTGCCATATCTTGCACCCCATATTGAGATTATACACACTTGATGAATTTACCTGATTTGTTGTTCTACTTGTTGTACTCTATTTTTTCTTCAACTATCCATTCTTATTTTAGTTCATATTGGTGTAAATCTCACAAGAAGTAATATTTTATTTGGTGATTGTTGTAAGGGGTATAATAACTTAAATATATATTTTCTTTAAAGTTTGTTCGGACCTTAATCATATTTATTTTGAGATCTTGATATGTGTGTATTTGATAGTGAAGCTTTATCTAACCTTAACCTAATGCTTAGTATAGTTTTTATCAACTTAGATATACTTTGACTCATATTTCGTATTTGACTTGCTTGTATCTCGTGTACATTTCCATTAAAAGTACACAACTTTGAATCTTTGTTGATGTATCTTCTTGAAATGTGTCATGGTTTCTTATGGTTAACATATTTTGTTTATCACAGACGCGTCAAGGCCATTCTCACGTGGGTTCTAGTTTAAAGGGTCAATTAACTTTCAAGACTGGCCTTGGTGTATCCTTAGATAAGTAGTCAACCAAGTAAGCTATCTTCATTACTTGATAAGTTGATTACAAGACAATTATATCCATGTCTTTAAATCAATGTTTTTTTTGTAGATACGCAGCTGAACTTGCATATTGCGGATGCTTGCTCGGCTTTCTGGATTTTAGAAGTATGCGTTAAAGAGGAGGCCATAGTTTTCAGTCAATTTATATATGTTTTATGCAAAATATTATTGTTGTATTAGTTTTAGCATGAATGTGAATTTGTTAATGTCCAGTAGAGTGTTGAATTTGGAATTTCTAATGTTGCTATACTATCATATTGTAAATAAATCTTGTATTGGTTCTTATATTGTGTTAATGTATTTGTTTATTTTTAGTAGTGAAATGTCATTTTGAGTAATGGATTTGTTTATTTTGTGATCGATTAATGGTTTTTATTGTTTTAAATATTAGTTTTTTGTATTTACAGATTCAGAAAATCTATTATAATAAAAATACCACGGAGTTTAGCCACGTGTTTTTCACGGATTAATCACAAAATTCCCACAGAATTGTTTGGGGAAAATCTATTTTTTTGTGGGAAATCCGTGATAAAACCGTCATAAATTGTAGTGTGAAAATCGTTGAAAAACTGTGGCAAAAGAATCACGGATATGTGTGGAAAATGGCTACTATAAACTATGCGAAATTTCGTGAGAAATCTGTGGGAGAAATTGTAGTGTGAAAATCGTTGGAAATCTGTGGCAAAAAAAACCACGGATATGTGTGAAAAATGGCTACTAAAAACTGTGGGAAATTAAACCCACGGATTATCCACAATGATATTCGTGGGAAATAAGTCAACGCCCCGTGGGAAAATTAGTGGGAAAATATTTACTCACGGGGTTTTTACACACGGAATAATTTCGTGTGAAATCCGTGGAAAAGGGCATTTTTTCACGGAATTTCCCACGGATTTTACTGTGGGAAAAACCTGTTTGTGTAGTAGTGTTTGTCAACAATAGAAGTAGTACTAGTGCTACTAGTTTCAACATTACAAAACAAATATCCACTAGCATTTGCCCCGTTACTAGCCAAATTTGAATTATCCCATTGGTACCCAACTCTCCATCATTTTCCTTACTACCAAACTCCAAAGCAGCCCTATCTTTAGTCGAGTCAATAGTAACACTAAGAATACCAGCCTCATCAGTATCAACCATATTAAGAGCATCAAACGGATTTGATGTAGCAATATTCGTCCAACTTGTACTAGCCACTTCAGTGATCTTCTTGGTAGCATCCACTACTACACAAACTGCATTTTCCCACTAAAATTTTCCATGGAAAAAAAAACATGTGGGAAACTTCCCACGGATTAGCAACATATTACACACCAATTTGTTGAAAAGATTTTCGTGGGAATCTGTCGCAAATTTACCACGGATTAGTGACAGATTACACACTACTTTGTTGACCAGATTTCCGTGGGAAATCAGGAAATCTATCGCTATTTTCCCACAGATTAATGACTATTTACCCATTAATTTTGTTGACTTCATTTTCCAAAAAATTAGCTACCGACTTCCCACAGATTAGCGACGGGCACAAAACCGTGGAAAATTCGTAGCTACATTACCCACGGATTAATCACCAATTTAAAAATTACGTGAGAAGTCTGTGAGAAATTACCCACAAATTACCCACTTACATGATTCCAAATTACTATATTTGTCTTCACTTGTGTTGTATTTTCATATTATAAGTGTTTGTCTATTCCATAACCATATGTGCATTATCACAAGTATATGTGTTTATAGTTTATGATTGTATTGCGTAAACAATCATCGTATATGTTTGAACGTATGTCTTACATAAATGTATTATACAATTCGTTTCCTTCATTGTATTATACTAGGCGAGTACCCGCGCCTAGCGGCAGCGGTTTCTAACGTCAGATAATTAATGATTTGTGATACTGTGGTGAGTGTTTTGTGTAGCGTTTAAAATAGAACGTGAACCGATGAAAATGCAATTGCAAATGGTTGTACTATACGATAACTAAAGTTTAGACAAAATTCTTAACATCTATCAAACAACATATAAAAACATTTAATGAAAATGAAAGTAAACATTACATCACTTATGAGATAAAAACTAACAACACACGTTATTTGTCGCGTAAAACTAACAAGGATGGGATTAATGGTGTCGTTGTTAAGAAGAACGCAAGTACCAAAATTAGCATGAATGTGATTAGCCCAAAATAAAAAATAAAAAATATAGCTAATTTTGGGTATTTTATAAAAGATTTGGGCACATTTAGCCCCATTTTTCTTTTTGAAATGGGCGTATTTAGCCTATTGAAGAGTTAAATGTGCACTAACGGGCATCTATTTTCTCTTAATTGTAAAACATTATAATCGTTTTGAAAAAAAACTTATATATATAATATATTTATTTAGCGACAGATCGTTTTGTGTTAAAAAATATTTATAGGTTCTAAACGAAAAATAATAAAAGTTTGAAGATTTGGGGATTAAACATAATGTTTTGAAACCCGGTACGACCCGGGTGGTTCAACCGGTTGAACCGTTCCCGTCGAAAAACGGGTCGATTTAAACCGAGTCAACCCGACAGGTTAGGTCAAAATGGGTCAAATTAAATAGGGTCAACCCGGATTTCGATATGTATTAATAGTTTCAAATTTTCACTTTTTACTTTTTGGTTTTTCCTTTATATATAGTGTAACAGGGTACCCGCGCATTGCGGCGGCGGGTACCCTGTGAAGATTAACTCGGAGAAATAGATCTCGATGAGACATGATTCACCATTTTGTATCGGTTTCAACGGGTCCTCCCTAGTTCATTTTCGGATGGCTGTTATTGGTTAGTCGAACTGGTGGCGACACCGGTTTCCGGTTGAACCCGTTTGTCCGATCCGATTTTCAAAACTATATGTACCATCAACTTGTTAGCTTGTATTAAGCTTTGTGTGTTTTATTAATTTGTATAATGTATATAATAACATGTACTTTTCATTTTAGGGTGTTTTAAAAATAATATTAATTAGTATGTTTAATTATTTTATATTTAGAATTACGTTGTAGCTTGTTTAAATTGTACATTGTGAAAATTTTATTGTACTTTTAAGTAAGATAGTTTTAGTAATAAACAAAGTTTATGGGTTATAAACGAAAAATAGTAAAAGTTTGAGAAATTGGGGATTAACATAATATTTTGAAACCCGGTTCGACTCGGGAGGTTCAACTGGTTGATCCGTTCCGGTTAAAAAATGAATCAATATAAACCGGGTCAACCCGGGTTGGGTCGAAAAAACGGGTCAAATTAAACCGGGTCAACCCGCCGGGTTTGAAGCGTCCTGGGTCAACCCGGTTTTTTATGTGTATTAATAGTTTCCTTTTGAAACATATGTAGGTATTAATAGTTGAAATTACTTTCTTTTAATTATTTCAACATTTCCTTTTTAATTTTTTCCACATTTCACTTTCTTGACTTTTCACTTTGACCATTTTTCTATTATAGATAGTATAGATATTTCATATCTATTAGTATATTAATTCTAATAAACACAGATTTGGAGATCCCTTTTGCAATTAATTATGTACACGTGTCGCGTTGTGGTTAAGTGTTATTTTAGAAAACTAATTAATTGTTGTGTTTAAACTTTACTAAGTACTTTTCTATAGATCTTATGCAATACACTTCTCCCATATGCATTTAAACTCCTACTAATACTATTTCCTTTTGAAGATAAACATGTGTTGTAAGAACCATTATATATTTATGAACGCCTATATATACGTATTATAAGGTAAATTTAAACTTCATTATACTTCTATAAGTCTATATACAAGAACCTGTATGTTTGTATATGTGTAAGTATGTCAAAAACATAATAAACGATTGTGTCGTGGGAAATCCGTTAGTACTTTCTCACAGATTACCCACCGATTTAATAAACTCGTGTGAAATTAGTGGGTAGTTACCCGCAAATTTCTCGCAAAATATATATATATATATATATATATATATATATATATATATATATATATATATATATATATATATATATAGTGAAAGGTTATTTTCAGAACCATAAAAAGGTCGAGAACTGCGAGAACCAATATGATCCATTTATTTTTTGATCAATGGCAAAAAATATTGATGACATAATACCAATAAATTAAAATATTAAGTTAAATTTTAGAAAAGATAGAAGGGTATTTTAGAAATTTTACATTTACCCTTCTCAAAAACCGTCTTTTGTTATAGGTTGGATCTCACTTTCTTTTTTTTATTTCTAGATCTAATCAGTAGAATAACCCTAGCAGCCATCTCTACTATTCCCACCAAACCACCCACTACACCACCTTCATCCGTCTCCATTTCCGGCATCATCAATGATCGATCATTAATCTCTACACGAGTGCATATTTTTTTAATGTGTTTTCTGAAATCGTTATTTTTTGTTATCGTGTTTAATCTCTACACAAGTACATCTAGCATCACAAAGGTAAAGTTTGTTTAAAAATACGTAAACGCTAATCTTGTGAATTTTTTAAATTGGCTTTTTAGTTATATTTTCGTAGTTTTCTTTTTCATTTTTCATGATTGGTGGTTTGTTCCAAATTGAATTTTTCCTTATATATAATAAAAGAAAGATCAAAAGACTAAGGAATTATTATATCCACTTAAAATATACATGAACAAGATATAATTTCTCTCGTTATATTATGGTGGATTTTTGGATCTGAAAATTGATTGGGAACTTGGGGTGATAAACAAACGAAATGGTGGCTTTCTTATGGTGGATTTTTGGATCTGAAGAGATGACAAATGAAATAGTACTAATTTTATTCAATCTAGTTTCTTTGACTCATAATACCATGATTTGAATGTTTGTTTGCTTTCTACTACTGTAAGTATTTTTAGTATAATGAACTTTTGTCCAATTCAATATATATTACATTAATTATATATAGCATTACTTATGATGATATAAAAAATGATGATGCACATGTGTTTTGTCCATTTTGACATATATTTCATAAATTCATTTGCATCATTTGATATAAGAAATGATTGTGCATATGTGTTTTGTTAGATGTTACATTTAAATAATTCGTTTTCGTAATTGTTTCTTGTTACAGATACGAGTATCATGAGCAATATAAAGAACGCACATGTGTTTTGTACATACTATCTAGCAACAAGATAGTTATGATAAAGATTTAAAGAACAAAGACACAAGTGCACATATACATACAAAGAAATCCAGAGTGTCCAACGAGGAAAATACATGTGTATATACGGCAACATATTTTTTACTTTTTAAAAATTTGTATTTGAATCATATTATGTTTTTTGTTTTAAATTGTATACAATACATGAAAAATACTTTTGTTTGTCATTCCATGCAATATAAAACACGTGAATTTACATTCTCTAAAAAAACACATATGCAACTTATCAAACACATGTGCAACATTACAAACACATGTAAATTTATATAATCTAAAAAAAATACATATGCCTCTTACTAAAAATGCATGCTGAAAAAATTATTATTTTAAAAATTAAAATAAAAAAATAAATTCCTAAAATTTAGGGGAAAAAAATGTTTTTTTACAAAAAATTCAATTTTTTTTAAAATGTAATTTTACTATTATACCCCTTTGAATAAATAAATAAAAAATAATATACAAAAAAATCTGATTGGTGGATGGTGGTTCTTACAGTTCTCGACCTTTTTATGGTTCTGAAAAGAACCCTACCCTATATATATATATATATATATATATATATATATATATATATATATATATATATATATATATATATATAGGGGAGAGTTAACGTGAGATCAAACTTAAAGTTGTAAAAATAAGATCAAGTCTAAAAAATCACTAAAACATTTATAAATAACAATTTTAGCAATAATACACATAAAAATAATATTTTAATACAAATTAACATTTTAACAACTAATAACCAAATGATACATGAGTTTGGATTAGTGATACACCTGATACACATTACACTAATAATTATTCCAAAATCTGATACACATACAAAAACCTGATACACATTACACTTCTAATCAAAGTGTATCACCTAGGTTTCGTAAATTTTAAAAAGAAATCTATCGAAACTTTAACAATTTTAGTTTTAGTTAATAAAAATTTTATTTTTGTTGTAAGGAGAGTGTCGTTTGTCAAATTTTAGTTGGATCTCATTTTAACAACTTTAAGTTTGATCTTATTTGATCTAGATTCTATATATATATATATATATATATATATATATATATATATATATATATATATATATATATATATATATATAATCTAGATCAAATAAGATCAAACTTAAAGTTGTTAAAATGAGATCCAACTAAAATTTGACAAACGACCCTCTCCTTACGACAAAAATAATTTGTTTATTAACTACAACTAAAATTGTTAAAGTTCGGATAAATTTCTTTTTAAAATTTACAAAACCGCGGTGATACATTGTGATTAAAGTGTAATGTGTATCAGGTTTTTGTATGTGTATCAGATTTTGGAATATTTATTAGTGTAATGTGTATCAGGTGTATCACTAATCCAAACTCATGTATCATTTGTTTATTAGTTGCTAAAATGTTAATTTGTATTAAAATATTATTTTTATGTGTATTATTGTTAAAATTATTATTTATAAATATTTTTGTGGATTTTTAGACTTGATCTTACTTTTACAACTTTAAGTTTGATCTCACGTTAACTCTCCCATATATATATATATATATATATATATATATATATATATATATATATATATATATATATATATATATATATATATAGGGAAGGGTTATTTTCAGAACCAAGAAAAGGTCGAGAACTGCGAGAACCAGCATCAACCAATCAGATTTTTTTGGATATTTATTTTTATTATTTAATTAAAAAGGGTATAACAGTAAAATTACAATTTTTAATTTTTTTGATTTTTTTTTTTATAAAAAACGTTTTTTTTAGGTCCTAAATTTTAGGATTTTTTGTTTTTTTGTTTTTTTTTAAGCATGCTTGATTTTAAAAGTAGGGTGCATATGTGTTTTTTTCTTTTCATATAATGTAATTTTACATACATTTTTAGCGTTCAATTGCTTAAACCTTTAATGTGTCTTGGTCACAAATATTTAAAACATCTGTTGATATAATAGAATACATGTGCATAAGTTCAAAGACACAACATGTAACATCAAAATCAATAACAAATGAAGAACATAAAACTAAAAAACGAAGAAGTCTCAATTGCGACGAATCTACTCTTGTAGCCACTAGATACAAGTATATAAACATTAACATCATATGATATACAAATACAGTAGAAAATGTCTTTGCATGTGTGCACTGATAATCTTTAACAGAATTGGATTTTGTTTTGATGTGTGCACATGTATTTCTCCTCATTAGTCGCTCTTGCCTTGCCTGGACATATGCGTTCGTTCCATCCATATGCACTTGTATGCACATGTGTATCGTCTGTGTGATTTTTTTCAAACACTTAAAAAACAAAAAAACCTGTGAAATCAAAACACAACATTTTGTTAAACCAGTAAATACTAATTAGAGAAACTAAAAAAAGAAAACTACAAAGTCAATAAATTAGTTAAACTTGACAAGCCATTTAAACATAACTAAACCTTGTAGAATCTTGAGACCGAAAGTAAACAATGATAAAAATACATGTGCATAATTTTCTAAACTGACCACTTTATAAAAATACATGTGCATATTAACCGAATTACATGTGTTTATTAACCTAAATGTAGTTTCTTGTTCCAAACAAGAAGAACAAAAACGATATTTATCTGAAAAATATCTAGAAAAAATTACTAATGGCATACCTAGAAACAAACAATCAGTTGCTATAAAATTGGTCCGATTTCTTAAGTTTACATTCAAAATAGAAGACACGGCAAGGAACCAACTAAGCAATCCATAGCTCATTTGACCCACAATTTTTACTACAAGCTCATAGTTCAAATAACCCACAATTTGACAATCAGATTCACAACATTGAGAAAAAAAACACACAAATATTCATAGATTATAATAATAATCAACCACCAATTCTAACACATATGCACAATTTAAAACATAAATGCATACATTTTCTTGATTTTACATCAACTGTAAAATACATATGCACAATTTAACACATATGCACACATGTTTTGACACAACAACAACAACAACAAAAGGCCTATTTTAATAGTAAAAAGAAGTCAATCAACCTATTTTGACAGTAAAACAACATGACAGTTAAAAATGTACCGGTGGCAACTGGATGTCGTGAAAATCTCCATGGAAATTTGTAGTCCCTTGCAACATTCTGCCAAGAAGCAAGAGTCACTCCACACTGCTGTGTCGCACTACCTGTAAAACAACAATACTAGTTAGAGAAACAAGATATGTTTTAGTCCTTAGCCAATAGCAGCATGCTTTTTATTAATTCAAGTGTTGTAAGGACAAGTATATAACAAAACATCAAAACTTTGCATTCTATTCATTCCATCCTTCCAAAGTGTAGGTGCTTCAGTCCAAATACAACATTATAAAACACATATGCACACCCATCTTTACGACATCTTTCTTTCCATAATTACGTCGAATTACCCGCCAAATCAAATAACCATAAACGCGTGTTCAAAGTACAATGTAGTATATCAGATAACTAATCTTATTACTTAGTTATATCAGACCTAGGAATTTAAATAAAACATAAATTTCTTTACAAAATTCATCCTCTTATCAAAACATACGTGTTCGTTAAAAAAAATCAAAACATACATGTATTTTTCAGGTGTACACATGTATTGTACAGGTGTGCCCATGTATTTTTGACTTTTTGTCTGTCTGTTTCTTGTTGTTGTGCCTCACTACTGTAATATGTGCTTACCTGGTCTTTCGATGAACTACATTTTCTCGAGAAACCGTTGTTCGTTTCGTAATCTGCAAAGAAGCTTTAAAAGATCAAAAAACAGATGACAAAAAAGCTTACAAAAATCATTTATGAAAACCAATGACGAAAAATAACAATAAAGATACAAACGTAAAAATACATATGCACAAAAGGCATCAAATTCATCAGAAACTGTAAAAACACATATGCACTCTCAATAACACATATGCACACTCCTTTTATTGATTTTGTATCAGCCATAAAACAAACATATATGCATTTCAAGAACTAAAACAATAATTTTTGCTTTAATCTATTTTTATTCTACGCCATTAGTTCAACATATAATAATAATCCATGTAAACCAAAACTAAAGAGTTTGCAACACATATTTATAAATATTCAAAGATAACTAAAACCTACTTTCTCTCTGTATCAAATAAATAAAAAGGTGTGTTGAGAAATGCCGTTTTGTGAAGTCGGAAAGTATCACAACACATCTAATGGGGTCAAGATTGTTTACAAAACATACCGGAACGGACCCATTAAAACCGGAATGATCATAGGTATATTTATTTATCTCAATCATCAAACTAGTTATATTTACTTGTCTTGTTTGGATCAAAGCCATAAAGCTCATGTCGCGCACTTATCTACAACTAAATTGCATTATCTAATTACTGTAATATGAAGATGTGAATTTCTTTAAAAAAAAAAAAAAAAAAAAAAAAAAAAAAAAAAAAGATCGTATCTAATCAACGCTTACCCTTATATTATACCTTTAGTATTGAAATTGTAAAAACAAGTAACAATTTACACAAAATAAAAACATGTGCATGATTCACACAAAAAAAATAAAACTATAAACCGATCAACAAAACCAATAAAAAAACACTAAGAACGTACCCGAATAAATTTAAAAGATCATAGCAGATTCAAAACCATAGACAAGTTAAAGAACAATATAAAAAAACTTAAATTATTAGTATTAAATCAAAGTAAACAATGAAAACCTCAAAGAAAGTTCTTAATCAATTACCATTGATGTTTTATTGACGAGAGCAAATTTGTGAGATGAGCGGCGGTTTAAAAATGAGATAGAGAGAGAATAGTGAATTTGTTTATTTGACCTAACCACCTCATTCCACAATGAAGGAATTTAGTTAGACGGTTTTTCAAAAAAGGGTGATATAAAATTCCTTTATTACCCCTTCAACCTTTGCAAGATAATATTTAAACTTCTTTTTTATTACGATCATGCCACAATTAATTTCATCCATTGATCATTTAATCTAACGGCTATGACTGGTTCTCGCAGTTCTCGACCTTTTTTTGGTTCTGAAAATAACCCTACACTATATATATATATATATATATATATATATATATATATATATATATATATATATATATATAAGACACTTACACATTTTCACATTACTATCTATGTTTTCATATGTTTTTGTAGTTCAATATATTGATTTTTTTGCTTATTGATTTTGCGATATTGTGTGTGCGTCTCAAGTTTATTCTCGTATATGTATAATGTATTTGTTGATTTTGCAATATTGTGTGTGCGTCACAAGTTTATTCTCGTATATGTATAATGTATTTGTAGTTATACTTTTTCCAAACCATAAACCTAACCAAACACTACTTTAATATTTCGTTTTGGTTTCAAACCAAACCATACATTAATTAAAAATTTCGATTCAACTTTATTCAATATTAGGGTGGTTTATATTTCACTTTGTTCAGTGTCAAACCAAACACTGAACATCCTTACCCGAGCCGTCTTTAGGGGAGTGCAAGCGGTGCTATTACATAGGGTCACCGCTTGACGAGGGCCACAAAAGTTCATGTACTTCTATTATATATATGAATAATACAAGGCTTGAGTTTAATTAGTTCATGAACTATTGTAATATGTGTATTCTGTGTGTTTGTTTAAATACCTCTTTATGGTGATGGCACATGGCTATCGAAATCCATGAGACCGCCTTGACCTTACATTTGACACCTATATGTTGAATTAGTTTTGGCTTACCAAAAATTATGAGGTATGTATACACGTGTGAAAAATATTTTTAGAAAACAATTCTAAATTTTGCTAATCCTAATTCTAACATATGATACTACGTAACATAAATAATGGTATAAAATATATATCTTATGTTACAAAACACAGTAAAATCAAAAGGTTTACTCAAAACGTTTATATTGTAAGTTTCAAAATAATATGAAGCATAACTTTTAGTTTTACATTGTCATCTCATTAAACCATCTCAATTCACTTAACTTATAAATCTATAAGAGTACTTATGTTAATTTGTATTTGAGACATTTTTACCCTATCACATGCATTGCCAACATGTCAACTTTAATGGGTGAGATGGAATCAAACTTTACCAAAACAAACTTATCTCTTCTCCCTTTTTACATACACCCACACGCTCTTAACTAAAAATGACTAAAACGAATCCCTTTATCTCCAACCCTCAGCTTACCTACAAACAACAACCATCGCCACTGGATCACCCACTTTCACAACAAGTATACCATCGACAAACACTACTCGTACCACGACCATCACTTTTTGGTGGTGAAATACACGCAATATATGCGACGAACACTGAACCGCACACTCAAATCATTGATGGTCTACTATTTAGATCTATGGAGTTACTGCGTTTTTTGTTAGATCTACTAATTTTTGTTGTGCTTTTGTAATATCCTATAGCATATTTTTTATGTCTAAATACTTTAGAATATTGTATTCGTTTGATTTTTTATTTTGGTTGTATGCACATATTTGGTTTTGTATTTTGTTGTAAATGTGCAGGAAAATTGGTCACTCTGGCTAAGAGGATGGATTATAAAGATCATAGAAGATTATAGAAGAGTTAATTGCATTTTTAGTCTCTGTGGTATGATCAAATTGCAGATTTGGTTCTTAAAACTTTGAAAGTGCACTGGACGTCCTCATTTTGAAGTTTTCGTTGTATTTTTGGTCCCTGTGATATGGCCAAATTGCAGACTTGGTCCATGTGGTATGGCCAAATTGCAAATTTGGTCCCTGAAACTTTAACGTCATTTGGGCCCAGGGGACCAAAAATGCAACGAAAACTTTAAAATAAGGACGTCCAATGCACTTTCAAAGTTTTAGGGACCAAATCTGCAATTTGGCTATACCACAGGGACCAAAAATACAATTAACTCATTATAGAATATAGATCTTGTAGTGTTATGAAACAAAGATAAAATGCTTGTTGTGCCCAAAATATAAAATAAATTGTTTGTGAGTGTATATTTGTTTCAATGGAATATATCCGTTTTTAGATTACGACTTATGTGTTTTGCATGTTCGCATTTTGGATATTCTTTTAGTGTCTTTTTAATAGGTTTTATTGATGGGTTATAGGTTTTAAATTATGATTTTGTATTTATATGAAACAAGCATATTTGCCCGCGCTTTGCTGCGGGGCATTATGTTATATGTTATTTTTATTTTTTGCTAGATTTTTTTTGTGCTGGTTTTGTTATAGACCATATTGCATGTATAGAAGGGGGTCAATAGTTTTTGAACACCCGCCATGGGATGGTCCATCATACGGCATATATCCAACATTTGGAACATTTTTTGGCGAAAGACCACCAACTAATGCAGGCTTATTTTCATTTTGAGAAGCTATTGTTTGGAATTTATTATGCGTAACTTCTGAAATGGCTCTATTTTACAAACCTTTTCTTTGGGTTCACTCATAATTAACAACTTTAAGAAGGCAAAAAAGTAATGTAGAACACTAAAGATTATTCATATGCAATATACAATAAGGTAATCTACTTAACAAACATATTAATTTCTTTGCTTAACTTTTTTTTTTCTCAGCTCTAAACAGATAATGACAACCCACTTGGAATCAAGCAAGGATGGAAAAGAAAAAGTTAGAATGAGTACATGATAACGAAAATGCAGGTATAACATTGTTACTCCATGCATACAAAAGTGCTACAGATATAATGACATTTGGAGATGGGAAAGTGCTACAGATACATTTAACTTTCTAAACAAACCTGTGCTCTGAAGATAACAACTTGTATAATGATCCAAGATTGAGACACACTTGTATTTTTCTGTGTACAGCTTGTTGGTTTCACTTTTTTTTTTTTTTTTTTTTTTTTTTTTTTTTTTTTTTATTTGCTTCTGAAAATGATCTTTCATATGGATGTAATCTTGTTATGCTTGCTGAAGATACATGTACAGATGTACTCGTACATATTTGGTGGACACTTGGAAGTGATAGTACAAAGTTAAGATACACATGAATAGTAGATGTTTGATTGTACAATCACTTACTGTACATTATGGTCAATAGTCTATCTTGAATGTGTATTAGGAAGTGATTATCATGTATTATCCTTGAACAGTAAAAGTGCAAACTACTTTCACCCAATAGCAGTTTGACAACCATCAAACGTAGCAACTGTTGGCAACTATTAACGCATAAGCAACATAAAATGGACCAATCAGGTGCCAAATTAAGAGAAGATTGACCACTAATGACTTCCATTATTGTACCATCAAATTTCCACTTTTATAATATATTATAATTTTAAAAATTAGTAGAATTAAATAAAATTTTTGCCACATATTTGCTACTGTTTTAACATGAATTTGTCTACTAGACATCAGCGGGAAGTGGCCATGTGATTTCATGGGAAAAAAAATCAATTTGAAAAGATTTTGTGTAAAAATCTTTGTGGAAAAAACTGTGGGAAAAATCCGTGGGTAATTAACACACAAATTACACACAACGGTATATGTGAGAAAAATAGTCAACGTCGTGGGAAGATTAGTGGCAAAATATTTAGCCACAAGGCTTTTACCAACGAAAAGTATCCATGTGAAATCCATGGTAAACGGCCTTTACTCACGGATATTCCCACTGATCTTAGTGTGGGTAATTCCATATTTTGTAGTAGTGATCTGGCTTATTGACACAGGCTGATGCACCTACTTCTTAGGTTTTGAAGGGCTAAATTTAGCCTCTTTTCTCACCTCAATACCACGAAACGCCTTCTTTAGAGGCATTTGAAACCCACCATATTTCTGTGTTTGATTTTTAAGATCAGCAAGCACTCGTTTAGGGCATTGGGTCTCCTCATGGCCAAAACTAGGGGTGAAAACGAGTCGAGCCGAGCCCGAGCCTGTCAGAGCTCGAGCTCGGCTCGTTTATATATAAAAAGCTCGAGCTCGAGCTCGTTTCGAGCCTAACATTTTGAGCTCAAGCTCGACTCGTGAAATTTTTCACAAGCTCGAGCTCGGCTCGGGCTCGACTAATTTATATCATGTGTAAAGTTCAAATGGAGCTTGGCTCGTTAACACAAGGCTCGAGTTTGGCTCGTTAACACAAAGCTCGGCTCGTTAACACAAAGCTTGAGCTCGTTAACAATGTTATACATATAGAAAATATATATACGTATATATTTCTAGGACTCGTTTAGGCTCACGAGCCTAAACGAGTTTTTTTTTTTTTTTTTTTTTTTTTTTTTTTTTTTTTTTTTTTTTTTTTATAGAAATCGGGCTCGAGCTCGTTTATTAAATGAGCCCAAACTTAGGCTCGAGCTCGGGCTCAAGCTTGTTTAGGCTCGGCTCGTTCGAGCTTTTTACCGATCCGATCTCGAGCTTTTCATGAGCTGCTTGGCTCGTTTCCACCCTAGCCAAAACCATACAAAACACCACAACGAGGTGGTTTCCACTCATATTCCATATGAATAGTATGCAACACATCACCTCACAATCCCAACACGGAACAACAATAACCATCTTCTCCTTAAGCTCCCGATCCGCCTTAACGTCAATCAAGGCACGAGCATATTCATGACGCCCCCAAGATTGCATACACATAGAGCTCGTGTATGCATCAAGCATGATAGGAGTACCCAGTTTAGTAGCTATGGCACTCAACCCGTCTTTAGTTATGCAACAACAGGGATTTACTTAAAAGGTTTGGATTTACTTAGGATCTTGAGGAGCCATGTGTATACCATAAATCTAGTGGGATTAATGTTACTTTCCTTATCCTATATGTCGTTGACATATTCATTATGGAAAATTATATTCCAAGTTTAAATAAGGTGAAGTCCTATCTTGGTAAATATTTTTCTATGAAGGGTTTAGGAGAAGCATTATACATCCTTGGAATCAAGATCTACAGAGATAGATCTAGGCGGTTGATTGGTTTAAGCCAAAGTGCTTACATTAATAAAATATTGAAGAGATTCAATAAGAAAAATTTCAAGAAGGGATATTTTCCAATGCAAGTGATGGCTTAAGTAGCAAAGCCTGTGCTTCAACACCTGCAGAGGTGGCATGCATGCAAAGAGTCACTTATGCTTCGGATGTGGGATCTATTATGTATGCAGTAAGATGTACAAGATCTGATGTGGTGTTTGCTCAAAATATTACCAGTCGATATCAACAGAATCCAGGTGAACTCCACTGGACTGTTGTTAAACATATTCTCAAGTATTTAAGGGCTACACGCGATATGTTTTTAGTGTATGGAGGAAATCCAGAAGCAGAACTTGATGTTACAGGTTACATCGATGCATCCTGGTTATGTGATAAAGATGATACGAAGTCTCAAATGGGTTATGTCTTTGTCATTAATGGGGGAGCTGTGGATTGGAAGAGCAAGAAGTAGAGTACGATTGCGACGTTTGCTAGAGAAGCTGAGTACATAGCTACTTCAGAAGCTGCAGTGGAAGCTGCTTGGATGAGGAAGTTCATTTCAGGGCTCGGAGTTATGCCCTCAATTGAAAATCCCATTAAAATGTATTGCGACAATTCTGCTGCAATTACATTCGCCAATTAGCCTGGAGTCATGAAAGGCGCCAGACACTTTCTAGACGATATCACTATATTCAAGAACAAGTAGAGATAGGTGAAATCAGTTAACTCAAAGTTCATACAGATGACAATATAGTTGATCCCTTACTGCTATGGAAATTCTCTTGAAGCTTCATAGAACAGAAGCTTGAAGGAGACACATCTCCGAATGAGAATGGAATAAATCATGATCCGTTAACATATAAGATTGGAAGGAATAAACGCATCTAGCTTTTAATGATTAGGATAAAACAAACACACATTTAAGAGAACTAGAAGGGTACCCGCGCAATGCGGCGTCGGGTACCCGGTGATTATTTTTGTGGCGCGGTGTAACTATAGTTGAGGAGATGCCGGTGGTGGTAGTGTAACACTGTTCGGATGGAGAGGTCCGGTGGGGTTGTTTCACTATTGTTTGTGTTTTCTGTGGGTATTTAAATAAAACGGGCTGTTACAAAATAGGCTGCACATAAAGACCCTTAAATTTTCAGTTGTAACATATGTGTATGTATTGAACACTATATAGACCTTTTTATTAAAGGGCTTTTAAAAGCCTTAAAGCCGTATTGACCATTTTGTATTAAAGAGCTTTTATTACAGGCCTTTTATTACAAAACGTATTTAACCATCACAATTAAAAAGTATTGACCAATATTGTCAACAACATTTACTAAATGGCTTGTTATTTCTTAATAAAGAAATGTTTTTTGTATTAAAAATTTTAAGACTACTTTATATAGAAAATCTCAAACCTTTTATAAAGTAGTATAGATAATAGACTAACAGTTTTATATATAGATACACAAAGATCATATCCGAAAGATCTCTGATCCATTTTATATTTGCATCAAATGCGTATATAAATAAAACTTGTTATACTTTACATGTTGATTCTAGTTTCTTCTATCACATGTATATTTCTTGTCTATTTAATAATACTTCTAATTAGCTTTACTCGAATAAAAGAATGGGTGTATATATCTTTTCCTACCAAAAGATTGACGCGTCTTGAAATGTGAATGGAATAAATCATGATCCATTAATTTATAAGATCGGAAGGAATAAATGCATCTAGCTTTTAATGATTATGATAGAACAAACACATATTTAAGAGAATATTAAACTATAACAGTTTTATATATAGATATACGAAGATTATATCCGAAAAATCTCTGATCCATTTTATATCTGCATCCATTTGCATCAAATAATGCTGATATAAATAAAACTTATTCTACTTTACATGTTGATTCTATATCACATGTATATTTGTTCAATTTAATAATACTTCTAATTACCTTTACTCGTATAAAAGAATGGATGTATATTTTGCTACAAAAAATATAACAATTTTCATATATGTAGTATGTTAGTTTCAGAGAGCATTATTGATATGAGTTACATATTAATATATTGAACTAAGAATATATTCATTAGTCATTACTGATTTTGAATTGTGTGATCTGATATATGCTTCTAATGAAAACAAATAAATAATTTTAAATCAAATGCAGATTAAAATACGTCTCTGACTTTCGAGATGTATGTTGGTGTTATACACAAGTAGGCTTTTCATTCATTCGGCAGATATACAGGTGATTGCTTCATTATTAAGTGTTTGTTGATTTTTATTGAAGTTGTGATTTCTCAAGTTCTTATCACTAAGTAGAACAATAGAAGGCATCCTGCCTTGATGCCTTCCTCGAAGGCATATTCACAAATTGGTATAATGATCCACTTCAAGAAAAGAATTTTTGATCTTTTCACCGAACAAAAGAGGTATTTCTTCCCATTCATCTGAAAGGAATAGGGAAAGTTATGATTCCATACACAAACAAAAGACTAAATTCATCTATTATGGTTATAATAAACTAGTTTAGAACAATACCAGTAACATTGATCAGCCGGTTGCACTTGTTTTTCTATATATAAAGGCATAAGGTTCCTGTTATCAAACCATAAGCAAATACAACAACAAAAAACAACTAGTGATTCCTTTTTCTCTCAATCACTTCACTTCAAAATGTCGCATTACTCACAAACCAAAACCGAGCTATCAGTAATTGGGGCAGAAGCATTTGCTCTCCTGGACGATAACTTCCCAGCAGCAGCTCCTCCACCACGTAGGACTCCACCGCAACTATTTACTTTTCAATATAAACGTCAACAGGCTTATGTTGTTCAACAGGTGCCAGCCCAAAGGACCGAGACAGTGATAAACTGCTATGAGGCAATCAACAAGTATGGCGGGGCACATCTTGTGGAATATCCAAAAAGGAAAACTGCCCGTAAAGGCTTCTTTTTTTAACGATTATAGCAAGCTAAAAATGATGTTTACTTGTGCTTTTTTATGTATGGTATGTGTGTAACTTGGTATCCATCCTTTGCCACCAATTGGTTTTATGTAGGTGTGCCAGGATTATTGGAACCATTTACCTGTACGATATTATTATTTAGTGGTTGGGTTTGCTGCATTGATCTTGTTCTCTTTGTGGTGCCATCACTCTCAATGTTTTGAAGCATCTATTATTTCCTCTTTTATTAGAAGTGATAAAAGAAACAGAACATAAACTTAATTCCTCACAAATTAAAATTTCTTGCAGAGCACAATTTGTGGACCAATAAAGATGGTCCAACTCTTTCAGGCTTAAGTCAGCCCATAACTAATAACAATAAAAAAAACAGGTTTGAGGTTGGAAAAATCGAAAAGTCATTCTTAATACGGGTCAAAACTGGTGAGTTCAAGTTGGTTGTCCCATATGATATTTTTTATAAGAGAAGTGATACATGGACCTAAACTTAGACCTAAAACTACTTGGCATCATCATGATGGGTTGTAAAATAAATGGGTCCATGTCTGTAACCATCAGGATGCTGACACTTGGTTTTAGGTCTAAGTTTTAGGCCTAAGTTTAGGTCCATGTATCATTCCCCTTTTTATAATACTTGACATTTTGTAGACATGGGAATTTGATGGGTCAGGTCAAAACATGGCATTGATATTATGGGTGTACTGTTAGGAATTATATACTATGACAATCATATATAGAAACACATAATACATCAAAGAACATGCGGAAGCGTATAGGAAAGATTAATGAATAATTAATTAACATAAACAAGAATATGCGTATCTTTCTTGATACTAGCCGAACAAGAATAAAATCCACAAACTAGCAATTGGATGAACCCTAATTAGGGTTTATAGGATTATGTGAATTACCCCTTACCGTTTTGTAATTCAACCCAAGATACAATTAATAGTGTGATTGTACCACGTTCTTGTACACACGTACTATTAACAAATTAAAGTAACACTACAACAATAGGATGGACGGGAGAGGAGACTTTCGCCGGGGACACCATGTCCCCGGCGAAAGTCACTAAACAACAAAATAAAATCTGACGTGGCACATAAATACGCTTACTTGTTATGGAAAATTCAACGGACACTTTCGGCGGGGACATGTCCCCGGCGAAAGTAAGTTTGATTTTTATCAAACTTTGACCAGCTAGTCAAAAATTCAACGTAACCTTTCTCCGGGGACATGTCCCCGCCGAAAGCGTATTTTACGTTTACCAAAGTTTGACCAAAGTCCAAAGCATGCTAATTGTGCGCGGAAAAATTCCCGCCAAACCTTTCCCCGGGGACATGTCCCCGGCAAAAGTAATATTTACAAAAAATACACTTTATTGCAACTATTAATACATAAATAAAACCCCGATGCTTGGAAAAACATAAAAAATCCAATCGTCAATTCTCACAAAACACACGTAACAATATAATGGCTGATTACACGCCGGAAAAAGAGTGGTCACTGGTTTTATCGTCGATATATCTCTTTACTCGAGTTCTTGATACGTATGGGTCAGAAATTTATGATGAATATGGTTCTTATAAGAACATAGACTCGTTGATGACAGACCGCATTCTGGAATGGTTAAGGAAAGAGGCATTCTACAGGGTGTATTTGGACTGTGAAGCTAATAGTGTTGGAGGAGAAAACACGCTGGAAGCTGAAGCAATGTTTGAGCAGTTCGTCAAGCAAAGAAAGGAAAAAAGATGAAGCTGAAAAAAGCCCGTTCGATTACACATTTGATGATGCGGGAAATAGGGTAACAAATCTTGAAGCATTGTTTGAACAGCTCGTCAAGCAAAGGAAGGGAAAAGATGGTGCAGGTTCTAGCAGAGCGGGAAGTAGCAGGGAAAAAAATTGAATGGGCGATGTTTGTTATGGTCTATGTCGTGTGTATCATATCGTTTGAGTTGTTTCGTTTGCTTACCGAGTTGTTTCGTTTGATCTGTTTCGTTTTGTTGTCAAGTTGTTTCTTTATTCATGTGTAATTTAGTATTGGAAAAGGGGTGTTTGGAAACCATAATCTTGTTAACATGATACGTATACCATAGCACCTATAGTTGGTCGTTTAACATGATACGTATAGCATAACACCTATACACGGCCGTTTAACATGATACGTATACCATAGCACCTATAGTTGGTCGTTTAACATGATATGTATACCATAGCACCTATACTCGGCCGTTTAACATGATACGTATACCATAGCACCTATAGTTGGTCGTTTAACATGATACGCATACCATAACACCTATACTCGGTCGTTTAACGTGATACGTATAGCATAGCACATATAGTTGGTCGTTTAATATGATACGTATACCATAGCACCTATAGTTGGTCGTTTAACATGATACGTATACCATAGCACCTATAGTTGGTCGTTTAACATGATACGTATACCATAGCACATATAGTTGGTCGTTTAACATGATACGTACACCATAACACCTATAGTTGGTCGTTTAACATGATATGTATACCATAGCACCTATACTCGGCCGTTTAACATGATACGTATACTTTTAACATGATACGTATACCATAGCACTATAGTTGGTCGTTTAACATGATACGTATACCATAGCACCTATACTCGGTCTTTAACATGATACGTATACATAGCACCTATAGTTGGTCGTTTAACATGATACGTATACCATAGCACCTATACTCGGTCGTTTAACATGTAGTATACCTACCATGCACCTTAGGTTGGTCGTTTAACATGATACGTATACCATAGCACCTATACTCGGTCGTTTAACATGATAGTATAGCATAGCACTATAGTTGGTCGTTAACATGTAGTAAAGCACAGTGGTTAACAGTACTATCCATAGCACCTATAGTTGGTCGTTTAACATGATACGATACCATAGCACATATAGTTGGTCGTTAACTGATACGTACACCATAGCAGCATAGTTGGTCGTTTAACAATACACATACGCCTATCCGCCGTTGAAACAGACAGTACTTCATGTCCCGATTAAAAAGAAAGTTAAACAAAAAAAATCGGTTAAAAAGTTACAGTGTAACCGCAAATTTTGGTTGTTTATGAAGTACAACATTTGATCGTATAACGAGGGCATTCTGGAATCCAAGGTAACAACAATTGGTAGTCACCAAGAAGCTAAAAAGAATGAAGAAAATAGCTTCTGCATGGATTGTTGTTTTCGTTTGTGCTTACACTGCCTCCCCCATCACAAGTTGCTTTATTTTGATATAAAGATGCTCATAAGATATTTGATTGCACCTATAGTTGGTCGCTTAACATGATACGTATACCATAGCACCTATAGTTGGTCGTTTAACATGATATGTATACCAATAGTACCTATACTTGGTCGTTTAACATGATACGTATACCAATAGTACCTATACTTGGTCGTTTAACATGATACGTATACCATAGCACTTATACTTAAATTAATTTTATAACTTTTAGGTTAAATTTAAACTGATTTATTATTAATTTTAATTATTTAAAATGATAATAAAGAGTTTTTTGAAAAAGAAAATTGAATAATTAAAGCTTTTCCCGGGGACATGTCCCTGCGGAAAGTTTTTGCAAAACTTTTCATTTTCCCTCGTTTCTTTTTACTTTATCCCGCCATTACTTTCCCCGGGGACATGTCCCCGCCAAAGGTAACACTAGAAGACAAACCACACTTTCGCCGGGGACCTGTCCCCGGGAAAAGTGAAACGTAAAAAACTCCTCAATTATTAATGCATATCTGTTATCACTTTGAGATAAAAAAAAATCTACTCCTCACCCACTTCTCTCAGCTGCTGTATTGCAACCACCACAACAACACCACCACTTCCTCACAACAACACCACCACCACCACAACAACGCCACCACAGTGTTGGTCGTGGAATTTATGCTGCAGGTATATCTCTTTTTCTCTCTTGCTCTTTGTGAATGCAAGTGTATTGAACAACTTAATAAGTAGTTCTTTGGTTTGTAGGAAGGAACATCAAATTACTTTAAAGGCCTGATGTTAATTCTATGCTATCTCATTGTTGCTGCCAGTTTCTTTGTAGACGTCGATAATAAATCTGGTGAGTATCATAAATCATTTGACTAGTTTATCCTTGCATCTTCATGTTTCATGTCTTGTGGTAATATAGGTCATAGGGGATAGCCTTCTTAGCTGTATAAATGATGTATGAGAGTTTGATTATTTAGGTCAATATCATGCCAAATAATATCTTGTTATGACTATATGAAAAAAATTGGAATAATCATAACTTGTTTTGAAACCTTGTGTTATAATCGATCTATCAACCTGCGAAATGGTTTATTTTGGGTTAATTTCATACTGAACTTATAATATAATGACTATACTTTTATAAAATTGTTTGCCTTTTGTTTTGGATCAATAGTTTTGGTACGAAACCTAACTGCAATAATCATTTATTAGTACTTCGAGCAAATAAAGACTCCAATTTTTATTAGTACTTTGACAAAAACAAATTTCTATCAGGTAACATCTTACTTGATTTTGTATGTTTGTAGACGGCCAACGTCATGTTTGCAGACGGCCAAAGAAAGACTCCAATTTTTAATGGTTTGCCACGTATCTAGTTATAGTGGCGAAACTTTTCATGAAAAGTTTCGCCAAAACTTTGATGTGTTAATTTCAGTGATTTGCCATATACTTTGAATGTAGCTTAATGTATTTGTAACCGCTTATTATGTGCTTTGCTTTTATACTTGTAGGAATATAGGGTGTCACGGGTGCCAAGCCGCGACCACAGCTGAGACCAAAAGGTAAGATATGTCGTTGCGTATTTTAAATAGTTTAGGGTTTTAGGTAATGAGAACTATCCAAGCATCGGGTATCAAAAAGACCCTTTAAACCATTAGGGTTGAATTGGTCATTTTAACAATTAGGGTAGTAGAGTAGCATGGTGGATTTTGGGACCTAAACCAAGATCTTGGCAAGGTGTTGGGGTCCACCCCCTTTCATGTGCAATAACACTTTAACTAGGTTAATGAGATCATGTTGTTTCATCTGCTAGTGATACAAACGATTTGATCATGTTTGCTTATGAATTTTTGAACAATGTGTCTAGGGTTGAGGGTTGGTGAAAACATGAGAATGGTGTTAGTGTGTCTAGTTAAAGTGCTATTACACCATTTCCCGACAATATTTCATTCTCCTTTTTACAATGATCTTCCCAAAAACTCACCAAATTCTCTCTTATATTATCAAACAACAAAAATGAAGTTAGCGGCGGTGACACGTGGCTTCTCTGATGGTTTACGGCGAGGAGGTACACGGTTTCTTGGTCCACTAGATACAGGAAAGTGTACAGCCCATTTCTTGTTACGGTTTGTTATGGTTACCTGATGATGAGGGTTGAATCTTGAAGGGAAGAAAGGTGGTGGAAAAGGGTTTAGCTTGGTTTGAGAGTGTTTAACTGTGTGTGTGTTTTTAGTGTGGGTTTTTTGGTGAGAAACTCCATGTGTGTGTGAGAGAGAGAGAGGCCAGAGATGATAAGAAGAGAGATGAAAGTGTTTCTAATGATAGAGATATAATGGTGGCGAGAGATATGAAAGGGTTGTGAGGGTGCCTCATTAACTCCACTTTACTCGCCATCACTATCATTACAAACCCTTTCATCTATCTTCTTATAATCTCTTACCTCTCTCTCTCTCTCACACACATGGAGTTTCTCACCAAAAAACACACACTAAAAACACACACACAGTTATGATTCAACTCTCAAAGCAAGGCTAAACCATTTTGCACCACCTTTCTACCCTTCAAGATTCAACTCTCATCATGAGGCAACCATAACAAGAAATGGGCTGTACACTTTCCTGTATCTACTAGACCAAGAAACCGTGTACCTCCTCGCCTTAAACCATCAGAGAAGCCACGTGTCACCGCCGCTAACTTCATTTTTCTTGTTTGATAATATCAGAGAGAATTTGGTGAGTTTTTGGGAAGATCATTGTAAAAAGGAGAATGAAATGTTGTCAGGAAATGGTGTAATAGCACTTTAACTAGACACACTAACACCATTCTCATGTTTTCACCAACCCTTAATACCCTAGACACATTGTTCAAAAAGTCCTAAGCAAACATGATCAAATCTTTTGTATCACACGCAAAATAAACAACATGATCTCATTAACCTAGTTAAAGTGCTATTACACATGAAAGGGGGTGGACCCCCAACACCCTGCCAAGATCTTGGTTTAGGTCCCAAAATCCACCATCCTACCCTCCTACCCTAATTGTTAAAATGACCAATTCGACCCTAATGGTTTAAAGGGTCTTTTTGATACCCGATGCTTGGATAGTTCTCATTATTTAAAATACGTAGGTTAAGCTTTGGATAAACCCGAGGAAGCAGAAGATATCGGAAGTCAACAGACAAAACCACCTGGCGAACACGAGTTCGAGCCTTATGTGTTAGGATATGTTTGTAGAGAATAACATGGTTAGGATTCCCGCTAAATGGATTATACGTATAGTTTTGGACCATTTGCGTATAGGTAGCTTATGTATAGTTTTGGACCATTGGCGATTTTGGAAACACATTTTATGTTATCGATTGTGTTGTAGCGAATTTGGACCATTTGGTTATATATGATATTATGTTTAGCGAATTTTTGTTGTTGTAGCATAAAATAGGTTCTGAAAACAGGTTGTTATATTGTATATTTTTTCCAGAAAAATTCCACAAAAAAATATGGAAATTACCCATTTTGCAGCAATTTTCTGCAAAATGGGTCAAAGGCTTTCACCGGGGACATGTCCCCGGCGAAAGTGTTATAGATAATATTAGTTTTTCATTTCCCCCGGGGACTTGTCCCCGGCGAAGGAGTTAACGATAATCTTTATTTACCCTTTTCCCCGGGGACAGTCCACGACAAAAGAAAGTGCCACGTCGGACGTGTTTGACCAGCGTAGAAATGGTGCGGGACCCACATGTCCCCGGTAAAAGTAGGTTTTAGTCCCCGGGGAAAGTATTCCCGAGAGGGTATTGCCGGGGGGCTTTCGCCGGGGACATGTTCCCGGTAATAGGTTTCGCAGGGGACATGTCCCCGGCGAAAGCCCTGATAATTCGCCTGCGAAAGTCACGATTGTTGTAGTGTAAATGCTAGTTTAATTAACACAAAATAATTTGTTTTGGAAAAACAATGTGATCGACACCCAAGAGGGGTTGTACGATCGGTTATGGCAAAAAAACACACACAAACAATTTTAAGTTTTAGCCAATGAGTACAAGAGATAAAAAAAAACTAAGACCCTAGGCCTTGTATTTATACCCAATATAACTTGGTGACCAAGTTAGATATGGATTGGGTTATGGTAACCCATAGCCGATCGGTTTAGGACTCCCCATGGGATTCTAGAACCTTCTTGATCTCTATTTTCACATCTAGTCCTTCCATTTAACATTTAATGATAGTTAGTCCATTACACTTAATTAACTTAACGTCCGTTATATATTTCGTGTAAATAATAAATAAATATAACATTTATATTTAATTATTAACTTTAATTCTCATACGTAAAGTGTGCAATCCCGTGGTCTCGAGTTCGATCATAACACACGTCTATTAATTTATTGTCCAATAAACCAACAACTCCCACTTGGACATATCTTAATAGTGTGATCACATCGGTTAGCGTCTAGCAACACTTCGATTCCTCTAGCACAACTCGAGTAAGGTCTTCTAGAAAATACTTTTAATGTTTCTCATTATTATTATCCTTTTGTTTCTAATACCATGTTAAATAAATATATGGAATTAAGTCATTCTTTATTCAACCATTCTATTTCTCGTTATAAGTGATTGAGCAAGATTACCAAAACTTCTTAACATATTCAGGGGAGATCTTTGGGCGTGACCACGCAAACATCTTGTCAACCCTACGAGGGGCCCAGCAGTATTAAACTCCAAAATAAATTTGAATGAACAAATTATCTCTTAACTACAAGAATAACCCATGAACTTTGCAACACTTCATGAAACAACCCTTATGACTACCAGTTACGTATAGCGTTAAGTTGTTCCACAGAAGTGCACTACATTCACGACACTTATCTGGTATCTCAAGTCTGAGGATAACTATTCATGATTTACTTAATAACAATACCCATAAAGTAAAATCATGTAGTTGAGATAAGTCTTATATTCAATTCATCTGAAATTGGTATGCTTTCTCATCAATATACTTTGAAGTATATTCTACCAAATCACTCAGATTTGTCTTAATTTAACGATACTCCCATATCATTAATTGACAACAGACGATTTAGAATAAATAAATTTATTCACGGATTAAACATGCAAATATAGGATACAATATATTATAAAATCAAACATACCAAGTATTTGATTTATTATAAAAATTGTTTAACATCCCTTATCCAAATACCAAATAGATCAATGCATGAAAATTCCAGTTGATGAATTATGCCTCAAGTAATTCCAGTTGTTGACTAGGCATAAATCAACCAACTTGATCTATCGTAATTTTGAGAATACTTATTTCAAGAATTCAATTAGTGAAGTCCTTGTATGTTTGCATTCACCAATCCACATAATAATTCATAAAGTGTGTGACATCCTCTATCACCAATTTATGACAATTAAACTTTCAAACTTTTTTAAGTTTAAAGTATTCTTATTCTTTTAATGTATAATGCAACTGTGCTTTTACTAGCACAACTAGTTCATATGGCCATTAACAAGGATGAAATCCTACCATGACTAGTATTGAGTGTCATCTCAATTAAACCAGCATCATTGTATACAAACAACAATATGCTCATTAAAACTCCGTAAACTTTAATATCTTATTGTGTAATGTTTGATGTCTTCCAAACTTTCAAGTTTGTAGCTGATGACAATTTGCACAACAATTGACATATTGTTCATCCATAGAATCTAGGAGCAATTCCAGGCTGAGGATGTAATTCTATTAGAATATTCATTACACAGGTTATCTAATAACTTTTAGTTAGATATCAATGTTGTTAAATCATCTCTCATTCAAGAATGATACAATAATTTAAATACACAACATGATGTACATGATGAATCTACAGGTCAAACTTAGATTTCATTCATGTTCTATCTTGTCAAAAGATATTTATCCATTTCCCAAATGATATATCATGTTTTATTAGAATCATTTATTTTACTGCACATGTTTATTAATAATAAACATATATTCCAAGGTTATATGTTTTAATTCTTAAATCTTACAAGTGAAGTTTCATTTCAATCTAAGACTTAACATTTAGCTTACAAGGAATGTTACTTCCTATATGTTATATAACATATAAGATTTAAAACCTTAACATAATACTCCCACTAGCTTTCAGGAATACTTAAAATTTGTCTTATTTCAATTATAAATCAAAACAAGGATTTAATAATTAAACATAAGAATAATTTCATAGATGCATGCATTTATCCATTTATGAATTATTGCACTTTGTACACTTCCAAAGATTGTATGAATTCAAAAAACCTTTCGATTACTTACCGTCCTCACTCAAGTAATTTATCAAGAAGAAGTCTTGATATTCCATTGTCATATTTCATATTAATGAAAACGAGTATGACAATTATCATCTTTATATATTTAATGTGTTTAGGAAAGAATATTCAATCACAATTAATTGCTTAAGTATGATTAATAATTTTGTCATAAAACATGCATTAAATATGTGTACAATTTTGTCCATATGATTTCTACATAGGAATTCAAACTACTAGGGTTTTTCATCTATTTGAAGAAACTCATTTCCATTCTCTAGTCTAACTATTAAGATAAACCAAATTTCTAAAATTGATTATCTTTATGGACACCATCTTTAACATTCATAGTATGAGTAATTTACCCAATTCAATATTTGGTAATCCATCATAATGATTATCAGGTTTACTATAATCCTGTAACTCATGTTCTTCTCAGCATATTTATCAAATATCTGAGATATCCTTGCAGATCTATGAATGAAATTTCCATCATCTTGAGGTTAACATTTCATATCTAGGCTCATCATGATATTTACTAATGTATTTAAGAAGATTATGTATCTTATAATTTTATCTTTCAAGATAAAAAAAAAAAAAAAAAAAAAAAAAAAACTCCCACTTGCCTTTTGTAATATATAGACTATCTATATATACTTAGCAATTAGAGCAAAACTATATTGTTCTCTTTTTGGGACATTACAAATACACATTGATAATTCCTGACTTTAGTTTGTTAATAACCTATTCATAAGTAGTTTAACAAATTCAGAATCTTCAATTTTAAAACTTAATGTGATTCATCACATTCCATAATAAAATGGTGTTTTATTAATCTTCTAGGTTGGAGTCATATTGAGTATATTCAATCCATACTCAATTTTCTAACCTTGTTACTTTTAAGAAAAAAGTTATGGTTATCTTGAATCAAACAAATCAAATAGAATTTGATTCTCCTAACTGAAAATACCATCAACTTGTGGTATTCATTAGAATTAATATTGTAAGACAATCTAACAATATATAAGATAAACATATTCCTTTTGGCCTACCCATTTACCAACTAAGTCAACTTAATGGTATAATAGACTTCCCAAGCCAATTTCATGCTTTATAACACAAGTACTCTTTAACCAAGTCACTTTATATCGATGTCTCATCAAGAAAACATAAAGTGTTATAATCCCATTATACCTTATAAATCATTGATCAACTCAATGACTTCTTGTATATGTCTTAATTAAAAAACATAAAAAGTTAACGTCTTACTTTATTATAAGTCTTAAAAGACTTTATGTTTATGTCTTTACAATGAATCATAAACATGTTTAACTAAAGTAATTATGAACACAACTCTTGGTTTCAATAGTAATTTCAAGTTAATTTATTTACTTCGCAATAATGTAGGACTATATTATTTTTTATTTATGTCATTACAAAATACATAAATAAACAAATTGAAGTAGTATTAGATTACTTCATTTATTTATGTCATTTTAATAATACATAAATATTTAATTTGAAGTAGTCTTATATATCATTTTGACACATGTTCTAAATACTTGTCTAATTTAGAAACGGCAAATATGTCCCTACAAGGTCTGATTTCACATGGAGATTTACTTTGTTGTTGCAATCTCACCAAGTTCTCACATGACGTAAATTTCAACACCAAGTGTTTCTTGAATTAGATATCTACAAGTCATATTAGAACGTTAGTCTCTTACCTTGCAGTCAAGAGAATCCGTTAAATCATATACTTATATGTTGTACCTTGCACACAATATAGATTTCTCCCACTTGTGCATGGAACAACATCATGTAGCAGATAAACAACACGACATATGTTTGTTTATGTGACTAATATGATTGTGTCATTGATATTAGCATAACTAGTAGATGTAGAACCACTTCATTGTCTAATAAGGAAACATACATGCCTATCCTTGAAAACATAAGTGTCTACAAGTGGAAAGTAATTATCTTAAGACATTCTAGAGATAATCTGGGTTACTACCAAGATGACAAAGCTTGTAACTCCCACTGAATTAGAGATCATTACATTAATTCCTTATTTAGTAATAAGAACACAATACTCCCACTGGATTTCACAACATTGTAAGTGTTTCATTAACCATTGAAAGAAAATAGTGTTCTATTTACTTCCCTACACCTTTGAGAAAGTCCATACATAACAATTACTTATGTACTCAAAGAGTGTATTCTACTATGTAAATGATGAATTACCCATCAATGCTATTAACTTGAAAATTTGGGCATGTAATTCCTTTCTTAATAGTTCTACTATTCCAACAATTGTAAGTAGTACTTTTAAATGGTCAAAATAAAACAACTAGAAAAAATATGCTAGTATGTCTTTTACCAATTTTGTAGTAAATTAGTCTAGCTTCTAATTTAATAACTCAGAAAATATGCAATTTTCTTAACTATTAAAATTTTCTTACGAGTTATGTATTTAGAATTTAGATAATCCTAATTGTCCTATCACACCTTTCTTCATTCATGAAAAGGAATAAGATTGAATCTCACTCTTTCTTATGAAAAGAGGACTAGGTTTATTCTTTTAGCAAAGTTGACTCTACCAAAAACCCTTAAAGGTTAAGGTTCATATTTGGTGACTTTATTTTCGGTTTCTTTTGTAATGGTTTGTGATCAGACATTGTGACATTCTCTTATTTCCCTTTTAGTATGTAACTCTGTATCTACATTCTATAACTATGGTCGTAAAGGTTTTATGCTTAGAGTAATTAATGATATTGCTTGATTTACCCAAACAAATTTCAACACCCAAAATGTCAATGATCTTAAGCTTAAATATCATGTACAGATTCTTTTTATAAAATATATAACTTGATTCAAGAGTTGCATCTCGAATCATTCATTTAAAATGTAATAAGGTAACCATATCATAAATTTATAGATGATCAAAATATCTTGAAGCACAAGTATATATTAGCCGAAATGATTATTTGCCCATGCATTGTTATAAATCAAAGCCTCCTCAAGATACGAGTGTTCCTATGGCTTCTAATGTCCCTAATGCTACTAGTAGTCCTACTAGTGTTGTTCATGAAAAGTCTTATGAACCTAAGAAGCTTGAAAAATGAGACGCCAAAATCGTTTGTGGCAGCTACGTTTACTGAACCTAAGAAGCTTAAAGTTAATTTTCGTAGGCTGGTAAGTAGTCACAAAACTGATGGCGTGGATCTTAGTGTCCCTAAACAAGTGGTTGAAGAGGTTAACTCCCGGTTTGACAATACATTGTATGGTTACTTTCTTGGCAAACGTGTAGCCTTTCCGGTTGTTGAGTACTACATTCGTAATGTTTGGAACAAGTATGGCCTTCAAAAGGTCATGATGAATGCAAAAGGTTTCTTCTTTTTTAAGTTTGCTACTAGTAATGATGTTGAAGATGTTCTTGAGAATGGTCCGTGGATGGTACATAATGTTCCTATTATTCTTAAGAATTGGACTGTCAATACCAACTTACTTAAAGAGGATTTGACCAACATTCCGGTGTGGGTGAAGTTCCATGATGTCCCTATTGCGATGTTTTCAGAAGATGGTCTTAGTCTCCTTGCTACTTTGATAGGTATGCCTAAAATGTTAGATTCTTATACTAGTCAAATGTGTTTGGAATCGTGGGGCCATAGTAGCTTTGCTCGTTGTTTGATTGAGGTAAAGGCGGATAAGGCTCTTAAAGACAACATTATTGTTGCCATTCCGTTACTTGAGACTCCGGGGGTTTCTGTTGAAACAGTTCGGGTGGAATATGACTGGAAACCACCCCGGTGTGACTCTTGTAAGATTTTTGGCCATACTTTGGGTACTTGTCCTAAATATGATCCTCCCACTGCTCAAACTTTGCATATGGATGATGATGGGTTCCAGGCTGTGAGAGGGAAGAAGACGGGTAAAAGTGGTAAACAGAGTATACCGGCTAAGGGTGGATTCTCTAAATTGAATGTGGGTACTAAGGTTTGTTATCAACCTAAAGCATCTTCTGGGACCACTAAGGTGGATGGAAAGAAGAAGACATCGGATATTCCTAGTACTAGCGGAATTAAGGTTCCTACAACAAATGCTTTTGAAGATCTTAATACGGTTGATAATGATTGTTCCGTGCCTACTAAGGTTGATACTAAGGGAGGGACTCCGCCTGAGTCTAGTTCTACAATGGTTGCTAATAAGGACGGATCCTAACCGACGTGTAGTGTACCACAAGATCCAAGTGTGGTAGATGATCAAAGGAAGGAGCCTAAGATGGCTGTGGGTGTTGCCTCTAAGGCTTCTTCTTCTTCTCCTGACACTTTACCCACCAAGAGGGTTAATCCTTTCTCTAAAGTGGGTGAAATTGATGTTTCTGATAGTGATGACGAGGTACTTCCAGATGATAACCCCATGGCGCAATATATTTCATCTGCATGTGGCGGTTATGACCTTGAAGATGACTATGATGACTACATGAATCAAATCTATGATCTCCTCAAGTTATGGATGAGTACTATAATGCTGATTTCAAGATCCAAGGGCGTTGTAGGAAGTAATTCTTGTGGTGTCTATAGTGTTTACTTATTATCTTGTGATTTGTGGTTTGTTTCTTTTCTAGAACATAGGAAGTGCATTGATATGCAAGATTGCCTATGTAACGGGCTGTGATATGGGATATCACCCATATCTGTTGTAATTAAACAGTTTTTTGGAGTAATAAATTTTACCGGGTCGTTGTGACCTTTTACCCAAAAGAGAGAGAGAGAGAGAGAGAGAGAGAGAGAGAGAGAGAGAGAGAGTAGCTAGAGAAAGGATGGTGCAAAGAGATGATGGAGAGAATGGCGAAGAACACACTTTGTTTCATATGGTAAAATGAGTCTCACACCCTTTACAAACGAAGGGTGGCGTTTACATATACAATGGAAGACCAATCTTGGGCCTTGGTGGGCTTGGGCTTGGTTATGGTCTTGGTTTAGATGAATATGTTTCACAAACTCACTAGTTTACCCGCAGGCAATAAGTACTCGCGGGTATGGGCAAAAAATTGTACCCGCAGACAGGTGACGGTGGGTGATGGGCAAGAGAAAACTTATGGGTGTGGTTGACAGGTTAGAGGTACCCGCACCCATTACCTACGGGTGCCATCCCTAATTGTAGATATGAATCGAATGTATTTCAAAGGTTTGTGTGTACTTAGTGATACATCCCTTGCCAATAATTAGTTTTACGTGGATGTGCAAAGATTGTTGAATACAGTAACAATGCTAAATTGCTAATACTACCCGATTGAGGTATTTAAATAACTGCTAATGGTGTTCTCTTTGTTTTTTGAACTCCTTCTTTTAATACTCCATAATTTAGAATGCATTTATTAAAAAAAAGAAAAAAAGTTTAGGAAGATAATTATAAACCAAAAGAATGTCGATATGCATCTACAAGGCTCAATAACTTAACATGATTCTCAAACTTATAATAAGAAAACGGAATATAAGGATACTCCAGAAATCGGTACCACCAGAAAAACAAGTAGATTGAATGGTGAATGTCACCTATAGATACACTATAACAATGCCAAATTGGACATGGCAGTGGGCACAATGGTTATTCTAAACTTTTTTCATAAACCAATTTTTACCAAAAAAAAAGTACCTTAAAACTCACAATAAGATAATGTCTATCAGTGACACATTATTTCTACGAGGGAGAGCAAAATATATGATAGCTCTTACTAACAAATATTTAAAACAATAGTATGTAGGTTTTAGGAGTTTGGATAATCAATGATTGCTTGGATAATTTTTTAATCGTGTATAGTCCACTTTCCGAATACAATATTTCGACCCTATTTGGTGGCTTGGGTTACACGAAACAAAAACACACTCAACGTCTAGGCACAAGAAATCGAGTAAAACATAGAGAATATTGTATGTATTGTTAGGATCGTTCATCTTCCATATGAAAGACCAAAATCATGTTTATATATAATAGACAAAGTGACTTTTCATGAAAAGTCACACCCTTTCATGAATGGTTGCATTTTTGGTTTAAAGTAAGTAACTTTAAAGTAGATTCTCTGCAACACTTAATAGAGACAGTTTTTCTGTCACTATTGCCAAGAGTAACCATCTATTAAATTGTTGCAACGTCCTAGTTACGAATTTTCTGTCACAAACTTTACCATTCATTGTATCCGTAATCAGCTTAATTCTTTCATATAACATGAACAATCATAACAATAGATACAATATTCTCCATGTTTTTGTTCAATTTCTTGTGCCTAGACATTGAGTTGTTCTTGTCTTATCCCATATAAGAATTTCGTGTAACCCAAGGCACAAAATAGGATCGAAATATTGTATTCAGAAAGTGAACTATACTCGATTCAAGAATTATCCAAGCAATCATTGATTATCAAGACCATAGTACCAACATAGTACAAGTCTTTTTTACCAACCATATAAAGTATGTAATTGTAATTGCCACTTTTGGTTTGAACTTTCTAAGAATAAATAGTAGCACTGAGGTCTTAATTGCGTGCTAAACGCGTCTATAGCGGCTTCTTTTATGTGTAAGTAGGGTAGTCGGGCACCTTAACTAGTAACTGTTTTATACTTTTACTGACACGAATGGCATGTCAATAGAAGAAAATACTTGACTGCAGAAAAAGTGAAAATACCGTGGCCAAACTCCAGCAGGAATTTGGAAGACTGCCAAACAAAATTGAGCTTAGATTAACAAAACAAAAGGATACTCAATTACCCATGTGACTTAAATGGATAAGAGGTGCTTTGATGTGACATAATTTCCAGTTAATTAGCTATGTCCTCGATCAGGTTTAATTTTCAAAGAGCTTTGCAACTAATTCATCACTACTACTACTATTGTGGTTAGCGAAGGAGCAGCTCTTTTGGTTGATTAAAACTGGTAGAAAGTAGGTCTTATTGCTCTGGAAATTTCTCTTGAAGCTTCATAGAGCAGAAGATTTAAGGAGACACGTCTCCAAATGTGAATGGAATAAATCATGAACCATTAACTTGTAAGATTGGAAGGAATAAATGCATCTAGAATTTAATGATTATGATAAAACAAACATACGTTTAAGAGATTAAAAGACTATAACAATTTTATATATAGATAGGGAGTTGATATGTACACATATCAATTTGATTTGTACACAAAAATAATGTAAATAGATTGTTATGCCCTTATGTTGTCTTTTATTAGGTTTACTCTATTTTTAACCCTTTTTTTTCATACCTAATGATGCGCGTACAATGCGCGTTCGGGGTCAAAGGAACTTCCTTTTCGTCGAGCAAGTTTTTCAACACCCTAGGCAGTGAACCTAATCGTTGTAGTGTAGTATTGGGTAAGCCTCGGGTATTGATTTCGTTCTCTAGGGGAATAGGAATACTAGTAAGAAGTGTACTACGCTAAGGTTGAGGTTGAGGAAGATTCTTTTTTATCTTTTTATATTTTTTAGAAATCTAAGGGTAAAATCTCGGGGTTCGGATTTGGGGGGTGGTACTTCTACCGATTACTGTCATATCTAATTATCTAACTATTGGTAGTCTTATGTCTATTGATGTGTGCTCGTATGAAGATTAAAAATGTGTCTACCTAGATACTATTACTCCCTAGTCATCTTTTATTGGTGGTTGAATTGTCACGTCCTTATTCTTAACGCGTTGTGCTTTCTAAGGTCGTAGGGTGTGCCTTTTTCTCTAACTCTTTGAGACTACCTTAAGGTTATCGCCTACGAAATTCTCTAAGATTCATAAACTAACTTTAAGGTTATCTTTGGATGTTTAGCCTACGAAATCCGCTAGGTGATTTATAAACTAAGGTTCACAAAGATTACTCAAGCATTCAAACACAACGATGGTCTAAGTTCACTCCTAATCCAATTACAATTAAGATAAGAGACAAGCAATCAATAATTAATAACTAGGTTTCATAGATCAAAGTAAACACACAAGAAATTTAGCCGGACATGTTAAACATGCAAGCATACACACATTCAATGGAAGACATAAAAAATGAATGAAGTAAAACACTTGTCTTGATGTAAAATAGGGTGTGAGAACCCTAAGATACTGTCCAAGTCGGACTACAAATGTTTAGAGCTTTTACTCCACAAGTCTACCTCTCAAAATTATGAAAATTCTATTTCTATATATAATTTTACACTTGCGACGGCGTCGCCTTATAGGTGGGACGCCGTCAGATCGCTGTCATTAGGGTTTCGTCTTGGCCAAGTAATAGTTGGGACGGCGTCACGCTGTAGTTGTGACGCCGTTGGGCTTCAGTAGTGACGTCGTCTGATTCTAGATCTAGGCCGTCTGGGATGAAAAGTCTTCGTGACGCCCTTCCTCTTCAAAGCCTGACGCCATCATGTGTATTTTAGCAAAAAGTCTACTGAGCCGTCAGAGATTTTAATTAGTATAAAGGGACGGCGTCGCACTTTGATTGGGATGCCGTCAGGTACAATTCCAACAGCTTGAGTGTCTTCGATCTTGACTTAGCCATTTTCTTCATATATTCACTCCTTTTCGTCCAAAAATGCATCATTCCTGCATTTTGCTTCCAAGAGACCTAAAAAGTGAAAAGGAACGAAATTAAGCAGTAACGGTTATAAAATTGGGCGATTAAGGGCTTAAATGACCCCTTAAAAGTGCATGTTTTAAATCCTTATCAAATATCCCTACACTTGGTATTTGCTTGTCCTCAAGCAAATGTGCTTTTGGCCAATCAATTTATAAGTTAGGAGGCGTGAAGCATTGGTTTAACATAATTTACAACAAGTAAAAGCACCGCAATAGGCATAACAAGCATGGAAATTATATACTACCACCTCACAAGGGGTGTTTGGATTCTCTCATCTCTCGGGTGTATATGAAATATAGTAAATGGAAATGGAAGATAAACACTCATTAACCGGTCATAGTACATAGATTACCATAGGCTTGAGACTAGATCAAACCTCCACCGCTTTGGCGTAAGCACCTATGAACAACTATCTAAGAGGTCTTTAAAAGGGTTGTAATGTTAGGCTTACGGTTGTGAAACAAAGGGTTTGGTTGGATAAGCGATTTAGTGGTGGCAAGTCAAAAATCTTATGTTACAAGCTTGAAAAGAATGGCGTTGCTAATCCAAGATCCGACTCACTAAACTCTAGATACATTGAAACAAACATACATAAATATAAAGATAGCTGTAGGATGGTAGCCCGTATGTTTTTTTTCTCTCTCTTTTATTTATTTATTTATTTTTTTTCAATGCTCTTTATTTTTTTATTTTTTTTATTTTTTATTTGCATACACTTTTACTCTACCATCCTCTAAGATAACATAAAAATATAAGGGATATATAGGACCATCCCTACACTTGAGTTTTTATTACTCTAACACTAATTTGACCCGATTTGAAAAGATCAAAACACTTGGAGTATTTTATTACGTAAATAAAGGAATTTGAATTTAACGTTCTTTCCCGTCACTCCCAATTTTACTTTACCCATGAGTCCCAATCATCCAAAAACTGTGTACAAAAGATATGACTCGACTTAGCAACCATGCAAGTAACTAGATAATTGAACTAATGGTTTAGTATGATAACAATAATGCACTAAAGGTGAGTGCATACAAGGTAGGCTAAGGCGATTTGGTTGTACATTTGAGGGTGGATTGTAAACAATGCTCTTCATTGATATTCCAGAAAATCGAAACATCACGAGAACCGCGAAAATGATAGGCTCTGAGGGGTTAACTAGGGGTATCGTGTACTAAAGATGAGTACATCGCAAGGGTGTGGGGCAATTACTCGACCGATGTGGAAGAAGTAATTATAATACGGGTATCAAACAAGAGTTATCCTAATTCCTCTTATCATTTAGTCATTTCTAACTACACAAGTGTAGTCTCACTAGCGATCTCGGAATGCATCACAAAACAAGTTCTAAAATCTATTATACTACCGGTACACTCTCGAAGCATTAAAGGTGAATGCTTTAATTTCTATAGATCTAGGGGCGAACCTCACATTTTTTGGGTGGAATTTGAGTGGTAAATGGTTTTTGTGCTAGTCATATAACTCCTATCCATGAGACGCTTTATTAAGAATAAAGTCCCACTCGTACATGTCATGAAATTTTTTAAATTTGGCGCTAAAATTACCCTAACCAATATTTCTCATAGCTTATTACACAAATGAAATAGGACAAGACAAATGATCAAGGATAAGTATAGTTTCAAAATTCTCATTTTATTCTCTCTCTCCCTACACTTAAACTGAACATTGTCCCCAATGTTCCCCGAAAGTATCAAAGTTATAATAACGGAAGGTAATTAAAAGAGAAAGAAACTAGTACTCCCCTTATTAGCTCGGTAGGATCCGTGTGAAGTAGTGGTTAAATTCTTTCCCAAGAAGAATGTATGCGTGATAAGCTTCATCTAATATTATGTTTCTTCTTCTTGATAAATAAAACCTGCACACTTTAAGAAAATAGACGAAACCTTCGTATAAAATCGGTGGTAAAACTATATATGACTCAACTACACTAGGATATAATGCTTGTGGAATGGATGTTTGCAGATTTTCTGGAAAATTAAGACCTGAGAATTTCCAAAAATTTATAAATAGCACAGAAAACGAGAAGAATTTTTATAAGTTATTTTTGATCCTCCTAACATCGTCAGGTTCTAATCCTGACGCCGTCAGGTTATCCTGACAGAAACTGGTCTGCTGCGCTTTCCTGGAAAAATTTTGGAAAAATTACACCTTTAAAATCTGGAAAATTTCCTGCAAAACATCCATTATGACTCGATACAAGCATTTGACTCTAACAAACACACATATATATCAATTTCATTAATTGTAGTTCTCATGTTCACGTTCTTTTAAAAACGTGTGTAATCCTCCTTACACTTATCCTTTTTGTAAAATACCTTTATATGTAATTAAGACGAGGTTAAAGACAAAATAAAGCATTTTCACAAATTCAAACATGAGAACATACAATAATGAAAATATATATGACACACAAACAAGCAAACAATTAAGCATGTGTTGCCTCCCACAAAGCGCTTTTCTTTATTTATGAGTTTTGTAGCTAGATTCGAAGTCGTGCTCCTACGTGACTTCATTGCCGTTCTTATTTTCTTTCATTAAGCCTTCATCATAAGGTTGTAAACGTTGTATGCTCACCGTGAATTCTCTTCCAACATCGTCTAATATGATAACGGTTTCACTTTTTAGATTAGTTTCTTTCACCGCATAGGGTCCAAACCATCTTGGCTTATTCCTTCCTCTTAATGCTTTTATTCTTGATTTATACAAAAGCACATTTTCTCCATTCAAAAATTCTTTAGGGTTCTTTTGAGGCTGTGGCTTTGTCATGTACTTATTCTCTAATTTTTTTTATCACGTTTCCACAATGTTGCATTTAACCCTTGACCCACGAAATCTCTAAGCCCTCTTTCCCATTCATTAATTTTCTTCTTAACAATATTATTGGAGACCTGCGAATTCTTATCATTTATTTTCTCCATAATCTTCAAAGGGTATCTCAGAACAATAGGTATCCTAATTTTTCCTTTCCCACTTTTGAGTATCATGATACCCTCACGGCATTTGATGGTTGAATTGGCGGTTGCCAGAAAAGGTGTTCCAAGAATTAATGGCATGTTTCTATCTTCCTCAATGTCTATGATCACGAAGTCTACCGGATAGACAATATTGGTCACCTCATTTAAGACATCCTCTGCTATTCCTACGGGATAAACATATGCGTGATTTGCTAAGGAAAGTCTATGATTGGTCTTGATTGACTCCTCCTTAGTCAACTTACTATAGACTGATAGCGGCATTATGTTTACATCGGATCCTTGATCGGCTAAGGCATTTATATTCTCGATGTAGCCTATGCTACATGGTATTACGAAGTTTCCTGATATCTATTGTTTCTTAGTAACTGGTTTTCCCAGAACCAACTCGTACATAAGTCCCATAGGCATGGTGTCATATTCTTCTTCTTTTATTTCACCTAAAAGGGCCTTCCTAAGAACCTCATTGTACCTAAAGTTGTTTACTTGGTTAAAAATTGTTTTCTTATTGATCTCATGCTTAAGATAGTATTCAATGATCTTAGGTTCATTATCAATCGCAGCCTCATCCTTGTCCTTACTATCCTTACTGCTCTCAGTCTCCTTCTTCTCAGCTACTCCACCCTCATCGGAAACAATGGAAATGGCGTTAACAAACGAAGTGGGGGAAGCGTGATCATCGTTTCTCACTAACACCTTCTCAGGAACCTTCGTCTTTGTGTACTCTTTCACCAAGTTCATCATCTCCGTCATTTTTGCGTGCATTTCTTCCCTTTGCCTATAAACCTCTTCTTCAAATTTGGCTAATCTTTCTAAATGGGTTGCCATGTATTCTCTCATTTGTGCCTTGAAGCTTGGTGATAATGGAAATGGAGAGGTAGAACGGAAGCGTCATACGGAATTGGGATTTTGTTCACGGCTTGGTGATTCAGAGAGAGGTGTTGGGTGGTTGGCGGAGTTAATGGAATTAACCGTTGCTCGATGGATTGGTCTAGGTACTCTCTTTTGCCTTTCAATCAGATAGTCGATCCTTCTCTCAAGAGCACTAACTTGCTCATTAGTAATGTTGGAAGGCTCATGAGGAATTGATATGGCATTAACCATTCTTACGGGGGTTTCATGAGATTCACTCCAATTTCTGTAGCTTTGATTGGCAAGCTCTTCTATTATATCCCATGATTCTTCTGCGTTGAAATCATTGAGCCTTCCACCGGCTGCTCGATCAATGGATCGCTTGGTGAGGAAGTTGGCATGATCGTAAAAGATTTGTACTTGAAGCCAAAGATCAATGCCATGATGAGGGACTTTATGGAGCAAGTCCTTGAATCGAGTCCATGCCTCGTAGAGAGATTCGCCTTGATGTTGTTGGAACGTCAAGATATCCTTCCTAAGTTTAGTAGTTCTCCCCGGTGGGAAAATTTGGGCAAGGAAACGAGTGGTGAGATCATCCCAACTTGAGATGCGTCTGGCGGGAAGTCGCTCAAGCCAATTACTAGCTTGGTCCCTGATGAGTGTGCAAATACTCATCATTTTTATACCGTTTAGACTGCAAAAACATCTGAAAACACTCAGAAATGCATCAAAATGATGAAAATATCACAAATAAGTGTTTTATGTGTTTTAAATGCAAAAATATCAAAAACAAATGAAAAACGTATCAAGTTTGCATAATTGGCAGTTTTAGTCCCCCAAGTTTCAAAAGTTGTCAAATATAGTCCCTGGATATTCAAAACTTGTAAAATATCATTTTAAGTCCTTAGGGATTCATGAGTTGTCAAAATTGGTCCTTGAAGTTTAAAAATTGCAAAATTACAACTTAGGTCCCTAAACTTTGGAAAATGACATAAATGGTCATTGGATTTATAAAAATGGAAAATAATCAAATATGGTCCTTGTACTATTAAAGTTTGGCAGAATTGGTCCTTATTATATCTTTGGAATGTTGGCAGTTTTGGCCCCTCAAAAATACAGAAATTACATGATTAGTCCTTGTGCTAACTTAAAACCAAATGAACCCTTGTATTATTATTAATCCGAAATCCAATCCAGTCCAATAACAAACCCAGCCCAACCCTTTTAAATAAAACCGGTTCAAATCCCATTCCCTCCCAAAACCAGCATCACTGTTCACACTCTTCACCATCACCTGTTAAACCAAAACCACCATGGTTTCTCACCACCTCCTTTCCACCTCACCCCTAACAGCTGTATACCAACCCCCCTCCACCTCTACATACAACCAAGAAGCATTAAATGCAAGAAACCTGCTATTAAGACTTTTCCCGCCAAAAGTGACAAGTGTACGAATGTGATGATTTGGATGGATCCAATGGCTGAGAAATGGTGGGAAACAATCAGAGGTCGACAAAGATAAAAAAGAAGTCAATAAATATCAAGAACGAAGCAGTGTGTAGAGGAATGTAGTATAATTTTAGTTTAGGTATGTCGAACTAGTTAATTTTTAATTTCCAGTGTTTAATTAAGCTTCCAAGTACTTTCTTATGTAATTTCAGTGTATTATAAACCCTTTTTCAGTATTTAATTTCAAGAACGAATTTATCTTATGCAATTTGCAATTTCAAAATATCAAGTTCATGTGAATGATTATTTGTAGTTGATGTTATGCAATTATAAGCTCCCATATAAGCTTTAACAAGCTCAGTTTAGCTTATTACTTACTCAGAAACTCACTTACTCCAATTTTATTCTCAAAATTATCTTAGTCAACAAAAGTCAACTGTGGGATTGAATTAATGATGCAGAGCTGGAAATGGGGTGATAATGAGTTGAAATTTGGTTTGAAATCAGTGTAGGGTAGTGGTTATTGATTACTTGTTCTTTGGCAAACCATAGTGGCTAAGGATCCAAGTGAGTTTAATTCTCAAACTGAGCTATTAAATATTCTGTTTCTGTTATGATTAATTGTTGTTTCTGCTATTTTTAGTCATTATCCAGTAGTTAGAATATAGATTTATTACCATTATTGAATAGATCAGAGCATAGGCTAGGATAAGTTTTAAATTTGCTTGTTTAAGTAGTGTTTGGATTAGAGTATTAATCTGAATTAGAGGAAGATTTAGTGGTTAGTTGTTATTGCATTAGTCTCATATAGGTAATTTCAACCCAATTAGATCATAATTTTGCATCCTAGAACTAATTTAGTCATAATCACTTCAAATCTGTCTTAGGATTATATCTGTTAAAATTTTAGAAATCATAAGCTTCATTTAGGTTGAAAACAGGTTAATCTAGCTATAATTGGTTACAAATCATCATTTTATAAAGATCTCAGTTCATAAAATTGATTCAAATCTCATAAAAGTCAACTTACTAGTTTATTCTAAAAAGTCAAATTGTCCTAGTTGCAGTTTTTGAATAAAATTTAGAATTTTACTGTGTATTTATTGTTAAGATTTAGCTTAAATCCTTTTGGGATAGTAAAGTTTAGCTGCTAAACTTAATTAGAAAAATACTAGTTTACCTCTACTCAGCTTATTAATAGCTTATTCATTAGCTTATTTTAAGTCCTTTTCTGAAAACATGCCCTGTGCACAGTTTATATAATCCATTTCACAAGCTTCTCACAAGCTCATTAATGAAACCCACAGTAAGAGATATAGCTTTTTGGATAGCTTAAATGGTATACTAGTTAGTCCAAGTGTTTATTTCAAGTTTCTAGCTTATTACAGTGTTTAAAATCAAGCTTTAAAGTACATAGAAAACTCAAAAAGCATATTGTGTACCAGTTAAGCTTAAGCTTATTTAGATTTTGATAAGTGCTTATTTCCAAGTATTTATGCTTTTTCACTTTCCATTTTGGCTTATTAACAGGTGCTTAGCTTATTTTCAGTTCATTTGCTTATTCATTAGCTTAAATAGCCACTTGGCTAAAACATAGTGCTTATTCATTTTTTTTGTGAACTGTTAAGTATAATAAGCTCAAACTGAGCTTATTAGTGGTTTTTAGAAAAAGCTATAGTTTTGAAAATTGCTTATTTCCTTGTATTTAATAAGTTCCAAAAAGAAAAATCCAAAAAAAAAATAGTTTGCAAAAAGACAGTGCTGGGATTCGAACCCTGGCCACCCAGCTCACCACACAACACACTCACCAACTGCCCTTGGGTCTTTTTCTGGTTTATCTTTTCAATACTTAATATATAACCCTTTTTAGTTCATTAAGCTTATACGAGCTTATTAGCTTATTTTCAGCTTATTTAATCTAGCTTTTTCAACTTTTGTATTTTTCTTAACTTTGTATTAGTATAAAGTAATTTATAAAAAAGTTTCAGATTTTTCTTAATAGTTTTAGTATTTTTAATCATTTATTTAGTCTAAAATAGTATTTAATTCATAATAAAAAATATAAAAGTAATAAAAATATAATTCTTTTTTCTAAAATTTTCTTTTGTCATATAGGAAGTAAGAAAATTGTTTTTACATTTGTAGGACTTTTATTTCACAAATTTTACGTTTTTGCTTGCGCACTCACGTAATTTTTATACTTAACGTACGTTTTTATTTTAAGTAACGTTTTTAGATAATTTAAGTTTACGTTTTAATTAAAATAGTTTATTTAAGTTATTTTGTTTTATAAATCATAGAAAAACATCATTGTAAAAATAGTGATAGCGTTTATTTAATATATTTTAGCTTTTTAATTTTCTTTAATTTGCATTTAAGCCCCTGTAATTTACAAAACTTTTCTTTAGGTATAAATATTCCAAAATCCTTACTGATCACTATCCTTAGTGATTATTCGACATCTGTCTGTGTTAAACACCATTCATCCTCCGTGGGACTTAACGACCCAGGAATCCACTATATTCCTCTGATCTTCATTGCATTTGTTTCTGAGCTGTTTTAAGTTTATTACGGTTGACCATTCACAAGTGGTTAGCTTGTGTGATTAAACTTGACTGTTTGGAAGCCAACCAGTCCCGTAGAGAGAATTGGAAGAGACGCAAGCGCGTTGTCTCCCGTGTGATAGCATCAAGGTCGATGGAATCAAAGATTTTAAGGAAGTCCTTGAGATGCTGATTAGGATCTTCGGAACGAAGTCCATGGAATACACATCCGTTTTGCACCAACCGGATGGTGTCGGATCACAGGGCTGTAGTTTGAGCTTGATCGGGGAGCTCAATGGTGTTCCTATAGCCTTGGTGGCTTGGTCTAGAGTATTCACCAAGAGTATGGCCTCTTGGCGGGTTATCACCTTCCATGATGAAAAGTGATGGGATTACTAACAAAGTTACGAAGAAGGGGGATAGACTACAAGGAAGCTAAAAATGAGAAAAAATCTTACTTGATAGGAATCAAGCAAGGGAACCTAAACGAGATAGAAATCCAACTAGCTATTCTATTCTCCGGCAGCGGCGCCAAAAACTTGACGCGCGTACAAGGCGCGTTCGGGATCAAAGGAACTTCATTTTCATCGAGTAAGTTTTTCAACACCCTAGGCAGTGAACCTAATCGTTGTAGTGTAGTATTGGGTAAGCCTCGGGTATTGATATCGTTCTCTAAGGGAGTAGGAATGCTAGTAAGAAGTGTACTACGCTAAGGTTGAGGTTGAGGAAGATTCTTTTTTATCTTTTTATATTTTTTAGAAAGCTAGGGGTAAAATCTCGGGGTTTGGATTTGGGGGTGGTACTTCTACCGATTACTCTCCTATCTAATTATCTAACTACGAGTAGTCTTATGTCTATTGATGTGTGCTCGTATGATGATTAAAAATGTGTCTACCTAGATACTATTACTCCATAGTCATCTTTTATTGGTGGTTGAATTGTCACGTCCTTATTCTTAACGCGTTGTGTTTTCTAAGGTCGTAGGGTGTGCCTTTTTCCCTAACTCTTTCAGACTACCTTAAGGTTATCGCCTACAAAATTCTCTAAGATTCATAAACTAACTGTAAGGTTATCTTTGAATGTTTAGCCTACGAAATCCGCTAGGTGATTTATAAACTAAGGTTCACAAAGATTACTCAAGAATTCAAACACAACGATGGTCTAATTGCACTCCTAAGCCAATTACAATTAAGATAAGAGACAAGCAGTCAATAATTAATAACTAGGTTTCATAGATCTAAGCAAACACACAAGAAATTTAGCCGGACATGTTAAACACGTAAGCATACACACATTCAATGGAAGACATAATGAAATCAATGAAGTAAAACACTTATCTTGATGTAAAATAGGGTTTGAGAACCCTAAGATACTGTCCAAGTCGGATTACAAACATTTAAGGTTTTTAATCCACAAGTCTACCTCTCAAAATTCTGAAAATTTGATTTCTATATATAATTTTACACTTGCGACGGCGTCGCCTTATAGGTAGGACGCCGTCAGATCGCCGTCATTAGGGTTTCGTCTTGGCCAAGTAATAGTTGGGACGGCGTCACGTTGTAGTTGTGACGCCGTCGGGCTTCTGTAGTGACGTCGTCTGATTCTGGATCTAGGTCGTCTGGGATGAAAAGTCTTCGTGACGCCTTTCCTCTTCAAAGCCTGACGCCGTCAGGTGTATTTTAGCAAAAAGTCTACTAAGCCGTTAGAGATTTTAATTAGTATAAAGGGACGGGGTCGCCTTTTGATTGGGACGTCGTCAGGTTCAATTCCAGCAGCTTGAGTGTCTTCGATCTTGACTTAGCCATTTTCTTCATATATTCACTCATTTTCGTCCAAAAAATGCATCATTCCAGCATTTTGCTTCCACGGGATTGCACACATTACGAATTTGAATTAAAGTTAAAAATAATTAATGTAAAATGAATACGATTAATTATTACACAAAACCGACTAATGATCGTTAAAGATTTAACGGAAAAATGACTAACAGTCGTTAAATGTAAAGAGAATGACTAATAGTGAAACTGTTATAAAAGGAAAAGATTTGGGTGTCCCCCTGTGATTATGAACGTTTTTGGGAGGGTTTTTTTAACCCAAAACCCTAACTTTTTCCCAAAGTTTTCCATTCAGTATATAAGCAAACATAGGGTAAGAGTTTAGGGTTAACTTTTGTGCACACATATTAACCTAAGCTCCACTCTTTTTCTCTCTTACGTAATCGGCCGAACACTCTAATTTATTAGGGTCGTGGTTTTTGTTTTTCCATTAAAACAAAGGTTTGTGTTAGATCTAGCAATCGTTTTAACTCGTAGTTAATTCGTGTGTACAAGAACGTGGTTGTAACACATTATTGTTACACCAATTTGGTTTGAGTTATAAAACGGTAAGGGATAACTCGTTAAACCACTTTGTCATGTTTGTTAAAGAGATCTAACCTAATTGCAAGAGATATGTTACGCATTTACTTTTCAGTTTATTAGTTGCAATTATATGAAGTTTTCCGCTGTGTACGCTGTGATGTCTAAATGTTATTATTTGTTATCATGTTTCTTAACCTCAACAGTGGCATCACGAGCCTTGTATAATGAGTAATTAATTGCTGAAACGCATAAAACAAATAAATTGTATTGTGTTATTAATTGTATGTGTAGATCTAGGGTTTGCAAAACTTAAACCCTAATTTTTTGGGGGGACATTTTTTTGTGCCCTAATTAGGGTTTTGTAAACATTGTTTTTAATTGGATTAGACAACTCTAGGTTGTATGCAATTTTATGTGTATTAAATTGTGTGACTCTTGTTTAATTGCATTAATTGTTAAGTGTAATTTATGTCCATGATAAATACATGCATGTTTTGTCATGGATCTTTTTTATTGTATGCTTTAATTGGTTAAGTGATATACACTAATTTTTGATAGATCTAAAATTGGGGAAGACCTCAATCATAATTATTATTAAATCAATTATGTGTTATGTGGTATATATTTAATTTTGACTTACGCAATTGATGAATCGATGCATGTGGCTCACCTTGTACATTGATGAAAACGGGTGAAAGTCTTAATTAGACATATACATATTGACTGATCTAGAATTTATTATTAATATGATTTATCAAAAGGTTTGCATGTGGCTATTTGATATGTATGATTAATTGTTAAGTTATGTATTCATTGTTTATATGTTTATTTTTAAATACTTGCTTGTTTGTTTTGTGTAACAAGGGTATTTTTATAAGAAAAATAAACTGATCTAAACAACGGTGAAACATGTGTTTTTAAGCATAGTAATCATAACCGTTTAATTGATTGATGTTTATGCACAAAATAGTTAGAACGGCTCACCCATTATTGACAAATTAAAAGATGAGTACAAGGTTGGTACGCATTAATCCATCAACCTGTTGGTTCTTTTTCTGTGACCTTAAAGATGAGGGTATTTAATATGCTTTGCGCTAACCTAATTCTCCGCTCGTTTGTGCGTCTTAATGGAGCTACCAAGTATTTCTATGAATGTGCATAAAATCTTAAGGGTGAATTGACCTTAAATTCTACGCGCCACTTTTGTGGTAATTATCCGAATAACTTGGGTCTTATGACTCATGAAGCAGTAGGATATAGTGGTAATTAAAGGTAATTCTTTAATTAGTTTACCAATACCTCGATTAAAGTTTGATGATGAAAAGCTTAAACATTAAAACAAGGATATAACTGTTTTAATAAAAACTTATGCTACGAAGATGAATGCATGACATTTTTGTACATATTTGATTTGACACCAAAATCAAATTTATTACCCTTAATTTAAGTTATATGCCATCCAATGAAACGGAAACACCTGAGATTACCTTTTATTTGCGTGATAACGTGATTTAGATCGTAATCAAAGGGTAAAATATCCACGTGTCGTGAGAACGGGCATGGATGATTTTTCAGTTTCTTAAGTTGGACAACTTAAGTGAGTTTTGTAGTGAGAACTGGCAACTCAAGGCATAAGATGGGGATAAAACATGCTTACATTGCAACTGTTGTTGGCTATATGTAAATCCCATAAATCTAGGAGCTTGCAATTTGAAAATTGGCAATTGAGGTTCGACTCGTACCATTTTGAATAATTTCATTATCTCAAGGCATAAGATGGGGATAAAACATGCTTACATTGCAATTGTTGTTGGCTATATGTAAATCCCATAAATCTAGGATTACAATTTGAAAATTGGCAATTGAGGTTCGACTCGTACCGTTTTGAATAATTTCATTACTAGCAGATCAACTGATGTGATGAAACCATGTCAACTTGGATCCTAGCTTTCAGTGAAAATTAAATGGTTATATGTTTATGAACCATGGGTATTTAATTTTCTTGAAAAGGTTAATTATCGAAAATACTAAAATTGAATTTTGTAATTTTTTTGAATGTATTAATGCAACATTTAACCGTAAACGTGGTTTAGTCTTTTATTAGTAAATTACATTCTGCTTTCAAACAAATGTTTGATCGAGAATAATTTACCAAAAAGACAAACAAAGTCTCTTTTCCATAGGAGAAGAATGAGACTCAATCCTATTCCTTTTCATGAATGAGAAAAGTATAATCGGAACATTTGAATTATCTAAATTCTAATGTAACTCATAGCAATGAATTGCACATCTCATTTTCCATAAATATTTCATTACCCTAATTTGGTGAATGAATCCTTTTGTAACAAACATGACTTTTTGTTAACTGGAAAATATGTATATGAGTTACTAAATTAGAAGCTAGACTAATTACCGCAAAAATTGGTAAAAGGCAAACTAGCATATTTATCTAGTTGTTTTGTTTTAGCCTTTAAAGGTGTTACATACCAGTATGGGGATGGTAGGCCTGTTAAGGAAGAAATTGCATACCCAATTTTTCAAGTTAATAACATTGGTGGATAACCCATCATTCATAGAGTAGAATACAGCTTTTAGTACCTTAGTAATGATTACGTATGGTTCTTCAAAGGTGTAGGAAAGTAAAAAGCAAGAAAGTTGTTTTCATTGATTGTGAAACACTTACAATGTTGTCAAATTCAGTGGGAGCATTGTGTTGCATTACTGAATAAGAAGTTGTTATATTGATTTCTAATTCAGTGGGAGCTACAAGCCTTATTTCCTGTGTGGTAACCCAGATTATCTTCAAAGAGGTAGGCACTTATGTTTTTAAGGATAGTCATGTGCGTTTCCTTACTAATCAATATAGTCCTACATCTACTTGTTATATCTATGACACAAATCATATTAATAAAATAAAAAAATGTTTGTCGTGTTGTTTATCTGCTATATGATGTTGTTACATGCACAAGTGGGAGAGATTTTTATTGTGTGCAAGGTACAACACATATAAAGATGATTTAAATGGATTCTCTTGACTGCAAGGTAAGAGAGTAACGTTCTAATAGGAATTATACATTTAAATGTGTATGATTGCCCTATTAAGAACATGTGTCAAGATGATAACCAAGACTACTTTAAATATTTATGTCATTAAATATTTAAGAAACACTTGTAATTACAATTTACGTTACGTGAGAACGTGAACTAGATTGTAGCCCAAGGTAAAATATTCACGTGTCGTGAGAACGAGCATGAATGATTTTGCAGTTTCTTACGTTGAACATTTCATGGAATGACATAATTAAATGAAGTAATCTAATACCACTTTGAAATAAGTATTTATGTATTCGTTGAATGACTTAAATATATGTAGTAAATATTAACTTGAAATTATTAATTGAAACCCGATGTGGTGTTCATAATTACTTTAATTATACATGTTTATGATTTCTTTGTAATGTCACAAACATGAAGTCTTTTAATACAAGACTTACAATATAAAGTAAGACGTTAACTTGCTATGTTTTAAGACATATGCATGAAGTCAATGAGTTGATCAATGACTTATAATGTATACTGGGATTATAACTGTTATGTCTTTTGACTTGGTCAAGAATACTTGTGTTATAATGCATGCAATTGACTTGGTAATTCTATTGTATCATTAAGTTTTACTTTGTTGGTAAATAGGTAAGCCAAAGAGTAGATAGTTATCTTAAATATTGTTAGATTATATTACAATATTAATTCTAATAAAATATCATAGTTTTATGGTATGTTCAGTTAGAAGAATCAAAATTTATTGGCATTGTTTGATTCAAGATAACTATAGTTTCTTCCAAAAGTTATCAAGGTTAGTAGATTGAGTATAGATTGAATATACTCTGTTAATACAAATATCGTCATTAAACGTTATTTATATTTTTGATCTTTGCCTAAGTTTTGTTAACGACAAAAGTAAATTTAATTTATAAAAGCTTAAAGCTTGTCAAGTTCATTAGATATTAAAACAAGCTTTCTCAAACAATATATTCATCATTCAAGTATTTACATTTATGATTAGTAACATCTTGATATGACTCTAATCATTATGTATGATAGTAGTTTGTAGAATGTGTTAGGTTCTTAAAACCAAACACTACTTAAGCATTTGCATATTTCTATTAATAGTAATACAACATGTTGACATCATGTATTACATCATGGAGATCATTGGAAGATTCCATTAGATATTTTGTGAAGATTTGTACTCTTCATATCTTGCACAATCTTACTTAGATAGAGTTGACTTTAGGCAAGATTTGATATCTTGACTGTCAGACTGGCGGTACCAATTTGGTACACGGGCGGAACCCTTTTAAGGGGTCCGCGGTCCGTGGACGCTCCTGTCCAAATTGGCTATAAATAGCAATGCCAAGCCAAGTAGTTTTTCATCCCTTTCTAACATACTCTCATACATATCTTCTCTCTAACCTTTCTAACTCAGTTTCATATCATATTAGTGATCTCTTTTGTAGCAAAGAAGATCAAGTCATATTCAAGCTTCAACGAGAAGTTGGAAGTCTTGTTTATTTAGTGTTGTATGATCTAGTGTTGATCCATACTTCATTGTTGTATCAAACCATCATAATCTTGTGAGTGTGAGTGGTTAGTATTTTAGTCCTCAAAATACATTGTGTGTGGGAGTAGTTGTACCCTTGGAAAGAACTCGACATCTAGCTTAGTGTCGGAAAATAGTGTAAGCGAAGTGTAAAGGTTTTCTCCGCCGGTGAAAGGAGCTTGTTGACTAGTGAAGTTAAACTCTCGAGTGTGAGACTCGGGGAGTGGAGTAGGGCAAGGAAAAAGAGTCCTTGTAGGCCGAACCACTATAAACAACTTGTTGTGGTTTGATCATTTCTTTCCTTACTTACTTATTACATATTGCTTGCATATTTCATTAACATACTTAAGATCAATATTAATTGATCTTTCAATAAGTTTCAAAACAAAGTTTTTAATCGGTAAACTATTCAACCCCCCTTCTAGTTTTCTACAATTGGTACCAGAGCCTCGTTGCTCAAGAATTTCTAAAATAACTTGTATTTTATAAACTTGAAACGATCCATGGATTCTGAAAACTTTAAAGAAGGGCAATCTATGCAAAGACCACCACTCTTTGAAACCAATGGATTTATCTATTGGAAAAACCGTTTTGAAACATATGTAAAATCAAAAGATATAGATTTTTGGTTTATTATTGTTAAAGGAGATTTTAGTTCTACAACAAAGGATATTTCCGTTGATGAACAAAAGAAATTAGTTGCTAAAAATAATGAAGCTAAAATGATGCTTTATAATGCTTTACCTAGAAAAGAATATGAAAGAATTTTTATGTGTGAAACCGCCAAAGATATTTGGGAATCTTTAATTGTTACACATCAAGGTAATTCACAAGTCAAGGATAACAAAATTGATCTTCTTGTTCAACAATATGAACAATTTGTTATCCCTGAAGATGAAACCATTGATTGTGGCTTTGCTCATTTTAACACTATCATTACATCACTTAAAGCACTTGATGAATCTTTTCGTAGTAAGAACTTTGTCAGGAAATTCCTTAGAGCACTCCATCCCAAATGGAGAGCTAAAGTGACCGCTATTGAAGAATCAAAAGATCTCTCAATAATGTCACTAGACGAGCTAATTGGCAACCTCAAAGTTCACGAAATGGTAATGGAAAAAGATTCAGAGATCATCAAAGGAAGAAAGGAGAAGATCAAATCCGTTGCTCTTAAAGCAAAGGCGGAATCAAGCGATGATGGTGAATCTTGTTCCGATAGTGAAGATGAGGAGTATGCCATGGCCGTTAGAGATTTCAAGAAGTTCTTTAGAAGAAGAGGAAAGTTTGTAAGACAACCTCGAGAAGAAAAGAAGCCATTCCGAAAAGATCGGGATGATAAGAAGATCAAAGGTGAAAGAAAGTGTTTTAGATGTGGTGATGCAAGTCATCTCATAGGAGAATGTCCCAAGCCACCTAAGAGCAAAACTCAACGAGCTTTTGTAAGTGGTGCTTGGAGTGATAGTGAAGACGATGAAGAATCAAGCAAGGAAGAGATCGCTCTAATGGCACATGAGTCAAATGAGGTACTTTCCGACTCTTCTTATTCTTCTATAGATGATGACACCTTGCAAAAACAATATAATCAATTGTGTGAGCTAAGTCTAAAAATCATAACTAAAAATAAATTTCTAAAAACTAAAAAGGAATTTTTGGAAAATGAGGTATATGAGTTAAAAGAAAAAGCAAAACGACTTGAAAAAGGAAAAGCAAATGACAATGATTGTAAATCATGTCAAGAGCTTAATCTTGAAATAGAAAAACTAAAGCTCACACAAGAAGTTTTAATAGAAAATAATTCTAAGTTTAAAAGGTTTAACAAAAACATCGCTATTGCCGATGAAATAGTTAAAATCCATAAAACACCAGGAGACATGAATGGGCTAGGTTTTAATGAAGTATTAATTCCTAAGAGTCAAAACAAAACGGCCGAAAAGGACGAACATTCTGTCAAAACTGCTGCTGTACAGCACGGACCAGACGGAACCAAAAAAAGGGTTCCGTCCGTTGTGCAAAATGGTACCGCGGGTACTTCAGCAGAACAGAATGTTCGCAATACGGACCGTACTGAATTTGTTAAAATAACAAAGAAAACCAATGATAATGTTAAACTAAAACCAGCCATTATATCAGGAGTAGGACTTATTAAAAATGAATTTAGATCAAAAACTACTCAACAACGACATAAAACTTATTTTGCCAAACGCCCCTTTCCTAAGAGCAACCACAACGTTCAACCTAACTACCAACACAACGGTTGGAATCAAAACTTTCCTAGACCATATCAAACTCCAGATTACATGCCATGGAACCCTTATCCATCATTTCCATACATGAATCAAATAAATGGTATGTTTAACCCAAACGGACCCATGAGATATTGGGGACCAAATGTTTGAGTTATTTGCTTCTTAGGTATGTTTGAAAGTTGGATGGAACCTGACGAATGGATAAAAGATAGTGGATGCTCACGACACATGACGGTCAACAAAAGTCTCTTCTCATCATACCAAGAGTATGACGGAGGTAATGTCACTTTCGTTAGCAATCTCAAAAGCAAAATCATTGGCAAAGGTACGATTGCTCATAACTCTCTAACTATTGAAAATGTTGCTCATGTGGATAGGTTAGGATTTAATCTACTTAGTATTAGCCAACTATGCGATAAAAAGTATAAAGTACTATTTGATGAAAATGGTAGTAAAATACTAAAAGATGGTATCACCATAGCTAAAGGAGTTAGGAAAAATAACATATACGTCATGAAAATAGATAAAACATATAATGACAAACTTTGCCTAACAACATTAGACGATAGCTCATCTCTTTGGCATAGACGCTTAGGTCACGCTAATATGAGACTTATACAAAACCTATCTTCAAAAGAGTTAGTTAGGAATTTGCCAAAACTAAAATATGACCAACACTTTTGCGACGCTTGCAAAATTGGTAAACAAACACATAGTAGTCACAAATCTAAAAATATGGTATCTACATCTAAGTGTCTAGAATTATTACATATGGACTTGTTTGGACCGTCCGCTATAAGAAGCTATGGAGGCAACTTATACACTTTGGTCATAGTAGATGATTACTCAAGGTTTACTTGGACATTATTTTTGAAAACCAAAAATGAAGCTTTTGATAAATTTGAAATACTTAGCAAGAAAATTCAAAATCTTCTAGGTGTCAAAATTGTGTCGATCCGAACGGATCATGGTCGTGAATTTGACAACGAAACTCAATTTGGAAACTTTTGTGATGCAAATGGTATAACACATAACTTTTCGGCTCCACGAACACCTCAATCAAATTGAGTAGTAGAACGTAAAAATAGAACAATTCAAGAAATGAGTAGAACAATGCTTAATGAACAAAACATTCCTCAAAAGTTTTGGTGTAACGCCGTTGACACTTCTACATATATTTTAAATAGAGTCCTAATACGTCCTTTCCTAAACAAAACACCATATGAACTTTATAAAGGTAAAAAGCCAACATTAGGATATTTTAAAGTCTTTGGTTGTAAATGTTTTATTCTTAACACTAAGGATTATCTCACCAAGTTTGACCCAAAGTCTTATGAAGGTGTATTTCTTGGTTACTCTCAAACTAGTAAAGCTTACATTGTCCTAAATAAAGAAACAATGATAGTCGAGGAATCGTTGAACATAACATTTGACGAAAGTCCACCTCCCTCTAAGACATCACCTTTGGTAGATGATGACTTAGTTGAAAGTCAAATAATTGAAAGTCAAATTGATAATAACAAGGAAGATGAACCATTAAATAAGGAAATTATCAACATAAAAGAATCTAAAAGTCATCCATTAGAAAAGGTCATAGGAAAACTTAATCAAAGAACCTTAAGATCACAAGCTCAAAATCAAAGTAATCATTTTTGTTTTGTATCCACCATTGAACCAAAAAACCATAAATGAAGCAATAAAAGATGAATCATGGGTAATGGCCATGCAAGAAGAATTAAACCAATTCGTTAGAAATGATGTTTGGAAACTAGTTCCAAAACCCAAAGATCAAACTATAATTGGAACAAAATGGGTCTTTCGAAACAAAATGGACGAAAATGGTATAGTATCTAGAAACAAAGCTAGGCTTGTTGCACAAGGTTATAATCAACAAGAAGGAATTGACTATGATGAAACTTATGCACCGGTAGCTAGACTTGAATCTATTAGAATATTACTTGCTTATGCATGTGCTTATGATTTTAAATTATTTCAAATGGATGTTAAAAGTGCTTTTCTTAATGGGTTTATTAACGAAGAAGTGTATGTTGCTCAACCTCCCGGTTTTACCGACTTTGAGAAACCACATCATGTCTTCAAACTCAAGAAAGCATTATACGGCCTTAAACAAGCACCTAAAGCTTGGTACGACCGTCTTAAGACTTTTCTTATTGATAAAAAATATACTATGGGATTAGTAGATAATACTCTTTTTACTAAGAAAAAGGAATCGCAAATTATTATTGTTCAAATATACGTTGATGACATTATATTCGGATCAACTTGTCAAGAACTATGTAATGATTTCTCTAAAATCATGCATGACGAGTTTGAAATGAGTATGATGGGTGAGTTAAACTTCTTTCTAGGACTTCAAATTAAGCAACTAGAAGATGGTATTTTCTTTAATCAATCTAAATATATAAAAGACATGCTTAAGAAATTTGGTCTTGAAGATTCCAAACCAACTAAAACACCCATGTCCTCGGACACTAAACTCACCAAGGACGAAGAAGGTGAATCCGTAGATAACACTAAATATAGAGGAATGATTGGTAGCCTTCTCTATCTTACGGCTAGTAGACCCGACATTATGTTTAGTGTTTGTCTATGTGCTCGCTTTCAAGAAAACCCAAAGGCATCACACTTAGAAGCATTAAAAAGGATTTTTAGATATATTAAGGGAACAACGTGTTTAGGATTATGGTATCCCAAAGGAACGGGTATAGAAACCATAGTGTATGCCGACTCGGATCATGCCGGTGATTATGTCGATAGAAAAAGTACAAGTGGTATTTGCACTTTTGTTGGACATTGTCTCACCTCATGGTTTGCAAAGAAGCAAACGGCTTTAGCCATCTCTACTACTGAAGCCGAATACGTCTCAGCCGGAAAAGCATGTCAACAAGCTCTTTGGATGAAGCAAGCTCTCGTAGACTACGGAATTCATCTCAACGACATTGTGATACTTTGCGACAACAAAGGAGCCATCGATCTCAGCAAGAATCCCGTTCAACATGCTCGTACAAAGCACATTGAAATCCGTCATCACTTTCTTCGCGACAATGTTCAAAAAGGAAACATTTCAATCGAGAAAGTATCCTCCGAAGACAACATTGCCGACATCTTTACTAAACCTCTTAAACGAGAACCTTTTAATCTTCTTAGACTTGGTTTAGGGTTAATGGAACCAGGCATGTAGGATAAACATAGCCTAAAACATTAGAATAGTCAAACCAAAACAATTTTGTCTTGTTTCTGCTACTGTAGCCACGGCACCAAACGACAACACGGACGGAACCAAAAATTTGGTGCCGTCTGGTCCGTGGTGTCTACAGAAGCAAAACAGCTTTATACATAACATCTTCTTCCTCACAACCCACTTTACCAAAACGTGTAAAACTTAAACCAAGCTCATTATTGTCATCTTCCCACTCACTAATCACTGAAGATAACATCATTGTAAGTATCCTAACTACATTTCATCTCCTAATTCTGAGTCTAGGATTCTTATTTATGCACAAAACTATCACAAATCATTACATGGGGTTTTATGTATGCTTTTATACCAAATATGAATTCAATTGGCAAATTGCATAACTAGTCATTCAAATTAGGTACTACATTATCATATTGCATAAACAAAATCATGTTTCCCACTAATTGATAGATAATAAATATAAGGCCTTATTCAAACAACCAAACACCCCATGTCAAAAGTTTTGAAAAGCTTCTCACTTGTAGGAAAACATTTTTTCATTGCTAATACAAATAGAAACGTTAGAATTTTCATCACTTGCATGCTCTTGAATACTAAAGGTATTGCATAACTAATATGCACTCCCGGGTATATTCAAATATAGCCACATTGAATTTGGAGCATTTGGGTTATCTCATGGTATTTGCCAAACACTCCACTAAAACCATTTTGTGCATAAAATGAGTCGAGATAACCGCAACTCCAAATTGTTTTCATATAGGCACACACTAGAATCAAAAACGTTAAAATAATTTTTTTTAACATGTTAATTCTTGTCCTTAGGAATAACCATGGTAGCCGCAAGATTCTATGATCACAAAGACACTCTTAACTACATTCCCAAACACCACAAAACCAAAGGACTCACCAAGGAACAAGTAGAAATATTTAGGGGTCTAGAATCAAGGTATTTCCACGAGGGTAGAACCATTCACCCATCCTTCCTTGAGCATACCAATCTTCGTGAAGAACTAGCCGCCATTCAATTCGATTGTCTTCTTGACATTGATGAACCAATTTGTCCTAGGTTCGTGTTAGAATTCTATGCTAGTGTGACCGGTTTTAGTGATGAAGATGATGATGAGTTTTGTCTTAGCTTTAGTGATGAAGATGATGATGAGTTTTGACTTCACCATCACTTTAAGTGAATTTGCTAGAGTACTAGGAATTCCCAACCGAGGAACTTGTGTCTACACGGATAAGTGGTCACTCACCGCCCTTGATGCAATCAATGACCGCTCTCTTCCCTACATAACCCGTTTAGCCGATAAGGATGTCATCCGTGAACACCTTTTTAACCCAAAAACGGATACAACCCGAGTAACCCGAAAGGGAAAAGAGGTAGACCGAGATCCATATGGAATGGAGCTCAATGAACTTAAGAACGAATTTAAGAAATGGGAGGAGTTACTTAGAGCAAACGTCATTAGCACCATAGGGAATAGGGATCACATAAACGCTTGTCTTTGCCACATGCTTTACAACTTATCCACCCGACAACCATTCAAATTAGCCTACTACATAGCTAGGAGAATGATTGATATTCCAACTCAAGGATCCGTTGCTCTTCCATACGGGATGCTTCTCACCCGTCTCTATAGAAACTTTGCTCCAATTCCACCAACCCCAAAAGGGATGCACCTTCACTATGATCTCATTCCTCACATCTTTGTGCCTTTGAGTGATGCTCGAGTTGCTAAGACTAAAGGCAAGAGAGCTAAACCTCCAACTCCTTCATCATCATCATCAAATAGCTCCGAGGATGGTCTTCCAAGCTCTCGTCTTCCACCTCAAGAGTATTACACATCTCTTCCCGAGATTGAGAATGAATCAGCAGAATTCAAGCAAACTAAGGGAATGTTCAAGTGCCTTGGTAGGATGATGAACAAGATTTACAAGAAGTTGGACAAATAAGGGTACTTTAAGGAGTGTTTGGAACAATGCATTATCATTAATGTTTGATACTATTTAGTTGTTTTTATTATGTAGGATGATAATATAACTTGAAACAATGGTGTATGCTAACAATCTCATGCAGGGGGATAGCACAAGTATGCTATCAAATTTTACCCTTTCTCACTATATTGTGAAAATCAATAAGCCTTGCTCTTAATCTATGCTCCACTATGTCTACATATGTGTTATTTACTTTTCCTAACTAGAAATGTTTAGTATAACAGGTTTGGAGAAAAATTTCAGGTTTCGGAAATTTCAAGTTTTTTAGAAAAACTCTGTCCAAATTTCAGCACTCCACGGATCAGACGGCACCATTATTTTGGTACCGTCCTTTATGTATTTTGGTACCGCCATATCTGTACAGGCGGACCAGACGGCACCCTTTTTTGGGTTCCGTCAGTGTATGATTTTGGTGCCGTGGATCCTCCAGGTAATTTTCTGAATTTCGACTCTTTCGTGATTCCAAATTATCTTCCATCACTTATAAATCAATCTTAACTAGTTTATACTGTTATTAGAACTAGTATTATTCACTAAGGGATGTAAGAAATCCATTTCCCACCAAAATTCAAAAATTTGAAAAATCCACCCAAGGAGCCCTTTGGCATAAAGGAAGGAACCAAATTTTTGGTACCTTCAAATCCGTGGGTAATCTGAATATTAGGAAATTCCACTCACTAGAACACATTTATTGCATATCTTTTCTTCTTCACTCCATCTTCTTTGTATGGATTGACTTGGTTGATATGACTAGCATTCAACCCACTTCCAAATCATTAAGAACCTCATCTCTTCAATGGTTCAACATCAAATCAAACCTTTTCTCAACAATTTCTTACCTCTATAAATTGAAAGGCTTTACCATGATCATCCTCACACCTTCTTCATTCTCACTACTATCTAGCAAATCAAAACCCAAGTTAAAAATGACTAAATCATCACCAAAACCTTGCAAGAAAACCGCTAGAATGAGCGTAAGGCCTTGTTGTTTTGTTAATCTTAGCTCATCATCCGAATCTTCACCACTCACCATCTCATCTCCCATTAGAGATGATACACACCTTACCTTAGCTACACCTACTTCATCACACATTGTGATCACCACTCCACCACCATCAAAAGCACCTACTTCACCTCCACCGGCACCCATCCAAACATCCAAAACACCATCACCACCTTCACCAAGGTCTCCCACTCTCACTCCTATGGAGTTGTTTTCAACTCCACCAACATCACCAAATCCTTTCCTAGAGGACTTGGAAGACTTGCCTCCTAGGCCAAGTCATCCACCACCATTGTCATCCTTTGGCACCATTGAGCGAATCGCTCATGAATCACCTCGGTCATCCATTGACCCAAACGCCCCATTAGGGCCAAGACCTCTCCTTTTCCACCCCATTCACAAGGACATTCATGGTCCTTTATACGGGGATCATCCACTTCCATCATCAATGTCCCCTCATATTGAGGACATTCCGGAGAGCGTGTGGGATGACAATCCCACTGGAGAGGAGATTCAAGCCAAACTCCACAACCTCCACCAATTCAAAGGCATGGTGGATTCTCACTTAAGTGAGACAATGCAAATGCAAAGTGCTTTGCTTGCATCCATCATGACCACTCCAAACATCCCCAACACCACCAACACATCCACCATTCCACCACCACAACCTCCGCAAACTTTCTACCCTCCAAGGCATGGTTGCTCAACTTGTGAGCAAACGGGTCAAACCGTGGAACGGACCCGGATTATGGTCCATGACTTCCACGAAGAAATGAGGTTCATCCTCAACCACATTCTTGAGCGTCTCAACGCTCTTTCCCATCCACCATCACTTTAGGATGGTTTTTAGAATAATCTTTTACTTGCTTTTTTAGGATAATTTTTAGTTTCTTGTACTAGAAACACATCATTGTGTTCTCTTTTCATGATCTTTACTCATGAAAAATTTTAACTAATGAATGTTGTTTATTATGTTGTTGGTGTCATTACATAGTGTTTGGAAATGCTTGTGAATGATCATTATTACTAACAATTTTTTTTGTAGCTTTACTTTCACAATCCATGTATCTTCTGAAAAATACTTTCAGTTTCTTAAGTGATCAACTACGTACTACAACTGAAAAAGTCTTTCAGTTTAATACGTCAAACTGAAAAAATTCTTTTCAGTTCATAATAGTTACTCCCAAGGACAAACTGAAAATCTTTCAGTTAACATACGTCAAACTGAAAAAGTCTTTTCAGTTTATATTTGTTAAAGGTTCAAGATATAAAAGAGGGGGAAAAACAGAGTTGTTTTTCTTCTCCGATACGCCTTACATTACTCGGGCTCGATAATAGAGGGGGAACAAGTTTCGAGGGGGATTTAACCCACGAAATTACCCTTCTATGTACCTAACACTTTCATTTCGATGTTTTTTTTAACAATCATTATTACTAGTAAGTGTTCGTAAAGGTTTGTGATACATTACTGTGGTTGTTGTATTATTTGTTGTAAGTAATCAATTTTAAAAAGTACTCATTTCTAGTACTTTTCTCTTGTGTTACTACACAAAGATCATGTTCTTTGATTTTTAATAGGATTTTTTCGTTCATTTTCTAATAAGATTTTTGGTAGGATTTCACTACCACCTACCCTTTCTCGCAACTCTGCGAGTTCTTACACCAACTCCTACTTGGAGTAAAGAAGCACCTTCAGTACCTGGTATTAGGCCCAGGCAAGGTGCCAAACTGGGCAAACGAGTGTTCAACTCGTTGGTACGGAACCTCCCATCTTTCAAACGCCTCCAACACCACCACCTTACCACCTACACAACCACCACAACCCCTACAAACCTCACCAGTACTACCTACGTTCGTTTCGTGAAACGTAA
>BPTQ01000003.1:228034393-228132799 GCA_019973895.1 Chrysanthemum seticuspe
AATGTGTTGTTAACAACATATCTTAGACCCTCGTAGAGGTCCGACTCCTTACGTTAAGATTTAGGTTTGTATTTATAATGTTACAACAATTTAGTAGAACATTAGTTCGTACTATGTTGTTGAAATATGTGTTGTACTACATGTACTACTTAGAAGTTCAGTCTGAAATTCTAGAGTAAGTATAAGATAGAGTAGTTTCTATACATAAGTAGTACAAGATAATCTGAGTAAATAAATGGCGTATACAAATATTGTTATTTGTATATAAGGTTCCAACATACAGAAAAAAGGTTTAGAATGTTTGCTTCAAAGTAAAGGTTGATTTTGAATTAAAACCACCTTACATCAACGGGTATGTTGTATATTCTAAATTCTTTTAATCCATGTTTGATTTAATAATTAAATAAGATAGCTCATAAGTATTCCTGAAAGCTAGTGGGAGTATTATTTTTTATTTTCTTAAATCTTATATGTTGTATGGGCAACTACATTCCACCAAAATTAAGTTTTAGTTGGAAATGAAACTTCGTTTGTAAGATTTGGAAAAAAGACATACAACCTTGGAATATATGTTTATTGTTATAAACATATGCGGTAAATAAATGAGTCTAATAGAACATGATGAATACATATCTTTGATGAGATAGAATATGAATGAGATCTTAAAGTCTGACTTGAAGATTCATCATGTACATCATGTTGTGTATAAAGTTGTTGTATCATGCTTGATTACAAGATGATTTAACAACATTGTAATATTTATGTTTGGATTTAGAATTGCATTCCTCAGCCTGGAGATGCTCCCAGATTCTATACAACAATTGTTGTGTAATTGTCATAGTCAACGAACTTGAAGTTTGAATGGAACCAAACAAATAATATTCAAAGTTTACGGATGTTTAAAGAGCATATTGTTGTATACAATGACGCTAGTATAATTGAGATGACACTCAATTCTAGTCACGGTATCCTTGATGATGACTACTTATGCTCAACTAAGAGCATAGTTGCATTATACATTAAAGAATAAAGAGTAGTTTAAACTTTAAAGTTTTGAAAGATGATTGTCATAAAAGGTGGTTCAGGTTGTCACACACCTTATGGAATGATATGACAATATCAAGATATGTGTAAACACATACAAGAAATTCACTTATTGAATTCTTGAAATAAGTATCCTCAAAGTTCCTATAGATCAAAGTTAGTTGAAATATGCCCTGTCAACAAGTATGATTATCATGACTTGAGGCAAAAATTCGTTAACTAAGAATTATCATGCATTGATCTATTTAGTATTTGAATAAAGGATGTTAAACAATTATTATTATTTATGATGAATTAATGTACTTTATACGTTTAATTTCATTTATAATAATGTGTCATGTATTTGCATGTTTAAATCCTTGAATAATTTAAGTTATTCTAAGTAGTCCATTGTCGATCAATAACATGGGAATGGTATTGAATTAAGACAAATCTGAGTATTAGTTAGAATATACTTGAAAGTCTATTAATGTGTAGCATGACTAATTTCAGATGATATTCAATGGATTGAGTATAGGACTTATCCCAACAACATGATGGTACTTTATGGATCTTAGTCATTAAGTACATCATGAATACTTATCCTCTGACTTGAGATACCAGAGAAATGTCATGGATGTAGTGCATTTCTGTGAAGCAACCTAACGCTATACGTAACTGGTAGTTATAAGGGTTGTTTTCAGAAGTGTTGCAAAATTTATGAATTCTGCTCGTAGTAAAAAAGGGATTTGTTTCAGTCAAATTTATTTTGAAGTATAATACTGCCCCCCCCCCCCCCCCCCCCCCCCGGTAGGGTTGTCAAGATGTTTGCATGGCCATGCCCAAGGTCTTTTGGAATATGTTCATAAGAACTAGTAATCTTGATCAATCATATAAAACGAGAAACATAATAGTTAATAAGAAATGAGTAAGATCCATATTCTTATTAACATGGTATTAGAAACAAAAGGATGAATATGATGATGAATCATCAAAACGGTTTTTCTCCATAAAACCACTACACGAGTTGTACCGGGGGCATTGGCGTGTTGCTAGACGCTAACCAATGTCATTACACGTTTTGTAAACATATCCAAGTGGAGCTGTTGGAATATGTATAGATTTATAAAACGCGTATGTCCGGATTCGAACTCGTGACCACGGGATTGCACACATTACGAATGAGAATTATAGTTAAAAATAATTAATGTAAAATGATTACGATTAATTATTAAACAAAACCGACTAACGATCGTCAAGTATTTAACGGAAAAATGACTAACGGTCGTTAAATGTAAAGGGAAGGACTAATAGTGAAATTGTTATAAAAGGAAAAGATTTGGGTGTCCCCCTTTGATTATGAAAGTTTTTGGGAGGGTTTTTTCAACCCAAAACCCTAACTTTTTCCCAAAGTTTTCCATTCACTATATAAGCAAACCTAGGGTGAGAGTTTAGGGTTAACTTTTGTGCACACATATTAACATAAACTCTACTATTTTTCTCTCTTGCATAATTGGCCGAACACCCTAATTTATTAGGGTTTTGATTTGAGATCTAGCAATCGCTTTAACTCGTGGTTAATTCGTGTGTACAAGAACGTGGTTGCAACACACTATTGTTACACCAATTTGGTTTGAGTTATAAAACGGTAAGGGATAACTCGTTAAACCACTTTGTCATCTTTGTTGAAGAGATCTAACCTAATTGCAAGAGGTATGTTAGGCATTTACTTTTCAGTTAATTAATTGCAATTATATGAAGTCTTCCGATGTGTACTCTGTGATGTCTACATGTTATTATTTATATATCATGATTCTTAACCTCAACAAGTTTGCCATGTGATGTGCATATGTGAGACCCTTTTTACTCTTAAAATGATTTTTATTTTCTTGATTTTCATGAGAAGCTTGTTAACTTTTGTAAATATGTTTTAATTTGTAAAGTCGAAGATCGATATTGCATTGAACCTGCTTATGCGTTAAAACTTGCTACTAGTATAATATTGTTCAAGAGTTTTTGATGATGAATAAGCTGGTTGCATAACTTATTTTTTGATATTATGATTTAGATTAATTTGGGGCTTGATTGGTAAATTATTGTATATTTTAAGTTAGTTTCTTGAGTTATGTTTGCTAACATTGTCTTATCTAATGGAACGAAGTTGTGGATGCCTATGACTTGTGGATGGACAAGGAGAATGGTAACCTTAACGAATAACATTTTTGATTAATTATTTGATATAAAAGGTGTTAAATTAATTTGAATGAAGGGAAAGGTCTTCAACACCGGTGAAAATAATGAGAGGCACAAACACAAGATGCGTTTTTGCTTTGAAATTAAAGTCAAATGGTAGACTAAATATAAGAAAGGGCATAAGAGTCTTTTTACAATTGTATTTATGTGTATCAATCAAATTGATATGTGTACATATCAATCCCCATATAGATACTCAAAGATCATATCCGAAAGATCTCTGATCCATTTTATATTTGCATCCATTTGCATCAAATAAATGCTGGAAGACTATAACAGTTAAAGAGATTAAAACAAACACACGTTTAAGAGATTAAAAGACTATAACAGTTTTATATTAGATATTCAAAGATCATATCCAAAAGATCTATGATCCATTTTATATTTGCATCAAATAAATGCTGATATAAATAAAACTTGTTTTACTTTACATGTTGATTCTATATTCTTCTATCACATGTATATTTGTTGTTCTATTTAATAATACTTGTAATTACCTTTACTCAAATAAAAGAATGAATGTATATTTTGCTACAAAAAATTTAACAATTTTCATGTATATAGTTTATGTTAGTTTCTGATCGCATTATTGATATGAGTTATATATTAATATATTGAACTAAGAATATATTCATTAGTCATTACTGATATTGAAATGTGTAATCTGATACATGCTTATAATGGAAACAAATAAATAATTTTAAATCAAATGCAGATAAAATTACATCTCTGAATTTTGAAATGTATGTTTGTGTTATTAGTAGGCTCTTCATTCATTCGGTAGATATTCTGGCGATGCTTCATTTTTAAGTGATTGTTGATTCTTAAGTGTTATACACAAGTAGGCTCTTCATTGATTAACATGATTCTCAAACTCATAAGAAGAAAAAGGAATATAAGGATACTCCATAAATCGGTACCACCAGAAAAACAAGTCGATTGAATGTTGAATGTCACCTATAGATACGCTATAACAATTCCAAATTGGACATGGCAGTCGGCACATTCTGAACATTTTCAAAATGAATTTTTGCAAAAAAAAAAGTACCCTAAAACTCACAATAAGATAATGTCTCTCAGTGACAGATTATTTCTACGACGGAAAGCAAACTATATGATAGCTCTTACTAACAAATATTTAAAACAATAGTACAAGTCTTTTTTACCAACCATATAAAATAATTAATTGTAATTGCCACTTTTGGTTTGAACTTTCTAAGAATAAATAGTGGCACTAAGGTCTTAATTGCATACTAAACGCACTATACCTTTAGTGACTGTTTTATACTTTTACTGACACGAATGGCATGTCAGTAGAAGAAAATACTTGACTGAAAAAGTGAAAATACCGTGGCCAAACTCCAGCAGAATTTGGGAGACTGCCAAACAAAATTGAGCTTAGATTAACAAAACAAAAGGATACCCATGAGACTTAAACGGATAAGATGTGCTTTGATGTGACATAATTTCCAGTTAATTAGCTATGTCCTCGGTCATGTTTAATTTTCGAAGAGCTTTGCAACTAATTCATCACTACTACTAGTACTACTGTTGTGGTTAGCGAAGGAGCAACTCTTTTGGTTGATTAAAACTGGTAGAAAGTAGGTCTTATTGCTCAGGAAATTTCTCTTGAAGCTTCATAGAGCAGAAGATTGAAGGAGACACGTCTCCCAAATGTGAATGGAATAAATCATGAACCGTTAACTTATAAGATTGGAAGGAATAAATGCATCTAGCATTTAATGATTATGATAAAACAAACATACGTTTAAGAGATTAAAAGACTAAAACAGTTTTATATATAGATATTCAAAGATCATATCCGAAAGATCTCTGATCCATTTTATATTTGCATCCATTTGCATCATATGCTGATATAAATAAAACTTATTCTACTTTACATGTTGATTCTGTATTCTTCTATCACGTGTATATTTTATTCTATTTAAGAATACTTTTCCGGTAAAAGAATATGGATGTATATTTTCCTACCAAAGGATTGAACTCCAAATTTGAAGAATGGAATAAATCATGAGCCATTGATATATAAGATTGGAAGGAATAAACGCGTCTAGTTTTTAATGATTATGATAAAACAAACACACGTTTAAGAGATTAAAAGACTATAACAGTATTATATATAGATATTTAAAGATCATATACAAAAGATCTCTGACCCATTTGATATAAATAAAACTTGTTTTAGTTTACATATTGATTCAATATTCTTCTGTCACATGTATATTTGTTGTTCTATTTAATAATACTTGTAATTACCTTTACTCGAATAAAAGAATGAACGTATATTTGCTACAAAAAATTTAACAATTTTCATGTATATAGTTTATGTTAGTTTCAGATCGCATTATTGATATGAGTTATACATTAATATATTGAACTAAGAATATATTCATTAGTCATTACTGATTTTGAAATGTGTAATCTGAAATATGCTTATAATGAAAACCAATAAATAACTTTAAATCAAATGCAGATTAAAATACGTCTCTGAGTTTTGAAATGTATGTTGGTGTTATACACAAGTAGGCTCTTCATTCATTTGGTAGATATGCAGGCGATGGGTTCATTTTTAAGTGTTTGTTGATTTTTATTGGAGTTGTGATTTCTCAAGTTCTTATTATTAGATGTAATGTTATTTCGAATAGGATTGGGTTAATGAGCCTCTCACTTAAACTACAATTCTCATCAATCTCGGAGGGTATAAACGGGGAAACATATTCGCAAGATTATAGTCACTAATCCATTCGTCAATCCAGAAATTAACTGAATCCTCCTTACCGATTTTCCGAGAAAAGAGAGACTTTAGGGGCATGTTAAGTTGCTGAAGCTCCTCAATCTTGTTTTATTATATTAACCCGTGTGCCTTTTTTTAAATGCACCTCCTTCCGATTTCCCATGAATTGCTTGAATAATTTTTTTCCATATATAGAGCCTCATCTTCGGTTTTCCATCTCCACACCATTTGGCCAATAAACCAATATTACAAGGCTACAAGCTTATAGAGATCCAATGCTAAAACCGCCTTCTGCCAATGAAGCCATTACAGCTTTCCATGAAATCCATGCTATTTTCTTATCTTCAAGTCCACTGGCCTAGAAAAAAATCATACGGATGAGATCAAGGATTTTGATTATTTAACACGGAGCTCGATAAAGCAAGAAAAAATAAACAGGTAAGTTTGACATCATAGATTTAATGAGGACGAGCCTTCCCCTGAACGAATCCATCTTCGCCTTCCATAAAGAGAGCTTTGACTGAAATTTATCTATGATCGGTTTCCAACTAGAAACTTTCCTCATATTTGCACCGACTGGCAACCCAAGATACTTAAAGGGTAACACCTCCCTTTTACATTTTAGCAACCGAGCAAACCTTCCGACCTCTTCCAACCGAGGTCCCGCCCTAATTAAACGAAACTAACTAACTATATGAGCAAATTGACAGTTCTCTGTAATAACAAAACAAGATGATAGGACAGGCTTCTTACAAGAAGATGGATTAATTCTTCACTCAAAACTCATCAAATGGGGGTTATATTGGTTGTTAAAGACATTTGATCTGGCATGCATATGCAATCTCAATATCTCATTGAGACATGAAGCGCACAATTAATACTTAAGACCTTGGTATCAACTGTGAGACTTAAACCCTTAACAATTCCAAGAAAAATTATACTCAAGATCAAATAAGTTTTGGGTTAAAATCAAATTAATTACTGGTTCAATCAAATAAAACAACAAAAAAGGGAGCAAGGTGCAGCATTCATGTTTTGGGTTATGGTCAAGCCACATGCTATAATGTCACACCCCAAAAATGGCGCAGCGGAATGACATTTACGGGGTAAGACTTCATAACCAAGAACACAAGGTGTCAAAATAGAGAAATACTAAATGCATTTATCACAACACAAGTCAAAGTTACAATGATCCATAATACGATGGATACAAGTCTTACTACATAGGTTCACAACAATTAAGTCTTAAGGGGGCATTTCCAAATGCACAACTCCTCGGGAACACAGCCCGGTAGAGTCTTGTCTCATGTCTGCTAGGCCAGGCCAATACTCAACCTTTTACGCAACTTCATTCTTAACACCTCAAAATGGATACTCGAAAATGTCAACATAAAGTTGGTGAGCTCGTAGGTTTAAGAGTTAAACCATGAAGTTGTGCATAGTAGTGTAGGACAATAGTGAGCAAGATATATGAATATGAAACACAGTGCTAGCGACAACTGAACCTACCAATAATGTTACACACATGTTACCAATAGTGGGGAGCTACCCCAGATAGTACTATCAACTTGTTTCGGCTCCAAACGGAGTTAAACAGTTGCGCATACATGAAACACAATGTATCATCACAAGGAAGTCACATAATTCAATCAAACGCACATATTGTCCCAAAACATGTAAACAATTTAGCACAGCATAAAAACAGTTAAAACATAATTGAGTACCATTTTCCCCCAAGGAAAACATGTAAAAAGTGGGGCTACGAGAACTCACCTCGATAAATCAGCAGTCTAAAGCAGTAATCAAGTAGAACTAGTGGATGGCACCGACACGCGACCTAGATTAGTATGGCAAGTTTAGTTTACATTTTCAGTATTAAGACTCGATGAATTTAAAAGTTCTAATGTTTTCATGTTATTGTTGCTTGTGTGACAGCATTTAAGTTTAAAATAGTTTACTAAGGGTTTGTAGATATTGGCTCTTGGAAGGGCATAAGTATATAGGTAGCAATAATATCAAAGACGAAAATGTCTCCGGTTTGACAGTAACCAAAAGACGATGTATGAAAAATAATTTCAAATAAAAATTAGACGTCGCTGGAATATATGTAAGTTATGTTTCATTCTTGTCTTTTAGTCGAATTTTGATGGAGAATGAGTTAAAACTTGTATTTTTAGTCTAGCTTTTATTATGTTCAAATATTAGTTTAGATTGTAAAGTACTTTTTTTGTTTTAAAAATCCGTTTATAAACAAGTTATGTTGATGTAAAACATGTCGGGAAAATTAAGTCGTAAAACAGAGCAATAGAACACACTCCCTACTTGGCTCTTGGTTGGGCCCTCGACCCAAACACACCCTCGACACAGACCATACAAACACAAACTGATTTCAAATTTGTAGCCTTTAACCAACCAACCAAATAACACTTTAGTCTTGAAAGGAGCATGTGTTGGACACAATAAGCAAATGCCATACGCCCCTGGACTGAATGAGCTTTAAAGAGAATATAGCAGTCTCTACAAACTACACTGCAGTCCTAAACACTCCTACATGCAACACAGCTCAAGTTTAGAGTATACACAGAGCTGCAACTCCTCCAAAGATGAAGCTTCTTTTTAACAAGTGTTTAGTTCAATGTAACAGTATGTAGCATAGCTTGTAGTGTTGGTCTAATCTTGTAACTGTTAGCATTTCAGTTTCATGTAGATATAAATAGTTTGCATTGTACTCATTCTTTCTTAATGAAATAATTCACTTTTTCATTCTCTCTACACTACCCTCTGTTTCTCAACATGGTATCAGAGAAAACCGATCACTCTAACAAACTCCGGTCATCTTAACTGCTTCTAACCACCATAACAACCGTTGACCACCATCTCAACAAACTTTGACCATCACAAACCACCATACAAACCACCACAAATCCGCTACTATCATCAAAATTCATCAAATTTTATCAGAAATTCATCACAACATCAATCCAATCATCACTCACACAACAGCATTCATCAAATCACACAGAATCATTCAAATTCATTCATAACAGATTTTCCCGCCAAAATTTTCACCATATCTGATTCTTGTTTCCAGATCAATCAGACACCATGGTTACTGCTACTACCAGTAATAACTCATCAGAATCAAATCAAAACACAACAAACAATGATGATATCAACTCAGTTCATCATCCCCTTTATTTCCACCAAAATGATCATCCAGGTCTTGTTCTTATCTCCAAGAAACTTACTGGATCAGAAAACTACAGTTCTTGGAAGAGATCCATGATGATTGCACTAAATTCAAGAAACAAACTCAAGATCATCAATGGAGAATTTCCAGAACCTTCAATCAATTCATCCATCAGATCACTATGGGAGAGAGCAAATGATATGGTTATTTCTTGGATCTTGAATACAGTTTCTGAACAAATTGGTAACAATCTGAGTTTTGTAAATTCAGCAAGTGCCTTGTGGAAAGAACTAAATGAACACTACTCACAACTTGATGGTCATAGAATTTATCAGGTATCAAATGACATTGCAAACTTGAAACAAGGAAATACCACTATTGAACTCTATTATCACAAATTGAAGGGATTGTGGGATGAATTGGATGCATTGGAAGCACCATATGCATGTGTTTGTCCTTGTGATTGTGAAAATGGAAGGACTAATGGTGAAAGGGATCAAAGGAAAAGATTGATGCAATTTCTAATGGGGTTGGATGAAAGTTACACAAATGTGAGAGGTCAAATTCTTCTAATTCAGCCATTACCACAAGTGTCCAAAGCTTACAACATGTTAAGACAGGAAGAAATCCAAAGAGATGTTCCAAAACCCACCATCATCATTCCAACAGCCTTACACACCACTACCAATCATAGATCACAAAACAATGCTACCACCAGGAACAATTCAACTAACCACAACACATCCTACAAGAGAAGTCCCTTCAGGAAAGGAGTTTACTGCACTAACTGCAACAAGGAAGGTCATTATGGGGGAGAATGTTACAAACTTGTTGGTTATCCACCAGGACATCCTCTTCACAACAAGTACACTCCTCCAAATCAAAGAAACAACTCTGGGTCAAAAGTGAATGCAATCAATACCATGCCTGGTTTGGAAAATACCAATGATATACCACCAAATCTATCTGATCCTTCTACTTCATCATCTACTTCTGCCACTGATCCATTTGTGTATTCAAGGATGGATCAACTACAAAACCAGCTGAATCAAGTTCTTCTCATGCTCCAGAACAATCCAAAGGAATTCACTGCTGGTACTCTTCTACACATGGAAGGTAGATTCTCTTTTATAGCTTCATTTTCACATGGATTCTTAGATATTTTGATTATAGACAGTGGGGCTACTGACCATATATGCATATCTCTTGATAAAATGCATGACATTCACACTCTTAAACATCCAACACTTGTCACTTTACCCAATGGACACCAAATCACAGTTGATACAGTAGGGTCAGTTAAACTAACACCAACCCTCACACTCACAAATGTACTTTATATCCCTACATTCACATACAACCTCATTTCCATTAGTAGACTCACAGCAACTACACACTCATCAGTCACTTTCACTCATAAACAGTGCATTTTTCAGGGCCATGATGGCTCTATGACTCAAGGATCCTTACATGGTGGTCTCTACACTCTCAACTCTTCACTAACTGCTACTACTTCAACCATCCTTTTTACCATTGGTTCACCTCAACTATGGCATGCTAGACTTGGACACCCATCCTATCAAGTTCTTCAGAAGATCATGACCTTATCTCCCTTTATAAAAAGTAACTCAGACACCACTTGTACCATTTTTCCATTAGCAAAACAACATGTTTTACCTTTTCCTTCTAGTACTTCTCATGCTACAACTTTGTTTGAATTTGTTCACTTAGATGTTTGGGGACCATACAAACAATCAACAATCAATAAATGTAAATATTTTCTCACAATTGTTGATGATTTTTCAAGAGCCACATGGACATATCTGTTACCATCTAAACAACATGTTTTCACCACATTTCAATCCTTCTCTATTTATGTTACCACACAATTCAATACATCCATCAAAAGGATAAGATCTGACAATGGAACAAAATTTCTACATGAATGCATGAATACTTTTCTTCAATCAAAAGGCATCATCCATCAAACATCCTGTCCATACACCCCACAACAAAATGCAAGGGTAGAGAGAAAACATAAACAACTCCTAGAAATGGCAAGAGCTCTATACTTCCAAGCACATTTTCCTCTACACCTATGGGGCTATTGTATTCTCACCTCCACATATCTCATCAACAGGCTACCTTCTAGAGTACTTGACAATAAAAGTCCCTATGAAGTTCTTTACAACAAACCACCATCACTTGATCACCTCAGAACCATTGGATGCAAAGCAAATGCTTACATTTTCACCACAGACAAGTTTGCTTCCAAATCCACATTAACTGTTTTACTTGGCTATCCACAAAATCAGAAAGGTTACCTCCTATATGATTTACACACTCACAAAAATCATCACCACCAGGAATGCCACATTTGATGAACACATCTTTCCCTTTCATTCCACCATTGACACCTTCACTCAACCATACCCATACAACTCACCACTTCAATATACCTCTGATTCACCACCATCTGTACCTATACCTACACCTTTTCCTACATCAAACAATTCCTCTCATTTAACCTCCCCTGAACACTCATCAACCACTCACACAGATACTCACACATCCTCAGCTACTGAATCACCACCACAATCTACACAACAGTCACCATCACCTACTACTGTATCAACACAGCCAACACCATCTCCTGCATCATCTACTGAACCATCACCACACCCAACAACACCCTCTACTTCTGTACCTATACCCCCACCTCCACTGAGACAATCCACCAGACCCAAAACCATTTCTAAAACTCTCACAGGATTTCAATATCAACTACCAAAATCTTTCTTACATAATGTCATATCAAAACATCACCATTCTAACTATCTAAATTATAGAAACTTGTCCTCAAAATCATTGCATTTCATTCATAATGTTACTACCACCCATGAGCCCCACTCCTATTTTCAAGCATCTAAGGACCCAAAGTGGAAGGAGGCTATGCAAAGAGAAATTACAGCTCTTGAACAAAACAATACATGGATCTACACCACATTACCTCAGGGCAAAGTAGCCATTGGAAGCAAATGGGTCTACAAGATCAAACTCATGGCTGATGGTACAGTTGAAAGATATAAGGCAAGACTAGTGGCCAAAGGGTACAATCAAAAGGAAGGAATTGATTTCAAAGAAACATTTGCTCCTGTTGCCAAGATGGTAACAGTCAGAACCTTGCTTGCAGTTGCAGTTCAACAAGGTTGCTACATAGAACAACTTGACATTAACAATGCTTTCCTACATGGTGATTTACATGAAGATGTCTACATGACAGTTCCACAAGGCTACAATCACAAACTTCCACCCAACACAGTTTGTAAACTCACAAAGTCCTTATATGGTTTGAAACAAGCCAATAGGCAATGGTTTGAGAAGCTGACAACTTGTCTACTTCAACTTGGTTTCAAACAGAGCTATGCTGACAATTCTCTTTTCACCATTATGCATCAAGGCAGTCTTACCTCTCTACTTGTCTATGTGGATGATATCCTCTTAGTTGGCAAAGACTCTACTTTTCTTACAACCATCAAACAGTATCTACACAACAAATTCAGCATAAAGGATCTAGGTGTTTTACATTACTACCTTGGCATTGAATTCTTAAGGAACTCTTCTGGTCTTGTCATGACACAAAGGAAATATGCTCTTGAGCTCCTAGAATGTGCAGATGTCCTTGATAGTAAACCTGTAGCTACTCCCATGGATCCCATTCTCAAGCTCAATGAAACAGATGGTTATCTCCTTCTAGATCCCTCTTCATACAGAACTCTAGTGGGCAAACTTATTTATTTAACTATCACAAGCCCAGACTTGTCCTTTGTTGCTCAAGCTCTAAGTCAATATTCACATAGTCCAAGATCTTCTCACTATGCTGCACTTATAAGGGTCTTAAGATACATCAAACTCTGTCCAGGCCAAGGACTATTTTTCCCCACCAAGAATCCTCTTCAACTAACTACCTACTGTGACAGTGATTGGGCAAGCTGTGCCACAACAAGGAGATCAGTTACAGGATATGTTGTTTTTCTTGGTCATAGCTTGATCTCTTTTCAGTCCAAGAAACAAACTGTTGTTTCTAGAAGTTCAACAGAGGCAGAGTACAGAGCTTTGGCAGATAGTACTTGTGAAATTTCATGGCTTAAATGTCTTCTTCAGGATCTACATGTCCCAGTATCTACTCATTCTCTAGTCATGTGTGATAATGCATCTACTATAGCCTTGGCCAACAATCCTATTCATCATACTAGAACCAAACATATTGAAATTGATTGCCATTTTGTTCGAGACAAAATCAAACAAGGCCAAATCAAACCCTGTTTTGTTCCCTCAAGGTTTCAATTGGCAGATATTCTCACAAAAGGTCTTAGCAGGGTCCTTCACTATAATTGTCTATCCAAGTTAGGCATATGTGATCCTTTCACATTGCCAACTTGCGGAGGGGATAAAGAGAATATAGCAGTCTCTACAAACTACACTGCAGTCCCAAACACTCCTACATGCAACACAGCTCAAGTTCAGAGTATACACAGAGCTGCAACTCCTCCAAAGATGAAGCTTCTTCTTAACAAGTGTTTAGTTCAATGTAACAGTATGTAGCATAGCTTGTAGTGTTGGTCTAATCTTGTAACTGTTAGCATTTCAGTTTCATGTAGATATAAATAGTCTGCATTGTACTCATTCTTTCTTAATGAAATAATTCACTTTTTCATTCTCTCTACACTACCCTTTGTTTCTCAACAAGCTTCCTAATAACTAATTTTAAAGACTTTGCTACATTTTTCTCTTCTCTTTTTTTTTAGCAGTAAGCAACGAAACTCAATACATATTTTAGTCTCCTAACTGAAATGGCACATTTGATATGATGACGCAAGGTCAAAACCAACTTCTCAAAATAAACTTAGTCCAAAACTAAAACCAACACAACCACATTTAGTCTATTTAGGTTCTTTTTATTACTCCAAGAAAAGTGAAATGAATAAAACCAAGAATAAAACCAAGAAAAGAAACCCACTGTTGGGTTCGACCCATGTAATCCAACACACGAGGTTTTCACAGGTTTTATAAGAGATCAGTTAAGTCAAGATTACGCGACTCTAGATTTTAACATCTTTATTCATCCGTTTGATTAAGCCACCAAATTAAATTAGGGGGAATTACATATATACCCATTAAAACTTAAAAACTTGCATACTTCCCCATAATGCAAGTTTTTAATGCATGATGTACAATGCAACTTAAGCATGATTTGGGTATATATGCAAATGTGCAAGTTTTAGTGGGTATATATGCCATTGACCCATTAAATTAACACATTCATTTACGCAAACAAGTAAACCCAAAAATAAGTAAACCAACATAACACTTCCAATATCAACTGATTCTTGTTTTCAGATTTTAAGAATAACACTACTTTTGCCACACAAGAACAATAACGACTGATACTGGTAACCGATCGGATAGAAATCAAAACATCTTAACCGATTCAATTAATTCAAAACAAGGTCATAACATCAAAATTCCAATAACATCAAAAGTATATTCAAACAAAGTAAAAATTCATAAATTTCGAAATTCTTACAATAACTCTAGAGTGTGTCGATTGACAGGACCAACAACAAGACTCAAAGTCAGGCGGCCTAACTCTGATTCCAAGCAAATCCACACACACCACCGATCAGAGGATCACTATCCTTGGATACTTGAACCTTGTGAAGACTTTTGTGATTGAAATTCGAGTGCGTGAATCTACTGTGGATCGGTTTGACATGAAAGAAAAATTAAAGAAAGTCTTCAGCACTCCTTTTAGTCATAGGAGAGGGGAAACAACCGATTATAGCTAATATCGCTATCTCCAATAAGATTTATGCTTTGTTGACCCTGGGAAGAAGATAAAGGTGTTGCCACCTATGTCTAAGGTTGATGGTGATGGATCGATCAAATCTATTTTTGTGTTTGGGTTTAGAGTGGTATCACAGAAAGTATGGGGCGGTGGTATTACTTTTGTTGGAGGAGAAAGTGATGGCTCAAGAGAGAAAGGGACAAGTTATGAGAAGTAGGGGGTAGGGGAGGGGTTATCAAGAAATAGGATAGTGATGGGTGAGAAGAAAGAAAAGACAAAGAGAAAAAAAGAAAAAAAATATATACTAGTATATATTATAAAGGTTTTTATTATTATTCGTATTTATTAAGGGTATTTTTGTGTAGTCAGTGTCTTGTTAAGCTCTAACGTAGACGTGGTACCTTGGTTCGGTATGAATGTAAAAATATAAAATTTAGGAACGTTTTTATAAAAGACATGTGACAACAAAATTATTGACTCCGAATATTAGTTATTGGATTTATGCCGTTACTAATGATGTGTCGGTACGTGTGTGGTGTCGATTCTCAAAAGTGATACGCGAAAATGAATATGAATAAATTATTTTGAGCTTTAAGGTTGAGTAAGGACCTGTAAAATTACGGGTTATTATATATAAAGTCAATGGACTGAATTAAGTATATATATATATATATATATATATATATATATATATATATATATATATATATATATATATATATATATATATATATATATATATATATATATATTAAAAAAAAAAAAAAAAGCAATCCTCATCTGCCTTGGTTATTTTATTCACAGCCCATCCAAAGCACTCAAATAAAGAATTACAAGATCAACTTGCTTAATTGCTATTGTATATCATTATCCATTGTTACCTGGGCTCAAGCAACATCGTATTTGAGGCCCATTTTATATGTTTTGGTTCATTTCAAGTAGGGGTGTGCATTGTTGGGTAATAACCGAATAAACCGAAAACTAAAACTGAACTGAACTGAAAAATCCGAACCGAATTCGCTAAAACTGAACTAAAAATTCGGTTTTCGGTTTGGTTATGGTTTAAGCTATCCGAACCAAAAACCGAATTTACATTATATATACAAAAATACCATTAAAATTTTATACTGATATACAAAAATTACTTTTTATGCTTCAAATAATTTTTATTTGCCAAAAATCAATATAATTAGAGTTAAAAAAATATATATAATGGTGTAATTCGGGTTATTCGGGTCAAGCCGAAAACCAAACCGAATTCAAATTCGGGTTTTGGTTTCGTTCGGTTGATTTCTAATTCGGTTCGGCTTTCGGTTTGACCCAAAATATTTTTTAACTAGAACCAACCGAACCGAATAAACCGAACAACCCAATAACCGAACCAATGAACACCCCTAATTTGAAGTCCCAATGTACACTGCAATAAAATAGATGTTTAGTGACAAATGTTACAACGACACAAAAAAGTGTCACGAAATTTAACATTTTAGTGACACTTTTTAAATAAAATGGGTCACAAAAGGCAAAAATATGTACTCACATTTTTTTTGTCACTACAAAAAAAACTTTTACCTACCGAACTTCTACCTACACTTTTTTAGGTTTGAGAGAAGAGCATAAAAATTTTAGTGACACTTTTTTATACTTTTGGTGACACTTTTTAACTTTTTGGTGACATTTTTTTATGTCTCACAAATTATTCCGTAGTTGTTGCTCAATGTGTCTCTGTATGCTTGAAATGGTATTTCTAGGGGTGTTCATCAGTTCGGTTAAATTTTTTTCAGGGTTAAACCGAACAACCAAAAACCGAACCAAATAACCCGAATAACTTAATTTTAATTATTTATTTATTTAATAATATAAATTTTTAGCATCAAAGATAAATTTAAGCTTAAAAAGTGTTATATATATATATACTATGAAAGAGTTTTAATGTCTTATATATATATATATATATATATATATATATATATATATATATATATATATATATATATATATATATATATATATATATAATATGTATATGTATATGTATATGTATATGTATATCTATATATGTATATGTATATATATATATATATATATATATAAATATATACATATATATATATATATATATATATATATATATACATATATATATATATATATATATATATATATATATATACATATACATATATATATATATATATACATATACATATATATATGTATATATACATATACATATATATGTATATATACATATACATATACATATACATATACATATACATATACATATACATATACATATACATATATTTATATATATATATATATATATATATATATATATATATATATATATATATATATATATATATATATATATATATATATATATACGAGGCTACAAAAACCCGTGCGTTGCACCGATTGGTTAAGGGTTGAGTGTATACGTGTTTTTTACGTAATATTGTATGCAAATAGTTACATGTAAGGTATTGCAATTGATGTTATCATAATTTTTGTAATTAAAGTAGTTTATTTAATATTTTAATAGCGATGCACACGAACTGTATCCAAGTTTTGATTGCCTAATGTTTGAGTAAATTGCTGAGTTGTTATCGTCATGGTCTTTGCGGTAGTAATTTTGATTACGCAATAGGTCGGAGGTAAATTCTTGTTGCATAATGTTGTTGTAACCTTGTCGCGTAATGTTTACGTGTGTTTCGTTATGGAAATTTGCATGGTTCGCAAATTAATAACCACCGCATTCATTGTTTGCCAAAGTTGTTTTCATCCAAAATGATTGTGAGTTTGCATATGATGTTCTCAATACTTTTTGTACCATGTTGTTAAGTAAGTGAGAAAATTATCATATCGTTGACACAACTCCTCAATACTTTTTGTACCATGTTGTTAAGTAAGTGAGAAAATTATCATGTCATTGACACAACTTTTTGTACCATGGCATATTATTGAACAAAACTCATTAATTAATTTTCAAAACTCATTATTTAATTTAGGTTCCTATTATTTTAGATAGTTAATTAACCTTATAAGAGTACATGTGAAGAGGTTTATGTTAATATGTTATATTTAAAATAGACTTTTCATATGTAATACTTTAATATTAGTATGTTACATAAATAATGTTTAGCCTATTTATTTGGTGCTTGTTTCATAATGAGTTATAGAACCATTTGGTTTTTTATATATTTTATTTTCAATGGCAAATTTCGAGTTGATAGTGAATTTATCGAATGTTGCTGGTTCTTCAAAATTGCATAATTGCATGCGTTGTGGTTTGTGCAACAGGCAAGTGAAGATGATGCATTATCCAAAATGTTATTTGGTTGTTGCCAACATTTGAGGCGGGTAATAGCGAAGAACCATACCATGATGGCAAACATGGAAGCTTATGGTGCTAACGGGGTTGCTTTGGACTCACTTGAAGCTTTAAGAAAAACCCAAGAGAGACATCGGTTATTGCTTGCAGAGTTAAACAATTTGTTAGATGAAGCGAAAGCGGGTGCCCGTGAGGAAGAAGCTAATGCTATTAAGATGAATGAGTTTAAGTAGTTGTTTGATTTAAGGTACTTTTGTTGGTTCTAATAATTTCAATCTTTTGTTTGTTTTTTGGTTGATGATATGTGAAAGAAATATATATTTATTTCAGGGCAAATGATAAACTTGTTGTATTTAAATTAGTTTACTTTTATTTAAAGTTTTAATTAACACAAACCCGAATTGTTAGTATATAAATATAAAGATAATCTATAAGTTATTATTATTATTATTATTATTATTTTAAAGATTAGGATGTTAATGGTAATGCATTATGTATAGAGGGGCTGATTTAGATCCAATGTATAAATGAAGTGATTAAATTACAATATTAGATATCTTCCTAAATACTGCATTTCATATTTATGCATGGAAGAATATGTAAGGGCTACAGTAACACCCAAAATAAATTTTCCAATGCCTCTTGAGTATTTTTTTTGTTATTAATTGTGCAAATTGTGAGTTACATTTTAATTACATATACTTACCTAACGCTAATATCAACACACAAATATCCATAATTTTAACCCTAATCTTAAAATGTCTTCAACACCTAATATCGATGAAATGAAAGCTGCTACTGAATCCGGTAAGCTTAGTGATGCCTTCAGGTCGTTGATCTTGCACGACATAGCAGAGGAAAAAAGTTTTATTGAGCGTATGGGAGAAGAGAGTAGCCAGCTGAGGGAAGTTGTTGCAAAAAAGGAACAAACAATCGATGAGACTGGTAGGTTATTTACTCGTTTCAACGCTGTTGCAGCTACTGGGGAGTTTGCCCTTCGTGAGATACAGTTGAAGGATCGAAGGAAGATTGATTTGTTGGCTCAACTTTTGGTGCTATGTCGTCGGAGTCTGTTGGAGAAGGAGGAGTTCTTGGAAAGCTTGGATGAAGTTGATGACTCTGAATATGAAGAATAAGATATTTTGGAAGTTGTCTTTTGTGTTTTGATGTATATATGATGGTTGTATGGAAGGTTTATTTGACTGGTACTATGTTATTATAACAATATTGCTAATGGAAGAAACTGATGAATGATCAGTTTAATGATTTTAAGTTTCAATCCTTTATTACTTTGAAGAAATTATTTATTTTTATTTATTTATTTACTTTTATTAGAAAAGGGTCAAGTAGTGTGTGTTTGACTTTAGTATCTCACACATCTATCTCTCTTACACTCGGTCAAAACACACAGTTAGATTCAAACATCAGATTTAGGGTTTTCAATCAAACGCAAAATCAATCAAAATAAATGTTAAGCAATCAAATATTCTTGAGGGCTATTATAAAGGGCTTGATTCTCTGCTGATTGAGCGAAATATCTCAGGTATTCGATTTGAATATGGTAGAATGAAAGGGCGAATGTTGAAATGTTATAATTTATTGCAAGTTAGTTACTTTAGGATGTTTATTGATTTATAAATGACATTATGTTATGTTAGTTTCGATTCAATCTGGAAAATCAAGTATATGTTTTAAATATCATACTAAATTTGGAAGAGATTGAAGATTTTTATAATAGTGGTTAGAATGTTTCAATGTACAAAAATCAACTACTAATATTTAACAGATGTGCAAAATAACCCGAGGTGGGACAAATTTTATTTAGCTTAAATCCTGCCAATATTGGTTTTTAGTCAGGGTATTAGTCATTTGCATAGGAAAAGTAGTTGTTTGATGATTTATGGCTCATTAGTTGAGGTAATAACGATTACGTGTTATACATGCAGTATGGGTAGGTGAATACTGATGTGCCGTTAGTTTATGCAAAAGCTGGGGGTGTTGAGGATATTGTGATGATATGAGAGTTGGTGAGTAAGAATAATGGGAGATTTGCTCATACTGTCATAGAGAATACAGTGACGAAGCAGCAGTTTGATTTGATTTGAAGTATATATAATTATAAATATGCGTTTGTGGATTAAAATCCGTACTTATTTTTTAAAAGTTTGCAGGGCTAGCGAATGCAACACAAATTATAATGATACTTTAAGCTTGACGGGGTTTTCGCTTTAGTAGACGCGAAGAATGAGATTATTCATCAATGAGGCAGCGGAGCAAACTGCTTACGCTGATCGCATAATAGTCAATAAGGTATGCAGTTTATTAACTATTGAATTTTCAAAGTTTATGCTGGTTGACTTGGTATTATGATAACAACAGTTGGGTTATAATTTATTAAAGTTGAGCAAACAACATATGATACAACTTGTTGTTTAAGCATTATTCATTTTAAAAACTTAGAGAATAACATAACAAACTTCAGGACACAAATTTAGGAAAAATACTTGTAAAAAAAACTACTTCAACACTTGGTTTTAGGTATCAATATGCTTTCCACTATTATTGCTCTTCATAGTCGCTGCCATAAGAGAACTCTATCTGTTCATAACTTGCATGATTGTTAGGATATATAACTTGCAACGGTTCCACATCTGCTGCTAGTGGTGGTGCTAACGAAAATTCCAAATTGAGGTGTTTTTTTTCTGTAGGTAGCTTTGAAAAACCTTCGTCTCAATTTTATCGTGTTTTTTGTAATTGGTAATTCTGGATTTTCCTTTATCCGTCTTTTTTCTTCCTGCAGTTTTGTAATTATCTCTTGCATATTTTCATTAGTATTTGAATCACCATCCTTGCCCTATAATGAAAACAAATTTGGAAATCATAATATAGAAGCATATGAATATGTACTATAAAAAGCATAGTTAAATGTTAATGTTTGTGACTTAAAATATGTATATATTAGCAAATAGGGAAAACCATTACTATAATATTTAAACCATTCTTTTATTTGGAAATATTGATACTTGCATATCAATGTTTTTCTCTTAAAATAGGTCTGTCGTATGAAATTCAGAATCAAAAGTTAAGGTCAATTGATTGCTAACCTGAAAATAGTTAATCATCTTTTCTAAACTGAGGAGTTTTTGATATGGCCAACATTGAATTCCAACAGATCGACAATGCACTTTAAAAAGAGACGAACCAACATTAAAGTATTTTGCAGCTCGGTGTAAGGGCATATGAAAGTAGTTCGAAATGACCTCCCTGCTGAGTGACATGGGTTTAGACTGCCGATAGCTGATTTCTGTGTGATAATAAAGAAGTTGATATGTGTATGTTGCTGAGAAAAGTTGCTTTTTAAATGCCTCATCAAGCTTTTGAACTGACTTGAAGTTAATAAAGGATATGTAACTCCTAATCAACCATAAAATCAATTTATTAGATATTTATGTGAACATTTGTGCATATTATTAATATTGTTTGCAATAATACTACTTGATGAGTATGCAGTTAGGTTTTGAGGTTATTTCATAAGTCAGAAAACAATGCTCTATGAATAAGTATTGGTGGTCAAAATTTATTATGTGTCTTTTAACATGGGAATACAAATAATGGACACATATTAAGAATTGGAACAATATTATAAAGCTTAGGAGTGTTTGTGGCAAATAATCAAGTAGTAATAAATAAATGTGGTGAACTATGCATAGGTGTTGGCTTTCAAATTTTATTACTTGTCTCTGAATATGGAAACACAGATAATGCATATCTAAAATAAAATGTATGATTTTATTATATTTAATGTTTGAACATTACATAGATATGCTAAGATAGGTTACCGAAAGCTTCTTTGAAAACAATGTTACGTGTGCAGTGCTTAAGTCTTGGGTCTTTGTCTTCAATCATTAGTATCTTAAGGCCGTCATGATTGGTAACTCTAGATAGCGCCACATAAAGTTGACCATGTGTGAACACAGGAGTAGGAAAATAGAGGCCAACGTAGGTAAGTGATTGGCCCTGACTTTTGTTGATAGTCATCGCATAACATGCCCTTACAGGGAATTGTCTCCGTTTTAGGATAAATGGCCATTTGGATTACGCTGATGTTAGTATAATCCTGTGTATAATGACATTGTCTCCTATATTTGAACCTGTAAGGATCTTTGCGTGAATAACAAATTGGCCTAAATCTGTGATGAGCAATCTTGTTCCATTACACAGACCTTTGCTTGGATTGATGTTACGCAAGAGCATAATGGGTAGTTCCTTTTTTTAATTGAAGTTTATGTGGGGGCATCCCGGGAAAATTTAAGGAATATAGAAATTCAATCGGGTACGGGTCATGCTGATCTAGGTTGTCTGTAGATGCCTTGCAAACTTCATCCGCGCTGCTGTATGTAACAGAGTCCCCTGTTAATTGTTTAAACATATAGTCATTGATAGCATCATCATTATCATTCTGAGGAGTTAGGATTGCCCTTTCTTTGAGATACACATCATCAGTCTATCTTGTTGTAAAATCTAGGGTATGTCTCTGCTACAATCTTCTCGATAGGACAATCCCATGATTCGATTAGGAAAATTTCAGGAATGTCGATCCAAGATGGCTCGTCCTCATCTTCTTTGCATTTTGCTAGCAAATTGCCATCCCCACAGCCAAGACCCATCTATTGAAATCCTGTTTTCGAGTATCAAGCAGTCCATTTTCACTATACTCATTGACACGCATACTCCGTGTAAGGGTAAATACCTTGCAATGCTTCCACAATTTAGACTGTTTTATACATGATTGAACAATGACTGGCCTGCTTGCTTTTGGTATAACTGGCAGCACTTGACGAAAGTCACCTCCTAGCAAGACCGTCACGCCCCCAAATATTCGATCTCTACTGTCAAGGTCATGATATCCTAAGATATCTCTCAGCGTCTTGTCCAATGCCTCAAAAGCATATTTTTGAGTCATTGGAGCTTCATCCCAGATAATTAGTTTCACTTGCTGCATGAGTTCTGCCATATGCGTGTTTTGTTTTATGCCGCATGTGCTGTTTTCTAATAATTCAAGTGGTATAACAAAACGGCTATGTGTCGTTCTCCCGCCTGGTAGCAACAATGAAGCAATCCCTATACAATTTAAGGGTACTAATCAGTTGCGTATTTTTTTAAATATTCAAGTTAGTTGTTTGTTTAAATTTAGTATAAGTATATACCTGAAGATGCGACAGCAAGAACTATCTTACGTTCTGATCTCAACCTTGAGATGATAGTTTTGTATAAAAATGTCTTTCCGGTTCCTCCTGGTCCGTACACAAAGTAAAATTTCCCGTTGTTACCATTTACAGATTCAATAACCTCTTCATAGATTAAACGTTGTTGGGGATTTAACAATGAATGGAGTTGTTGATGTTGAGTCTTACTTTCCTTCATATCATAAGCCAACGCTTATCTTATGAGACGATTGTCCATGTTGGTTAGCAACATTGGGTCTGGTAGTGGTAGATCTTGAAAACCTCCTAAAGATCTTCCACACCTATTTAACAACTCTTTTATTTCAACCAAACAATAGTTCCGAAGCTGTTCATCTGTCAACTCCAAGTTAGGGTAATCGAACATTTTCCTTTTCTTGTGTAGGATATCCTCTGCTAAAAACTGCCAGTTTTCTTCCCATAATTTTAAAGGCTTGCTGACATCACAAAACAATAAAATTGTCACAAATATGTCACGTAGCTGTGGTCCGAACATCCATACACTTGCTTCGGATATAGCATGCGTCCATTCTGTGTCATCATTTAAAAGGCCATATGTAAAACAGGCTTCCTTGAACGTGGAACATAATCTGTCGTTAACAGTCATGAGTTTCTCAAAGGAGCGAGGTCCTCTGACAATGTTCAACAACATTGGAAGATAGTATCGTTCCCCAGATGCCGGGTGCGAGTAAACAATCCTCCCAATGCATTTATGCTTCTTTCGTTCTTTCCACATTTTGTCTTTCTCATGCCACACATAATGGGCAGGTATCTCAGAATACGTGTGTTTATTCGCTTTTGTATTACGCTTGTTTAATTCAAACCAATCAGTGAACATGGTTATATCGATGCCTTCCCTTTGAATTAGGGCTGGTAAGCTTTCTGAATCACGAAGTGTGATTGCATGCTGATTTGGCAGGTGGTAATTGAGTTTAATGACTGATGGATCTGAGTAATGGATGTCATAGGAAAACAAATGCCACACCGCCTCACATGGAGCTAAAAAACGACAATTCAAATAATTCTTTATTTCGTCCACCTCCAAAATCTGGACGTCTGCCTGACCACCATTGTTTTTTACATTTTCTTGTATAACAATTGTGGCTCTATCAGGACCTTTATTCAAGTACTTGAATAAGTACTTAATTGCCTTTGATCTGTTGCACCATTCTACGTTGATGTGGGCCTGGTATTTCAGAAGGAGATAACGGTTGTGAGGAACCACATATCTGTTGTCATATTTGAATTTTCCTTTTATATGGTAAGCTTTATTATCCCTCCGACGATAAATAGCATAACCATCACTATCGACCATTGTTTCAGCAACGAAAGGTTTAGGAAAATGTTTTGAGCATTTACCCTCAACTGTACATGGTGCATATTTAGCATCTTTACCGCTAGGACCATGTAACATAAATTCAGTTACCACTTTATACCCATCTGGATCATTTTCTCGACATGGTATCTCTGCTGTAATTATATCATTTATCTGGGACGGGGTTTTGCATTTCAATTCTTCTTCTAGCCATAGTAGGATGTGAGCATGAGGTAGGCCATGTTTTTGAAATTCCATGACATATGCAACTGAAAGAAAATTGAGAAACGAATAAGATAATACATAAATTTGTTATAAAAGAGTAGACATATTGCCATTATTAGCTAAGGTGCATTACCTCAAAAATATGGTGTTTTGTAAGATCATTTAACAGTTCAGTAAGCTTAAGCTTGAATACGCGCGTGGACACTTCTGGACGGTCATGTGCTTTTTGCCCCGGAATGTGCTTTAACATTTCTGAAATCTCAGGCCACTTTGTATTAGCAGTGAAAGTGATGAACAGGTCTGGGTTTCCATATGTTCGACATATAGCCATTGCATCCTGGTAGTTTTGCATCATATACCTTGGGCCGCCTATAAAACTTTTTGGTAGGACGATTCGCTTTCCCAACCTTGCTGCATTTGTATCACCTCTTGTTATAGCGTCACACACGTTGTGATATAGATCCACGCGTAACGTATCTTGATTTTGCCTATTCCATGTAAGCCGTTGCTCCTCGACAGCCGCGTATGCGTCAACCAAAAATTGTTGCAATAATCAGCCACCTCTAAGCAATGTAGTGCCTTGATTATTTCGATGTTGTATGATGTATGAGTAGTACTCTTTCATTGTAACAAAATGCCTTTTGGTTTTGCGTACACCTTTGTTGTTGTGATACAGTATCTTTTCATGAAACCCGTCCTCTCCATATGGAAATAATAATGGATATTGGAGGGCCATGTATTCCGGATGCAACTCAGAAATACGTTTCAGCCCTTCCTCCTTGTTTCTTACAACAATATCTCTCGTGGGAATACCATCACCAAAATCTTCAGTAATCAGAGATGCAATCTCTGGTACAGTTGGGGCGTTATATTGCCGAGATGCACCTCGACCACTTATGAGACGAAGTTCAAAGTGGGCTGAATTATGGGACTCAGACCAATCCCAAGCCATTCGAAATGCCTTGGTGATTGGATTTGTTTGATTGAACATTTGCATCAGGCTTGCTACTATATTTGCATCCACGACTTCTCCACTATCTTTGCTTATAAAAGCTCCCATTCGGTTCTTAACTTCATTTCCAGTGTCGAAAAAGTATAGCTGCGCATATTTAGGCTGAGTGCCCTGTTTAGGCAGTAGAGAACCTATTCAATGATAGTTTTGGCCAGTTACTCTAAAGGTAGGACCCCTGCCTGTGTTAATTGAATGGTCTATTCTTGCTCCATAAGATGTGTAACAAAACATACCATTATATACCCTGATCTGATCTTTGAAACTTGAACTTGCAGGAGTGTTGTAGTTCATAAGCTCATTAAGAGGCGAAGGTGTTTCATTATATATCGGAAGAAGCACTTTTCCCCCTTGGCAGCAAACGGAGAAAGTTGGGTTGACAACGGTTTTTGTTACGTTAGTTCTTTTCTGGTACCACATAACCGCCTTGCAATTTTGACATTCAAATGTTGGAGGGCCAATATCATGGTACACCACAGGAATACCTTGCAAATAAAGGTAAATATCAAAGAGAAGAACAACATTATAATATGTTAACTAACAGGATGCAAGACTTATAAAATGTTTAATTACCTGCAGACGCATGCGCAGCTCCATGTGGGATATTTTTAGCTGCACAATGAGAGAGTGTTCCTATAGGAATAACCATTACGGTAATATTCAATATTATGAAATCGATTAACTGGCAACTTTAGTACTAATTACCTGCCGATCTTCTTTTTTTATAAACAAAGGGATTTTTGGAAGTCGAAGCTATTTGGTTCGGTGGCAGGTCTGTCAAAGTGCCTACCGAGCATGATTCTTGTCCTAACAAAGTATGTTGATAATTCAAAGCAGGTATGCATTATTGGAAATTTGTTGTAATTGCATAATGTAAGTCAAGTTTTATAAACGGCACGGACCTGTAAATGGTCCAACAATTTGTGTCATCCGTAAACCACAGAAACTCTGCATCTTTCCACTTCCATTGATAATTGTTGTTGAATGAATAAACAAAGTTTTGTTCAATATGTCTGACAGGGATGGAATTTCAGAATGTTCAGCGTGCGACCCTGCAACGCAAACACAAATACAGCTTTAATCATATACATAATCGCCAGGTATGTAAACTTGTAAAAGTCAAATGTACCTGTATCCATTTATTATTTGAAGGACCTGATTCACTTTTGCAACACATTATCTTGCAGATTTGGCAAGATAATGAATGAAGAAGTCTATTAGATCACCTATTGGGATTCTACTGTTTAACTGATGCAATAAGTGTGGTGTACAATGAAAAGGCAGATACTTATAGTTCATGGTAAGTCTCTACATGTATTATAGATTCTTATTGAGTTTTTAATAATGATACTGAGCTTTATGAAATTATTTGGTTAAAAAGCCTAGGTTGAGTGTTTTTTAGTCTACTTTCAAAAAACATAACTCAACTTCATTTGGTCATATCTCCTTGGTTACTTATCCTCACAACTTGATCCAAACTGCTATATTTAAATTAAAGTATCGTCTACAGGAATTTAAAAAGGGCCGATTTACCAAACTACTCCTAAGATGGTGATTTATACGATTGGAATTTGGAAGTCAGTTTGTGGTCGGTTTTGACAACCAATTGCATATTGCTTGTTAAAAATATTAAACCAACTCCAAAAAATACGAAATTCAACGGAAAACATTTTTAGATGTGTATTAAAGTGTGTGTGAAATGGCTGTGACCAGATAAATTTATAAAGTTGAGTTATATAATAACTACACCATAATACATCTTATTTACAAATTCTCTGAATGCAAATTACTCTTCACTGTTATAATGTAATTGTTTATAAGACAACTGTTATGGTTAAAAGAATGAATTTACATGGAAATTAAACAGATGTATCATAGGACATAAAACTATATAAATTGAAAGAGTATTGGAAACCCATATAATTAATAATAAATGGCGATGAAATATCATATGTGAACATTCATATTTTTTTGTTTGCCAACGCCAATCATCACCTAACACTGGTAACTACTTAAGATACCATAACCACAAAGCTTTATATATCATAATCTAACATTCAATGTCTAGTTTGTTGGGGATGGTCCAAAGACAATTTCAGACAATCTTGTTCAATGTAGTCAGTAGCATAAACATCTTCAATATCTTGATCATCTAAGTTATTCTTATAAGATGGATTATGTGGACCTGATGCTTTTGCGGCCTGTGCTATTGGCATGTGTAAGTATTGTGATACCATTTCCATATTGAACTCCATGAGTTTACTGTATGAATATGGAAATAAGATATTGTTGGACTTTTAAAGGCAATGGTAACCAATGGTATTCCATATAATTCATTAGTTTTTGTAATCGTTATTTTCCCAAAATCCGATTTTTTCACAATAATCGTTAACAGGCATTTCCATTTGATGTCTTGTGGAAAGTGTCCATATCACAGCTGGTTCATATTGGATGTACCTGAAATCAAAGCAAGCACAAAAGAAACAATATTTTGCATGACAGGCATGTAAAATAAATTATCAAAGCAAAATAAAATCCGATGCAACGAAACATAAGAGTTTTGTGTCTTCCAAACAGCAAAAACAAAGGATCCCAAAAATAGTTTTAATCTAGTGTATTATTCATGTCATAATTGTTTATTTTGATAATGTTTATTGGGGTACAGCCGGCTCGGGCTCACTCTGAATCTTCCATGACAAACCTGACCACAAAATATACAAAGAGGGTTGTATTAATATGCGGGCAGATATAAAACTACAGTTGACCAAATATGGTACACAACATGTGCTTACCGTCTCGTTTTCTTCCTGTCAGTTGGGGTGTCGTCCTCACCATCTTGGTCACCATCTACAGATATAAGTTCAATATCCGCATCTGAATGTTCAATATCCGCCCTGCAAACATTCGAACAAGTATTGTCATGTTAGCTTTGTTGCATAAGTAATAGGTTTAAGGCAAAAATATTAAAATGTTTTGTATTTTTGTTGTCACAAAAGGGCTTATGTCGTGATGACCTCTTTTTTTTCTTATCATCTGTAGGGGTAGACTTGAGCAACCGTTTGAACGATGAGGCCGATGTTGCAGTCGTCTTGTTATTTGCATTGATAGGCCCAACATCTTGCCCATCAGCCGTAGGCATCAGTTCATCATCTACGTCTGAATCTTCAGGGTCCACCCTGAAAATAACAAAACCATGTTTATCAGGTACTTTTTTTTGTATTAGTAAGAGTCCTTAAAGAAATGAATATTGTTGTTATAAGATATTTTTTGGAGACAAATATTACATGCTTTGATTACCTATTTTTCTTCTTATCCTCTTTAGATTTGGACGGTGTAACGACGGATGGAACTGGGGTGAATCTCTTGGATGATGCGACTGCACCAACAATTTCATTATCAATGGTGCTTGAGCTTTCAGTTGCGGTTGACGGATGAGGTGAGTCCACCACCCAACACGTAAAACTCTCAAACTTACCGTACTCATAATATGTATGACTTTTGATTTCAAATAGGTGGGTTGTGCCAATGAGATCGAGTATGGGAGATGGCAAGTTGGCGTGATCATCAAAACTCTACATATCAAGTCATGAGTAACGGGGTACGGGAGAAGGGGTGCAAATAAACAGTAAAATTATAGATGTACCTCTTTATCATCCGTTAATAATGCTGAAGCTGGAAACATTATCAAGTTAACTGAGGCCTCATCAAAAAGGATCACCACAGTACGTCCGGTATCATCCGAGATACCAAGTTCAAGGCGATACCTGCAAAGAGCATGTGGCAGATAGTAAGTATCAATGTCAATAATTATATATATTGTATACAAATGCCTAGTATATAAGTTACAAACATAATAGTACCTTATCACAGGGTATTCAACTAGCCTTTCACATGAATCACACAAAAAACGCCCACCCTTCCTAGTAGCTCCTTTCTTGCAGTTGTCACCTCCACACGATGGAAAATTCCATCCTTTTCTAGTACGCACATCATCAATCCTGGCCTTACATAGGAAAGTTGCGGACAGCAGGAATAAAATATTTCAATATCATTCAGTTTAAGGAGGCTACATAGATGACGGTGAAAAAAATAACACACATCATTTTTCCGATTGCGGGCCCACATGAGCAGATTCTCAATTGTCCTATCTTTTGGTTCAGAGATGTGTGCACCCAAAGATGATGTTGAAGACACAACACTGCTAACAAACAGGTAAACGATCTTGATAAGTTTATAACAGTATGAATCTTATCAATTATAAATTTTATATTCAAACAATTTCCTACCCGGTGTCTTTTTTCAATGCGTTGATTGCAGGGATGTCAATAGAATCTAGTATATGTGTGGCTGAACTACTCGACAAATAGAGCTTATCTGAGAGGTAAAATTAATAACCAAATTAGCATGATAAAGGTGTCTACTATGGAAAAGGTAAATAGCCCAAGCCGACTCACTGTTATAATGCTTTGCAGATGTGGACGTCACCACCACAGCGCACACGCCTGTCTGTTTTGCTTTCTTTTCAATCAACATATCAGCCAGCCCTCCCCATAGAGTCACCCGTATTGATTGGCCTCTGATGGCACGGGGAAAAAATAAACAAACGGTTAGTTCCTTAACACATATTGGCCAAAAAAAGTTTTAAATGTGACAACATCAAATGCAAATAACATAAATACGAACTTTTGATTGGCCAGGTAGAAATCAATGTTTTTTGAGCCTGCTTTCGTATGGTTCATCCTTCCAACATTTGTCGCATAACCTGCAACATCTAAGAGGTAACAATTTTTATGGCAACAATATTTAAGGCCAATTTAATTGAACAAACATACAAAATAGTAAATTACCAATGAGATATTTGTTCTCCGTAGGCTTGATTTGATCTAAATCCACCAGCTGAAAAGGATGCCTGACAAACCCTTCAGATACAACCAAGGATTTTCTTATTGACGTTGATCCATCAAACTCTATCATAAAGGTATCATCCTTCCTAACTCGAAAGTCTTCCTTGTTATGCATGACAACAAAATTTTTAACAGTGTATATACCCCCCCTCTTTTAACCTCAATAAATTGTGAGCCACGGTTGCCTTGGCGGTACAATGGATAACATTACCCTGCAACAAAACCATGTTAAAAGCTGTTAAATAATACAGACATTTTGTTATCCTTTATTATCTATTCTTATAACTCAGGTTTTGGGGAGATATATATGCATATACCTTTGCATCAGACACCAAGAAATCGGTGCTCAAGTATCGGCCGGTTGCAGCATTTACATTCCACATTCTACACAACAACACCATAATGGTACCAGTTGCATCAAGCTTCAATTCGTTTAGGAACAATTCACCCTTCGAGCATCCAACTTCTGTAGCCATGATAATACACGTAATGGACCTTTTTGGTTTTATTCCTATTGGTCTTCATGCCTCATTTATGGAGTCTCCATTTAAGATAGATGTAATTGATAAGTGATTCAGATTCTTTAAGGGTGCATAACTGCAGCCCTTTTGTGTCCCAATGCATATGTTATACCAAATCATGTATTCATGTAACCACCAATAAGCTTGTTGAGCTTCTGCATTCATGGCCTTGTTGCTTTGTATCCTTTGAACTTAAGATTTTGGGAACCTTTCGTCTCCTGTAACAGCCAGACGACTTCATTGAATCTTATATATTTCAATACTCGATATTCAATCATATGGCTTTACACGGATTGTACCGTACAAATTATTGTGCACAAACACTCTTGCACATTAAATTAAGGGGTTCAACTTTTAGGTATAATAGATATATATAGGGTAAGGTTAAAATGAAAAGTTTCTTATAATGAAAAGAATGAGAAGGCGTGTGGAGGTGACATGTGTCACCTTTGCCACATCACCATGCCATGTCATGTGACATGTGTCACCCTCACCCCCCCCCCCCGGAAAAAAAAAATTTCCGGCAAAAAAAAAATTTTTTTTTGGGCAAAAAATTTTTTTCCCGCCAAAAATTTCCCGGCAAAATTTATTACTGCATCACAGTTATAAAAATATATGTTGCAGTAACTTATAATCTTAATGCACTAAAATCATGATTATGATGCAGTAACTTTATAACCGTAATGCAGTAACTTATAACCTTAATGCACTAATAAATTTTGGTGCATCTTTATTATAAGTTACTGCATCATAGTTAATAGGTAATTGCATCAACTATGATGCACTAAAATCAAGGTTATAAGCTTAATGCACTAAAATCATGATTGTGATGCAGTAACTTTATAACTGTGATGCAGTAATTTATAACCTTAATGCTCTAAAATCATAATTGTGACGTAGTAACTTATAACCTCAATGCACTAATAAGTTTTGGTGCATCTTTATTATAAGTTACTGCATCATAGTTAATAGTTAAGTGCATCAAGTATGATGCACTAAAATCAAGGTTATAACCTTAATGCACTAAAATCATGATTGTGATGCAGTAACTTATAACCTTAATGCACTAAAATCATGATTGTGATGCAGTAACTTTATATCTGTGATGCAGTAAAAAAATTTGGCGGGAAAAAAATTTTTGCCCAATTTTTTTTGTTTACGGGGGGTGGGGGGGGATGGGTGGGTGGGGGTGGGGGTGGGGTATGGTGATGTGGTAAAGGTGACACATGTCACCTCCACATGCCTTCTCATTCTTTTCATTCTAAGAAACTTTTTATAATAACCCAAACCTATATATATATATATATATATATATATATATATATATATATATATATATATATATATATATATATATATATTGAAATGGTATTTCTAGGGGTGTTCATCAGTTTGGTTAAATTTTTTCTTGGTTAAATCGAATAACCGAAAACCGAACCAGATAACCCGAATAACTTAATTTTAATTAATTATTTATTTAATAATATAATTTTTTAGCAACAAAAATAAACTTAAGCTTAAAAAGTATTATATTTATACTATGAAAGAGTTTTAATGTCTTTTTTTGTATATATATATATATATATATGTATGTATGTATGTATGTATGTATGTATATATGTATGTATGTATGTGTGTATGTGTGTGCAGGGACGGAGCTAGAAATCCGAGTTAAGGGGGGCCGTAACTATTTATTATTTAATAGTAACATACATTTTATAGATCGTCAAAACTTTGAATATTCATAAACGAGGTCGTTTTTATTTCATTATACACTGAATTATAGATATGTTACTCTAACAAAGATAACTTGTGCATTTTCAATGTCTTATTTATCTTTGGTTTTCATAAAATAAGTCTTTTAGATTATGAACTAATAGACAAAATCTCGGTGATATGTATCCAACCAAATATTTTGGACCATATATCTAAAATGAGTTAACTTTGTCAAGTATTAAATGTTCAAGGGCAAAAGTAACACTATGCATCTAAATAAGATGGGTCTGACCACAAACAAACACATATTTGTTATCTTCCCCATACCACACGAGATATTATATTATCTTTGACTTTCTTTCTCTCTATCTAGGGCTGAGCATCGGGCCGATCCCGACCCGGCCCGACCCGAATCCCGACAAGCCGGCAAACACAAACCGACTCCCGACCCCGACAAGCCCGACTAACATGATTCGGGACTCGGGATCGGGACGGGATTCGGGATTTGATCGGTTTTGTTTGTTGTTTTTTGGTTTTCGGCCCGTCCCGACCCGATCCCGACAAGCCCGAAACCCGACTACACCGAAAAACATAAACCGACTCCCGACCCCGACAAGCCCGACTAACATGATTCAGGACTCGGGATCGGGACGGGATTCGGTCGGTTTTGCTCACCCCTATCTCTATCCCTGGTTCATCTTCTCATCTGTTTTTTCCTCTATCATTTTATAATTAAATCAAGGTGATGCACCTAAAATTTTGATGACCTGGGCCGTCGCCCACCTCGCTTGACACTAGGGCCGCCCTAGTTGGCAGGGGCTGGATTAACGATTTTGTGAAACGTTGGCCGGAAATCAAGCTACATGGTTGGCTAGTTGAGCCAGTTGGGGGTGGTCGAGCACCCGTCAGCCCCCCCCCCCCCCCCCCCATTGGCTCCATCTCTGTGTGTGTGAATTCGGTTTGCCAAAAACATATTCGAACCGAGGACCGAATATTTATTTGGTTCGGTTCGGTTTTGGCAAATTCGGTTTGGTATTTTTTGGTTCGGTTCAGTTTTGATTTTCTGTTTTTGTGGGTGAAACGCGAATTCTGCACACCCCTAGGTATTTCAGCCGAAATAAATCAACAAAATGGGCTAAATATCATAACAAAAGAAAAACACTTCTGATGATGTTAGCGATGTCCGATCATGATATCATGATGATTGATGACATACGATGCATTGGTTTTCCAAAGGTCACACTCTACGTGTTGGTGGATGATGTGTGCTTGCGGTAACTCCATGATGGGCCTGTACAGAAGCCCATTATAACAGGCCAACCATGGGTTATTGTCAAGTATATTGGCTGAACTGCTAAAGAATTCATGCTTAGGAACCCAATCAATAATATTAATTTGATATAAGTTTAGAGCCAAAAATGGGCTGAAATATCATACTGGTCTACCTCACTATTTAGAAGCTTGGTGGTCAAGACTCATACTGAGTGATATTTAATTTCTGAATGGAGAATGAATCATAAATAAAAGATTATTGAGGTTCCATAAAAGTGTGGAAGGCATAAATCTTTTAAGGATAATTTAGAAATACAATAACTAAGCACTAAAGAGAATAATAAACTTTAATAATATTTAACATATGTATAATGCTATGGTAAAACTGAAGTAAGAAGTAAAGACCTGAACTAATAAGATGCTATGCTATGAATCATAAAAGGGTTTAAATTATGTTCCCACATGGGTTGTTTTCATCTTGAACCAGTAGGAAAGAATTTTACTTTTCGTTAGCATTTTCTGCTTACCTTTTTAGAAGAAAGAGACGACTGCTTGACAAGAACAAAATTTCGTGCCCGTGGAGTGATGGAGGTGATGGTTGTGGGAGCCTTAAAGATCCACAATATTTTTCGATTGTACGTTTTAGTAATAGCATATAATAGCACTTTTTAGCGTTAAATGATGGTGAAATCAGTGGCAGTGGGAGTTTCATGTGACATATACTTTAATTGCTGTTTTAGGTTGCTAGTTATTTGTTCTGTTAGCCTGTATCTCATGCTCTCCATATAGAGATCCATTTAGATTTAACTTTTCTTGCTTCTTTGTTTTGAACCATTAAGTGACTGTGTATCATTCACATGTATAACGGATAGTATTATATCATTGTATATAATGACAGTACAAAAGTAACTACCAAGATCAATAAGATGTTGTATGTGGGGAATCCAAATCTCAATTATTGAACTAAAGTGATGATGCTTTTTCTTCGATCTCAAGTAGAAGTATCGTTTGACCTGCATGTTTTGTGTTTGGTGGTGGGTGTTCCAACATTGTTTGAGCCTGCAATTGCAGGCTCCTTTCGTGTTCCACATATCTATACATATATATGGGACTACATATGTCACGTCATTAATGCTGACATGGCACATCATTTGATGAGGTGCAAATGCCACCAAGGCACTACATCCAGCTACATTTTTAAAAAAAGATTTACAGTTGCAAGAATCGAACTCTGGTTTCGGGGTTCAAACAGAAAGGCCTCAACCAGTGAGGCAACCCACATTTTATTGTTCAAAGTCCTCTTACCAAAGTGGTATTCGTTCTCAAAATTTACCAACTTCAATCTTATCAAATAAATATAACTGAAACCCTACTCATTCGGTCAAACATTAACTTCCCCTCCCCATTCCTCTCGGCCTTCCCAAAAAAAAACACCTCCAATTCACAAAACGCATGTTTGAGCTAATCAATCAAAGATTAAGCTAATCTATACCATGTTTCAATATATCATTTATGGTTTGAAAAGTGACGGGCAAAATCAGGATATGGCGTCAAAACGCATATCCACAATTGATTTCAATGGCACAAAAGTGACGAGCACAATCAGGTTAGGTTTAATTCAAAATTTATAATATTTTTTGTAATAATTAAGTTATTTTACATATGCTTTATATAGATTTGATAATGTTTGAATGAATTTTAATTTGATTCATAGGTGGATTTCTTGAGTTTGAATTCAGCAATGTTGTTAGAATGATAATTACTCATACTGATGACTTAAAACTATCAAATATGGTTTGATTTTTAGTTTTGTTTTTCTTTGTAGGACCATGAATCTGATAATGATATACATAAAGAAGACGATTACCATAAACGAATAAAATGTGGCGAGTGCTTTCTGCTAACACAAGGTAAAAATTCATATTTATGTGCGATGATGAAGGTAGTCTCACTCTTATTTAGTTTTATGTTTAAAACTGAAGATCTGTATAAATGAATCAGCCAAGGCTGAGATATACTTTTGTTCTTATTTGTGTTTTAGTGACTTTTTCAAAGGAATATTTGTTAATCACTTCATTATATTATAGGCTCTTGGTCTGGTTGATTGTAATTTTTCAAAAAAAATTTAACCGCCCAAACCTTATGTATGTGTAAAGTCACATATGCCTCTAGACTTTATAATGTGTTAAACTTCTAAATATATGCATGTTTTCAGTTGTCCCTAAGATAGAATAAATGTCTGGAAGACATTGACAAATTTATCAAGGAAAATCATTCTGATATAGTAGGGTATGGGAAATGATGTGAGTAGAAAGTTTTATCGTGCAAACTTTAGGATATGATTTTTTGGGTTCATAATTTTTAAACCTCAAACTTGAACTCAAAAAATCATATCCATAAGTTTGATCTAACCAAACAAATTTCTTTATTCAGTTGATTATTTGCTATAAAATAAGTAGATAAAGAGTTTCTGAATATGTAACATCTAATAAAATGCGGCATAAGAAGGTCGGCAAGAAATAGTGTCTTTGTGCTCAGAAGTTGCCATAATCAAATTAGCATTAGCACATGTTATGTTTTTGGCAATTTCAAAAGGTTCTTACGGTATATTTGAATTGAATTATTTGTTAATTAAAATTAAAAACCTTTCACGTCTGTTGATAAAAAAATTCATCAACCTCCTTAAACATGCCAAAGATGGTGTTCTTTATGTGCGATAAATACTAAAAAGATTTGATGTGTATGTGTGATAAATATTGTTGTTTTCTTTCTTTTTGAAGAACGAATATTGTGTTTGTGCTTTTTACGTGCGAGAAATACTAAAAAGATTTGATGTTACAGGTGGAAAAGAGGCGGATATATGATATAACACATGTTCTAGAAGGGAATTGTCTAATTGAAGAAAAAAGCAGCCTGGTTAAATGTATCTAAAATATATAATTACTTACATATGTATTTGTTCAAGATTAATTTGAACATTCTTATGATATTGTCTTGCAATTTTGTAAACCTACTTCACATTTCTATTAAGTTTTTTTTTGAAGTGGTTTTAATTTTGGATGGGATATGAATTGATACATATTTATCTATGTTCGCGGTTTTAGATTTATATCTCTCTTTTTTGGCATGTTATATAACAAGGCTTAATATTTATTTGTTGGTTTATATTATCGGTTATCATTATCAAGTAAACTTATGAAACTAGCCCGCCCATTCGGGCGGGCTATGAAGCTAGTTGCTACAATAAAGAATTACATTATTTCGGCATGCGCGCGTACGAATATTTGTATGTATAATATATATATTTTTTCTACTATACCCTCTTGAGAATAAGTACCAATATACACGGATAGGTTTAAAAGAGTAAACAAGAGATGTATTTCGTATAATTTTATAACTCACATATAACTTTTATTCTGTTCCACACTGGGGTTAAGTTGCAAATTCTGCTTAGTACATAGTAAATGATCGCTGATACACAAAAAGTATGTTTCGTTGATGCACAATTAAATACTTCTGTTTTGATATCTATAAGAGACCTACAATACTTCAATTCAAATCTTTAGAGGTTATATCCATCAACATACATCCTAAAAGTGGCACTTGTTCAATTTATCTGAACATTCTTGCAGCTCTTTTTCTCCATGTCTCTAGCTCAGAATTGGCACTCAAGTACACGAATGATTTACCTTGTCTTTTTCTTCTTATCGGTTCCTTGAAGTATTAATAGATGAACAAAACCATATTTTGGGACTAACTAAGTACAGTAATACTTCAGCTTTCACAAATTTCAATTTGAAACCTCAGTTCAGGAGAATAGACAATGAAAGAAGTACTAGCTCAAAATATATATATAGTAGCTAGAACTGAAGTCATTACTTACAACGTATGACAAAAGATTATTATTGCAATAGATGCAATCGAAAAGAATAAGCAAAAAAAAAAGATTATTCCCTAACCAAACAAAAGAATAAAGTTCGGTTTAAAAAACAAATTATTAAATTTCTTGTAAATACCTAAATTTCTTTATTACTTGCTTTAAGCTTTCTATATAAAGGCATGTGGGCTGTTGCTTACACCCCAAAGCAAACACACCAAGCTAGCTAACTAACACTTCCTGTCTCTACCTTCATATTGCATAGCTTCACCCAAAATGGCATTTTATTCCAAGAACACAGTAGACCTTGCTAATCTCGGTAAAGAAACGTTTGATGACATAGATACTTTTTTCTCACATGGTCATAACTCCAAGCATCCATCAGCAGCAGCTGTTGTTCTACCAACCAGACCCCCACAGCCACATCAGGTATTTCACTATTATCAGTACCAACCCCAACAACCTATTGTGGTTCAGCAACAAGTGTATCATGGTGCCCCAGTCGCTGCCATGAGGACTGAGAGGGTTATAAACTGCAACGATGCTGCCAAAATGTACGGTGGGACTTTGTATGTGGATTATCCTAAAAGGAAGCCTGCTCGTAAAGGTTTCTTTTTTTAATAGTTCTAGCTTGATCATTAGCTATATGTATTATGTATATATATGCTTTATTATGTATGTAAAACCATGCATAGGCCTCTTGAATTCCATTTCTTGCCCGTAATAAATGGTTTTACGTGGATGTTCAAAGATTATCAAAATCAGTTACCAATTATGATATATTAGTTGGTGGTTGTATTAACTTGCTGGTGTTCTATTTCTCAGTGAGTCCCATTTTCGTTGAATCATAACTTATTTCTTGTTAAAAAGAAATAGTTTTATCATAAACCTTGGATAAGTTCAATACAGGGAAGAACTTTCTATCCTACATAAAATAGCTAGACTAGAATTTAAAAAAATTTACAAAAAATAGATTGACTTGGTTGATCTGATGAATAAACATAAACAGGACTATATCATGGTGGTATGCTGTAAATAAATTTTTTAGCATCATAGGGCTGGTATGGTCAGCCAGTCGTAAATCAATGTAGTCCAATGCAAACTTTGAGCACCCTCCTATGGTTTGGGGGAGTTTATTTTGTACAATGTACACCATATATGTCTGTAGTAACTCGGTTTTGCTTACTTTGCCTTTTCAGTTCTATGTGATGATCACCACCTATATTGTGTACTTATATACATTTAGCAAAAATGCGAACTCTTTCAATTGCTGCAAAAATTATTTCCTCCATTTCATTTAGTTAGGTCAAGCTCTTGAACAGATCTATTGAAGTTCAAAAAAGTAATAACCACAAAACACCAAATGCTAACATGACATTTTATTATCTTATCTTACATATCACAAAATAAACAAGTCATGTGCTAATTAGAAGCAGTATACGTACAGTCTAAAAAATGATACCACGAAGGAAAACAAAAACACCAGCCACTACAGGAAAAATAGTATTTTTGTGTTACTATTCCGGTATTTAAAATTTATAAGTTCGGGATATAAATTTTAGCATACTCTTAGATGACTGACTTGATAAAATTTGTCACAAAAGGTCCATACTGATTCGCACACTCAATCTGTTTCACCAACTAAGGTCTACATGGGTTTCTTCGAATTGTTGTTTCATAGATAGGTAAAACACTTTCACATATTTATTGACTGGTAATGACTTTCTAGTGACATTTTCAGTGACCTAGAAAAATTTTCTTGTGGCGAGACAAAAAAAAGTCACCAAAGAAGATCTCTAAATAGGTAAGACCATAAGTCTCTCCAAACAAGACAACTCGTTTCTCATCAATTGATTGATAGAAAAAACAACCACAGTCAACTGGAATGGTAAATGGATGAGGTTTTCCTGCTTAGGTTACCTTATAAGAGCGATATATTCTTCGACTTAGATGTACGCGGCCTAACTGGGGTATCCCGTGACCGGTGCCACTTTTTACTGGCCAATCCAAGATGTGTACCTAGTGATGTTTGAACTTGAGATCTCTAATGAGGACATCCCGGTGTCTATAGGCTAGACAATTGCCTAGAGTACAGATCGGTCACTACAAGACAATTGTCATTTAGTGACATGCATGAAAGTGTCACTAATGTAAAACATATCACTTTGCTAAATACGTTTGCGTCACTAAATTAGTTAATGTCACAAAATATCAGTTTCGTTGTAATGGATGCCTATATACCGTTTATCTAATTTGTTGAGCTGAAATTAAGCAGATTTTGCAAAAGAGCATGACGTTTGATTGTAGTATGTGATCCTACAAACTTAGTGACTATTACAAAATAGTGGTCACAAAGGGGTGACTAATGACAAATTATAGTTAACCAATAAATAATGGTCACAACTCAAAAAGTTCAATGACAAAAAGTAGTGGTGACTGAGTTGTAAATTTTAGGAACAACAAACGCGGAAGTACCGTTTGAAAGTTAGTACTTTCATCAGTTTAGTGGCCACAAAATATAGTTGTCACTAAGTTCGAATGTTAAAGACTAAAAAACAAGTGGTTACTGAGTTGAAATGTTAGAGACCAACAAAAAAGTTGTCATTAAGTAGTTTTATTTCAAAAGAGAGATCACAAAGGTTACCGACAACAAAATGTCGGTTCCTATTGGAAGGTCAGCAACAAACTAGTGGTCATTATGTAGGTTTTACTTCCAAGTTCCAAAGGTAATAACAACAGAATAATCATCACTTATTAGAACATATTTATAACTGTTATAAGGGGTCGTTGAGTAAAAAGTAGCAAATGAGATTATTAAAGCAGGGAAAAACAAACAATTAAAGAAAACTTGAAAAAGTCGCAATCCCCAATTAAAAATTGTGGCTAAAACCATCTTCAAAAAATTGCGACCACGAAAATCTGGTCCCTACAGTGGTTACTTTTTGTAACTGGTCTCAAATGAATCTTAGTGAGGACCTATTGTGACAACAGTGACTATGCAAATTTTTGTTACGTATAGAGTTCAGTAACCCGATTTATGCTGTTAGTGACGAAAAACGTTTTGTCACTAACTGTGAGTTTTCTGATAGTGACATTTTACTACAAATACCCTTAAGCGGGACGTAGGAAGTAATATTTCAGTTTACAACTTTACATTTCAGACCCCAAAGAGCAGAAAATCCGGCATAAAGAAAGAAGTGCTAGTTGAAAATATCTATGAGGTAGTTTGAAGTTAATTTTTAATTAGATATTCAAAAAGTCGAGTCGTAGATATTAGGGCGTGTGAATTTACAGGTGATGGAAGATGATTACTAACAAATACAAATGAAAATCACCAAAACTCATGGGAATAACAAATATGTAACTGTTGTAATCCAAAAGGAATAAGCAAAACATAAGACAATCGTGACCTATGCCATAAACGGTCTTAGCGATAAGTATGATCCGGTTGTATAAGTCATACTCAACCGCGAGCTATTTCGCAACCTGGAAACTATTCGTTCAATGGTTACCATGGCGGAAACGCGAATGAATCGCATGACACATGGTCACTCGTGCACACACGTATCACCAGCTCGTCCCCTACTGTCTTGCTTGCACCCTCTTCATTGGCCCCACAGGTTCGAACCCTATGCATGGCTAACAACTCTCAATAGGCACTACTGGCGCAAGTGGTTTAGGTAATTCGGTTGGACAATAGGTCCATGCCACGCGGACTAGTTTGGTAATTTGGAATATAACAGTGACACACACAGGGGTTTGGAATTCGACTCAGGAAACGGCTCTCCCCATGCATTCAACACTTTGACCTTACAAGACTTCGGGGATGCTGGATAAAACATGGATACTGTTGCGTTTTTTCATCTCAATTTAAATGCAAATTATTTAAGTTCTATTTTTAATGACCGCATTTTTTTTTTCATCTATCTATATTGGTAACGGGGCCTCCATTCATGTCACTAACACATGCGATAGCACATTGCCTAATACATACCCTCCCTTTCACCTTAATCATGTACTTGTCACACCCATTATTGTCAAATATTTAATTTTTGTCCGTAAATTTACACGTGATAATAAATGTTTTATTGAATTTAATAAATTTGGTTTTTCTGTGAAGGACTATTTAACTTGAGTTCTTCTCAGATGCAATACCAAGCCCACCACGTACCCCAAACATTCATTACCACTCATGATACGTGGCACCAACATCTAGGTCACCATGGAAGCGAAGTGTTGCGGTTTCTAATTTCTAGTACTACCTCCGTCCCAAATTATAAGTCCAGTTTGACTTTTTGACTCAAACTTTGACCATAAATATTTTTGTTTGTATTATATAATACTTGATGCAAAATATATAAATGGATTGTGTTTTAAATGTATTTTCATTTGGTATAATTTTCATCAAGTGTTATATGATACAAACGAGAATATTTAAGGTCAAAGTTCGAGTCAAAAACTCAAAATTGACTTAAAATTTGGGACGGAAGGAGTAATTGTTTTTATACAATTAAAAAAAAAAGTCTCACGAGCTTTGCCATGCATGTCAGTTTGACAAGCACATGAAGCTTCCGTTTGTCAATTCAGATACTATTGTTACTTCTCTCTTATATATTGTTTACAGGACTTGTGGACTTTTCACTTCGAAGCCTTAGTGGAATAAAATATTATATAGTAAAGTCCAAAATACATCCCTGTGGTTTGTCCTGTGTATCGCTTTACATCCCTAAACTTTTTTTTCGCACAAAATCATCCCCCGTTAGTAAAGTTGGCACAAATACATCCCCTGTTAGTAAAATCAGTTAGTGGGGACTAACGGTGCAATAAATATTTGCACCGTTAGTCCTTAGGACTAACGATGTAACAAAATAAATTGCACCGTTAGTCCTAAGGACTAACGGTGCACTCCACCGCCACCTACCCCCACCAGCCACCTTCACCGCCACCTACCACCTCCACCGCCACCTCCACCCATCACCACCCAACGCCACCACCCCCCACCTCCACTGCCGCCACCCACCGCCACCCACCACCACCCAAAGCCACCAACCCCCACCTCCACTGCCACCACCCACTGCCAGAACTTCCATCACCACCCACCGCCACCTACCACCTCTACCCACCACCACCCAACGCCACCACCCCCACCTCCACTGCTGCCACCCACCGCCACCACTTCCACCACCACCCACCTCCACCTCCACCGCCACCTACCACCCAACGCCACCACCACCTACCACCCACCACCTCCACACACAACCACCACCCGCCACCGCAACCACCTCCACCCAACGCCGCCACCACCATCATCGCCACCCACCTCCACCGCCACCCACCTCCACCGCCACCACCACCCAATGCCACCACCACCATCACCGCCACCCACCTCCACTGCCACCACCACCAACACCGCTGCCCAACAACACCATCAATGCCACCTTCACCGCCACCGATGATGGTGTTGGTGGGTGGCGGTGATGGTGGTGGTGGCGTTGGGTGGAGGTGGTTGCGGTGGCGGGTGGTGGTTGTGTGTGGAGGTGGTGGGTGGTAGGTGGTGGTGGCGTTGGGTGGTAGGTGGCGGTGGAGGTGGGTGGTGGTGGAAGCGGTGGGTGGCGGCAATGGAGGTGGGGGGTGGTAGGTGGTGGTGGCGTTGGGTGGTAGGTGGCGGTGGCGGTGGCGGTGGAGGTGGGTGGTGGTGGAAGTAGTAGCGGTGGGTGGGGGCAGTGGAGGTGGGGGTGGTGGCGTTGGGTGGAGGTGGCGGTGGAGGTGGGTGGTGGTAGAAGTGGTGGCGGTAGGTGGCGGCAGTGGAGGTGGTGTCGTTGGGTGGTGGTGGGTGGCGGTGGAGGTGGTAGGTGGCGGTGAAGGTGGCTGGTGGTGGTAGGTGGCGGTGTAACGGTGTAATTTATTTTATTGCATCGTTAGTCCTAAGAACTAACGGTGCAAATATTTATTGCACCGTTAGTCCCCACTAAGTGATTTTACTAATAGAGTGATATATTTGTACCAACTTTACTAACGGAGGGATGATTTTGTGCCAAAAAAAAGTTTAGAGATGTAAAGCGATACACAGAACAAACCACAGGGATGTATTTTGGACTTTACTCAATATTATATTATGTTTTTAGATAATTTCTCTTATTATTTATGGGGTTATCCCTTGTGACAAGTCAAGTTACTCAATTTTAATTCGTACCTTTGTTAAACACAATTAAATATGAAATAAAAGTGTCTCACTGTGACCATGGTGGTGAGCTTGAAAACCACAACCTCCAACGCATATTTGACAAAATAGCATCCACATGCTATTCTCTTGCCGTCGGACATCCCAACAAAATGGCAAATCCGAGAGGATGATCCGCACTATAAGCAACCTTTCCGAACCCTTCTTTTTCAAGCTCACCTACCCCCTTATTTCAGGGTTGAGGCTCTGTATATGGCTACCTACTTGCTTAATACACTCCCATCCACCAATATAAACAATGAAACCTCTCATACTCACCTCTACCATACCCAGCCAAACTATTTGTTTGTGCATGTGTTTGGTTGCCTTTGCTCTTACCTAGACACCTCTAACAAGCCCCCTCCCCCAATCCACTCCTTGTGTGTTTCTCGGATACCAATCCAATCATCGAGGGTATCATGTTTAAACCTCGCAGCCCATTAAGTCATTATCTCCCGAAATGTCACCTTTGATAAAACCATTTTCCCCAATGTCTCAATAACCTCGACCGATGCACCCTTTTATACGTTCCTTAATGACGAGCCTGATATATCCATCATTCCATCCACTAAAAAACCTATTCCTCCCTCCGAGCCCAACTCACCACATGAACCTCCCAGTTTGACCCATACCCACATGACTCATGCAGAAACTGCATCACCAATCCAACATTTCCAGCACACACTTCCATGAAAACAACAAGCCTCGACCCTATCCTCAGCCAACAATCAAGTTAATGCATGCCCGCTTCATTAGTTCCATCCTCAGCCTAAACCCAAACTGCCACCACTACGCCCAATCCACTTTGCCCTAACCCTAATTCAACTCATCCTATGGTTACACACTTTCAACTACGGTTAAATAACACCGAGCGTCTTACTCTCAGTGTGTCCACCTTCTTACCTATACCTAAGTCATAAAATATCGCTTTTTCTAAACCTAATTGGTAACGTGCAAAGTTAGATGAATATAATGCGCTTACTAAAAATGAAACTTGGATTCTTGTGTCATAACCACCTAACACGAACATTGTTTGTTTCATGTGGTTGTTTACACACAAGTATATAGCATATGGAACCCTTAGCAGATACAAGGCTCACCTTGTTGCTAATGGTCGTAGTCAACCAATTAGTGTTAAATGTAATGAGACGTTTAGTCCAGTTGTGAAACCCGCTACCATTCACATCGTGCTTAGTTTAGCAGCATCTCGACATTGGTTCCTCAGCTTGATGTCAATAATACCTTTTTATACGTTAACTTATCCGAGACAGTCCATATGCATTAGCCTCTCAATTTTTGCGATCTGTAGCATCTCGATTATGTTTTTCTTCCATAGTGGTCTTTATGGTCTCAACCAGGCCCCTAGGGCTTCCTTCAAGAGATTTGTCAGTTATGCTACCCGGGTTGGATTATATCACAAGCGGTGTGATTCTTCCTTGTTCATTCTTCACCAGGGATAAGATACTGCCTATTTATTGTTATATGTTGATGACATTTTACTTGCTGCCTCTTCTACTACATTTTTGCAGCAAATTATTTCATCGTTAGACATGAAGTTTTCTATGTATGATCTTAGCCCTTTTAATTATTTTCTGTGGATCTTCGTTACTCGAGACTCTTCAGGGATGTTTTTGTCTCAGCATGAGTATGCTTTGGAGATTTTAGAGCAACTCGACATGCTTAACTGTTAGTCTTCTCGTACATCCGTCAACACAAAAACCAAACTCAGTGCAGATGGTATTCCCATTTCTCTGTTTGTGACCCCACACTTTTCTAAAGTCTTGTAGGAGCTCTACAATAATTTACTTTCACTCAACCCAATTTATCCTATGTTGTTTAGCAGTTTTCTTTATACACACATGACTCTCGGGAGACTTACCTTGCGGATCTCTAGCAAATTCTTTGATATGTTTAGGGCACAACTAACTATGGACTAGTCTCTTTGGCTGGCTACACAGATGCAAATTGAGCAGGTTTTCCCACCACTCGCCACTCTACATCCTGTTGTTGTGTATTTCTCGGCAACAACCTCATTTCATGGTCCTCTAAGCGGCATGTAACTCTTTACCGCTCTAGTGCAGAGGCCGAATATCGTGGAGTTTCTAATGTTGTTGCCGAGACTGCTTGGGTCTGCAATTTACTTCGCGAGCTTCACTCGCCCTTATCCACAACCACTTTGGATCATTGTGATAATGTTAGTGCTATGTATGTCTCCTCTAACCCTGTGCATCACCAACGGACGAAGCGTGTTGAGATTGATATTCAGTTTTTAGAGATCAGGTTGCCACAAGCTCTGTATGTGTTTTGCATGTTCCATCGAGTTATCAATTTGTGGATATCTTCACCAAGGGGTTGCCTTATGCTTTATTTGATGACTTTCAGACCAGTTTAGTGTCCGTCCATCTCCCGCTCCGACTTCGCCTGGGTGGTGTTTAGATGATATTAGCACTAGGCCCGTCCAGTTTATTGGGCTTAGCCCACATTTTTATCAATATATATGCATTTATGCTTGACATTGTACTCATTAATTATTGATGATTGGGAATGATATAAATCTACAATTAGGAGTTTGAAGACAAATTGAGATCTACATGTTTGTGATCAGAAATCGAGTTGGGTTATTGGTTGATAAATTTTAGGATGTGTGTTAATGTAATGGTAAAACTGCAGAAATAAGTAAAGAACGAATACTTTGTTATGAAAAATGAAACTAGTATTACCCACATTTCTTTTGACCAATTCGAATATTCTTGAGGCTTTAAACAATCTTCACTCATGGGTTGTTTTCTTCTTGAACCAAGATGCATTTTTTTTTTAAATTTTAAATAGCACTCATATATGTCTTTTTAGCAGAAAGAGGCGACAACTCGACAAGAAGAAACTTTGGTGCACATGGAGTGATACAGGTGACGGTTGTGGGAGCCTTGGTGATCCACATTTTTTCTTGTTAGTCTTAGTATTAACATATAGCACTTTTTAGAATTTAACGATGGTGAGATCAGTAGCAATGGGAGTCTTCATGTTACAATCACTTTAATTGAGTATCAATACCATGTATCTATCATAGCGAGGTTCAACAAAATATTATTATATCATTGTATATAATGAAGGTAACAAATAATAACTTAAAGATCAATCAAATGTTATATTGTGGGGAATCTCAATTATTGAACTAAAGTGAAGATGCTCTATCTTCTTAAGTATAAGCATCTTTTGACCTACATGTTTTGTGTTTGACGAAGAGTAATGTTCAAGCATTGTTCGAGCATGCAAGCCTTGCAGGTTCCTTTCGTGTTCCACGTACGTATTACTTCATTAAAGAATTACATTCTTTCAGAATGTGTACAAAAATATTGTTCGAGCATGCAAGCCTTGCAGGTTCCTTTCGTGTTCCACGTACGTATTACTTCATTAGAGAATTACACATTCTTTTAGACGGAGTGGGTATTTTTAGTATTTCCCCCCTTTTTGGTGAGGGAGTGTGTATTTTTGGTTGGAGTTTTTTGTTGGACCCATATGCACCAATAAGTGTTATTGGTTTTTTTGCTAGGGGTGTTTTAGTTCTTGGTGTGTTATTGGGGAGGTGATGAGGTGGCGCTGAGGTCATACACCAATAAGTATTATTGTTGATTGCAACACCTAGCTCTCTTATACACAAAATTTGCTAATGATGTTGTTCACATATATTACACTTAAGGCCTCCCGAAAAATTACGTTTCATTCAGAACTACAACGCTAAAAATTAGGTACTTCTCTTCGGTTTTCGGTACGTACTGAACTACTGCAATAAAAGTAGACAATGCAAGACAGGAATAATCACATCAAAACTAATTTAGAGTTTCGTCTACAAGGTTGCAAAAATTTCTAGCCTGATCCTCCACCAGCATTACAAATGATCCAAAAAGTAGCACCTGTTTAGTTTATCTGAAGAATCTTGCAGCTCTTACACTCTTTATCTGCCACAAAATGCACCCAAGTACGATTAATTAACCTTGTTTTTCTACTTATCGGCTCCTCCATGCATTCACGATAGATGAACAAAACCGTATTTAGGGACTGACGAACTACTGTAATACTTCAGCGTGTACAAACTTCAATTTGAAACCTGAAGGGCAGGAAATTAAATAATGAAAGAAGTAAGAGCTCAAAATAGACTTTATCAATTAGCTGGCAGTCATAATTTACAACTTAAACTAAAGATTATTATTATTGCATCTGTTGTAATCCACAAGGAATAAGCAAAAAAACATTATTCCCTAACCAAACAAAAGAACAAAGTTCCGTCAAAAAACGATTATTAAATATCTCAATAATACCATTATTTTTCTAAACTTGCATCAAGCATTCTATATAAAGGCATGTGGGCTGTTGCATACACCCCAAAGGAAACACAACAACTTAGCTAACTACAACGTCCTGTCACCGCCTTCATAATTTCATATTACATATAGCTTCACCCAAAAAATGGCATATCATTCCAGCAACACAGCAGACCTTGCTAATCTCGGGAAAGAAGCGTTTGATGCTATAGATACTTATTTCCCACATGGTCGTAACTCCAAGCATCTATCAGCATCAACTGTCATTCCGCAAACTAGAACCCCAGAACCGCAGCAGGAGTTTCACTACCATCGTTACCAACCGCAACAAGCTTATGTGGTTCAGCAACAAGTGTATCATAGTGCCCCAGTCGCTACCATGAGGACTGAGAAAGTTATAAAGTGCAATGATGCAGCCAAAATGTACGGTGGGACTTTGTATGTGGATTATCCTAAAAGGAAGCCTGCTAGTAAAGGTTTCTTTTTATAATAGTTTTTACTTGATCTCTAGCTATATGTATTACGTATATGCTTTCTTATGTATGTAAAAGCTTGTATAGACATCTTGAATTCCATCCCTTGCCAGTAATTGGTTTTACGTGGATGTTCTAAGATTGTCAAAATCAGTTGCCAAATAATAAAAATATTAGTTGGTAGTTGTATAATACATCTAAGAAATTATTCCATCGAACGTTAACTTGCTCGTGTTTGATTTCTCACCAAGTCCCTAATTGAATCATGAATGATTTCTTGTTCAAAGGAAACAGTTATATTATAAGCCAAGGATAAAGTGTAAAACAGGGAAGTACTTTCTATCTTACATCAGATAGAGCAGAAATAAAAATTTTGGAGAAAAACATACATTGACTTGGTTGTCGCTGGGTAAACATAAACAGGACTATAAAATACATGGGACGGATATGGTTCAGTCGCAATTCAGTGTAGTCGAATGCAAAATTTGAGCATCCTCCTAGTTAATGAAATTTATAATTTTGTGGAGTTTATATTATGTACACCAATATGTGTCGATTGGTAACTCGGTTTTGCCTCTTCAGTTCTTGGTGATAATCACGATCTGTGGTGAGGACTGATTAGATATTCAGTACAAATTACTCTACAAAATATATCAACAAAGTCTTGGCTCCATTTCATTTAGTTAGCTCAAGCTTTTCAATAAATCTCTGATATTCAAAAGAGTAATAACCACAAACACCAAATGCTAACATGACATTTTAATATCGTATCTTAAATATTTATAGTCTAGAAACTGATTGAAACATGAAGGAAAACAAAAACTCAAGCCACCAGAAGAAAAATAGTCATTTTGTGTTACTACTTACTATACCGGTATTTCCAATCGGTAAGTGCCGGATATATAGTAGTTTACTCTTAGATTATTTACCAATATAAATTTTGTCACAAAAGATCCAAACAGATTGGCACACTCAATTATTTGGCAATAAATTATAAGGCCCGAGCTCGTCTATGAATTCGTGTTAGATTGTATTATCACTATAATTTGATGAATAATACAAGGTGTAATTCTCAAAAGGGGACAAAAAGGTCCATAGTGGTACAAAAATAAACTCTCTTCCCAAATTGGTCATGTGCGAATGTGTGAATATGCGATTCCACTAAAATGTTGACACGTGTCCAGACAATAAGTACACTTTCAATCATTGGCAAGTACAATCACTATCAATGTCTTGTTTGACTTTTATATACAAATGTGCGAACGATGAATGTGCGAATGTGCGATTTGAACATAACTTTATTAAGATAAGACCACTTGTAAGGAATAAAATCTTACTTTATGGTACAAAATCTTTATTAATTCTTTAAAATATTTATTTAAAATATTTTAAACTAATAAATATTTATTTAAATTATAATAATTTAAATAAATATTTTAAGGAATTATTTTAAATAAATATTTTAAAATATTTATTTAAAATATTTTAAATAAATAAATAATTATTTAAATTATAATAATTTAAATAAATATTTTTTTAAATTATAATATTTTAAATAAATATTTATTTATTTAAATAAATAAATATTTATTTAAATTATAATAATTTAAATAAATTTTATTTAAATTATAATAATTTAAATAAATTTTATTTAAATTATAATAATTTAAATAAATGTTTTAAATATTTATTTAAAATATTTTAAATAAATAAATATTTATTTAAATTATTATAATTTAAATAAATATTTATTTATTTAAAATAATTCTTTAAAATATTTCTTTAAATTATTATAATTTAAATAAATATTTATTTATTTAAAATATTTTAAATAATTATTTTAAATTTTTAATAAAGATTTTGTACCATAAAAGTAAGATTTTATTCCTTACATGTGGTATTTCCCAATAAAGTTATGTTCAAATCGCACATTCGCACATTCACCGTTCGCACAATTGTATAAATAAGTCAAACAAGGCGTTGATAGTGACTGTACTTGCCAATGATTGAAAGTGTACTTATTGTCTGGACACGTGTCAATATTTCAGTGGAATCGCACATTCGCACATGACTAATTTGGGAAGAGAGTTTATTTTTGTACCTTAAAGTGATCACTCTGGACCTTTTTGTCCTCTTTTGGGAATTACCCCATAATACAAAGTATCTTACGAGGTTTTCAATCATCTAACATGGTATGAGAGCGCTTCTGATCCTCAGAACCAAGGAGGCTAAGTTGAACCGTCTCGTCTATGCCACCCCGTCAAACCCTAGCCGTCACTTTCAATTTTATGCAATTTTATGCGTATTGTTTTGGCCATAACTTTCAAACTGTTTGGTGTTAACTGACGTGGTTAGCGTCATTCTCTTCGTTTTCAATTTTGCACAAAGTCCTACCAAAATCACCGTTTTCGGCCACCCGACGCGCCATCGCAACCTGCTGTCAACAAAATTTATTTGCTTATTTGCTTTTACTTTGCTTATCTTGCTTTCATTGCTGCAGTTTGAAGATTTCTCCGCTTGATGTCGGATGTCTTCAACAACAAATTAAGTTTGCTTTAATGTTTATTTTGCATTCTCATCCAATCCAAGTTCTCACGATTCCCGTGCTCCAATATAATTGTGGAGGGTATTAGGCAATAAATTATAAGGCTCGAACTCGTCTGTGGGTTCGGGTCCATTAGGGTTCCAAGGTTTCATTGTATTATCCCTATAAATATTTGATGAATAGTACAAATTATATTACGGGGTTTTGTGCTTAATTTTTTTTATCGAAAGAAATAAAGCGAAAACAATTGAGATCCCTCCAAATCACCGAAAATAGCCTATGATTGGAGGATAGCAATTTTTGTAGGTAAAAATTACCTGAAGCTAGAATACCATGTAAGATAGCAAATAAAAATATTATTGATTGTGTTTTTGTATGATTACATAATAATATTTTATGTATATTTATAATACATTATACTTAAAGAAGAAGCTAACATAACACCCTAAGCCTTAAGGCTTGGGCCCTAACCTATCAACACTCCCATACAGTTTGAACGAGAGGTTTCCGGACGTACAAACTGGATAGAATATTGAAATCTCCTTCTTCTTTTCTTTCTCCTCTTCTGTGTTGTTCGTTTGCACGGAGATGAACTTCTTTTTTAACGACATAATTGTATACTGTTTCGCGGTTTCCTTCATTTTTTATGACATTTGCTATTTTTTTATATCATGGCTTTGCTTTGCCTTTAGGAGGGAGCGGCAATTTGGTTTTCAACTCTTGTTGTCAACGACAATGATCTTAACAATGAAAAAAAATTGATGGGAAAGAAAAAAATATGGTTGATTGAGTCAACACAACATATTTTTTGTATTTTGATGGCTAGGGTTTAAGGTTTATGCATTAAATAAAATAAAGCTAACACAACAAAATCCTAATTAAATTAAATAAAGCTAAAATAATTAAGATCCCTCCATCTTCATGGCTTTCTACAAACCTTTTTTTTCAAATGTAGGTAAAAACACTTTAAACACCTTTATTGACTCGTAATAACTTTATATTGAAACTTTGGTGACTTGGAACATTTTTCTTATAGTGGCCTTGAAGAATTTTCTTATAATGCCACTTAAATTTTTATTATTATTTTTTTTGCAGCGGATTTTATTAAAACTCAGACTAGTAAGAAGCTAGCATGAAAAGATCAAGAAAATGCCACTTCAATATTCATGACTTTCTAGTGACACTTAGCTTAAACCCTAACGAGGTACCCTGTAATGATTTTTGACCCTTTCTCTAGGCACCTCAAGATGTGTACTTATTGAAGTTTGAACATCAGACTTCTTGCAAGAATATCCGGATGCCGCCAACATAATTTTCTAGCTAGAGTAGAGAAAATGTGACACTAAAGCTTAAGTCACTACAAAAAATTGGTTCATTCTCCACACTAAATTTTAACACTTTTTTAAAGTGCGTAAAATTTTATTTGTTTATTAACACTTAATTATGTGTAAAAATTATTTATATTAATAACTGTGAAAAAATTATAAATTCCACACTTATAGTTGTATTAAATAAAAGTTCATACTTTTACGTGTGAAAAATTATAAGATTCTTCATACTTCTAAATATGGAGGTTACCCAAATTCTCCACACTTTGAAGAAGTGTGGAGAATCTTTGGGTCGCCGCACTTTGAGAAAATATGGAGAATTTGGGTCCACACCTATAAGTGTGAACATTTTTTAGATTTCTCCGCACTTAAAAGTATGAAGTTTTTTTTGACACAACTAAAAGGGTGAAAATTTTATTATTTTATATTTTTTTTCACATTTATTAATGTAACCAATTTTTACACATTACTAAGTGTTAGTAAATTAATAAAATTTTACACATTTTTATAAATGTGAAGAAAAAAAGTGTGTAGATTGAATCAATTTTTTGTAGTGAGTGATGTCACTAAAAGTTAATAAAAAACACTAAAATATTCATTTGTTTCTGTTAATCCCTCCCAACTACTAGGGTACTACAAACCCTCTCTAGTAGTAGGGTAGGGAGGAGTACTTTTTTTTGGTCCCATTTTGTCTTATGTAAAACTTGTAGCATTGAATTGTATACTTTTTCCAGAAGCACAAATTCATAGTTAACTTTTTTCTTGTAAAAGTCACAGAAGCGTTGAATTGAATTTGTAGATCTTGAATTTTTTTTTAATCATAGTTAACTTTTTTCTTTTGTCCTTTGTCTGAGTAGAAGTCACGGGTAAGTTTTCACTTTGTGTTTTCTTTGTGAAACACGTTTTTAGTGTTTTCACTATGCACTTTTGAGGTTATATAGCAGTTTGAAAGCGACTGCCATTCACAAAGTTTCAAAACTAGAATTCACAAAACAAAAACAAGCAAACAGCTACAACTTCAGTTTCAATACGGGTTTTATAAAAGTTTCAAAACTAGCATTCACAAAACAAAAACAAATAGCTAGAAGATCAAGTGTGGCTATTACGGGTTTGTAAGAGTTTACGATGAATTCATCATTGTTTTACACGAACGAAAACGAGGTATAATTTTACGCTATTACATATAAAATTTTACGTTTATAAAACAAATGACACATCGAGACGGCTCAGATTGTTATTTTTAATCATATGGCTGCAAATTTGTATGTTGCAAAATGTTTGCCGTCCATTCGATTATGCCATGCCAATCGACAAGGTTTTTTTTTTTTTTTTTTTTTTTTTTTTTTTTTTTTTTTTTTTTAATCATCATCGCCATCTCGGTTTTTAAAACAGAAATCAACTGCTTATTTCATAATAAGCAGCTTCAAGAAACCATTTCAAAAAACCAAATTTTTTTTATCAATAGCAACCAAAAGCAGTTTTAGAGCTGCTGAAAACTGATTCTCATAATAAAAAGTTTCTGTTTTTGAAACTGCTTTCAATAAGCAGTTTTTGAAACGGCTTTCAATAAGCAGTTTTTGAAAGTGCTTTCAAGTTCAACCACAAATCTAAACCAACCAAACAACCAAGAAACCGTGGATCTAAACAAACCACAGATCTACAAATCACAGATCTAACACCACCATCACAGATCACCATCACAGATCTAACAAATCACAGATCACCATCACATATCTAAGTAACTGGCTGCAAGATTACGCAGACATGTTTATCTCGTTTATTATCGATCAATATCGCAGCTACGGCCAGTCAACAACATGAAGAGTTGAGAGACAACACGCGTTGTTGAAATCATACTTGGGCAGCACACATTCCAACTTAGACACGTTGTTGAGTTCGATCGATAAGATTCTCATTTCGCAAGAAAATGCGATAAAAGAATTTTTTAATACAAGTATAAACGAGAAAATGAATAAATGTGATATACCACTATTTGCAGAATTGTGGTATAAAGTTTCCAAATATGCTTTGGAACTCATGTTCGATGAACTCCAACTGTCGATCGCCGCAGAAGATTGTAGTCATCAGTTGCGGTCAATTTATGACTATCAAGTTATTTTCCCCATTAATATCAATAATTTATATAAGTCACTTTTAATGAATGTGTTGAAAACACAAAGACCTTGATAGATCTTAAGCACTCGGAGATCGTTAGTGTTGCCTATGTAATCACAAGCAAACTAATAGAAGATCTCTACAACTCGTATTATATAGCGGAAAGTAAATACAAGTTATAATAACTAAGAACTCTTTGATCCTCTATGGATCTTTTGATTATAGAAACTCTATGTTTCGAATAGTTTACAATACTTGAAAGACTTAGAAAAGCTTATCTATTACAAACTATTATGGTTCCTTTTATAGGCAAGAAACCCTAATGACTCATGAGCGTTTACAATGTACGCTCCTAATACAAACATAAACAACGCATGCATCTAGACAAGCATGCAACTAATCATTTTGTTTTACTAATGATATTGTTTATTCTGAGTAAGCTCTATATAATACGGCGCCAACCTATCTTTCATACGGCGCTGACTTTTCCTGCATACGGTCTACATACTGCGCTTATCACTCCTACGTGGATTCGCACTTTCAGCAGAAACACGATTTCTGCTTTAACACTTCTGCTGAAGTATAACTTCAGCAGAATCCATTCTTCTTCGGCAGAATCTCTTCGGCAGATACTTCGGCAGAATCAGTAGTTTACCTTAATTCCCAACAATCCTCCCCTAAACTGGAATTTGACTAGGTTAAGTTCCAGTTTCCTTGATAGATCGTTAATGCTGTTGAGGATTGTACCAGCTTATGATTAAATTTCCAAACAAGATCCTCTCTATATCTTAAAAACTTCTGAGCTATGAAGGTCTAGTTTCTTGATTATCAGCAACAAAGATTCAGAAGAAGAACATCTCTATGATGACTGAACTGTGAAACACCAGATCTTTGCAGCAACGTATGACATCATATACATCAAAACATATAAGTTTCATACTATTCTCATCACTTCCAGGTGTGTTAACTCCTGTGAGAGGTGAATCATTGAAAATAATGGGTTTGATGTCTCTTTACCAATAGCCATCACTACTGGAGTAGCCACATGTTTGAGTTCGAAAACTATGGTACATGGATAACCATCTGATTTATTGGCAAACCAGCAACCATATAAACGGATTTGACTTGTCTTTACCTGTAGCCGTTTGCTCAGGACTAGTCAATTCTTAGAATTGGTGAATTGAGAACCAATTATGGATGCAGTTGCCTTTACCACATGCCATATACATATGGGCTAGCCAATTCTTGGATTCCAAAAAGGAATAGACCATGGTGAATTGATGACCATACAACCCTCAGCAGTTAAGCATGGGTGGTTGTAGACCCTATGATTTTGAGCAAACCATTACAGCTATCAACAGATTTGTTGTGTCTTTACCAAAGTTGTACCCTTTGGACTAGCCAACTCTTTGACATACACAAGGTACATGAGGTGAGTTAACAACCATCAGAATTGTACAACAAACAAACCTGCATAAAAGTTAGTTTTTTTTTTTTTTTTTTTTTTTTTTTTTTTTTTTTTTTTTTTTTTTTTTTTAACTAAGAATTGAAAAATAACACAGAAATTGACAACTAACACAAATAACACAAACTAAATGTAACAAAACAAGGTAGTGCAGAGAGTACCACGTATCATGATAAGGATGAGAATGAGACTTATTGCAGTTGTAGAAGTTGTGTCTTGATTAAGCCCACCAATGTTGAAGCAGACAGTCTTTCATTGCCCACTGGATCTGGAGGAATCTCCAATTTCTGACTAAGCATCTTTTCCATAAGTCTCTTGGGCAATGGATACTTTCGTTCAGCAAGCATGCAGACAGTGATCCCACTCTTAGTCTTCAATACATGTACACGAGGGAGAGGATAGAATCTCCAGGACGTAACCTTCCACCGATGTGAGTTCTTCCAAATGGAATGAGCTTTACTATTGGGAGAATTCTAGTTTAACAGGACTTGAAGATCTCCTGGTAAGAACATCCCAGAACCTTGAGGTTCCTTGTTGCAGTAATAGGTGGTAACACGAGTGAACAGAGAAAGCAAGTCTGCCCTGTCTACCAAGTGTAGAATTTCCTTTAGAAAGGTGAATTCCATTGAAGTGGAGTCCCTTCGATGAATGACATTCATCTCATCATCCTTCAGTTTCCAATCGTCCAACTCATTTTGATCTTCCTCAGGAAAATCAGCAGCAGAACCCTCTTTAATGAAAGTTGAGTTATCAGCTTCAAGATCCAAAGGAGATCTTTTGGCCATTCTCTTCTTCCTCCCACCAGACTTATGGATTTCCCCAGAGGGAGCATTTTCAGTTTGAACATTTGTGGTAAGGCTTGAAGAGGCAGAGGGAGAGTTAGCTGGAACACCTTCACGTAGTGCATTCATCCTGTGAAGCATCTTTATTGCCCTTTCTGTTTTTATTTCTGCTAAATCAGCTTCCTTAACTCCAGAAGTTTCTTGTGTGACAACGATTGCCACAGATGAAGTGGGGGCTGATATATCAGGTGCTTCAGGAGAATTGGTAGATTGTTCAGCAGATGGACCCTTGTCAGTAGAAGAAGCAACTTCAGAAGTTGCTTCAGCAGAAATGACTGGAGATGATTCCTTGGCTGGAGCATCATTAGACTTGAGTCTTTTGGCTTCTTAAGCAACTTCATTCTCTGTAATCCTTCTCAAGTTGGTAGAATGTGTTGAAGATGATGATTTGTCCCTCATGATCTGATTATATTTGCGAAACAGGACATGATCAGGAAAAGCCTTGACTTGTTTCATCGTTAAGCCAGAGTTGTACATCGAGCAATGATTTTTCACCACCATTCTCATTTCAGCTTTAGTAGGAGGTTTCTCTTTGTTCTTCTGAGCTTTGATGGCTCTCCTTTGTGCAATAGCTTCTTGCTTCCTTTGTCTTCCCTGAGCCATCATTTGCTCCACATAATTGTCACTGAGGAAATCTCCACCTAGTATACTTTGAGCAAGAGAAGGTCTTGAAATGACTTGCTGAGTTAGAACATCCCAGTGTTCAGCAGGCATCTGAACCCGCATTGCATCCAGTTCTCTTCTTCTCTCAGGAGTTAAAGATGAAAAGTCCTCTGTTTCAAGTTGATGAGCCAATACTTCACTTTCCTTTGACTTCTCAAACTCAGCCAATCTCCTTGCTTGACCTAGTCTTTCCTCCTCACTTACCAGGTCTGGACCAAGCTCATCTTCAGTTATTACATCTTTCCATTTATCATCAGGCTGCTTAGCACACTCATCTTCAGTTAAATCAACGACAGGAACCTCAGTAGAAATACCCAAGTCAACCTGTTGGTTCTTGAACAGATGAAGATTGATTAGGATCCGAAGATACATCCTCCATTTGCACATCAGCAGATGCATCCTTATCAACACCAGGTTCCTTTGAAGCTTCAGAAGAAACCTTATGTAAATAGGATCTCTTTCTTCTTTTGTAAAGGACATGTTCCTTCTTCTTTGAGGAAGCAGCAACTACTGATGAAGGATCATTGAGAGAAACATCAGCCAACATATCAAGAGACCCAAACTGAGGTACTTCTTGTTCTTCATCAGAAGAAACCACAAGCTTCCTTTTGGAGCCCCCTTTGAGTTTGTCCTCTAATTCCTTGACTTGATTCTGCAGTTCTTTAATTTTACTACCAAGAGAAGACTTGGTCTCTGCAAGCTCTCTTTTCAGACTAGTTACCTCAGTAGCATACCTGTTGACAAGAGCATAAACAGATGAGAGTGTAATAGGGTCCTCAGCTCCACCAGCAGATTGCTCTGTGGTAAGGGGAGCTTCATTGGACCTTTCAGTAGAATCATGGTCATGCTCAAGGTGAGGAAGATCTTCATTGAGAGGATCCCTAACAGGACTTGGTGTGGGTAGTCTATTGGTAACCTGTGTGGGTGTTGGACTGGGACAAGGTGGCTGGTCTGGAGCTACATGAGTTGCTTCAACAGTTGATGAGGGGCCCTCATCAATGTTAACTAATGGATTACCATCAGTAGCAACAGGTGAGGTAGGAGGATCATTAGCTACATTCTCCTCATCAGCAGCCTCATTGCCTTGGGGCAACATGGCTGCAAGCAAAGGATGATGTTCCCCCTGAAAGTGAGTTCTCATAGTTGCAAATAATTTAGCAGTTAAAGCACCTATGGGATAAAAGGATTGGGCTTGTGAAGTGGTGTCTAAAATCATTTGCAAAAACCTTGGGTACATTAAAAACTTAGCCTTTTTCTTTTGAATATTTTCAACCATGTTTTCAAAAATATACTTAGAAAAATTGAAAGTTATCCATTGGGAAAGACACACAATACCATATCCCAGTTGGGTAGAGAACTGGTCCCATCCTCCTGACTTGTTGCTTATGCATTGAAGCAGTGTGTGAACCAGGAACCTCCACTTCGGGCAAAGTTCCTTTTTCAGCCACATATCAGTCCTTGTACCACGATAGCCAATTGCCCTTAGCCCAGTAAGCACGTCTTCCTGATTAGAGTGAAATGCTCCATCAGCATCTTCCAAGTGAAGCTTCCTCCGAATTAGGTCCTCTGTCACTATGTGCTCTGTTCCGTCAATCACAGCCTTAATCTCTGTCTCATTCCTCTGTTCAGCAGATTCCCAAAACTGAGTAACCAGTGATTCATAAATCTCATTTGGAGCATGTGTTAGAGCATAGCAAATCTTGGACCTTTTCAAGAATTCCACCATTGGTTCGTACAATTCATATCCCTTACCGTTTCCCAGAAATGCAACTTTGTTGTGATCATGTTTAAATCAAAGAGCCATGAGGGATATGAGTTTTTATGGTTATGTTTCTCGAAGTGGTGAGTGTTTGGATGCAGGATGAGAGGGAATTGGTTTGAGCTGAAGAGTGTGATGGTGAAGTGATAGTTTTTGCCCCAAATATAGTCAAAGAAAATTGGACCGTTTGGTTGACCGTCGCTGACGTGTGATTCCACTTTGACCAACCCCAAAATAATGCTTCAGCATAAACACATGGTCAATCTGCTGAAGTTATAACTTCAGCAGAAACCATTCAAAGATAAGAATATCTTCGGTAAGTTTCTAGAATTACTGTGCCACCCACTCGCATTAATACTCATTGAACCTCGAACCCGTCTATAAAATGATCCCAATGCATACTTATCTCTTCATCAAGATCCCCAAATATTTACCACAAACCCTAGATGCAAATATAAACCCTAATTAACCAAATTGCACCATGAATACCAAACCTGAGATCATAGATCTCACAACATCATCTTCATCATCCTCTTCATCATCATCAAGTGGTGAATCAAACCCATGGTTACATTACTTTCCTTAACCCTATCCACGACCAAATAAATCACCCTTTCTGTCACACCCCCAATTTAACTGTTTTGCAGCGGAATGGAATTCCTGGGGATTGACTGTCATAGCACCACATCACAGTTATATTGAACGACCTAAAGTGTCGTTTTTAAAAACACATCGTTGGATATTTCATAAAGACAATCAGAGTACAACATCGGTCCCAAAAGGTTTACAAAGTTTGCGAAAATACAAATATGTTACAAATCCAAACGATGTTTTGAAATAAGTGCCATAATGTACATAATGTAAGTCGACGCCGCGACTCAAAATGTAGGTCCCTAAACCATGTCATGATGAATGCCTCAGTTACCTGAAAATACATTGCTAAAAACGTCAACAATAATGTTGGTGAGAAATCATAGGTTTATGTAAATGTTTTATACGACTACGCAAGTATAGACTATGCATGACAGTCCAGTCACGTAAAAATAATGTTACAATTGCTCTAAGCCCATGACCCCGAAACTAGACTGTTCAATAATGTATGCCCCTGCAGAGTGTTTGCCAGACATCTCCGTAACGTGATCAAATGAAATGCATCCGTTTGCCTGGTTGGGATTCACCAACCCGGATGGAGGCGTCACCCTCGATAGATCTATCCACTCATCCTCGCTTCAAAGATTAACGGTTCATGTTCAAGTAATGGGGACTTTCAAATTGGCAAATGTGGTAACTTAAGCAATGTAATTGAATTTAACATACTTGGTATCGTACAAAAATGTAGTGCAATGTATTCTCCCCCGTGGGTTTGAAAATAATCGAAAGCATGTAAAACGGGGCTATGAAAACTCACTTGGATAAACTGGAATAACGGCAAAAGTGAGTACACTGAGGTTAATGTAATGCGTCAACCGGGACCTATTATCAATGATATGATATGTCATGAGTTGCAATGTAATGTTATGCATGCACTTCGTATGTTATTTATACCATTTACGGGTTTTGAAAATATTACTCGTCGTCGAAAAATACTCTTTTGACGTCTTGACCCTTCAAAAATGACTTTACATGTTTTTACGTCAAAATGTCATCCTATAAGAGTTTTATAATGATTTTTGGTGAAATTTACACTTTTCGTCGCAAAACAATGTCGTCGGAAAAATCATGAAATTAACAAAAATGGCTCTGGAAAAGTAGTCGTAAAATGGTGTACGTCGATCGTTAGAGAACGAACTCGACGGTTTTGGAAAGTTTGTATCGATATCTAGAAGTTTCAGTTCAGGAGTTTTCGTCCAAAAGGTCTCGATCATAAAGATATCAAAGGCTAAAGATGGTGGTTTTTGCTAATTGTGTGCAGAAAATAAGTTTCGGCCAATGTTTGAACATCCGTAAATAATTTACTATGACTCCGCTTGACAAACGGCTTTTTGTTTTGGAAAATATGGCCGATGAACTTGATTTTACTAGAAGACATTTCGTTATAAAAAGTTTCACATCATGGTTAAAAACAGCCGCAAACATGGTCGTTACAGCTAATGAAATACTTGTAACGTAAAAATAATATAGTTTTTCAGAAAATAATAGTTACGGCAACTTTATGAAAACGTGCATATATTTGTCGTTTCAAATCCGTTTTCTACGTATAATATGTCCTTAGCTTCGTATCGAAGTAAACTAATATATTTTTGATAAGTCGAAATAATTTGTGAAGCTTAAGGCTCGTTTTTGACCCGAACAAACTAAAAACTGCAAGCTGAATTTTCTGAAAAGTATATTTTTCGTCGTCAAACTTTAAAAATTCACCACGGCTTCGTTATAACTCCGTTTTTATCCGTTCAAAAGGCCACGGATTCGTTTTAAAGTATATTTTCTAAATATCAAGGCCAAAATGTCGTACCATCAGTAGGTTTTTCCAGAAATCCGAATTAAGGACAGAACACCAAAATATAGTTATCGAAAATAGTTTTTCTCGGACAAAACCTATTCTAATCCCTTCAAATCAACTCCAAAGCTAATCTAATCCTACCATACACCTTCTTAGGGTGTCATGGGTTCCTAATCACCATCAAGACCAAAGATTACCATGGGAATATTTATAGGATGACCACAATTATATATATAACTCAAAAATCATAAGAAAAATGGTATAAATCACATAACATGCATATTATCTCCAAAAATGAAAAGAAACATATGAAATGATAAGGAACTTGAAAATGGAAGAAATATGCTTACTAGTGAGTATGATGAGGTGAAAGTAACAAGGTAAAACCTAAATACTCTAGATTTTTATTTCAAAATCTTAATAAGAGTATTATCTAGATTGTAATTAACACTTGAGCTAGCAAAATCTTGTGATCCCTTGGAAGACCTACTATGGCCGGTTTTGTAGATAAAGAAACAAGAGAGAAGAACTTTGATAGAACTTTGAATTATTGATTGTGAAAGATATGAATGAAAGTAGAATACTTGGAGTATAAATATAGTTTTGGTAAGAAAAATCTACTCATTTGGACTACCCTTCCCCCTTGGCCGGATTTTAGGGAGATTTGGTCTCTCAAATATATATTTTTTTTTTTATAAATTGTATTATGTAATTACTTGTAGCACTTTGTAATATAAAGTGTAAGTACATGTGTAGGAAAATGTACAAGTAAAGGTAAATGGAAATTTTTAGCTAAAAGTAATTGTTAATGGATCAAAATAGGGTATAATGATATTATAAAAATTGTAAAAATACCTTCCTTGTGAAATTTGAGTGCTAAAATAATTATCGTATAATTTTTAAGAAAAACGTCGTAATAATTAAACTTTAACGATGTAAGTACCAAATAAATTTGAAACACAAGGAAAACTAAAAATATAGTTTTTATGAACTAAATGTAAGTTTAAAAGTACCTCGGGATCATTTTTGAAAGTAACGGGTTAAATGTTTAAAATAATAACTCACGCGATAAAGATTATTAAATATAAAAATTTACGCGTTGAAGGTGAAATGAAATGTCGTGAATGAACTAATGAGATGCACATGATGTCAATGGAATGTAGACTAATCATAGTCCATATGAAATGTACGTGATGTTATGATCATGAATTCGCCGCTAAACCTCCAAGGTTACGCGAATTTGAAACAAGTAAACCAAGTTTACTAAAAATGTTGAAATAATGAGACATGAACAGTGTCGAGAAATGACCTGAAAGTACGGGTTGTCACACTTTCTCCCTTCTTCAGAAGATGATAGTGTAGTGAATCCAAGTGAATCTGCTGATGATTCTGATGACTCCTATAAGGAGGGAACATCATACTCCCAACCTCCAGCACCTCGGCCTCAACAAAGGCCTCGTGCCAGGAATCCGCCACTACCCAAAGATAGAGAGGTGGTTCTTGGTCTCACTGCGCCATCTTTTGGTGCATCAACACACATCGTATTATAGAAGGGCTTAGAGAGGGTGGATGGATTGCATTTTGGTTGAAATGCATAGATGAAGCACACAGGAGACGTTATTTTTCTCCGTCATCATGCGTGGTCATCGTCATCATCAACGTTTGCATCAATCCATCCTCTCCATTTTGGTCCTTAGCATCTTCGTCGTGCTGGTCATGCATATCCAGCCATCTAGATAGACGGAATGGGTGGTTATGCAAGACCTACAAAAGCAAAGCCAGCATCTAATGCATATCCAACATTCACTTAGATTTCGGAATGGAAGATATACACTAGATTAGGATTAGCTTAAGTGTACAACTCGTATCTTGAAGATGCATTTGTAGTAGGTTGACTTTATGTAAGCTGTAAGCTGTAAACTGTTTCTTGAATGAATGAATGAACAATTTGACTTCAATTTCTTTTCTTCAGTATTATAACTTCAGTGGAGTCAAATTGTTTGCTTCAGTACTTTTGATTTCAGAAGAAACAAGCAACAATCTTTTAGCTATCTTGACCATATACTAATAAACCACACTTGATGAATTTGAATTTGATCATGGAATGGACAAACTGCAATCCAGACAACTGCAAAACAGACACAAAACTACACAAGAACAACACACAGACAAACAAACTAAAGAATTATTAGACAGTTAGTGTTAGTGAAGAATTATGAATAACAGAGGCTTAAATGCAAATTAGAGAAAATTAAAAAGATAAAATATATTAAATAAACGCTATCACTATAGGCAAAATGATGTTTTTACAAACCCAATGATAGAAGAAAATTTATAGAAAAAGGAAACCTATTTATTGAAAAATATGACACAAAAATATGCAGAGTTTGCACAAATCCTCCCCTGAGGCATATGCCTCCCCTGAGGCCTATGCCTCCCCTTAAACTATGCAGTCAAGGGTTTAACATTCCAATATTGACCACGAGGTGTTGAAACCTTGGTCCATCAAATGCTTTTGTTAACAGGTCTGCCACATTATCATCAGTATGAATTTTAGCCACTTTTATCAAATGTTTTTCATATGCATCTCTTATAAAGTGGTGCCTGATTTCAATGTGTTTTGTTCGACTGTGAAAAACTGGATTTTTGACTATGCAGATGGTACTTTGAGAATCTATATGAATTGTAGTGTTCATGAAGTTGTACCCATAGTCCAGCAATTGGTTTTGAATCCAAAGGACCTGCCACAGCAATTTGCAGCAGCAACATACTCTGCTTCAGTAGTTGAGGCAACCACAATGGTTTGTTTCTTGCATTGCCAAGAAATCAACCTTTTGCCAAGAAATTGGCAGCCTCCAGTTGTGGATCTTCTGTCCAGATTTGCACCAGCATAATCACTGTCACTATATGCTTCCAACTTGAAAGGAGACTCTTTTGGGTACCAAAGGCCTAAAAGAGGTTGGCCTTTGAGGTACTTAAAGATCTTCTTGACAGCATTGAGATGGGAAGTAAGTGGAGTGACTTGATGTCGAGAACAAACACTCACAACAAACGTAATATCAGGCCTTGAAGCTGTTAGATACATCAATGAACCAATCATGGACCTGTACAGATGAACATTCACAGGTAGATCTGGTTCATTATTTGCTTTAGTCTTTGGAGCTTCATAAGGTGTTGTGGCAGTCCTAACCCCTTCCATACCAAACTTCTTCAAAATGTCTCTCACATATTTATCTTGACAGATAAAAATGCCATCTTGTTTCTGCTGAACTTGGAGACCCAAAAAGAAAGTAAGCTCTCCCATAGCACTCATTTGAAATTCACCCTTCATAAGTTCCTCAAATTCCCTGCACCAAGCTTCGTTTGTGGAGCCAAAAATAATGCCGTCCACATAAACTTGCACAAGAATGATGTCCGAGTAATTCTTCTTTAGGAACAGAGTTTTATCAATAGCACCTCTCCTATAGCCATGCTTCAGCAAGAATGATGAAAGCCTAGCATACCAAGCTCTAGGTGCCTGATGTAAGCCATATAGAGCTTTAACAACCTTGTAAACATGATTTGGGTGATCTGGGTCTTCAAATCCCTTGGGTTGAGTGACATAAACCTCCTCTTCAATCTCACCATACAGAAAAGCACCTTTGACATCCATCTGATACACCATGAAACCCATGTAAGAAGCATATGCCAAGAAAATGCGAATGGCTTCAACTCTGGCAACAGGTGCAAACACTTCATCATAATCAATCCCTTCCTCTTGTCTGAAGCCTTGAGCTACTAATCTTTCTTTGTTTTTGATCACAACACCCCGAGCATCTCTCTTATTCTTCAGAATCCACTTTGTCCCAATGGCATATTTGCCATCAGGGAGTGGAACCAAAATCCAAACCTGCTGATTGTAAAATTGTTGCATTTCTTCTTGCATTGCTTCTAGCCAGCTTGAATCGTTAAGAGCTTGAGAAACACTTGTTGGTTCCACTTGAGAAAGAAAACAAGCAAACAGACAATGTTTGAAGTCTGTGTGATTGTCTCTTTGCTGGTTGGAGACATAAGAGAGAAAAGCAATCTGCCCAAATTGAGGACTTGTTATAGCCCTTCGAGTTCTAACAGGTGCCAGAAGATCACCTATGATGTTGGATTGAGGATGAGCAATGTTGATCCTCTGAGTAGCAGTGGGGCTGACTTCAATGGATGAATCAAGATTAGTGATTGTTGGTTCAAATTCAGCATCATAAGAGGGTGAAGTGAAAATGCCAGCTTTGGGTTGATGATTTCCAAGATCGGAGGGTTTTGGAAAGCGTGTATGAGGTTCTCCAAAGTCTGAAGACACTTGAGAAGGAACATGAGAAGAAACAGTATAGCCTTCAGCAGATTTGTGGATGGTAGGTGTGACAGAGTCAACTTCAGCAGAAACATGGTTTCTACTGACTCCTTCATTAGCAACCTCTCCATTCAGTTTCTCTGCTTCAAGCTTAGTAGCAAATTCTTGAGTCTGAAGCCTAGCAAGGTCCTCAGCATAATGTGAGTCATCTTCATCACTCTTATCAGCAATCTCCTTGGAGGTGGTACCTGCAATATTGTTAGGGGAGAAAGAAGGCACAAGTATAGGTTGCTCATCATCTTCAAACTCATTTTCAGAGTCATCATTTAAGGGACCTGCATTGTTAGTGGAAGGCTCTTGAGGACCTGCATTTTGGTTAGCCAAATTTCTAATGTAACCCAAAGAATCAGTTAAGTAGTCAAGGTCAAAAGACCATGTATGACCCTGTCCTTGAACATTAGGCTTATCTTCCAAAAATCTCAGGTTCAAAGTCTCCTCTATCTTCTTGGCTTGCAAATTGTACACCCTGTATGCTTTACTATGAGCTGAATAACCCACAATATAACCATCATCCGCCTTCTCATCAATCTTTCCCAAAGGATCACTGGTGTTTAGAATGGTCACTTGACAACCAAAAGGTTTTAGGTAGTGAATGACAGGAACCTTCCCAAAGAGAAGTTCATATGGTGTTTTGAGTTGTGGTCTAGTAATGGAGACCCTGTTTAGCACATAGCACGCTGTGCCAACAGCTTCAGTCCAGAACATAGTGGGCAGTTTAGAGTCTGCAAGCATTGATCTTGCAGCCTCTATTAAGGTCCGATTCTTTCTTTCAGCCACCCCATTTTGTTGTGGGGTTCTTGGATTACTATAGTCCCTTTTTATACCTTTTGACCCACAGAGTTCTATAAGAATAGCATTTTTAAACTCTGTCCCGTTATCACACCGAATTCCCTTAACCTTTTTGTTCAACTGATTTTCAACGAGAGTGATGAATTCAGTCAGCACTTGAGATGTTTCATCTTTGGTTCTGAGAAAGAAAACCCAACAAAATCTGCTATAGCCATCAGTGATAACCAAACAGAAGTACTTATGATCAATGCTTCTGACTTGAGTTGGACCAAACAGATCCATGTGGAGCAACTGAAGAGGTTCAGTAATGATGCTCATAGCATTGATAGCTTTGTAAGAGGCTCTGTGTTGTTTTCTTTTGTTGCAAGCGACACAATTATGATCATTGGTGAAAACTTTGGAGGGAAGACCTTCAACAAGACCCATTTTAGAGAGTTTGTTTATGGTCTTGAAATTCACATGAGCCATCCTCCTATGCCATTAAGTAGACTCATCAAGAGATGCTTTAGCCACCAAACAAGTGAGGTCACCACCTGGTTGTACTTCATTAAGGTTGAATGTGTATAAATTGTGAGTTCGAGGAACTTTCAGCAGAATTGAAGTTTCTTCTGGGAGTTTGAAGTCTTTAGACAGCACAAGACATTCATTCTCAGAGAAGAGAACTTTGTTCTTAGTGTCACAGATTTGTGAAACGGAGAACAAGTTGAAATGCTGAAGTTCCTTAACAAAGTACACATTTTCAAAATCCAGATGAGGTGTCTTTATGGTGCCTTTCCCTGTGATACTCCCATCACTTCCTCCAAAAGTCACATTGCCTCCTCCTTCTATAGGAACAAAATTGTGCATCATATCTCTGTTCCCAGACATGCTTCTGGAACAACCACTATCAACAATACCAATATTCTTATGCTTAAGGGGATGATCCTACAAACAACAACAAAATATATACATACGGTTAGTATTCAATGGAGCTTCAAGTCATTACTGACTTGAACCTGCCTTGTGGATCACAGGTTTAGGACATGAAGATTTAGAGGATCCACCATTGTTCTTGGTCCTCCATTGATGATTGGGTCCCTTGATAGTCCAAGAACAACCTGCTGAGGGCTTCACAGCAGTGCTCCCATATCCCATCCCAGCATACATAGAGTCAACATATGTAGGCCAATAACTATGATTAAAGTATGGGCTAGTTGGTTGCACATAAGGTCTGGCAACTGAACTTCTCCAATGAGAGTCAGTATTAGCTGCTTGTGGGACATAAGGTGGACTATTATCAACATTGGTCCACTTAGATTTGTGTTTCTGGTGAGTAGCACATGCACCTAATCTTTGCTCATAAAAATCACAATCCTTAATTAAATGAAATTTACTTCCACATACAAAACATGTCTTCTTCTTGGAAGATTTATTCAAATGGGAAGATGTTTGATTACATGAAGAAGTACTTAAATCAGAAACATTCAAGGAATTGTTTTTAACAGACTGATTATTCAAGGATTTAAAAGATAAGTCTTCAGGAGAAACTGTCTTGGAAGTTGATTCCTCAGCAGCTTCCCTAGAAGGCTTGTAAGTAGACTTGGGTGCAGGCTTTGGTGTAGGCTCAGGCTTGGGAAGGTCAGACTTCTCATTTGAATCACAGCTTTCATAGAAAGTAGACCCTTGATCCGATGAATTGTCACTGTCAGAGCAAGAGACAAAGTCATTAGATGAGGTATCAGGGTCTGGCAAGTCTTTTGACTTTTTGCCATATAGATGATGTGATCCATCAAAGTCAACAGTGATGGATAGGTCTATGGGCATAAATTCACCTCTAATAGGTCCAGGGACAGCATGCATTTCACCTTCTTTTACAAAATTAGCTAACTTTGCTGGTGTTGATTTACGACCATCATACCTAGCTTCTATTCCTACATACTTTTGAAAGCCTAATCCTAAGCCAGAGGTTACTGATTGACTGTTATAGATTTCTCTAGCCAGATTATCACCTGAAATTAACCATTCCTTATGCCTAGCTATTTCCTCAGCTAGTTTTTCTTTAAGCTCTAGGTTCTCAGACACAGCTTCATCCTTTGCTTTCTTAGACAGTTTTAAGTAATTATTAGCAACTTCTAGATCAAACTGTAACACCTTTATCTTTTCTTCATAAGCTATTTGATTCTTTTGAAACCATACTTTTTGTCTTTCTACTGTTTTTAATGCTAGTTTATGAGCTTCATTTTCAATATAGCATTCATCAAACTTAGGTTTCATAGCATCATATTCTTCTTTAAGTTCATTGTATCTTAGACTACAACCAAATATACAGTTGTGTACCTGAGATAGTCCCATCAAGGCAAACTGATCATGCCTTTCATCCGAAGTGCACCTTGCCAGCAATCCAAGCTTATCAGTATCATGAGCTTCCTCATTCACAGGTTCATGTGCAGTCCAGTTAACCTGTTCATCCATGGTGAGAAGAGCTGCTGAAGCTCCAGCTTCCTGCTGTTTCTGCTGATAGGAAATGTAGTTAGCTCCATCTCCACTCTTCCTGTCTTTGCATTCCCTTAAGAAATGCCCCATCTGGTGGCAAGTGAAACACTTGACTTTTCTCCTGTCAAAGCGAGCTGGTTCTTTTCCCTTAAAAGCAAACTTCCTTCCAGACTTCTCTTCAAACCTTTTGATATCCACTGACAGCAATGCCACCTGCATTTTCAGTTTCATCTCCTCCATTTCAAGTAGGTCCAACTGATCAAAGTCTTCATATGCAAGATACTGTTGAGTATCATAATCAGCAACAAATGAATGAAGGACATCCTCCATCACACTACTAGTCTTAGTTTGAGAAACGGGTGGAGAGGGACGAGTGTTATGTGGTGGAGTGGGAGTGCAAGATGATGGAAAGTAGTTGGAACTAGGAGATGATGGAAAATAGTTGGAACTAGGAGCAGGTACCATCATGTTGGAGTGAGATGTCCCAACAAAAGTTGCATGGCCAGAAGAAGATGTGCGGTAGGGAGTCCTGACATCAGGTTCAAGAGTTCTGAGTCTGTTGTACAGCTCATCAAAGGTGAGCATGTCCAACCCACCTTTAGCCTTGAGGGCTATACTTACATGTAACCATGATGGAGGCAAAGATCGTAGGAACTTTGAGTTGCAATCATCATTTTCAGGTTTAGCATTCAGCTGGTTTAGCTGACTCAAAATCCTATGGAACCTGTCATATCCCTTGTGGATACCTTCTTCTTCAGAGATATTAAAGTCTTGAAATTGTTGTCTCAGCATTGACTTCCTCATTCTCTTCGATTCTTCATTTCCACCGAACCTTGCTTTGAGAGCCATCCATATGTCCTTTGCATCATCCATATGGTGAAAATCACACAGGTGATCTTCAGGAATGGCTTGAAGCAAAATAGTTTTTACTTTGTGCTCTCTCTGCATAGCCAGCACCTCTTCAGCAGTTTTGGGAGGAGCCATGATAAACTTCCCATCCCTGTCTGGAATCATTTTCTTTAGACTGTTTCCTTTCTTTACTAGCTCCCACAGATTCCAATCAATATTGGAAATCTAGTTTTCCATCTTCATCGTCCAAAGATCATACTCTTCCCTTTTCAAATAAGGAAATTTACCATTGATGTTTGAAAGACTAAGCTGTTGCATGGAAGTGGTGTTGGTGTTGTTTGTGTTGGTGACTTCAGTTTCATTATCAAATCCAGGCACGGTGAGTGTATGTTTGGTTGTATGGGGGTGAGAATGGTTCTTAGTATCGTAGAGACTTTCCCGAGGCTCTGATACCACTTGTTGAAAACACAAAGACCTTGATAGATCTTAAGCACTCGGAGATCGTTAGTGTTGCCTATGTAATCACAAGCAAACTAATAGAAGATCTCTACAACTCGTATTATATAGCGGAAAGTAAATACAAGTTATAATAACTAAGAACTCTTTGATCCTCTATGGATCTTTTGATTATAGAAACTCTATGTTTCGAATAGTTTACAATACTTGAAAGACTTAGAAAAGCTTATCTATTACAAACTATTATGGTTCCTTTTATAGGCAAGAAACCCTAATGACTCATGAGCGTTTACAATGTACGCTCCTAATACAAACATAAACAACGCATGCATCTAGACAAGCATGCAACTAATCATTTTGTTTTACTAATGATATTGTTTATTCTGAGTAAGCTCTATATAATACGGCGCCAACCTATCTTTCATACGGCGCTGACTTTTCCTGCATACGGTCTACATACTGCGCTTATCTCTCCTACGTGGATTCGCACTTTCAGCAGAAGCACGATTTCTGCTTTAACACTTCTGCTGAAGTATAACTTCAGCAGAATCCATTCTTCTTCGGCAGAATCTCTTCGGCAGATACTTCGGCAGAATCAATAGTTTACCTTAATTCCCAACAGAATGCGGTATGGGCCATTCCACTGGATACAATTGATATTTTTTGGAGAACCCTAATTGTTCCGTGGCCTATTATCAATAATCCTACGCCTGAAGATGGTCCTTCTTGTGAACTTGAAGATGATCCTTTTTATGAAAATGACATGCGACAATTCAATAATGTTTTTAGCAAAGCGTCGTCATTTGTCAAGAAAAATATGTTAAAGAAGGTGAGAGGGATATACCAACCTGAATCTGTTGACATACTTGAACCTGATGTTCACAAAAGTACCCGTGGACATCCGAGCGTAAAGGACAAAAAGTCCAAGGTTACAAAAGTCTCAGACTTGAATGAAGTACTAACCGTAGATCATCGAATAAGCACAAATTCAAGATCTACAAAAGTCAAGGACTTGAACAAATGCAGCCAAATGGGCAACTTTATATTCTGATCGACACTGATGTATACTGAGAATAGACGAAGACAAACATAGTAAATGATTACTGATTTATGTCGTAAATAATTATACCGACAAAATATAGTGAATGATTACTGATTTATGTTGTAAATAACTGTTTGTATTATGACACCGACAAAACATAGTAAATGACTGAAAGTTTATTTAAATTAATAATAACATTACTGATTTATGTTGTAAATTATTATGCAAATTCTTTGGCCAGATGGAACGAAAAAAATCCTTTCTTGTGTCGCTGTCGGAGAGAATTAATTATAGAAAGGACATCCTGTACAGAAGCTAATAATTGGCAACCGTATTATGCATGTCCTTATTCAGTAATAAATAATTATGCGTTTGCTTAGTTATGTAAATATGCAAATAATTTGTTTGTTAAGAATACATTTCTAATAATTTTCTTAACATGTAACATGCATGAACACATGACTATAGGTGTGGATACTTTTTGTGTTTATTTGGCAGGTGCTATTGTTGTTGTTTAATTAAAAAAAACACATTAGACAAATACAAATAAACACAAAAAAAATGTAGTATTACACAAAAAACATTACACAAAAAAAGGAAACAAAAAAAAAGAGAAAAAAAAAAAAAAAAAAAAACAAAAAGTACTCTCTAGTAAAACTAGGGAGGGTTATCTTTGTATAAATAAGGAGGGTGAGAATAACTTCTCCCGATAAATATATCACTTTTCTTGTAGCGGATGTGTGGACCGTTTATTAAAATTCGTCAAGCTCAAATTAAGCAGCTTCTACAAAAGAGTATGTATGACGTCTGACAGTAGTATGTCACCATTTTAAATGACTAAGAGGTATATATCTTCTACAAATGGAGAGGGAATCACGATTAAATAGTAAGATTGGAATCGAACACTCACTCAAGAGATCGAGAATAATACTGTATACCAATTTTGTTGGTGCAAGTGTAGGCCTTCCTACAACCCCTATTTATATACGCATCAAATCTGGTTCATTTCCACTATTTTGATTCGTTATTCATTTCCACATTATATGTATCATTTTTTCTTTTTTTTTTAGGGTAACCATGGTTTTCAACATTATGGCCGACTAATCCACGGGGTTTGAACCAACTGCCACATAGACTCAAACCAGGTAAAGTCTTCCCTTTTCAGAAGGTTGACGTTGCCACTTCAAGGTTGTTTGCACCTAGCCGGTATTGAATTTGAAAACTTACACATTTTATAATGATAGTCACAAGCCTTTTTACTACTAGGCAACCCTTGAGTCGTTTATATGTATCAGTAGTTATTATCAACTTTTTACGTACAGTATATAATAAATATTATATTATATTTTGCAGTTACTATACTAGAGATAAACAAAACAAAAATGTGTAGTCATCTTTCATACTGTATAATTTCCGTTAAACTAAAAATACCCACTTAGAATCTTAAACATTAAGGAAAATACCATTAGGATTGAGTTTTGAAAAGTTGCCTATAAACTTATATTACTTCTTAGTTCTCTATATAAAGGCATATAGTCTTTAGTAATAGACACCCTAAGCAAATACAACAAACATAACCACTACAGTACTACGTACTTTTTTTCTAATTCAACTCGCAAAGAATGTCTTATAATTCAAAATCCAAAACGGATCTTGCAATGATTGGAGCTGAAGGTTTTGCTCTCTTGGATAATAATTTCTCAGGTGGGTGGAACTCAAAGCCTCCATCATTGGAGACAACTGCTCCACCACATAGAACTCCACAACACACGATGTTTCCCTATCAATATAAACCCCAACAGTCTTATTTTGTGCAACAAATGCCAGCAAGAAGGGCAGAGATAGTGATAGATTGCTACGAGGCGGTCAGCATGTATGGCGGGACTCTGATCGTAGATAAAACTAAAAGGAAGCCCACCCGTAGGGGCTTATTTTATTGATAATTCTAGATATGGATAGATGTATATTAAAGCTTTGTGTGTACTTTGAGATCCATCCCATGCCAATAATTGGTTTTACGTGGATGTGCAAAGATTGTTGAAATCAATAACAATGCTAGATTGCTAATACTACTCGATCGATTGTTGTAACTGCTAATGGTGTTCTCTTTGTTGATCGACCTCCTTCTTTTAATACTCCATAATTTAGAATTCATTTACTAAAAAAGAGTTTAGGAAGATTATTATAAACCAAAAGAATGTCGATATACAACTACAAGGATCAACAACTTAACATGATTCTCAAACTCATAAGAAGAAAAGGGAACATAAGGATACTCCAGAAATCGGTAACATCAGAAAAACAAGTAGATTGAATGGTGAATGTCACCTATAGATACGCTATAACAATTCCAAATTGGACATGGCAGTCGGCACAAAGGTTATTCTGAACATTTTCATAAATGGGTTTTTGCCAAAAAAAAAAGTACCCTAAAACTCACAATAAGATAATGTCTCTCAGTGACAGATTATTTCTACTACGGAGAGCAAAATATATGATCGCTACTAACAAATATTTAGAACAATAATACAAATAGATCTTTTATACCAGCCATATAAAGTATGGGTAATTGTTTTTGCCACTTTTGGTTTGAACTTTATAAGAATAAAGAGTGGCACCAAGGTCTTAATTGCCTACTAAACGCGTCTATACCCGCTTCTTTTATGTGTAGGTAGAAGAAAATACTTGACTAAAAATACCATAGCCAAACTCCATCAGGAATTTGGGATACTGCCAAACAAAATTGAGCTCAGATTAACAAAACAAACGGATATATACCCATGAGACTGAAATGGATAAGAGGTGTTTTGATGTGACGTAATTTCGAGTTTAATTAGCTATGTCCTCGGTCATGTTTAATTTGCGAAGAGCTTTGCAACTAATTCATCACTACTCGTACTACTGTGGTTATAAAAGGAGCATTTCTTTTTCCTATTTAATTCTTTTCTTTTTCACTTATGTAACGGACTGAGATATGGGCTCCACCCATATCTTTTGTACATAAATATTTTTTGGAGTAATATATTTACCGGGTCTTTGACCTTTTACCCAAATAAAGTAGGTCTTATTGCTCTGGAAATTCTCTTGAAGCTTCATAGAACAGAAGATTGAATGAAGGTGACACGTCTCCAAATGTGAATGGAATAAATCATGATCCATTAACTTATAAGATTGGAAGGAATAAATGCATCTAGCTTTCAATGATTATGATAAAATGAACACACATTTAAGAGAATAATAGACTGTAACAGTTTTATATATAGATATTCAAAGATCATATCCGAAAGATCTCTGATCGATTTTATATTTGCATCCATTTGTATCAAACGCTGATATAAATAAAACTTGTTCTACTTTACATGTTGATTCTATATTCTTCTATCACGTGTATATTTCTTGTTCTATTTAAGAATATCTTTACTCTAAAAGAATGGATGTATATTTTGCTACCAAAGGATTGAACTCCAAATGTGAAGAATGGAATAAATCAAGATCCATTAATTTAGAAGATTGGAAGGAATAAATGCATCTAGTTTTTAATGATTATGATAAAACAAACACACGTTTAAGAGATTGAAAGACTATAACAGTCTTATATATAGATATTCAAAGATCATATTCCAAAGATCACTGATCCATTTTATATTTGCATCAAATAAATGCTGATATAAATAAAACTTGTTTTACTTAACATGTTGATTCTATATTCTTCTATCACATGTATATTTGTTCTATTTAATAATACTTGTAATTACCTTTACTCGAATAAAAGAATGAGTATATTTTGCTACAAAAAATTTAACAATTTTCATGTATACAGTTTATGCAAGTTTCAGATTGCATTATTGATATGAGTTATATACTAATCAATTGAACTATGAATATATTCATTAGTCATTACTGATTTTGAAATGTGTAATCTGATATATGCTTATAATGAAAACAAATAAATAACTTTAAATCAAATGCAGATTAAAATACGTCTCTGAGTTTTGAAATGTATGTTGGTGTTATACGCAAGTAGGCTCTTCATTCATTCGGTAGATATTCTGGCGATGCTTCATTTTAAGTGTTTGTGGATTTTTGTTGGAGTTGTGATTTAACAATTTCTTATTATTTTTTTTGAAAAGCAATTGTGGCTACATGGCCCCTAGCCCAGAAGGCGTAGCGAGCCCACACAACCAGGTTGGTCCAGCCTAGAAGGAAATGGCACCCTTCCCTTTACGCACGCGGGAGGAAACCCCTATCGCCCTAGACAAGACTCGAACTTGAGACCTTGCCTAGGAGGGTAAAACCTCCATACCGCTGGACCACAGGCCCGTTGGTAACAATTTCTTATTATTAGATGTAATGTTATTTCGAATAGGATTGGGTTAATGATCTTTCGCTTCAAATGAATAAATAAGCTAGGTCATTACTCGTTAAGGTTGTAGTAATCAATTTTCATCACATAGAACTATAGAAGGCATCCTGCCTTGATGCCTTCCTCGAAGGCATATTCAGAAATTGGTATAATTATCCACTTCAAGGAAAGAATTTTTTATCTTGTGACTGAACAAAAGTGAAGTATTTCTTCCCATTCATCTGAAAGGAATAGGGAAAAGTATGATTCCACGCACAAACAAAAGAATAAATTCATCTATTATGTTTATAATAAACTAGTTTAGAACAATACCAGTAACACCGATCGGTCGGTTAAGTTGCATTTGATTTTCTATATATAAAGGCATAAGGTTCCTGTTATTAAACCATAAGCAAATACAACAACAAAAAAGAACTAGTGGTTCCTTTTTCTCTCAATCACTTCACTCCAAAATGTCATATTACTCACAGACCAAAACCGAGCTATCAGTGATTGGGGCAGAAGCATTTGCTCTCCTGGACGATAACTTCGCAGCAGCAGCTCCTCCACCACGTAGGACTCCACCGCAGCTATTTCCTTTTCAATATAAACGTCAACAGGCTTATGTTGTTCAACAGGTGCCAGTCCAAAGGACTGAGACAGTGATAAACTGCTATGAGGCAATCAACAAGTATGGCGGGACACATCTTGTGGAATATCCTAAAAGGAAGACTGCACGTAAAGGCTTCTTTTTTTAACGATTATAGCAAGCTACAAATGATGTTTACTTGTGCTTTTTTATGTATGGTATGTGTGTAACTTGGTATCCATCCTTGCCACCAATTGGTTTTATGTAGGTGTGCCAGGATTATTGGAACCATTTACCTGTACGATATTATTATTTAGTGGATGGGTTTTCTTCATTGCCTCTTGTTCTCTTTGTGGTGCCATCACTCTCAATGTTTTCATGCATCTATTAATTCCTCTTTTATTAGAAGTGATAAAAGAAACAGAACATAAACTTAATTCCTCACAAATTAAAGATGGCCCAATTTGAGGACCAATAAAGATGGCCCAACTCTTTCAGGCTTAAGTCAGCATAACTAATAATATTAAAAAAAAAAAACAGGTTTGAGGTTGGAAAAATCGAAAAGTCATTCTTAATACGGGTCAAAACTGGTGAGTTCAAGTTGGTTGTCCCATATGATGATTTTTTGTAATACTTGACATTTTGTAGACATGCAAATTGGATGGGTCGGGTCAAAACATAGCATTGATATTATGGGTGTACACGGTCCTAATAACTTCGTTTTCCAAAGTTTCCAAACCAAAACAGTGAAGGATGCTTGTGCTGAACTATTTAAAACAGGTGGAAAGTAGGTCTTATTGCTCTGGAAATTCTCTTGAAGCTTCATAGCACAGAAGATTGAAGGAGACACGTCTCCAAATGTGAATGGAATAAATCATGATCCATTAACTTATAAGATTGGAAGGAATAAATGCATCTAGCTTTCAATGATTATTATAAAACAAACACACGTTTAAGAGATTAAAAGACTATAACAGTTTTATATATAGATACACAAAGATCATATCTGAAAGATCTCCGATCCATTTTATATTTGCATCCATTTGCTGTTGGTTTTATGGATATAAATTAGTAGACGTGAGTTAGTATCGAACTCGAGACCACGAGATTGCACACTTTGCGTATGAGAATTAAAGTTAATAATTAAATGTAAATGTTATATTTATTTATTAATTAAACGAAATAATTATAACGGACGTTAAGTAATTAAGTGTAATGGATTAACGGTCGTTAAATGTAATTGGAAAGGACTAGATTGCAAAATAAAGATTGGGAAGGTTCCGGAACACCCCTTGGGATGCATAACCGATCGGCAAAGGGGAATCCCAACCCAACCCAAACTCAACTTGTTCTCCAAGTTTAGTTGAGTATATATACAAGGCTAGGGGTCTTGGTTTTTGCATCTCTTGTACTCATTAAGCTAAAACCTAAATTGTTTTGTGTGTGTTTTGCTTAAATCGGTCGACCACCACCTCAAGGGTGTCGACACGTCACTTTTCCAAACTCAAATTATTTTGTTTAATTAAAACTAGCATTCCTTTAATTCGGTATAGTACGTGTGTACAAGAAAGTGGTACTAACACATTATTGTTAGTATTCTTGGATTGAATTACAAAATCGGTAAAGGGTAATTCACATAATCCTATAAACCCTAATTAGGGTTCATCCAATTGCTAGTTTTGTGGATTTGATTCTTGTTCGGCTAGAATCAAGAAAGGTACGCATATTCTTGTTTATGTTATTTAATTATTCGTTAATCTTTCGTATACGCTTCCGCATGTATTCTTTGATGTTTTGTGTTTTATTATTGATTTTCATGATATATAATTCCAACAGTGGCATCACGAGTTATTGGTTTTAATGAGTAATTAATTACTAAATGCGTAAAAAAAACGAATACTGTATGTTATTTTATATGATTATTCTAGGGTTTGGTTTATTTTTTTTATGGGTCGATTAAAATTTTTATATGGGGCGTACCCCTTATTTTTTTTGGTCGATCACTATGTAAAAATGTTTAGGGTTTTAATTGTTATGTTAACCTTATCGAAACCTAGAATTAATATAAATGTTACGTGATTAATTCATGAATAATATGTTATGTGACATGGAATTGTATGCGATCTTGTGACTAATTGAATAATTGTTATGTTATATCTATGATGATACATGCATGTTTGTCATGGATAGTTGCTTGAATTAATTGTTTAATTGTTAAGATATTTTATCACATGTTTATTTTTTATAAATCTTGAATTGGGGAAGACTCCAATTATATATTAATGAATCAATTATGTGCAATTTGGTATATTTTAATTAAGGGTTTACGCAATCGATTCATCGATGTATGTGGCTCACTTTCAATTGAGAAAGTGAAAGCCCTAATTAATATATACATTAATTAACCTAGACATTGATTATTAATAGGTTTTATCGAATATGGCTACTTGTTTACACGTATTAATTGTTAGTTATGTGCGCGTTGTTTTTTAGTTATTTATTTTTTATTTGTTTACTTGTTTGTTTATTATGTGTGACAGTTTTAAGCAAAGGGTAATTTTGAATAGAAAAATAATACGGACTAAACAATGGTGAAATTTGATTTGTTTTTGAAGAGTTAAGTTTTCAATAGTTTAATTGATTGATGATTTTGTTACAAAAAGTGAGAACGGCTCACCCAATTTGACAGACTGTGTGGGAAGTATTAGGAGGGGAGCGCATTAAATTGTGACCCTAAAGAATGAAGTTATTGTTTCAGCGCTGACCGAATTCTCCGCTTGCTTGCGAGTCAAATTGGAGTTACCAAGTAGGCTATGCGTACAAAATCATCTTAAGGGCGAATTAGCTTTGATTCCATGCGCCACTTCGGTGGTAATTACCCGAAACACTAAGTCTTTAGACTTATGCAAAAGTACGGTATAATGGACGATAATTAAAGGTAAATTTCTTGATTGGCGAAACCAATACCTCAATCAAAACTTTGATAATTTGATCTTTATGAATTACTAATAAAAAGTTTTTTATTAAAATTTATGCTACAAGATGAATGCATAATATCTTTGTACATATTTGATTTGATCACTTAAAATCAAAACTAGTACCCTTTATAAATTAAGTTTGTGCCATCTAGTCAAAGGAACACTTGAAGTTGCAATTTACGTCATGTCAAAACTTGGCGAGATTGTGATGGAAAGGTAAATATTTATGTAAAGTCAGACCTTACATGAACATATTTGCAGTTCTTTAAGTTAGACACTTAAATTGAGTAGGAAGTGAGACCTGGACACAAGGCATAAGATGGGATAAAACATGTTTATATTTGCAATAGCGTTGGAAAATATAAATCCCATAATGATCTAGGAATTGGAAATTGTTTGCCAATTATTGTTCGACAGATTACCTTATTATATGCTTTCGTTACTAGCAGATCAACTGATGTAATGAACCTATGATAATTTGGATCATAGTTTTCGAGAAAATTATATGGTTATATGTTTATATTACCTTAGGTATATTTTATTTTCTTGAAAATTTGTATTATCGAAAATACTAATACTTGAACCTTTTTATGTAGAAATGGCTCAAAACAACGATAACACTAACACTGCACTAAGTTCTGCATTCAAAAGCTTTTTTGATCGAGAAAAGTTGATTGGCTCTAAGAATTTCAATGATTGGCACCGCTCTTTGAGAATTGTCTGTAGAGTTGCTGATCGGTTGGACTATCTGTACACGCCTTGCCCTGCTGAACCATCACTTGCCGCACTTGAAGCCTGCGGCTGTAGAGATTTATGATTTGATCGATGCATTACATAGCTACAAGCAGGGAGAGGGTAAACCCGTAAGTGCTCATGTATTGGAGATGAAAGGATACATGGACCAATTAACGGCACTTGGTAAAGTTTATGAAAATGACATTTCTGTGAACTTGATCAACAGATCCCTTAACAAGGATTTCAATGGTTTTTTTCGGAACTTCAATATGCACTGCGTGGGGAAGACAGTTACTGACCTACACGCATTGCTAATTGATTATGAAAAAGGGTTACCTCAGAAGGCTCCTACTCCCAGGTACTTGCTATTCAGGATGGAAGGATAAATAAGCCAAAACCGCAGGGTGCGAACAACAAAAAGGGAAAGGGCAAAGGGAAAGTTGATAAGGGTAAACAGGTTATGGCATATCAACCGGAACCCAAGAAGTACCCTACTCCTACGAAGGAAAATCCTAAAAAGGATCAAGCATGCCACCACTGCAAGGTCGTTGGGCATTGGAAGAGAAACTGTGCTCTCTATCTTGATGAAGTGCGGGCAAATAAGATGAAATATGCTGGGTCCTCGGGCGTCGGTTCTTCAGGTAATTTATTTGTAATTGAATTATTTACTCTAAATCATAAAAATTCCTGGGTATATGATACTGGATGTGGTATTCACATTTGTAATACACTACAGGGGTTTAGAGTGGAGAGGAAGCTAGCCTATGGGGAGCAATATCTGCAAGTGGGGCAATGGGGCACATGCAGCTGTTGAAGCCATAGGAACGTTTAGTTTAGTATTGCCTTCAGGCTTAGTACTGTTATTGAACGATTGTCATTACGCACCTTCTATAATTAGAGGTGTTGTTTCCTTTTCAGTATTGTTGGATGATGATTTTACTAATACTATTTCACGTAATGGAATTTCTGTTTCTTTAAATAGTGTATTTTATTTTAATGCGATAACTGTGAATGGTGTGTTTGAAATTGATGTGATTGGAAATAAATCTAAAAAATATAATAATTCGATGTTTATCATCAATAAGAAAATAAAGTTGGACTTGAATTCTTCTTATCTTTGGCATTGTAGACTTGCTCATATAGGCAAGGCTCGCATGCAAAAGCTACAACACGATGGGCTTTTGCAAAATATCAATGATGTATTATTTGATAAATGTGAGTCATGCATATCTAGGAAGATGACGAAGAAACCTTTTCATAGCAATATGGAGAGGGCGTCTGATCTACTTGGTCTTATTCATACTGATGTGTGTGGACCACTTAGACATGTGTCAAAGAGAGGTGCTAGCTACTTCTTAACCTTTACTGATGATTTCAGCCGTTATGGTTATGTTTATTTACTTAAACATAAACATGAGGTGTTTGAAACATTTAAGGTTTTCAAAGTAGAAGTAGAGCTGCAATTGGGAAAGAAGATTAAAGCTCTTCGATCCGATAGAGGAGGCGAGTATCAAAGCCAAGAGTTTAAAGATTACTTAGCTGAGAATGGAATTGTCCAGAATCTCACTTCTCCATATACTCCATAACAAAATGGTGTATCTGAGAGAAGAAATCGTACATTGTTGGACATGATACGATCTATGTTTAATCTTACTACTCTACCTTTATCCTTTTGGGATTATGCTTTAGAATCAGCAGTTTGCATTCTGAATATGGTTCCTGTTGGGATATGAATGTGCTGAACAATTAAAGTACTGCAGATTTACAAAGTACTGCAGAATGGTAAAGAACTAAAGAAAGTCAAAGAGTCAAAGTACTGCTAAAGATAAAGTCAAAGTACTGCACATGAAGGTCAAAGTACTGCAAGAGTTAAAGAACTGTCTATTCGTTTATGGAAAGTCTTGTAATTCTAGAATAGATTACTTGTCGTACAAGGATACATTATTGTAAACCGACTAGGGTTATCCTTGAGCCTATAAAAGGACCGCTAGATTGGCATTAGAGAGGTACGAATTCACAAGTCTTAGAGTTTACGATTACAAGTTATTTAGAGTTTAGAGAGTTCGATATTCTTAGAGTTGTTAAGATATCTGCATAAGTAGCAGATTTAGAGTTATTAATAAAGTTGTTCTTCTTAGATTTATTGAGTAATTTCCGCGTACTTAATAAAGATTATTCAGTGTTTCATTGTTAATAACTTAGGATTTATCTAAGGTTATTAAACCTTAAACAAGCTAGTTAAGTTAGTTTGGTTAGAGTACATAGATCCAACAAGTGGTATCAGAGCTTGTGTGGAAACTCTGACTAAGAAGAAACCCTACTACAACAAACTTAAAGATGTCGACTGAAGCTGTTCCACCACCATCAATCACCTCACTCAGGATTCCAATCATCAAGAAGGGAGAATATGACTTATGGTGTATGAAGATGAGGCAGTACATTGCCATTACAGACAATAGTTTATGGAATGTAATTGTCAATGGTAATGAAGTTGTTCCAGAACCTATAGCGATTGAAGGACAACCTAAACCACCCAAAGCTGTCTTACCTGTTGCTACCATAAGGAATCAAGAGAAGGCTCTTAACATTCTCTTGTCTGCTATACCTGATGGACATCTATTGAAGTTTCATGATGCTAAAGATGCAAAGCAGCTTTGGGCTGCTCTCAAGACAAGATTTGGAGGGAATGAAGCTTCTAAGAAGATGCACAGAAATCTTCTTAAGCAACAGTTTGAGACGTTCACAGTTGGTGAAAGAGAGAGTCTTGATGCTGCATATGATAGGTTTCAGAATATTCTCAACATGTTGGAGCTATACAAGGCAGAAGTATCAGTTGAAGATCTGAAGTTTCTAAGGAGTTTGCCATCTACATGGCATGTTATTGCTACAATGATCAGAGGACAACCTGGTTTAGATGTCATGGACTTTGATGATCTCTACAACCATCTAAAGGTTTATGAGCATGAGATGAATGGTCAAACAAGTTCTAAATCTCACAGTATTGCTTTTCTATCATCTGAAAAGAAGGGCAGTACTTCAACCAAAAGTACTGCTTCTCTTACTCAAAGTACTGTGACTCAAAGTACTGTCTCGTATGCTGCTCCCACCCATGCTCAGCAAGCACTACCACCTACTACTATGCACTCAGATGAAGTTGTGTGTTCCTTTTTTGCTCAACAGGCTTCTTTACCTGTCACCTATGAAGAAGATCTCTCACAGATTGAAGAGGATGCTTTGGAAGAAATTGATATCAGGTGGCAAGTAGCAATGATTACTGCAAGGATTAAGAAGTACATGAAGAAAACAGGAAAGAACATTGATTTCAAGCCAAAACAGGGAATCACTTTTGACAAATCAAAGATTGAATGCTTTAATTGTCAAAAGACTGGACACTTTGCAAGGGAGTGCAGATTTGCTAAGTATCAAGCAAATAGAATGACTGAAAAACCTAAGATGGAACTCAAAGAAATCCCTATTACTGAAACCAAAGCTTTGGTTGCTCAAGAAAGTTTATCAGAGGTTGACTGGAGTGCTGAGTTTGATGATGAACCAGTAACCTACTGTATGGTTGCTATGGAGGAAGAAGTTGAAGATTCTGTGGAAGAACTGGACTGGAGCTCTGCTTTTGATGAGGAACCTGAACATGCTGCTTTGGAACCTAGAGACTGTCTAGGAGGATTTGAATGGAGCTTGGAGTCTGAAGATGATCCTGTACTACTTGCTATGGTAGCTACATCACCAAGTTCATCTCCTATCTCTAAGGTATGCTCAAATTGTCATGATTTCTATCAAAAAATGTTAAATAGTTATGTGATTGAAAGAGATAATTGCATTAGGGCTAGGTCTGAGGTAGCAGGTTATCAAATCACTTTAGAGTCTATGGAAGCCAAAATATTAACTCATGAAAATAATGAAATGGCTTGGGCTGAAAAATATATTAACAACAGGATTACCAGTTAAAACTTAGTGAATGGAAGCTAAACTGTAAAATTGCTGAAATTGAGAAACTAACTAAGGAGAGGGATAGACTGTTAGCTAAGTTTGATGCCTGGAAAGAATCTGGCTTGTCTCATGTTGCTTATGTTGAAAAACAGAGAAGGGCTTACATTAGAACTGGCTTAGGATTTGGTATGGACTTTACTAACATGGAAGAGAAGACATCTAGTGATCATGATGACTTAGACTTAGAAGACATAACCACTAGTGATGATGAACTCATTAATTATGTAGACACATCTAGTAATGAGGGTTCAATGAGTGATTCACCTCCTGAGCTTAAGAAAGACAAAGGTTATCACGCTGTTCCACATCCAGTTGGTAGTCATCAACCCATAAGACCTGATGTTTCACGATTTGGTGTAGACAGCCTTGAGTTTAGGAAGAAGCTTATTGGTCAATCTAGGACTGAAACCCCAAAAGAAACTGTTAATACCAATGTTCAAAGTCAAGCAGTACCTTCAACTCAAAGTACTGCTCCACAAGCAGTACCTTCAGGAAAACCTTTTCAAAACAGTAATGCTAAACCTTTTTGGGATAACTTTGGTCAAAACAGATTTAATCATTCATCTAGAAGGCAAAATAGTTTTGGTCATAGACATAGGAGTAGACACTTTGGAAGTATGGGTGAAAAACTGTGTTTTGTGTGTTATAGTCCTAATCACTTAATCAAAGATTGTGATCGACACTCAGAATATCTAAGCAAGTTTCCAAAGAATAGGTCTACCAACCAGAAACCTAGAGAGCACAAACCTGTCTGGAATAATTCAAATAGGGTAAATCATCGTAATTTCTCACCAGACCATAGGTACCCTCACCAGAAAAGATCTTTTTCTAGGCAACCAGTACCTTCACAAGCAGTACCTTCTCAAAGTACTGCTCAGTCAACACAAGGTACTGCTCACACTACTTGGAATAGGAACCCTAGGAGATCTCACTATTATCAACCTAGAAGGTACTATAATTCACATAGGGGATCTAGATCACCGGAACCAACTGTTAAAACTGAATGGGTTAAAAGGGAAAGTACTGCTGAGGGACAAACTGTACTTTCAACAAAAAGTGAATCTGATGTTTTCATAATACAGGAAAAAGAGAATGAATTTGCAAAAGAGAGTTCTGTTGAAAAACCAGAAAGTTTTGAAAATCCACATGCTAAAAATCAAAAGATAATTCTGGATCATGTTTTGAAAAACAGTAGAAATTACATACTCAAAGAATTTGAGTTTGTAACTCCACAAGGGGAACACAAGTCAGTAATGGCTTGGGTTCCTAAAAGAAACTAACTCTCTATATTTTTGTGCAGGGCAACCCAGAAGAGGAGCTTAAAGATCATCTGATTGTAGATAGTGGTTGCTCTGGAAGTATGACAGGATATAAGGAGATTCTGTCTGATTTTAGATCTATTAGTGGAGGAAGAGTTGCATTTGGGAATGATCCCAATGGAGGAAAGATTACTGGGAAAGGAACAATCAAAGCTGGAAGAATCGATTTTGAGAATGTTAGATATGTGAAGGAGCTAAAGTTCAACTTATTGTCAGTCTCTCAAATCTGTGATAAAAAGCATCCTGTGTTATTTACTGACACATAATGTCTCATTCTTTGTTAGGAATTAGAAAATTCCTTAGTGAAGAGTCGGTCACCCCAAATGTTATCTAGCTTAAGTTAGCTCGTAGACTTGTCGTTATTTATGTTATTAAGTTGTTTATTAGTTAGTTTGTAGCGTAGTTTAGTTTAGAGCAACACCGTGGAGGAAGGACGAGTCTTTACCCACTGTATACCTGATCCACAGGCCGATAGGAGGTTGTGTAGTTTGTAAGTATAAATACCCCTTCCATCCATGGAAGGGGTGGTGCTTCTTTTCATTTTAATCTAATATTCCCTTTGTGTAAACCTCTAGCAAGAACACCCTCTCTCTCTACTAACTCTCTAACTATGGCAAACATGTATTTTGATCATCCAAGACCACCCAAATCATCAACATAATAAATATTACGATCCTACAATTGGTATCAGAGCCAGGTTATTGTGTTGTCTTTGATTTGTGTGGTACCATGGTTGTTTGTGTTTATTGATTTTTAAGGTTCGAATCTCGTGCTTAAAGTATTTTTATTCCATTTTGATTGGTTGGTTAATATGTTTTGTTTCTGCTTTTTTGTGATAACAGTGTTACATGTTATGAATATCTTTTATCTTGGTCAACAAAGTCTGGTCCCAACGTTTTGTACACATCTGTTTTGTGTCTAAATTTTATGTCCAAACAGTCTTCCATGATTTTTGTTCCAATATCTATGTAACTCTTGTGGTCAAATGGTCTATTTTTCCTGGTCAAACTGGGCATACAATGAATCTCGTATGCACTTTACTGGGTCTAAATGAAGTTGTTTTTAAGACTATGTTTTTCTGCAAAAGTTTTTCTGGGTTGCTATGAATATTCATGCTAGCGACTTGTATAATCGTGAAAACTGTCTTTGTGGTACTTTTGACTTTTGAGTCAAAAAGTCATTAGCGACTTGACTCACTAACAAGTAGCGAATTGTGTTAAAAATGTGTAGCGAGTGATGCTAGCGAGTTGTCAAATGAGGTAGCGACTTGTTTTTTAATAAGTCAGCGAGTTGTTTTGAAGATTCTTGGTAGCGACTTAATACAGGAGGGTTAGCGACTTGATACAAAAGGCTAGCGACTTGCTTAAGAAAAACACTAGTGACTTTTTTTGTAAACTGAAATAGCGAGTTATGATGCTAGCGACTAGTCTTTACTAGTTAGCGACTTGTGTTTGTAAACATCAAGGTAGCGACTTGTTACAATTCCTAGCGACTTGACTCATTTGGCTAGCGACTTACAGAAATGGAGAAGAAGAACAGACCTTGACCACAACTCAACTTATACCAAATACCAACAAACTCGACCTCAGGCTTAATACATCATTGGTCCATTACTCTAAGACGACTTCAAGCTATGCTACCATCAACAGTCCATGAAAATTAAAATCTTCAATGTAAACGTGTAGCAACGAGGCAAAAACAATACTCCATCTACAAATCCCAATCCTACTCATCCACCAACTCCTATCTCATCTAATCAAGACTCAAAAAAAAAATGAAAAAAAAAACAAATTGTAGATCTCAGCTTGTTCTCTATTCGTATGCTCCTAAAAGCATATCAAGACCAAGGGCCTATAACACGAATAAGAATTATTCATCATTGATCACGGATACAAAATGAAAAACAAAATACGAGGACTTCAAGACCGATAATTAAATGTGTCTAATATTGATCTCAAACTATCATCTCGTGTTTTTCATTGTTATATCTAACAAATTATCACACGAGATAACGACTCATCATTGATCCATAAGTCTTGATAATATACGATTATAAAGAATCAAGGTTATAACATGTTCGTTATTCCTTGTTTCTTTGTTTCGTGTAACTATATCTAATAACATCACGTTACAATTAATCAAGAAACAACCTACCCGTAACTTGTTATGTTCGAATGGCCTTCTCAATCATCTCACCATCCCTGTGGTATAATCGTTGCCATCTCAGTGGCCAAGATGTTGTCTCCAGCCAACCCTGTGGCGAGACCAACATGTGCATTTAAGCAATAAGGTATGATGATGAATATGTGATTTGGGTTTATGATGCTGTTATTGAAGATGGGGACGAATGGTGTTTGTATCTTAATGTTAGGGTTTGGAAATGGAAGAGTTTCAGTAAAGGGGGCAGATCTTTTGAGAAAATAATTAGGGTTGTGTTGTGTGATATGTGTGTGATTATATACCGAATTATTAGGGTATGGATTTAACTGGATCTGGTCTTAATTTCGTGGGCTCCAATGAGATAAAGGCTTGTTGACATGACTTTGGGCTGCAACCGGGCCTGTATTGAAGTTGGATCTGTTATGAATATATGTTGACCGGGGCATGTTTTAAACCGAACACTACTAATATTGGTTGGGAGTGTTAGGCTTGTCTATGTTATTGGGTTGATGAGATAAAGATGGCGTCGGGATTTTTGTACGGATATTGATTACGGGACTCTTATGTTTATATTTTACTTGGGCTTAAAATTAATTTATCTGGACTGAATATAAATCAAGTGGGCCGATGTTAGATTTGGATTGGACTGGGCTTAATGGAATTTTGATTAGATGATTATTGGTGATAATGAGATTCGATGATGAGATTAGGTATGATGCTGAGATTCGTTGTGTGATGAGGTTTGGCACTTTGATTTATACATTTTCACGGAGTACATTATGTCTCGGCCTGAATTAATTATTGAACAAAGTTGACTATGGGGTTGTTTGTACTTGGTATTTCATATTTGGATCTGCTGTAAGATGACTTGTTTGGGCATTTATATAGTGTGATAAAGACTTGGCTATTTAGTTACGGTTGTGATTCTTTCTCGCTTAACCCACAACGTAACTATCACTTCGGTGTCTCACGCAGTTGAGGATACGTCAAGAGGTTTTGTACATTGGGTACACCGTTTCTTCTTCACAAGGATTAGTACAAGCTTAAGTAACAAATCTGGGGAATTTCACTTCATGATCAAGTTTGGCATATCGGGTTTACTTCACCAAGTGGTCACAGCAACAACCGACAGAATGCGTGAATGATGTGTTTAGCAAAGCGTTTATTGGATGGTTGATGATATTGTTGATGTTGGATAATGAACCGTTGATGAACCGCTGCATGTTCCCCTAAACCAGATATTCACTGAAACCAAAGTCGTCATAACACATTCAAGCTGACATTGTTTACGGTTTTGTCTTGATTTTGTAAAATCCCGTGAAAGAACCTATTTCTCGGTTTAAATCATAGACTTGTAAAATCCCGTGACAATGAAAACATCCTAGTTAAAGTAATGAGCATTTCTGGATCTATCTTACGGTTTATTCTTGGTTTTGTAAAATACCGTGAAAGAAACTATTTCTCGGTTTAAACCATAGAATTGTAAAATCCCGTGATGATGGAACCATCCTGGAGAAAGGAAAGTGTAGGTAGGGATCCTTTCTGATGCTAGTGCTATGGTTTCTACTTCAAAGAAGGGATAAAAAGGTGTACTTCATGAATTGGATGTATGTTTGGATACTCGTCATGGCAGTTTGGTTATTACATGGTTTTACGGGGTTATGTGCTTTTAAACATGGTCGGGATGAAACCATTATCATAGTTCACTTAAAATGTCAAAGGAGGCTAGATTTGAGCTTTTAATCAAGAAGATGTGACAACAGAGTTAATTCACTATTCTTCATTTGAGGTTGAAGTGAAATATCACGGGCGAGTGTACTTAGTATCTGAAGGTATCGGGGATGGATGGATGAAGATTCTTCAAGATCCTTGTTCGAGCTTATTATCAAAAACGAAGACTTGGAAATCTAGTTATTGTTGGGTGACTTTTACCTCTTCTTTTACCACTTGGGGGAATTGGGCTCTTATCACCTCAAAATAACTATCACTTAAAGGGGTTACGTTGTAGTGCTCAGTGTCACATTCAATTGTGGATTCTCAAGAGGTAATGTACGTCTATTACTTGATGGTTGGTTGGTTGAAGAGTATAGAGTACTTAGAGATTCAAAGGGGCATGAATTCTCGACACCGATATTTGTTACATATGTGCAAGTTTAAGTCACAAGTTCTGGGTAGTTTACTTCAGGGTCAAATTCATCATATTGGGTTTTCTCCATCAGCTGTCACAACAAAGAGCCTACTGAATGATAATGGGTTGATTACATGTTTTGCCAAAAGAGATGATGAAAAGAGAGAGATTATGACGTATGAACACAACAGTTCATGCCTCGTACTCTAAAGAAAAGAAATGTGTACGTTTCAGTGCGCATTATCTTTGAAAGAAGATAAATATTCTTATGACGTCTGTTCACATCAGTTCAAGCCTCGTACTTCAACATTATGACGTTTGAACACCACAGTTCAAGCCTCGTACTCTAAAGAAAAGAAATGTGTACGTTTCAGTGCGCATTTTCTTTGAAAGAAGAGAAATCTTCTTATGACGTCTGTTCACATCAGTTCAGGCCTCGTACTCTAAAGAAAAGAAATGTGTACGCTTCAGTGCGCATTATCTTATGAAGAAGAGAAATCTTCTCTATTATGACCATTCTCATCAACATGCTTCATACTTTTTCCATTCGCTTCAGTCATCAAGTGAACCGGGCTACTGTTGATTGTTTTCTGATTCCACTTTCTCAACTATAATGACGATGGCGACATCCTGTGCTGATTTTGCGAGGGAGAAGTGTGAATAGACTACATTTGGATAATGTTCACTTGTTTAATCAAGAATGGCATCTCCGTATGCAATTCTTGAGGGGGAGACGAAGTGTGAATTTTTTGCATTGTTGATTGATATTAGAGAATATAAATGGTCATACGGCTCTAAACTCATGTAAGAACCGATCTTCTTCTTATCGGGTCATCTTTACATGGAGTTTTTCTCTTCTAAGAGTCGTTGGTTGACATCTTCACTCGGATTGATGAGTTTATCGACAAAGTGCTTCCGGTTAATGCTTCACGTATACATCAACATGATGATTCCGAACAATCTCTCTGTTCTTGTTTGATGTGATTGGTAGTTTGGTGTTACCATCTTGTGTGTTCGTTGCGGCCTGATTGCTGATTTCCTTGTTGAACATCTTTCTGTTCTTGTTTGATTGGGAGGGATTTTAGTTAAGGGGATTTGCAAGATGTAAGTTAATTGGGATACTTTTTGGTGAGATGCTTTTTGGTGTGAGTTGAAGATGTTAACTATCTATTCCCCAACTGCACAATCTTGAAGAAGGTCGAATCTATAGTCTGTTCTACATCTTCTGCTACATGTTAGAAGACTAAAGACGAGTTGCATTTAACGATCTAAAGACTTCTTCTTAATCTGGGCATTTATCAAACAGATTGTCGGTTTAGGGGAGAGCACTAGTTGGGAGAGAGTTATAAGTCAGATTCAATCCCCAATTAGACTTGCTCATATTCTTTAGCAGTGACTCCTCGAGACATTGTTATTGACTATTTCACGTATTGGACATTTGACACAAGTTGATTACTTCGGAGTTAATCATTTATCACTTATTTGAGATTGAAGTTGACTTTCACAAAGGCGTGTTCTTATTTGATAACTTGCTCGGGCTTAAGAACTTGAGTTGAAGACTTGGTTTATCTATTTACCAGCAGTCGAGGTGGATGGTTGAAGACCTGGTTAACTATCACTATTAGGAGTTACTTTGTTTTACTCAGTGTCACACGCATTTGATGGTGTGGATAATCGCAAGAGGTGTTAATGTCTCATACTTTGCTTGAGTAGTGAGTACTTAGAGATTTGCTTGAAGCATAAATTCTCGACACCGTTCTTCCATCATTAGGTGCAAGCTTAAGATACAAATGTGGGGAAGTTGACTTCAGTTTCAAGTATGGTATATCGGGTTTTTCTTCTTCAGTGGTCACTTCAAATTGTCTACATAAGGGTTGATAAAAATAGTCAGAGAGAGTCTTCAGCATGTTGATTCTCACAAGAGTTCAAGTGTTCTTCTCATAAAGATTTCAAGTATTTGGGCTTATACTATGTTGCTGACTCTGAAGTGTCAAAACCAGCAAGGGGTAAGGAGATAAGCACCTAAACGCGAGTAAACTTGATGAACTTAATACTTCTAAGTAATTGAAGATACCCCGGGAAGACAAATGTCATGACCGAAGAGAAACTCAAGGTTTTACTCATCAAGGCGTTTAGTGTTAGTATTTCATCTACGTGGGGGAAGTGATGTTAGAAAAAGTTTCTAAAGATAAAAGAGGTACACAAGTGCGTCATATTCAGGGGAGATAAATGTGTAACATGAGGGAGGTGTTATCAGTTATTCCTTCGGTGGGAATGTGTGTACTTCGGATTCTTGAGCTTCATACACGATCAACAGGGAAGAAAAATGTGAACATGGGAAGGTGTTTTCATTCCCCTCATGATGTGTATTCGGGAGAGCTTTTGGGTATTGGTGTACTTCGGGTTCTTGAGCTTCATACATGATCATCAGGGAAGAAAAATGTAAACATGGGGAGGTGTTTTCATTCCCCTCATGATGTGTATTTGGGAGAGTTATTGAGCATTATTCAAAGAGGCTGACTGCATCAATTCAACTACTTGGTGGAATTGTTCTCTTGACACTTTTTGAAATGGATTGCTTCAGACTTCAGTGGTAATGAAATTTGAGAAGAAATTTAAAGAGTGGGATGAAACGTTGCTGATCTTCTTCTTAATGATATAACCCCGAATGGAGATCCTCGATTATCGTTCTTAAATGGAGCAGAGGGATTTATGATAATGGTGTGCTTCTCTGTGCACCTGGCTAAGGCAAACTTGAAATAGAGCTTCGAATCTGCTCATCTAAAGGATTTTCGGTTTGGGGGGAAGCTGCCAAAGTCTCACTTTCGGATGGTTCAATTTATTTCTTCAATTCAAGAGCCTCGGAAGCTTTGGTGGTGAAAGTTTTAGGGATGATGACTTCTATCTTCTACAACGGGGCTGCTCGATATCCTTATCTCGGTACTCGTATCATCATCTTCTTAAACTATATCATCTACTCTATCCTTGTAAATATTTATCAGAAAATCTAAATACAAAAATATAAAACCAACAAAAACAAAATAGAAAAATATAAAATCAACAAAAGCCCATAAAAATTAGAAAATTTGAAAAATACCAAAAATATTGTTTTCTCAAGACATGTCTTCTGGTATCGATAACATCTACGGTCTTAGAAATGTCATTCAATAATGGCACGGGACCATAGATGAAGTTCGAGCAGGAGGTGTAAATATTCTTTTTCAAAACATGTCACAAATCAAATGGCTTACAGTTATTTCAGACTGTAACCCGGGCTTCAAATAATGGCTTACGGTTACTTCTGACTGTGACCCGCGCTTAAACTATGGCTTGCTATTATTTCTGATAGCAACCCGCTCTTTAAAGGAAGGAAATTGTTGTGCTAAACATTTTTCAAATACTTCGTGCACTTATCCTAAAACAAAACAAGGAAAGTATGTCGAAGGACTGCTGTTCCTACACAAATGTTTTTCCGTCTAAAATTCTTCAGAAAAATATTTGGTGTTTTCAAAAATGGTGGTAAATGAGTTGCTTTAAAAACAATCAGTTTCAGAGTTTTTATTTAATTTGCAAACTCAATCAATGACTTCAGCGCTTTTAAACTCTTCAGAAAAATGAGTCATTGATTAAGGGGGATAATGTTTTCAAATCTATATCATCTAACGAGCTTTCTTAATTATCCTACGTGCTTAATTAAAAATGACATTTGCCTGTGTCGAAGGACTAGGAATTTAGGATATGATTGTTAGGTTTAGATGATTAAAGTTTGATTAACACATAAACCCCATGCCTTATATGATCTGATTGTTATGTTGAATTGACTTTAATTAGTCGATTGTTGTTTGGGTGATGTCGACCACCATATATTTGTATGTGTGTTCACTAACGTATGCAGGTATATTGGTATAAAAGAATGTTCCCGATCCGGATCCCACAAATGAAGATGATTGGATGCCGAAAGGAAAGGGTAACTATATCTTGGGTTGACAAATGAAGAAACAGAGCTTAATTGGACTTCTATGGAGAGTTGGCATAAATGCAACGTAAGAGGTCTCACTGCATCAGCAGATGGTTTTCTTCTAAGTGATTGAAGAAACGGAGCTTAATTTGACCTCAGTTGGCATTCAAATTGCAACGTAAGAAGAAGTCTCACTGCATCTGAAGACGGTTTTTCTTCCAAGCCCTACAACAACAACGGAAGCTTCTCAACCACCTAACGTATCTTTGTGCAGAATACCATTTTTAAACAATTTTGAATAATTTGATTAAATTGTTTTGAAAATGGAAAATATTGTTTTTGAAAATATATTGGATTAAATTTAGTAAATCACCGGACTTCTTTTTATCAAAACCTAAGTCACTCAATTATTGACTTCTGTCATGGATTGAGGGAGAGAGTGATTTAAAATAATTTATTTTCAATTAATATTGCTTCATAAAAGTCCGGATTGTACAATATAAGTGGTGATCTAAAGATTTAATGTTATGTCATGGTATGATTTTTTCTTTAGAATCAAGGTCTTTCAAAATGAAATTTTTTCTGTTCTTGTTTGATTGTGAAATTGTTTTGTTTTACTTAAAAGATCTCTTAAAAACTATCATACCTGACACTAACAATCTTTAATGTCTTAAAATGGTCCTTATCTGTCATCTTTCAAAATTGAATCTTGCCACGTCTTTCCCCAAATTTTTCTAAATGATTTAAATCAGTTGGGATCACAAATCTCAAATGGTTTGATATTTCTGATCGGGGTAGAGATCGTGTTTTAAATCTCTTATCTGTTTAAATGGAATTGGTTTTAGTCCTTTAAAGGCACTCCTGCATCCATGTGCCAAACGATTTCATACACAATGCACATGTCGAGGAGGAGGATTTATCCAAAAACCAGATGAGTATTTAAACAACGCCACATTTTCTCCCATGTTTTCTAAACCTAATTAAATCACTTGGGATCCAAAATCTCAAAGGATTTGATAATTTTGATCAAGGGAGAATTTGTGATTTAATAATGAAATTTGATAAAAGTTGATCGTTTTGATTCAGTTGTGCAGGCTGCTCTCTCATATATGCTAAACGCTTTCGAATCTCGAAGCACATATTGAGGGGGAGCATAATTATCGAGGTACAATAGTTTTTTTAAAGAGACTCATAAAGTACCTTGATTGAGTTTTAAATGGTTTCTTAATGGCTTGTGTGATCGTGGATGTGCTTCAAAAGAACTCTTGCCTCTATGTGATAAAATGAGTTCAAATATCCTATGCACATATTGAGGGGGAGAATTTTACCAAAGAAATTCAAATGGCTTTTTCTAAGGAAATTGTGATCAAGAAATTATTTCAAAGAAATTATTTCAAAGAACTCTTGCCTCCATGTGCCAAACAATTTTAAAATCATATGCACATGTTGAGGGGGAGCATTTCTAAAATGATCAAAACTATTAAGGTACAAAATGCATTGATCTCGTATCACAAGTACCTTGATTGTTTTTCCAAATGATTTTTCAATTGGTTTCATGAAGGAAAGAACAATACCAAATAGACCGACCAACTTTACTTTATGTAAGGTGATATAAGGATGATAAGGTTAGGTATGTGTTCCCATGATCCGCCAGAACCAGAAGGATCTACCCAGGGACTATCCACTAGTTAGTGTAGAGTTCTTAGGTATGATGATAAAAGGAGAAAAATGAGAAATGGGAAGAGTGCGGACTGAGACAGAGCTAGTACTGGAATAAACCCAACAAGGTTCTAGTTATGAAGTCTCGGTAAGCACTGAAGGGGTTGAAGAATGAAAAAGAACTGAAATGAGAAAAGGGTGAAAAGAAATAGCTATCCAATTATTCAACCTTAGGGCAGTAACCGGGTTCAATACATATGCTACTGGTGGTTACTAAGGTAACACTGGTATTGAAGACAAGACGCCATGGACCCAGTGACGCACTGCACTACAACTTCCCAAACCACTCAAGTTCCTCTTAAAAGGGCTTGTTTCATTCTCACGGGGAACCGACATTATCTATCGACTTTCTCTTAGAGATTGTTGATATTGAAGAAGGAGACCATCTCCCTAGTCTCCGGCACAGGAACCAAAAGTGCACTATTGAGTCTAGAGCCAAGAGATCATCCACAATATCTCGTTAGGACACTAAATTCTTGAAGACTTGCTTTTTCACACAATGTGGAAAGTAAGTATATATTAAGAGTCCTACGCATTATCCTTGTGGTATTGCCAGAACATCCGAGTGATTGATAAGGTTTTAAAAGGTACCATTTTGAGGGGTCGTTTAAGTCCTTATTTGATCACTTTTGTATCCGTTATTGCTTAATATCGTTCCTTTTCACTTTTTAGGTCTCGTGAAGGCAAAATGCTGGAATGGCACTTATTTGGACGGAAAGGCGCGAATATATGAAGAAAATGGCCAAAGTCGAAATCAAGGCACTCACAGTTGCTGAAGTTAGAAGGCGACGGCGTCAGGTGCTATTGGTGATGCCGTCCCAAAATTATTGTGACGGGACAGAACTCAAAACTCGTATTTTCAAGAGACGGCGTCCAGTGGTGAAAGAGTAGGCCGTCGCTACTCAGACGGCCTAGATGCAATCCAGACGACGTCAGAAGCTGAAGAGGACAGCGTCACGGTCATAAGGTGACGCCGTCGCAAGGTTAACATGGCCAAGACGAAACCCTAATGGCGGCGACACGACGGCGTCACTAAACATAAGGTGACGCCGTCGCAATTGTAATCTTATATATAGAATCCGAATTTTTCAGTCTTTGTGTGGAGAGTCTTTGGGGTAAAAACCTAAAACCGAACCTAAGGTATCTTGTACAGTATTTTAGGGTTTTTAACCCTATCTTACATCAAGATAAGTCTTTGCTTCATTAATTCAATTATGTCTTTGATTATTTGTGTGTATGCTTGCATGTTCTCCATGTCCGGCTAATTTATTTGTGTGTTTGCTTAGGAAGTATGAAACTTAATTATTGAATATTGATTGGTTGTTTCTTATCTTAGTTGATTTATGATCTAGTAATGCGATAGGTCATCCGTTGTGCACTTAATGCTTGATTCATCTTTGTGAACCTTAGAGTATAATTACCTGAGTGATTGTAGGCTAAACCATCCGAAGAGCGCCTTAGAGTAGGAGTCTATAATCTCTAGTGGTTTTGTAGACAAGACCCTTTGGTAAGTTCAAAGAGTTAGGGAGAAACGCATACCCTACAACTTTAGACACACAACGCAACTAGGAATAAGACGTGACACTCAACCATCAATAGGAGATAATTAAGGAGTAATACAAACTAAGTAAACACATCTTTAAACTATCATACGAGCACACATTAATTAGACATAGACTCCCACAACCTTAGTTTAGATAATTAGATAATAGTAGAGTAATCGGTAGAAATACCAACCCCCCAAATCCAATACCCAAGATTCGTACCTTTCCATTTGCATAAAATATAAAAAGATAAAAAAATAATCTTCCTCAACCTTAACCTTAG
>BPTQ01000003.1:228139663-228546604 GCA_019973895.1 Chrysanthemum seticuspe
AAAAAAAAAAAAAAAAAAAAAAAAAAAAAAAAAAAAAAAAAAAAAAAAAAAAAAAAAAAAAAAAAAAAAAAAAAAAAAAAAAAAAAAAAATTAGTGAGATAAAAAAAAGAAAAAGAGAAAAAGATAAAAAAAAGCTAAAAAAAAAAAAATGTATGTGAAAATGAGATGGTAGGAGATTCTATTGTAGTTTTATGATCCCTAAATATTCGTGTAGGGATGTGAACTCAAAAATAATGAGATTGTGATTAAACTGGGCTAAACTTTTCTAATTTTGTGAACCCCATGTAATAATGCGTTTGTTTCCCTTAAACTTAAATTGCAAGGGAAGGGCAGTAGTTTTATTTGAAATTGAAAAGGGTACTTAGGGTTAGTAGGGTTTTGACATATGTTTCCTATACTGAGCTGAATCGTTGAATACGTTCGTTGGTCTATTAACTTGATTCCCAAAACCCACTATTGTTATTACGTGATTTTCACTCACGTATTCCCCATCCGATTCCGCTAAACCCACATATAAACCCCCACCCCACATTTGTTACGAGAAGTAACTATAAGGCCCCATCCGAGACTCCCCAATTGATCCCCATAGCACATGATTTCTACTCATGTTGCATTTCCCACACCCCCTTAATGAGTTGGCTATACCTTCTTCATTAATATAATGTCCATAGTTTGTTCCCAATAGGATTACGGAGAATAGTAAATCAATAAGGATTGATGTGTTCACATCGGAGTGAACAAAAAAAAAAAAAAAAAAAAAAAAAAAAAAAAAAAAAAAAAAAAAAAAAAAAAAAAAAAAAAAAAAAAAAAAAAAAAAAAAAAAAAAAAAAAAAAAAAAAAAAAAAAACATACGGGCTACCATCCTACATCTATCCTTTAAATTTATGTTTATTTATTTCAGTTATCTAAAGTTTAGAGTGTCGAGTCTTGGCTTAGCAACACCATTCTTCATATGCATTTAACATAGAGATTTTTGACTTACCACCACTAAATAACCTATCCCACCAAACCCTTATTTCCCTACCGTAAGCCTACAACCCTTTAAAAGACCTCTTTGATAGTCTTTCCTATGTGCTTACACCAAAGCGATGAAGCTTTGATCTATTCTCAAGCCTATGGTAATCTATGTACTAGGACCGGTTAATGAGTGTTTATCTTCCATTTCCTATTTTGTTATGTTTCATATATACACCCGAGAGAGATGTGAGTATCCAAACACCCCATGTGAGGTGCTAGTATGTAATTTCCGTGCTTGTTATGACTTTTGCGGGGCTTATATGTGTTGTGGACCGTTTTGAATTAATGCTTCATGACCCCTAACTTATAAATTAATTGGCTAAAAGCACATTTGCTTGAGGACAAGCAAATAACAAGTGTAGGGATATTTGATAAGGTTTTAAAAGGTACCATTTTGAGGGGTCGTTTAAGTCCTTATTTGATCACTTTTGTATCCGTTATTGCTTAATATCGTTCCTTTTCACTTTTTAGGTCTTGTGAAGGCAAAATGCTGGAATGGCACTTATTTGGACGGAAAGGCGCGAATATATGAAGAAAATGGCCAAAGTCGAAATCAAGGCACTCACAGTTGCTGAAGTTAGAAGGCGACGGCGTCAGGTGCTATTGGTGACACCGTCCCAAAATTATTGTGACGGGACAGAACTCAAAACTCGTATTTTCAAGAGACGGCGTCCAGTGGTGAAAGAGTAGGCCGTCGCTACTCAGACGGCCTAGATGCAATCCAGACGACGTCAGAAGCTGAAGAGGACGGCGTCACGGTCATAAGGTGACGCCGTCGCAAGGTTAACGTGGCCAAGACGAAACCCTAATGGCGGCGACACGACGGCGTCACTAAACATAAGGTGACACCGTCGCAATTGTAATCTTATATATAGAATCCGAATTTTTCAGTCTTTGTGTGGAGAGTCTTTGGGGTAAAAACCTAAAACCGAACCTAAGGTGTCTTGTACAGTATTTTAGGGTTTTTAACCCTATCTTACATCAAGATAAGTCTTTGCTTCATTAATTCAATTATGTCTTTGATTATTTGTGTGTATGCTTGCATGTTCTCCATGTCCGGCTAATTTATTTGTGTGTTTGCTTAGGAATTATGAAACTTAATTATTGAATATTGATTGGTTGTTTCTTATCTTAGTTGATTTATGATGTAGTAATGCGATAGGTCATCCGTTGTGCACTTAATGCTTGATTCATCTTTGTGAACCTTAGAGTATAATTACCTGAGTGATTGTAGGCTAAACCATCCGAAGAGCGCCTTAGAGTAGGAGTCTATAATCTCTAGTGGGTTTGTAGACAAGACCCTTTGGTAAGTTCAAAGAGTTAGGGAGAAACGCATGCCCTACAACTTTAGACACACAACGCAACTAGGAATAAGACGTGACACTCAACCATCAATAGGAGATAATTAAGGAGTAATACAAACTAAGTAAACACATCTTTAAACTATCATACGAGCACACATTAATTAGACATAAACTCCCACAACCTTAGTTTAGATAATTAGATAATAGTAGAGTAATCGGTAGAAATACCAACCCCCCAAATCCAATACCCGAGATTCGTACCTTTCCATTTGCATAAAATATAAAAAGATAAAAAAATAATCTTCCTCAACCTTAACCTTAGCGTAGTAACTCCCTACTAGCATTCCTATTCCCCTAGAGAACGATATCAATACCCGTGGCTTACCCTAATTACTACACTACAACGATTAGGTTCACTGCCTAGGGTGTTATAAAACTTGCTCGAAGAAAAGGAAGTTCCTTTGACCCCGAACGACGCGTGTAGCGTTATCAGTGATATGTAAAAATATTCACAATGAAGATGGAAATCCTTCTAGAGCCAACATCTAACAAGCTCTTGGTGAGTGACATGTGAAATCTTGTAAAAGATCAAGCTTGTGACAACTGGATAGAAACGATGGGGAGATTCATTCTTGAATCAACCTTGGTCTAGGAATGGAATTGACGAATACTTTTGGAAAAACCGTTCGATGTGCAAACCTTCTTTTCTCTAGCACGTCGAATGTGTATTCATTTCAAATTCAAAAAGTATATCTGATTGAAAAATACTTTTAGAAAAACCGTTCGATGTGTGAATCTCTTCTTTTCGCTAGCACTTCGAATGTGTACTCATTCTCTAATACAAAAAGTATTTTGATTGAAAATTGATCTTTCTCATAAAACCTTCGTCGTATTGCAAAACTCTTTCTTCAAGCAATACGTGATTGTTTTTCAAATCATTTTTCATCAATCAGTGAATCTCAATTTGCTGGTTCACTCACTCCGTGTTGTCTTCTTTGAGACGTTCCGGTTTGAGAACAGCTAGAACAGCTGCGAAACCCTGTCAAGGAGATTCTTAGGAATCCTACCTGATCACAGGCAGTACTTGTACTGATCAACGGGGAACCGTGGGCCATGTACCTCAATTCAACGAAAGTGATCAAAGACACTTTCGTGTGCTTTATTGCTAACTGTCGTATGCAGGTACACCCCGACGATTGCAGCTGATCAGAATTGAGGAGTCAATCCAAAGCCGCATGTTCACAGCAACCACACTTAATTGAAGAAATCATGACTGGTGCATATCTACATAACCTGGTTCTGGTATTTTTATACTATGCTTCTGCTACGCTTCTCAAATATCATGAACCAGTAAGGCTTCCGCTACTCTGATGGAAAGATGTCATGATTCAAAAGTGTGAGCATGTCGGTCCAAAAGTCACAACTTCACATGATGGCAACACAATAAAGGGTGATCCAGAGATTTACTGTGGCTGATGATCTCAATGAAAGCTCAAAGATCATCAAAGATGTGGATCAGTTCTAAGACCTCCACTCAAAGTACAAAACTATGCGGACTTTGAAGAATCTCTACAAAAGCACAAAGATTGCGGAAATGAAGAATTCAAGTCTACGAGCTCATGAACAAAGTCAAGAATAGAATGCTAGGATTCGAAATGTAAAACATGGGGTAACCTCCCTTAGGGGGAGATTGTTATGAATTAGAAAATTCCTTAGTGAAGAGTCGGTCACCCCAAATGTTATCTAGCTTAAGTTAGCTCGTAGACTTGTCGTTATTTACGTTATTAAGTTGTTTATTAGTTAGTTTGTAGCGTAGTTTAGTTTAGAGCAATATTGTGGAGGAAGGACGGGTCTTTACCCACTGTATACCTGATCCACAGGCCGATAGGAGGTCGTGTAGTTTGTAAGTATAAATACCCCTTCCATCCATGGAAGGGGTGGTGCTTCTTTTCATTTTAATCTAATATTCCCTTTGTGTAAACCTCTAGCAAGAACACCCTCTCTCTCTACTAACTCTCTAACTATGGCAAACATGTATTTTGATCATCCAAGACCACCCGAATCATCAACATAATAAATATTACGATCCTACATTCTTTCATCTGACTTCAAGCCTATTGCTGATGACTTGGTAGTACTCAGAGTACCAAGAACAAATGATGTGTATAGTCTAGACATGAAGAGTCTTCACTCTTATGGAAGAGCCACCTGTTTAGTGGCAAAAGCATCAACTGAAGAAGCACATCAGTGGCATAGAAGAATGGGCCATGTTAATTTCAAGAATATCAACAAACTGGTCAAAGGAAATTTAGTTAGAGGTTTACCTTCAAAGACTTACAAGAATGATCACTCCTGTTTGGCATGCAAGAAGGGTAAACAGCATAAAGCTTCATGCAAGAAGCTTGAGGAGAGAACTATTAGAGAACCATTGGAGTTGTTACATATGGATCTGTTTGGACCTGTCTTTGTGGCAAGTTTAAATAAGAATAAGTACTGCTTGGTTATTACAGATGATTGCAATAGATTCAGTTGGGTATTTTTCTTGGGTTTTAAGGATGATACTTTTGATGCTATACAGACTCTAATCATTGCACTGGAAAACCAATTGAGACTCAAGGTTAGAGGTATTAGATGTGACAATGGGACTGAATTCAAGAACAAGCAAATGGATGAATTTTGTGCTAAAAAGGAATCAAGAGGGAGTTCAGTATTGCAAGAACACCACAGCAGAATGGTGTTGCTGAGAGGAAGAATAAAACTTTGATTGAAGTAGCCAGAACTATGCTTGCAGACTCTCAACTACCTATTCAATTCTGGGCTGAGGCTGTAAGTACTGCTTGCTATGTACTTAACAGAGTATCAGTCACCAAACCACAAATGAAGACACCTTATGAGTTGCTGATGGGCAACAAACCCAACATTCAATTTTTGAATCCTTTTGGATGCCCTCTCACTATTTAAAACACTATTGATTATTTGGGAAAGTTTGATGGCAAGTCAGAAGAAGGATATTTATTGGGATATTGTACTAACAACAAGGGTTTTAAAGTATACAACAGAGTTACTAAGAAGGTTCAAGATTGTCTTCATGTTGAGTTTTTAGAAGATCAAGAGAATCAGAAGGGTAAAGGTCCTGATTGGATGTTTGATCTTGAGGTTTTGACTCCTTCCATGAACTATGTACCTGTCAGAGAAGAAAATCAACCTGTTTATCATGGAGAAGATTCACAATATGTTGTTCATGGAGTTCATATTAGACCTGATGCTGTTACTGATACAGATCCAAAGCAAAGCACTGATGTTCCAAAGCAAAGTACTGATGAACCAAAGGAAAGTACTGATGAACCAAAATCTTCACAATCTGCTGAGGATCAAGCTATTCAAGAGACACTTAATCAGATGCTTCTTCAAGATGTAATGGCACATTCTCATTCTGATGAACAAAGAAGAGCTTATGAAGAAGCAAAGAAAAAGAATAAGCATGTAGAGTATTCTCACAGTACTTTGGATAGTACTTTCGACCAAAGTACTGATACACCAGTTGACAGTACTTTAGATGATTTGGATGATCCTACCATGCCTGGTTTAGAGGAAACTGATGATGAGTTTCAAGATGAAGGTATTTTCTCAGATTCAAATGAAGATGCTGATCTTACTAATTTAGATGATACTTATGGAGTTCCACAGTCTCCAATCTTAAGAATCCATAAGAATCATCCAACTGATCAAATCATTGGTCCTTCTACTTCTGGAGTTATGACAAGACACAAAGCTAAGAGTTTCACAACACCTCACAATGCTTTACTTAGCTTTGTGTATACACAAAACAGGCTGAATCATAAGGACCATCAAACCTGCCTATTTACTTGTTTCATCTCTCAAGAGGAACCCAAGAATATTGCTCAAGCATTAACTAAAGAAAGCTGGGTTGAAGCTATGCAGGAAGAACTTCTTCAATTTAAACTTCAATAAGTTTGGGTTTTATGTGATCTTCCAGATGGGAAGAGAATTATTGGAACCAGATGGGTTTTCAGAGTGAAAAGAGATGAAAGAGGCAATGTTATCAAAAACAAGGCAAGGTTAATAGCTCAAGGCTACAGACAAGAAGAAGGAGTAGATTATGATGAAGTATTTGCTCATGTAGCAAGGATTGAGGCTATTAGAATATTTCTTGCTTTTGCTTCATATATGGGTTTTCATGTTTACCAAATGGATGTCAAGAGTGCCTTTCTATATGGCACTATTACAGAAGATGTGTATGTTAAACAACCTCCAGGTTTTGAAGATCCTATGCACCCTAACAAAGTCTACAAGGTGGTTAAGGCTCTTTATGGCCTTCATCAGGCACCTAGAGCTTGGTATGAGAGGCTCTCCACTTTCTTATTAAAACATGGTTACAGAAGGGGGGCTATTGACAAGACTTTGTTTATCAAGAGAGACAAGAAGGATATCATGTTAGTTCAAGTGTATGTTGATGATATCATCTTTGGAGCTACCAAACAGTCTATGGTAAAGGAGTTTGAGCAGCTGATGTAGAAAGAATTTCAAATGAGTTCAATGGGTGAGTTAACTTTCTTTTTGGGACTTCAAGTTAAGCAGTCAAAGGAAGGTATTTTTATAAGTCAAGACAAGTATGTATCTGACATACTTAAGAAGTTCAGTTTTGATGATATGAAGCCAGTAACTACACCTATTAAATCAATCAACTCATTGGGCAAAGATGAAGATGGACAACCTGTTGAAGTCAAGTTATACAGATCAATGATTGGCTGTCTAATGTATCTTACTGCATCAAGGCCTGATATCATGTTTGCAGTGTGTTTATGTGCAAGATATCAAGTCTCACCAAAGGTCTCTCATATGAATGCAGTAAAGAGGATTTTTAGTTATTTGAAACAACAACCCAAGTTGGGGTTGTGGTATCCTAAGGAGTCACCTTTTCACTTGGAAGCTTTTTCAGATAGTGATTATGCAGGTGATAATTATGATAGAAGATCAACAACTGGAGGATGCCAATATCTTGGAAGAAGGTTAGTCTCCTGGCAATGCAAGAAGCAGACAATTGCAGCAACATCATCTACTGAAGCTGAATATGTGGCTGCTGCAAGCTGTTGTGGACAAGTTTTGTGGATGCAGAATCAACTCTTGGACTATGGGTTCAATTTTAAGAATACTCCTATCAATATTGATAATGAGAGTACTATCTGTATTGTGAAGAATCCAGTTTATCATTCCAAGACCAAGCACATTCAGATTAGGCATCACTTCATCAGAGATTGTTATGAGCACAGGCTCATTAATGTTGTTAAGGTTCACACAGATGACAATGTAGCTGACTTACTCACCAAAGGCTTTGATGTTTCAAGATTCAGTCACTTGGTGGTGAGTATTGGCATGATTAACTACTGAGCTACATTTGAGGGAAGGACTATAAGGTGTTAGTATAGCCCTATGCATTGTTTGAGGGGAGGATATGTATGTATACTTAGTTTTTACAAAAGAATTTCGGAAATTACTGCTTTTAATTTCATGAAAGTACTGCTTGGAAAGTACTGCTTGGGAAAGTACTGCTTATGTGGAAAGTACTGTTTGTCGTATTAAAGTACTGTTCCAACGGTCATATTGAGGGGTAATTACTAGTAACGGTAACTTTGTTATTATGGGCTGTGATTTTTCAAATCCCACCTATAAATAACTACTTTCTGAGTTTCCCTCTAATATTGATACATTAGAATCTTGTTCTTCTTTATCTCACCATTCACCATCTCTTTATTACTCGATCATATCTTTTAACTGTGCTCATATATTCATCAATGGCGAATCGACCTACTGTTTCAAAGCACAATATGGTGGCTAATTTGGACAAGACTGAGGCGAATGTGGCTTTTCATGACATTATTGATTATCTTACTAGGTCGCCAATCAGTTATGCTCTTTTAGTTGAGCCGGATATTATTGAACCTTGGATTCAAGAATTTTGGGCTACTGCAAGGGATAATACGGAGAATGAAGAATTTTATATTAGGGCTACAGTTGTTGGAAGAACTGTGAAGATTACTGAAGCATCTATTGGAGAAGACTTGTTGTTTAATGATGAAGAAGGGGCTCTTCGTTTTGCTAAGGAGTTGATTTGGGAAACTTTTGGGCATATTGGTTATGAAGGGTCTTTAACAGAACAAACATTCAGGAAACAACTATTTTGTCCTCAATGGAAGTTTTTAGTACATGTGTTGCTTCATTGTATAAGTGCTAAAAGTACTTCATGGGAGCAATTTGGATCAAACATAGCATCTGCTATGGTGGGATTAGCTACAGATCGTGTTTTCAATTGTTCAAGGCTTATTATGGATGGTATGCTTTCTCACATTACTCATGGATCAAAATGGTTAATGTATCCCAGGTTTGTCCAAGTCTTTCTGAACAAACAACTTGCTGATGTACCTAAGCCTACAGATTTACTTCCTGTTATTGTACAACAAGCAAAGATTTTTACTTTTATGGCGCGAAGAAGTGATTTATTCAGAGGTCCTGATACTCCTTTAACTACTTTCATGATGGAAGTTGTTCAATCTGTTAGAGCTGATGTTGAAAATGATGAAGAAAGTGAAGGTACTGCACCTGCAAGTACTGCTTCTGCAAGTACTGGTTCTCAAAGTGCTGCATTTTCAGAAGGTGCTGCATCTCAAGGAGGTACTGCAACTCATGATACTGCTTCTCCAAGTATTGAAGTTCAAGAAGAAGTTGCAGGTTCACCTTCTATATCTCGACCACAATCTGTTCCTATTTCTCAACCAGAGGAACATTCACCAGTTCAAGGAGATGCTTCACATACTATCCCTCGTGAAGGATTAACATTAGATAATTATGTTTTGACAAGGGAATTGGTCAAGTTGAAGAAGACTACTGAGACTCAAGCAAAACAGATTAAAAAGTTGATGCTCAGGTATAAGAGGTTAAAGAATTTTGTTAAGCCTTTTATCAAATGTTATCGCTTATGGGTTAAGGAAGAACACAAGCGCAGAAGGCAATTTACGAAGAAAAAAAAGGCAAAAAGGTTCCTAAACCATCTTCTGACCAATTGGGGAGGAATTTAGAAGAAAAGAATTTGAAAGAAGATGTTAAGGAAAAACAACCTCAAGGTACTGAAGAACATGTTGTTATTGAAAGTACTGAAGAAGAAAGGTCTGAAGATCAAGGTACTGAACAACAAAGTATTGCTTTCACTGGATCTTACAGACAAGAGTTGGTTACACCAAGGGTATTAGACTTTGAAGAGGAAGCTGGTCCTTCTACTATTCCTCATGAAGAACAAGCTGGTCCCTCAACAACTGCTATACCAGAAGAAGCTGATACACCACAAAGAATGCATACTGCTAGTGATGATGAATTTATTGCAACTATTTTTCATGGTTTATCAAAGCCAAGGGCTGTCTCTATTCCAGGAGTGCAAGAAGAGGAACAATCAAGAGTTTCTCAACCTGCTATTGATCCTAAGGATAAAGGAAAAGGTGTTTTGGTAGAAGTCAAAAAGAAGAAACCAACTTTAGCACAATTAAGAGCTGCTCAAGATGCTTTGAATGAACAAGCAGCTAGAAAGATTCAAGAGGAATTAGATGCTAAAGATAGAGAAGACAAGGAAGCTGAAGAAGCTCAAAATGAAGAGGTAGCTAAGAAGTTGCATGAAGAATTGAATGCTGACGCTAGTGAACATTTAGAGTCACCTGTTCCTATTTCTTTTATGCCTAGAAAACCAAATCTTGCTAAAGAAAGGAATGCTATGATGGCTTATTTGAAAGCTAGAGGATATAAGGGATTACAGAAGCTGAATTATGTTGATATGAAAAGACTATAGGATGCTGAGAGAGAAGCTTATAAGAAGGATGTTGCAAGCATCAAAGATTATAAAGATGAAGCTACTTGTACTGAAGCTGAAAGAAAGAAAAGTTTGAAAAGAAAAAGGAAAACTGAAGTTGAAGATAAACAGTTTTCAAAGAAAGAAAAAGTTGAGCTAAGAAATGAGACTAGGGATGAACTAAGAAATTATCTCAGAGTAGTAGACTTTGAATATTCTAGAGAAGATGCTGATATGAAGATGAACAGATCTCAGATTACTGTTTTTAAAGTTGTGAAATCCAAAGATGGAAGTTATATGATGTTTCACAGAGATGATGAAAGTTTCAAAGTGTTCAATAGGCTATGGGATGTACTACACGCAATTGACAGAGTGGATTTATTTCATCTATATCATTTGGTGCGAGACTATGTTGAACATAATCCATCAGAAGGAATTAGTTTAGTTTTACTTGGAGATCTCACAACAGCATGGGAAACTGAAGAACAGAGCAGTGATGAAATTTGGAAGAATCAAGAGCAATGGGAAATTGTTTGTTGGAGATTCTTTGAAGATTCACATGTTTGCAGATAGAAGATATCCTCTCACTGTTGATCTTATGAGAAGGATGCTAGAGCATGGAATGGAAGTAGAAGAGGATAATGAAACTGCTCTCATGGTCATCAATTTGTTTATTAACTGGACTACTATTGCTGAGGATGATCAATAACTGGTATGAATTTTATTTGAATAAATACTTTTTGATATATCAGTACTTTTATTCAAAGTACTGCTGATCAGACAGTACTTTCATCAAAGTACTGTTTGCAGAAATAAACCAGTTAAATGCTTTTTAGAAGAAACCTTTTGCTAAGTAATAAATATTTTAAAACAAAGGTTGAATAAATGGTTTTTGAGATGGTAACATCAATAGGTTATCAATCCACCATGGTTACAAAAGGATTGGCTAATCCATGAGCAAACGGCTCTGGTAAAGATATCTCAAATCCGTTTTTAGTTGACAATTTGCTAATAAGTTGTATGGTAATCAACTCACCATATCAGTTAATGTGAAGAGTTGGCTAGCCCACAAGAGAATGGCTTGTGGTAAAGGATGTGGAAAAACCATTATTGGTAATTAGTTCACCATTAGATAAAAGAACTAACTAGTCCAAAAGGGTACAGCTTTTGGAAAAGACAAATCAAATCTGTTGATAGCTGGTGATTTGCTAAAAATCATATGGTTATCAATGTACCATGGTCTTACACACCAAAACATTCGGCTACTCCAAAGTTAATGGCTTTGGTAAAGAGATTAAAATCCATTAATTTTTAATGATTCACCTCTCACAGGAGTTAACACACCTGGAAGTGATGAGAATAGTATGCAACTTAAACTGAATTAATGTACAAACTGTCATATGTTGATGTGTTGCTGAAAAGATGGAGCCTGCTGGATGATGCTGTAAAAGAATAAAGATACTTTGATAAAGTGCAGAAACTACAATCCAAAGACAAAAACAATCATTCCTTGAAGTTGGAAAAGTGAAAGATTAATCTACAAAGGAACTTGAAGTCAAACAAGTAGAATTCAAGTTATGGGAGGATTGTTGGGATATGAAAGTGCTGAACAATTAAAGTACTGAAGATTTACAAAGTACTGCAAGAGTTAAAGAACTGTCTATTCGTTTATGGAAAGTCTTGTAATTCTAGAATATATTACTTGTCGTACAAAGATACATTATTGTAAACCCACTAGGGTTATCCTTGAGCCTATAAAAAGACCCCTAGATTGGAATTAGAGAGGTACGAATTCACAAGTCTTAGAGTTTACGATTACAAGTTATTTAGAGTTTAGAGAGTTCGATATTCTTAGAGTTGTTAAGGTATCTACATAAGTAGCAGATTTAGAGTTATTAATAAAGTTGTTCTTCTTAGATTTATTGAGTAATTTCCGCATACTTAATAAAGATTATTCAGTGTTTCATTGTTAATAACTTAGGATTTATCTGAGGTTATTAAACCTTAAACAAGCTAGTTAAGTTAGTTTGGTTAGAGTACATCGATCCAACAAGAACTGGACTGGAGCTCTGCTTTTGATGAGGAACCTGAACATGCTGCTTTGGAACCAAGAGACTGTCTAGGAGGATTTGACTGGAGCTTGGAGTCTGAAGATGATCCTGTACTACTTGCTATGGTAGCTACATCACCAAGTTCATCTCTTATCTCTGAGGTATGCTCAAATTGTCATGATTTCTATCAAAAACTGTTAAATAGTTATGTGATTGAAAGAGATAATTGCATTAGGGCTAGGTCTGAGGTAGCAGGTTATCAAATCAATTTAGAGTCTATGGAAGCCAAAATATTAACTCATGAAAATAATGAAATGGCTTGGGCTGAAAAATATGAACAACAGGATTACCAGTTAAAACTTAGTGAATGGAAGCTAAACTATAAAATTGCCGCAATTGAGAAACTAACTAAGGAGAGGGATAATCTGTTAGCTAAGTTTGATTCCTGGAAAGAATCTGGCTTGTCTCATGTTGCTTATGTTGAAAAACAGAGAAGGGCTTACATTAGAACTGGCTTAGGATTTGGTATGGACTTTACTAACATGGAAGAGAACACATCTAGTGATCAGGATGACTTAGACTTAGAAGACATAACCACTAGTGATGATGAACTCATTAATTATGTAGACACATCTAGTAATGAGGGTTCAATGAGTGATTCACCTCCCGAGCTTAAGAAAGACAAAGGTTATCATGCTGTTCCACATCCAGTTGGTAGTCATCAACCCATAAGACCTGATGTTTCACGATTTGGTGTAGACAACCTTGAGTTTAGGAAGAAACTTATTGGTCAATCTAGGACTGAAACCCCAAAAGAAACTGTTAATACCAATGTTCAAAGTCAAGCAGTACCTTCAATCAAAGTACTGCTCCACAAGCAGTACCTTCAGGAAAACCTTTTCAAAACAGTACTAAGAAGAAACCCTACTACAACAAACTTAAAGATGTCGACTGAAGCTGTTCCACCACCATCAATCACCTCACTCAGGATTCCAATCATCAAGAAGGGAGAATATGACTTATGGTGTATGAAGATGAGGCAGTACATTACCATTACAGACCATGCTTTATGGAATGTAATTGTCAATGGTAATGAAGTTGTTCCCGAACCTATAGTGATTGAAGGACAACCTAAACCACCCAAAGCTGTCTTACCTGTTGCTACCATAAGGAATCAAGAGAAGGCTTTTAACATTCTCTTGTCTGCTATACCTGATGGACATCTATTGAAGTTTCATGATGCTAAAGATGCAAAGCAGCTCTGGGTTGCTCTCAAGACAAGATTTGGAGGGAATGAAGCTTCTAAGAAGATGCACAGAAATATTCTTAAGCAACAGTTTGAGACGTTCACAGTTGGTGAAAGAGAGAGTCTTGATGCTGCATATGATAGGTTTCAGAATCTTCTCAACATGTTGGAGCTATACAAGGCAGAAGTATCAGTTGAAGATGCTAATATGAAGTTTCTAAGGAGTTTGCCATCTACATGGCATGTTATTGCTACAATGATCAGAGGACAACCTGGTTTAGATGTCATGGACTTTGATGATCTCTACAACCATCTAAAGCTTTATGAGCATGAGATGAATGGTCAAACAAGTTCTAAATCTCACAATATTGCTTTTCTATCATCTGAAAAGAAGGGCAGTACTTCAACCAAAAGTACTGCTTCTCCTACTCAAAGTACTGTGACTCAAAGTACTGTCTCGTATGCTGCTCCCACCCATGCTCAGCAAGCACTACCACCTACTACTATGCACTCAGATGAAGTTGTGTGTTCCTTTTTTGCTCAACAGGCTTCTTTACCTGTCACCTATGAAGAAGATCTCTCACAGATTGAAGAGGATGCTTTGGAAGAATTGATATCAGGTGGCAAGTAGCAATGATTAGTGCAAGGATTAAGAAGTACATGAAGAAAACAGGAAAGAACATTGATTTCAAGCCAAAACAGGGAATCACTTTTGACAAATCAAAGATTGAATGCTTTAATTGTCAAAAGCTGGACACTTTGCAAGGGAGTGCAAATTTGCTAAGTATCAAGCAAATAGAATGACTGAAAAACCTAAGCTGGAACTCAAAGAAATCCCTATTACTGAAACCAAAGCTTGGGTTGCTCAAGAAAGTTTATCAGAGGTTGACTGGAGTGCTGAGTTTGATGATGAACCAGTAACCTACTGTATGGTTGCTATGGAGGAAGAGGTTGAAGATTCTGTGGAAGAACTGGACTGGAGCTCTGCTTTTGATGAGGAACCTGAACATGCTGCTTTGGAACCCAGAGACTGTCTAGGAGGATTTGACTGGAGCTTGGAGTCTGAAGATGATCCTGTACTACTTGCTATGGTAGCTACATCACCAAGTTCATCTCCTATCTCTGAGGTATGCTCAAATTGTCATGATTTCTATCAAAAACTGTTAAATAGTTATGTGATTGAAAGAGATAATTGCATTAGGGCTAGGTCTGAGGTAGCATGTTATCAAATCAATTTAGAGTCTATGGAAGCCAAAATATTAACTCATGAAAATAATGAAATGGCTTGGGCTGAAAAATATGAACAACAGGATTACCAGTTAAAACTTAGTGAATGGAAGCTAAACTGTAAAATTGCTGAAATTGAGAAACTAACTAAGGAGAGGGATAATCTGTTAGCTAAGTTTGATGCCTGGAAAGAATTTGGCTTGTCTCATGTTGCTTATGTTGAAAAACAGAGAAGGGCTTACATTAGAACTGGCTTAGGATTTGGTATGGACTTTACTAACATGGAAGAGAACACATCTAGTGATCAGGATGACTTAGACTTAGAAGACATAACCACTAGTGATGATGAACTCATTAATTATGTAGACACATCTAGTAATGAGGGTTCAATGAGTGATTCACCTCCTGAGCTTAAGAAAGACAAAGGTTATCATGCTGTTCCACATCCAGTTGGTAGTCATCAACCCATAAGACCTGATGTTTCATGATTTGGTGTAGACAGCCTTGAGTTTAGGAAGAAGCTTATTGGTCAATCTAGGACTGAAACCCCAAAAGAAACTGTTAATACCAATGTTCAAAGTCAAGCAGTACCTTCAACTCAAAGTACTGCTCCACAAGCAGTACCTTCAGGAAAACCTTTTCAAAACAGTACTGCTAAACCTTTTTGGGATAACTTTGGTCAAAACAGATTTAATCATTCATCTAGAAGGCAAAATAGTTTTGGTCATAGACATAGGAGTAGACACTTTGGAAGTATGGGTGAAAAACTGTGTTTTGTGTGTTATAGTCCTAATCACTTAATCAAAGATTGTGATCGACACTCAGAATATCTAAGCAAGTTTCCAAAGAATAGGTCTACCAACCAGAAACCTAGAGAGCACAAACCTGTCTGGAATAATTCAAATAGGGTAAATCATCGTAATTTCTCACCAGACCATAGGTACCCTCAACAGAAAAGATCTTTTTCTAGGCAACCAGTACGTTCACAAGCAGTACCTTCTCAAAGTACTGCTCAGTCAACACAAGGTACTGCTCACACTACTTGGAATAGGAACCCTAGGAGATCTCACTATTATCAACCTAGAAGGTACTATAATTCACATAGGGGATCTAGATCACCAGAACCAACTGTTAAAACTGAATGGGTTAAAAGGGAAAGTACTACTGAGGGATAAACTGTACTTTCAGCAAAAAGTGAATTTGATGTTTTCATAATACAGGAAAAAGAGAATGAATTTGCAAAAGAGAGTTCTGTTGAAAAACCAGAAAGTTTTAAAAATTCACATACTAAAAATCAAAAGATAATTCTGGATCATGTTTTGAAAAACAGTGGAAATTACATACTCAAAGAATTTGAGTTTGTAACTCCACAAGGGGAACACAAGTCAGTAATGGCTTGGGTTCCTAAAAGAAACTAACTCTCTATATTTTTGTGCAGGGCAACCCAGAAGAGGAGCTTAAAGATCATCTGATTGTAGATAGTGGTTGCTCTGAAAGTATGACAGGAGATAAGGAGATTCTGTCTGATTTTAGATCTATTAGTGGAGGAAGAGTTGCATTTGGGAATGATCCCAATGGAGGAAAGATTACTGGGAAAGGAACAATCAAAGCTGGAAGAATCGATTTTGAGAATGTTAGATATGTGAAGGAGCTAAAGTTCAACTTATTGTCAGTCTCTCAAATCTGTGATAAAAAGCATCCTGTGTTATTTACTGACACAGAATGTCTCATTCTTTCATCTGACTTCAAGCCTGTTGCTGATGACTTGGTAGTACTCAGAGTACCAAGAAAAAATGATGTGTATAGTCTAGACATGAAGAGTCTTCACTCTTATGGAAGAGCCACCTGTTTAGTGGCAAAAGCATCAACTGAAGAAGCACATCAGTGGCATAGAAGAATGGGCCATGTTAATTTCAATAATATCAACAAACTGGTCAAAGGCAATTTAGTTAGAGGTTTACCTTCAAAGACTTACAAGAATGATCACTCCTGTTTGGCATGCAAGAAGGGTAAACAGCATAAAGCTTCATGCAAGAAGCTTAAGGAGAGAACTATTAGAGAACCATTGGAGCTGTTACATATGGATCTGTTTGGACCTGTCTTTGCGGCAAGTTTAAACAAGAAGAAGTACTGCTTGGTTATTACAGATGATTGCAGTAGATTCAGTTGGGTATTTTTCTTGGGTTTTAAGGATGATACTTTTATTGCTATACAGACTCTAATCATCGCACTGGAAAAACAATTGAGACTCAAGGTTAGAGGTATTAGATGTGACAATGGGACTGAATTCAAGAACAAGCAAATGGATGAATTTTGTGCTAACAAAGGAATCAAGAGGGAGTTCAGTATTGCAAGAACACCACAGCAGAATGGTGTTGCTGAGAGGAAGAATAGAACTTTGATTGAAGCAGCCAGAACTATGCTTGCAGACTCTCAACTACCTATTCAATTCTGGGCTGAGGCTGTAAGTAATGCTTGCTATGTACTTAACAGAGTATCAGTCACCAAACCACAAATAAAGACACCTTATGAGTTGCTGATGGGCAACAAACCCAACATTCGATTTTTGAAGCCTTTTGGATGCCCTCTCATTATTTTAAACACTATTGATTATTTGGGAAAGTTAGATGGAAAGTCAGAAGAAGGATATTTATTGGGATATTGTACCAACAACAAGGGTTTTAGAGTATACAACAGAGTTACTAAGAAGGTTCAAGATTGTCTTCATGTTGAGTTTTTAGAAGATCAAGAGAATCAAAAGGGTAAAGGTCCTTATTGGATGTTTGATCTTGAGGTTTTGACTCCTTCCATGAACTATGTACCTGTCAGAGAAGAAAATCAACCTGTTTATCATGGAGAAGATTCACAATATGTTGTTCATGGAGTTCATATTAAACCTGATGCTGTTACTGATACAGATCCAAAGCAAAGTACTGATGCTCCAAAGCAAAGTACTGATGAACCAAAGGAAAGTACTGATGAACCAAAATCTTCACTATCTGCTGAGGATCAAGCTATTCAAGAGACACTTAATCAGATGCTTCTTCAAGATGTAATGGCACATTCTCATTCTGAGGAACAAAGAAGAGCTTATGAAGAAGCAAAGAAAAAGAATAAGCATGCAGAGTATTCTCACAGTACTTTGGATAGTACTTTCGACCAAAGTACTGATACACCAGTTGACAGTACTTTAGATGATTTGGATGATCCTACCATGCCTGGTTTAGAGGAAACTGATGATGAGTTTCAAGATGAAGGTATTTTCTCAGATTCAAATGAAGATGCTGATCTTACTAATTTAGATGATACTTACGGAGTTCCACAGTCTCCAATCTTAAGAATCCATAGGAATCATCCAACTGATCAAATCCTTGGTCCTTCTACTTCTGGAGTTATGACAAGACACAAAGCTAAGAGTTTCACAACACCTCACAATGCTTTACTTAGCTTTGTGTATACACAAAACAGGCTGAATCATAAGGACCATCAAACCTGCCTATTTACTTGTTTCATCTCTCAAGAGGAACCCAAGAATATTGCTCAAGCATTAACTAAAGAAAGCTGGGTTGGAGCTATGCAGGAAGAACTTCTTCAATTTAAACTTCAAGAAGTTTGGGTTTTATGTGATCTTCCAGATGGGAAGAGAGTTATTGGAACCAGATGGGTTTTCAGAGTGAAAATAGATGAAAGAGGCAATGTTATCAAAAACAAGGCAAGGTTAGTAGCTCAAGGCTACAGACAAGAAGAAGGAGTAGATTATGATGAAGTATTTGCTCCTGTAGCAAGGATTGAGGCTATTAGAATATTTCTTGCTTTTGCTTCATATATGGGTTTTCAGGTTTACCAAATGGATGTCAAGAGTGCCTTTCTCTATGGCACTATTACAGAAGAGGTGTATGTTAAACAACCTCCAGGTTTTGAAGATCTTAAGCACCCTAACAAAGTCTACAAGGTGGTTAAGGCTCTTTATGGCCTTCATCAGGCACCTAGAGCTTGGTATGAGAGGCTCTCCACTTTCTTATTAAAACATGGTTACAGAAGGGGGGCTATTGACAAGACTTTGTTTATCAAGAGAGACAAGAAGGATATCATGTTAGTTCAAGTGTATGTTGATGATATCATCTTTGGAGCTACCAAACAGTCTATGGTAAAGGAGTTTGAGCAGCTGATGCAGAAAGAATTTCAAATGAGTTCAATGGGTGAGTTAACTTTCTTTTTGGGACTTCAAGTTAAGCAGTCAAAGGAAGGTATTTTTATAAGTCAAGACAAGTATGTATCTGACATACTTAAGAAGTTCAGTTTTGATGCTATGAAGCCAGTAACTACACCTATTAAATCAATCAACTCATTGGGCAAAGATGAAGATGGACAACCTGTTGAAGTCAAGTTATACAGATCAATGATTGGCTGTCTAATGTATCTTACTGCATCAAGGCCTGATATCATGTTTGCAGTGTGTTTATGTGCAAGATATCAAGTCTTACCAAAGGTCTCTCATATGAATGCAGTAAAGAGGATTTTTAGTTATTTGAAACAGCAACCCAAGTTGGGGTTGTGGTATCCTAAGGAGTCACCTTTTCACTTGGAAGCTTTTTCAGATAGTGATTATGCAGGTGATAATTATGATAGAAGATCAACAATTGGAGGATGCCAATATCTTGGAAGAAGGTTAGTCTCCTAGCAATGGAAGAAGCAGACAATTGCAGCAACATCATCTACTGAAGCTGAATATGTGGCTGCTGCAAGCTGTTGTGGACAAGTTTTGTGGATGCAGAATCAACTCTTGGACTATGGGTTCAATTTTAAGAATACTCCTATCAATATTGATAATGAGAGTACTATCTGTATTGTGAAGAATCCAGTTTATCATTCCAAGACCAAGCACATTTAGATTAGGCATCACTTCATCAGAGATTGTTATGAGCACAGGCTCATTAATGTTGTTAAGGTTCACACAGATGACAATGTAGCTGACTTACTCACCAAAGGCTTTGATGTTTCAAGATTCAGTCACTTGGTGGTGAGTATTGGCATGATTAACTACTGAGCTACATTTGAGGGAAGGACTATAAGGTGTTAGTATAGCCCTATGCATTGTTTGAGGGGAGGATATGTATGTATACTTAGTTTTTACAAAAGAATTTCGGAAATTACTGCTTTTAATTTCATGAAAGTACTGCTTGGAAAGTACTGCTTGGGAAAGTACTGCTTATGTGGAAAGTACTGTTTGTCGTATTAAAGTACTGTTCCAACGGTCATATTGAGGGGTAATTACTAGTAACGGTAACTTTGTTATTATGGGCTGTGATTTTTCAAATCCCACCTATAAATAACTACTTTCCGAGTTTCCCTCTAATATTGATAAATTACTCGATCATATCTTTTAACTGTGCTCATCTATCCATCAATGGCGAATCGACCTATTGTTTCAAAGCACAATATGGTGGCTAATTTGGACAAGACTGAGGCGAATGTGACTTTTCATGACATTATTGATTATCTTACTAGGTCGCCAATCAGTTATGCTCTTTTAGTTGAGCCGGATATTATTGAACCTTGGATTCAAGAATTTTCGGCTACTGCAAGGGATAATATGGAGAATGAAGAATTTTATAGTAGGGCTACAGCTGTTGGAAGAACTGTAAAGATTACTGAAGCATCTATTCGAGAAGACTTGTTGTTTAATGATGAAGAAGGGCTCTTCGTTTTGCTAAGGAGTTGATTTGGGAAACTTTTGGGCATATTGGTTATGAAGGGTCTTTAACAGAACAAACATTCAGGAAACAACTATTTTGTCCTCAATGGAAGTTTTTAGTACATGTGTTGCTTCATTGTATAAGTGCTAAAAGTACTTCATGGGAGCAATTTGGATCAAACATAGCATCTGCTATGGTAGGATTAGCTACAAATCGGGTTTTCAATTTTTCAAGGCTTATTATGGATGGTATGCTTTCTCACATTACTCATGGATCAAAATGGTTAATGTATCCCATGTTTGTCCAAGTCTTTCTGAACAAACAACTTGCTGATGTACCTAAGCCTACAGATTTACTTCCTGTTATTGTACAACAAGCAAATATTTTTACTTTTATGGCGCGAAGAAGTGATTTATTCAGAGGTCCTGATACTCCTTTAACTACTTCCATGATGGAAGTTGTTCAAGCTGTTAGAGCTGATGTTGAAAATGATGAAGAAAGTGAAGGTACTGCACCTGCAAGTACTGCTTCTGCAAGTACTGGTTCTCAAAGTGCTGCATTTTCAGAAGGTGCTGCATCTCAAGGAGGTACTGCAACTCATGATACTGCTTCCCCAAGTATTGAAGTTCAAGAAGAAGTTGCAGGTTCACCTTCTATATCTCCACCACAATCTGTTCCTGTTTCTCAACCAGAGGAACATTCACCAGTTCAAGGAGATGCTTCACATACTATCCCTCGTGAAGGATTAACATTAGATAATTATGTTTTGACAAGGGAATTGGTCAAGTTGAAGAAGACTACTGAGACTCAAGAAAAACAGATTAAAAAGTTGATGCTCAGGTATAAGAGGTTAAAGAATTTTGTTAAGCCTTTTATCAAACGTTATCGCTTATGGGTTAAGGAAGAACACAAGCGCAGAAGGCAATTTACGAAGAAAAACAAAGGCAAAAAGGTTCCTAAACCATCTTCTGACCAATTGGGGAGGAATTTAGAAGAAAAGAATTTGAAAGAAGATGTTAAGGAAAAAGAACCTCAAGGTACTGAAGAACATGTTGTTATTGAAAGTACTGAAGAAGAACTGAAGATCAAGGTACTGAACAACAAAGTACTGCTTTCACTGGATCTCACAAACAAGAGTTGGTTACACCAAGGGTATTAGACTTTGAAGAGGAAGCTGGTCCTTCAACTATTCCTCATGAAGAACAAGCTGGTCCCTCAACAACTACTATACCAGAAGAAGCTGATACACCACAAAGAATTCATACTGCTAGTGATGATGAATTTATTGCAACTATTTTGCATGGTTTATCAAAGCCAAGGGCTGTCTCTATTCCAGGAGTGCAAGAAGAGGAACAATCAAGAGTTTCTCAACCTGCTATTGATCCTAAGGATAAAGGAAAAGGTGTTTTTGTAGAAGTAAAAAAGAAGAAACCAACTTTAGCACAGTTAAGAGCTGCTCAAGATGCTTTGAATGAACAAGCAGCTAGAAAGATTCAAGAGGAATTAGATGCTAAAGATAGAGAAGACAAGGAAGCTGAAGAAGCTCAAAATGAAAAGGTAGCTAAGAAGTTGCATGAAGAATTGAATGCTGACGCTAGTGAACATTTAGAGTCACCTGTTCCTGTTTCTTTTATGCCTAGAAAACCAAATCTTGCTAAAGAAAGGAATGCTATGATGGCTTATTTGAAAGCTAGAGGATATAAGGGATTACGGAAGCTGAATTATGTTGATATGAAAAGACTATATGATGCTGAGAGAGAAGCTTATAAGAAGGATGTTGCAAGCATCAAAGATTATAAAGATGAAGCTACTTGGACTGAAGCTGAAAGAAAGAAAAGTTTGAAAAGAAAAAGGAAAACTGAAGTTGAAGATAAACAGTTTTCAAAGAAAGAAAAAGTTGAGCTAAGAACTGAGACTAGGGATGAACTAAGAAATTATCTCAGAGTAGTAGACTTTGAATATTCTAAAGAAGATGCTGATATGAAGATGAACAGATCTCAGATTACTGTTTTTAAAGTTTTGAAATCCAAAGATGGAAGTTATATGATGTTTCACAGAGATGATGAAAGTTTCAAAGTGTTCAATAGGCTATGGGATGTACTGCATGCAATTGACAGAGTGGATTTATTTCATCTATATCATTTGGTGCGAGACTATGTTGAACATAATCCATCAGAAGGAATTAGTTTAGTTTTACTTGGAGATCTCACAACAGCATGGGAAACTGAAGAACAGAGCAGTGATGAAATTTGGAAGAATCAAGAGCAATGGGAAATTGTTTGTTGGAGATTCTTTGAAGAATCCGGAGTACATGTTCTAGAGCAGGAAAATGGGACAATGATTCACATGTTTGCAGATAGAAGATATCCTCTCACTGTTGATCTTATGAGAAGGATGCTAGAGCATGGAATGGAAGTAGAAGAGGATAATGAAACTGCTCTCATGGTCATCAATTTGTTTATTAACTGGACTACTATTGCTGAGGATGATCAATAACTGGTATGAATTTTATTGGAATAAATATTTTTGATATATCAGTACTTTTATTCAAAGTACTGCTGATCAGACAGTACTTTCATCAAAGTATTGTTTGCAGAAATAAACCAGTTAAATGCTTTTTAGAAGAAACCTTTTGCTAAGTAATAAATATTTTAAAACAAAGGTTGAATAAATGGTTTTTGAGATGGTAACATCAATAGGTTATCAATCCACCATGGTTACAAAAGGATTGGCTAATCCATGAGCAAACGGCTCTGGTAAAGATATCTCAAATCCGTTTTTAGTTGACAACTTGCTAATAAGTTGTATGGTAATCAACTCACCATATCAGTTAATGTGAAGAGTTGGATAGCCACAAGAGAATGGCTTGTGGTAAAGGCTGTGGAAAAACCATTATTGGTAATTAGTTCACCATTAGATAAAAGAACTAACTAGTCCAAAAGGGTACAACTTTTGGTAAAGACAAATCAAATCTGTTGATAGCTGGTGATTTGCTAAAAATCATATGGTTATCAATATACCATGGTCTTACACACCAAAACATTCGGCTACTCCAAAGTTAATGGCTTTGGTAAAGAGATTAAGATCCATTAATTTTCAATAATTCACCTCTCACAGGAGTTAACACACCTGGAAGTGATGAGAATAGTATGCAACTTAAACTGAATTAATGTACAAACTGTCATATGTTGCTATGTTGCTGAAAAGATGGAGCCTGTTGGATGATGTTGTAAAAGAATAAAGATACTTTGATAAAGTGCAGAAACTACAATCCAAAGACAAAAACAATCATTCCTTGAAGTTGGAAAAGTGAAAGATTAATCTACAAAGGAACTTGAAGTCAAACAAGTAGAATTCAAGTTAGGGGAGGATTGTTGGGATATGAACGTGCTGAACAATTAAAGTACTGAAGATTTACAAAGTACTGCAGAATGGTAAAAAACTGGAGAAAGTCAAAGAGTCAAAGTACTGCTAAAGATAAAGTCAAAGTACTGCAAATGAAGGTCAAAGTACTGCAAGAGTTAAAGAACTGTCTATTCGTTTATGGAAAGTCTTGTAATTCTAGAATAGATTACTTGTCATACAAGGATACATTATTGTAAACTGACTAGGGTTATCCTTGAGCCTATAAAAGGACCCCTAGATTGGCATTAGAGAGGTACGAATTCACAAGTCTTAGAGTTTACGATTACAAGTTATTTAGAGTTTAGAGAGTTCGATATTCTTAGAGTTGTTAAGGTATCTGCATAAGTAGCAGATTTAGAGTTATTAATAAAGTTGTTCTTCTTAGATTTATTGAGTAATTTCCGCGTACTTAATAAAGATTATTCAGTGTTTCATTGTTAATAACTTAGGATTTATCTAAGGTTATTAAACCTTAAACAAGCTAGTTAAGTTAGTTTGGTTAGAGTACATCAATCCAACAGTTCCCACAAAGAAGGTTGATAAGACACCATATGAAATATGGCATGGTAAAGCTCCTAACCTGTCTTATTTAAAGGTCTGGGGTTGTGAGGCGTATGTTAGACGTGACTCAGCAGATAAACTCCAACAAAGATCTGTAAAGTGTAAAGATCTGTAAAGTGTGTCTTATTTAAATGATCTCGTATCTCAAGAATTCAGAGGGAGATTTTATGATCTGGAAGATGATCATGAAGATGCATTACCTTCTGAAAACACTAACGTACTTCCGATAGAACCTGATAGTCTGGGTCCTCCACCAGAACTTGAAGTGATTCCCGTTCGTAGATCTGTAAGGTCTACGCGTGCACCTGAACGTCTATGTCTTAACGTAGAAATTGAGGAAACTATGTTAGGAGATCTTGGAGAGCCTACTAGTTATAAAGCTGCCATGGCAAGTCCTGAAAAGGAAAAATGGCAAGTTGCAATGAATGGGGAAATGCAATCCATGAGAGATAATGAAGTCTGGGAAGAGGTCGACTTACCTCCAAATGCCAAGGTGGTTGGAAGTAAGTGGCTCTATAAAATAAAGACTGACATGGATGGCAATATACACATCTATAAAGCTCGTCTAATTGCGCAAGGTTTTACTCAAACTTATGGCATAGATTACGAGGAGACCCTTTCTCATGTAGCGGACATTAGAGCTATTAGAATTCTCAAAACTATAGCAGCATACTATGACTATGAGATATGGCAGATGGATGTCAAAACCGCCTTCTTGAATGGTCGCTTAGATGAAGACATCTATATGAAGCAGCCTGAGCGGTTCGTGAATCCACAATTTCCAAACCGTGTATGCAAACTTCAAAGGTCCATTTATGGATTGAAGCAAGCATCGAGGCAATGGAATAAGAGATTTGATGAAGAAATCAAAAGGTATGGATTTATTCAAAATCTTGATGAGCCATGTGTATATCACAATGTTAGTGGGAGTGATGTAATTTTCCTTATCCTTTATGTCGATGACATATTAATTATGGGAAAAGACATTCCAAGTTTGCAAAATGTTAAGGCATATCTTGGGAAATGTTTTTCCACGAAGGATTTAGGAGAAGCTGCATACATTATGGGAATCAAGATCTACCGAGATAGGTCGAAGCGGTTAATTGGTTTAAGTCAAAGCGCTTACATTAATAAAATATTGAAGAGATTCAATATGCAAAATTCCAAGAAAGGATATTTGCCGATGGAAGTAAAGCATGGCTTATGTAGCGATATGCGTGCTTCAATACCTGCTAAAGTGGCACGCATGCAGAAAGTTTCTTATGCTTCGGCAGTAGGATCTATTATGTATTCTTTGAGATGCACAAGGCCAGATGTGGCGTTCGCTCAGAACATGACCAGTCGATATCAACAGAATCCAGGTGAACTTCACTGGACTGCTGTTAAACATATTTTAAAGTATCTTAGGAATACAAAAGATATGTTTTTAGTGTATGGTGGAAATCCAGACGCAGAGCTTGGTATTACAGGTTATTGTGATGCGTTCTGACAGTGTGATAAAGATGATATGAAGTCTCAAACAGGTTATGTCTTTGTCATCAATGGAGGAGCAGTTGACTGGAAGATCAAGAAGCAGAGTACGATTGCGATGTCTGCGATAAAAGCCGAATACATAGCTGCTTCAGAAGCTGCAATGGAGGCTATTTAGATTAGGAAATTCATTTCAGGGCTTGGTGTTATGCCTTCAATTGAATCGCCTATTGATATGTATTGTGACAATTCTGCTGCAATCATATTTGCCAATGAACCTGGAGTCATGAAGGGCACCAGACATTTTCTACGGAAGTATCACTATGTTCGGGAACAAGTCCGTGAAGGTGAAATAAATCTATTGAAAGTTCACACATATGATAACTTAGCTGATCCATTCACTAAGGCTTTGGCTAGAGAAAAGCTTGTTGGACTTGCCAATGGAATTGGACTTCATTTAGCTAATAGTTTCATGAAGAACTATGATTAGTATTTGGATAAAGGATATTGTAAAACATTTATTATTTTGATGAAATAAAATTTGGATTATGTTTATTTTCATTTATAATATTGTTGTCCTATATTTGCATGTTTAATCCGTGAGTAACTAAGTTATTCTAAATTGTCCGTTGTCGATTAATGATATGGGAGTATCATTAAACTATGACAAATCTGAGAGATGTAATAGAATATATTTGAAAGTATATTGATGAGAATGCATACCAATTTCAGATGATATTCAATGAATTGAATATAGGACTTATCCCAACTACATAATTTACTTTGTGGATATTGTTATAAGTAAATTATGAATATTTATCCTCAAACTTGAGATACCAGATAAGTGTCATGAATGTAGTGCATTTCTGTGAAGCAACTTAAAGCTATATGTAACTGGTAGTCATAAGGGTTGTTTCCAGAAGTGTTACAAACTTTGTGGGTTAGTCTCGTAGTCAAGATAAAATTTGTTCCTTCAAATTTATTTGGAGTTTAATACTGCTGGGCCCCTCGTAGGGTTGACAAGATGTTTGTGCAGCCGCACCCAAAATATCCCCTAAATATGTTTAGAAGATTTGGTAATCTTGGTCAGTCACTTATAACGAGAAACAGATTAGTTGAATAAAGAAAATTCCATATCTTTATTTAACGTGGTATTAGAAACAAAAGGATAATAATAATGAGAAATCATTAAAAGGTTTTTTAGGATCCTTGCTCGAGTTGTGCTAGAGGCATCAAAGTGTTGCTAGACGCTAACCGATGTGATCACTCTATTAAGATATATCCAAGTGGGAGCTGTTGGTTTTATGGATATAAATTAGTAGACGTGAGTTATGATCGAACTCGAGACCACATGATTGCACCCTTTGCGTATGAGAATTAAAGTTAATAATTAAATGTAAATGTTATATTCATTTATTAATTAAACGAAATAATTATAACGGACGTTAAGTAATTAAGTGTAATGGACTAACGGTCGTTAAATGTAATTGGAAAGGACTAGATTGCAAAATAAAGATTGGGAAGGTTCCGGAACACCCCTTGGGATGCTTAACCGATCGGCAAAGGGGAATCCCAACCCAACCCAAACTCAACTTGTTCTCCAAGTTTAGTTGAATATATATACAAGGCTAGGGGTCTTGGTTTTTGCATCTCTTGTACTCATTAAGCTAAAACCTGAATTGTTTTGTGTGTGTTTTGCTTAAATCGGTCGACCACCACCTCAAGGGTGTCAACACATCACTTTTCCAAACTCAAATTGTTTTGTTTAATTAAAACTAGCATTCCTTTAATTCGGTATAGTACGTGTGTACAAGAAAGTGGTACTAACACATTATTGTTAGTATTCTTGGATTGAATTACAAAATCGGTAAGGGGTAATTCACATAATCCTATAAACCCTAATTAGGGTTCATCCAATTGCTAGTTTTGTGGATTTGATTCTTGTTCGGCTAGAATCAAGAAAGGTACGCATATTCTTGTTTATGTTAATTAATTATTCGTTAATCTTTCCTATACGCTTTCGTATGTATTCTTCGATGTTTTGTGTCTTATTATTGATTGTCATGATATATAATTCCAACATTTGCATGAAATGCTGATATAAATAAAACTTGTTTTACATGTTGATTATATATTCTTCTATCACGTGTATATTTCTTGTTCTATTTAAGAATACTTTTCCGGTAAAAGAATGGATGTATATTTTTCTACCAAAGGATTGAAATGCATCTAGCTTTTTATGATTATGATAAAACAAACACACGTTTAAGAGATTAAAAGACTATAACAGTTTTATATATAGATATTCAAAGATCATATCCGAAAGATCTATGGTCCATTTTATATTTGCATCCATTTGCATCAAATAAATGCTGATATAAATAAAACTTGTTTTACTTTACATGTTGCTTCTATATTCTTCTATCACATGTATATTTGTTGTTCTATTTAATAATACTTGTAATTACCTTTACTCGAATAAAAGAATGGATGTATATTTTGCTACAAAAAAATTTAACAATTGTCATGTATATAGTTTATGTTAGTTTCAGATTGCATTATTGATATGAATTACATATATTGAACTAAGAATATATTCATTAGACATTACTAACTATGTACTCCAGTTTTATTTATGCTTCCTCCTCAGTCTCCTTGTTTAGCTACACAGATGTAAATTGGGCAGGTTTTCGCACCACTCGCCGCTACATTTGGTTATTATAAAATTCTCAACAACAACCTCATTTCCTGGTCCTCTAAGTGGCATGAACTCTCTACCACTCCAGTGCAGAGGCCGAATATCATGGTGTTTGTAATGTTGTTGTCGAGACTGCTTGGGTCCGCAATTTACTTCGCGAGCTTCACTCGCCCTTATCCACAGTCACCTTGGTATATTGTGATAATGTTAGTGTGACTTTCGGACCAAGTCTCAGTGTCTGTCCATCTCCCGCTTCGACTGGGGGGAGGGGGAGTTAGATGATATTAGCACTAGGCCCGTCCAGTTTATTGTTATCGGGCTTAGCCCACTTTTTTTTTATCAGTTTATATGTATTTATACTTGACATCGTACTCATAATTGATGATTGGGAATGATCTAAATCTAAAATTAGGAGTTTGAAGATCGGAAATCGAGGTAGGTTATTGGTTGATAAATTTGAGGATGCGTGTGAATGTAACGGTAAAACTGAATAAATAAGTAAAAAACGAATACTATGCTATGAAAAAGGAAACTAGTATTACAACATTTCTTTTGCCCGATTCGAATATTCTTGAGGGTTTAAACAATCTTCACACATGGGTTGTTCTCTTCTTGAACCAAGATGCAAATTTTATTTTATTGTAAATAGCATTGATATAGTATGACTTTTTAGCAGAAAGAGGTGATCGACAACTCGACAAGAACAAACTTTGGTGCACATGGAGTGATGGAGGTGGTTGTGGGAGCCTTGGAGATCCACATTTTTTCTTGTTACTCTTAGTAATAGCATATAGCACTTTTATAATTTAACAATGGTGACATCATTGGCAATGGGAGTTTTCATGTGACAGACCAGTTAATAGTTTGTTCTGTTAATAGTTATCTTATTAGAGATCCATTTCAAATGCATTGGATTTGCATCCGTTGTTTGGTTTAACCATACGCTGTATCAGTATCATGTATCTATCATAGTGAGGTTCAACAAATATTATAATATCATCGTATATAATGAAGGTAACAAATAATAACTGCAAGATCAATAAGATGTTGTATTGTGGGGAATCCCAATTATTGAACTAAAGTGAAGATGATTTATCTTCTCAAGTATAAGCATCTTTTTGACCTTCATGTTTTGTGTTTGATGATGAGTAATGTTCAAACATTGTTCGAGCATGCAAGCCTTGCAGGTTCCTTTAATGTTTCACGTATTACTTTAGAGAATTACATTCTTTCAGAATGTGTATAAAAATATTATCTATAGTGGTATATTTCTTACAGTATTTCTACCGCATTTTTTTTGGGTAAAGGTATTTCTACCGCATTAGCGTAAGTACCAACATAAATGAATAACTTAAGAAGGGCATTGAAAAAACATATTTTAATAATTTTGTAAAATATGATTTTTATTTTGTTCCACAATAGTGGTGTTAAGTTGCAACTTCCATGACAAGCATATAAGTACATAATAAATGATTAGCACGGTGTGAGGGTTGTATAAGCGCCATTCGCTACCCAAAATGACCAATGGTGCCGCAATTTGTCACCGGCGACGGCGCCATTGGTGCGCCGTTCTTCCTTGCATTGTTCCATTGGTGGAGCGTTGTTCGTATTTCCCTATTTTTGTGATGGAGTGGATATTTTTGGGGTTTTTTGTTGGACCCACATGCACCAATAAGTGTTATTGGTATTTTTGCTAAAGAGAATGTTTTAGTTATTAGTGTGTTACTGGGGGGAAGTCAGGTGGCACACCAATAAGTGTTATTGGTTGTTTGCCACACCTACCTCTCTTATACACACATTTGCTAATGATGTTGTTCACATATATTACACTTAAGGACTCCGGAAAAATTACGTTTCATTCAGAACCACAATGCTAAAAGTTAGGTACTTCTCTTTGGTTTTCAATACGAACTACTGCAATGAAATCACTACAACATTTACCAGTTTCCCAGCGAAATTTTCCCCGGCGACATTTATCGCTGGGGAATCTGCACTAAACGACAAAAATTGATCCTACGTGGCACCAATTCTCGTAGAAAATTCAGCTAAATTATTATGCACTTTTCCCTGGCGACATGTCGCCGGGGATAAAGTGGTTATATTTTGACCGAATATTTCTTCCTAAAACGTGGCGGGAACTTTTCCCGCTTACTTTTCCCCAGCAACATGTCGCCGGAGATTCATTTGATTATTTAAAAATATGTAATTAGTGTTAATGACTCTTATGGTGACGTCGACAAGTGTTTCCTCAGCGACATGTCGCTGGGGATAACTGTTTGGGCTTTAAGTTATGCAATTGGGCTTATGTTTTGGGCTTTCTTATTAACGAAACTCGGCTTATGTTTTTATTGGACATTTTCCCCAGCGACATGTCGCTGGGGATTCACTTTGACTTCGTTGACTTTAACAAAAAATATATATACGTTATTGATGAGACTTGACGAAACAGAGTAGATATATAGCTATGGGAAAAACAAAAATATTAAATTTATGATGAATTAATATGGTTCTTAATTCGTGTTTGTTAAATGTGATATTGTTTCTTCCGTTTCATTCTTTGAGCATATGTAATTTAGTATTGGAAAATGGGTGTTTGGACACCATAATCTGGTTAACTAAGAACATGGTCAGCTTTACAAATCCAGCATGTGCTTTGATTTATAAAAATACTTGACAAATACATACTACAAGAAGAACAACAACATCAACAACAGCAACTATAAGAACAACTAATACTTTGATCAGCAACAACAAGAACAACAACCACAACTACAAGAACAACAACAACTACTACTACTACATACGAAGATTCTCCATGTCACCTAGCAACTCACGAAGTAATGCATCCGACTGACATGCGTGGTCGTCAGGAATCCTTGCCATTTGAAGTCTTGCCTCCAGCAACCTTACTCTTGTCTCTAGCACATGTTTTTGTGATTCCGGCAAGTTTATCCTAAGATCTTTTTCTTGGCAGCTCGAGCACTCTGTTGGTGCAGATCCAGAACCTTGAGAAGAGATTGTCCTTAAGTACTCGTCAAATGCATCCTTCCACATAAAATATCCGCACCCATTATCTTTTCTGGGCTGTTACATAAGAAGAAAATTATAAGAGATTACAACCCAATTATTTGTATATTTACATAAATAAGAAATGTATGATTGTTCACCTTTGACAGAGGACATGAATAATATTCTCGTCCAGATGAATGTTCTCTATGTGATGTTCTTAATTTTATATTTCCTGCTCCACAAGAACACATAAAAGGATTAAATGACTCCATCTCTGGTTTTGAAATTTGTGTGAAGATAAGAGGTTGCGAGGTTGAGTGGTTTTGAGGATAAGATTTGGTAGTTTTTGGTGGGATAAGATCTCAAGTTTTCTTTATGTGATATATAGAGCAGATCTAGTAGCTTTTGGTAGGAAGTTTTAGCGCCATGTTTTTTGTGGGAATTCTTGGCGCCATTTTTTTGGTGGGAATTCTTGGCGCCATTTTTTTGGTGAGAAGTTGAGACCAGTACTAATTTCTTGTAAATCCTAGATTCTTCTAATAAAGTGATGTTTCATAAAAATAATAATAATAATAATAATGTGTAACCATAACATATCGACTCATCTGTTGAACGTCTAATGTGTAATCATAACATATCGACTCATCCGTTGAACGTCTAATGTCTAACCCTAACATATCGACTCATCCGTTGAACGTCTAATGTATAATCCTAACATATCGACTCATCCGTTGAACGTCTAATGTCTAACCCTAACATATCGACTCATCCGTTGAACGTCTAATGTGTAACCATAACATATCGACTCATCCGTTGAACGTCTAATGTGTAATCATAACATATTGATTCATCCGTTGAACGTCTAATGTCTAACCCTAACATATCGACTCATTCGTTGAACGTCTAATGTATAACCCTAACATATCGACTCATCCGTTGAACGTTCTAATGTATAACCCTAACATATCAACTCATCCGTTGAACGTCTAATGTGTAACCATAGCATATCGACTCATCCGTTGAACGTGTAAGGTGTAATCATAACATATCGATTCATCCGTTGAACGTCTAATGTGTAACCATAACATATCGACTCATCCGTTGAACGTCTAATGCGTAACAATAACATACCGACTTATCCGTTGAACGTCTAATGTGTAACAATAAGTCTTTATTTGACAACTTTTACCTTAAATATTTTTGCTTGTGTTATAGTTTTAGATAAAATAATACGTAGTGAAAATACATTTAAAACTCAATCTATTCATATATTTTGCATCAAATATTATATAACAAAACCAAAATATTTATGGTCAAAGTTAAGAAAGAAAGACTTAGAAAACTGACACATGTCATTATTTTTAACGTAACAACACATCAAAATATGCAAATTTAATCACTTTATTAAAGTTTGTTGCATTTAATGATATTTTTTTTATAGTTTATGTACAAAAATGAAGCTTTGAAAAAAATTCGTTGCTATTTTGTGAACTAAATCCTTTCTAATTTTATCGCTAAACATTAAGTTTAAGTATAAAATAAAATTAACTTAATTTCCCCGGCGACATGTCACCGGGGATACCCCCCACCAAAAATTATTTTAATTTCGTATAAAAAAAATTAAGTTAATTTCCCCCGGCGACATGTCGCCGGCGATACCCCCTACCAAAAACTTTCGTTATCTTTCCAATTACGCTAAACGACAAAAAATGTAACTTTCCCCAGCGACTTGTCGCCGAGGAAAAAGTTTTATGATAAAGTAGATCTGGTTCTTCTTTTACTGCAGAAAACGAAATAAAACTTATCCACCACATCCTTGGCGATTTTTGCACCTCACCATCACCAACAATTCGAGCACCGCATTCACCACCGCATCCACCACCGCATCCACCACCACATTCACCACCGCATCCACCACCGCACCTCCATCGAGTACACGACAATTATTGTTGTATATATATTTTTTAATTTTGTTAATTATAATATGATTTGGTTAAACAAGATTGTTATTGTTGTAAGAAGTTGTTAATTAGAAAATTTTGTTAAGTAATTTTTTTTTGGTTTTGGCAGTACGCGACAGCAGCCAAGTCCACAGCGGAGCCAACAACGAGCCGAGTCGACAGCCGAGCCGACAACGAGCCGAATCCACAGCCAAGGTATGTTATAATTTTTTTTCTCCTTTTGGTATCCCGGGTGACATGTTGCCGGGGAATGTTTCTTTTTTAAATTTTGTTAGTTTATAGTTATTATTAGTTGAATTGTCTTGAAATGTGCTTGTTTATAATTATAATAAATTGTCAATGATAAAACTTTGTTGATATAAGCCGTTTGAACCCTTTAGGAATGTTTTAGGATTTTAGTGATTAATTTTGGAAAATCCCCGTCTAAAATTAATCATCCTATAGTTGTAACTTTAGGAATGTTTTAGTGATTTTAGTGATTAATCTTGAGTTGTAACTTGCAAAATACACTTATATATTTGAATGAATGAATGAAATTGTTGTGGATTGTTTAAATGTGTATATTTATTTGGATGTGTATGTATTTGGATGTGTGCATGCTTATATTATTTTGTTCATGAATTTCTATATGTTATGCTAATTGTACTTGTACAGATGTCGTCAGCAGATGTTGCACGGTCCCACGGTGGTGACGGTGGCGGTGAGGATCGTCCCCCTCCAGACCGCGTACCCACCGGTTGCGGGGGTTGCTTCATTAACCGAGGTAAGAATTTCTGGATTATTGTAATACAAGCATAAATTTGATACATATATTGAACTTGCTTGCCTTGAATTTTTATGACTTTATCACTAACTTGATTTTGCAGGCAAAGGTAAACGAAAGCCCAATTTGGGCAGCAGGGGAGCGGGCAGGCTGAATACCCGCGACAAGAACCGGAACCTTTCGCTAAAGGCAATCGCAGAAGATAAAGGCCCCGTCTCGATCAATTTTGATGTGGGTGACAAACAAACCCTAAACCCTCTCGGTCCCCATGCGGCTCACTGGTCTAACTACATCGGGGAGGTCGTTAGGAGTGTGCCGTTTTACTACCCTTCTTGGGAGAAGGTCCCGAAGGAGCGGAAGGCGGCGATCATTTCAAATATTGGGGTCAGTTATCCTTTTATGTTTATTTCATTATCGTGTTCATTTATTTAATTGTGTATATTTATCTAAATTCGCTTATTTATTTATATCATATAAATAAATAAACAAATTTAAATAAATATATAAATTATATCTCTAACTCTGTTTTTGTTTTGTTGTATATGATTGCAGACCTTGTTTGACCTCATGCCGCACATGGAATCCTCCCGCTGGACAGAGATCTACGAAGGCATCAACATGCACTTGCAAAAAGCATACAATAGCAACAAGGCTTCTTTCAAGGCCATGCATTGGAAGGCAGACCCCACCACCGGGACTTACGATGTGGAGGCGATCAGGCGGGCACGTCCCGAGGAGATTACATCGACTGAGTGGGATGAGTACATTAAGTTTTGGAATGATCCCAAAAACCTTGCTCGAGCCGCTCAAAATCGGCTAAACCGGCAAAAGAGCCTGGTCATATCTCGACAGGGATCCCGGTCGCTGGCTCGCCTTCGAGATGATATGGTAATAAACATTATAATTATTTTACATGCATATATACATATATATCTGATTATACGCTTTGGTGTGTTGTGATTTGTCATTTTTAATTAGTTTCATCTTATATGCATGTGTATGTACAGAGGCAGGCCTCAGACACTCAGAAGTACCCTTCACTTATTGACACCTTCTGGCGAACACATACTGTTTACGGGGCATTCCCTAAGGATGAGGACCATCGCATATATGTAAGTTTTGTTTCAAAACACACTTTAATGAATTATCGAGAAATAATGTAGGAACCCGACTAATATATTTACTATCTTGTGTTTTTGTCACTACATAGGAGGAGATGAAAAGGCTTGAGGCTACGGGTGAGTACACGGAGGATGAGATCAATGCGTTAGCAAGAGGGGGTAAGCTTCGTGGGCATATTCCCGGTGTGGGTCGGGTATTGCCATCACGGGCCACATCCAGGCCAAGTATGCCCGCCCCCGACAAGTCGCTCAAGAGCATGCATAGAAAGGTAGACTTTATGATGAGTGTTTTTAGAAGCGATGCCAAATACTCGGATATGTTTAAGGAGTTTGAGTCGGGTGGTGCTAGCGAGAGTGGCGGGTGTGGTGATGATGAGGAGAGTGGCGATGATGAGGATAACGACGGCGAGAGGTAGTTGTTTTATATATTATTAGTATGCTACATTGGTACTTTAGGTAGTTGTGTTAATATTATTAGGTTCATCTTGGCGACATTTAAACACTTGTTTCCCAATCTATCATGTTGAATATTGACTTTTAAGCCCTGTTTATGACTAGGAAGCAACGTTTTGTAGACTTATTCGGATTTTGGACGATTTAGCTTTATTATCTTTCGGTTTTGGTAAAAGTTGTGATGTATTTGTATTGCGTTGATCCGTTATATTGTATTTGTGTTTTGGTACAAGTTGTGGTGAGTCTATACAGGTTTTGGTACAGGTTTATTTGGTAGATTTTTTCCGAAAAAATTCCGGAAAAAATCTGGAAATCGCCTTGTGCAGGCTGTATTAAAAAAAATTGCAGACTTTTTCCCGGCGACGTGTCGCCGGGGATAATACCCACTAAACGTTGACAAGTCGACGATAAACATAATTTCCCCAGCGACATGTCGTCGGGGATACTATGCTTATTCGTTGACTTGTCAACATATAAACATATTTTCCCCAGCGACATGTCGCTGGGGATAATTGAAAATTAACGTTAGCTTTAATTAGGCGTGCTAATCACTTTAGCTTAACCCGAAGATTCCCTACCGACATGTCGCTGGGGATAATATGCCACCGTGGCACTACTTCTTTGACTGAAAAATGAATGGGACCCACGTCGTCGCCGGGGATTATCGTTGGGGATACAATTCCTGACGAGGTTTCCCCAGCGACGATTCCCCAACGACATGTCACTGGGGAAAGGAATCCCCAGCGACATGTCGCTTGGGAAAGACCCCAAGTGTCGCTGGGGAAACTGGTCGATGTTGTAGTGAAAGTAGACAATGCAAGACAAGAATAATCACATCAAAACTAATTTAGAGTTTACATCTACATGGCTGCACTGATTTCTAGCCTGATCCTCCACCAGCATTACAAATGATCCAAAAAGTTGCATCTGTTTAGTTTATCTGAAGAATCTTGCAGCTCTTACACTCTTTATCTGCCAGAAAATGCACCCAAGTACGATTAATTAACCTTATTTTTCAACTTATCGACTCCTTCATGTATTCACGAAAGATGAACAAAACCGTATTTAGGGCTAACGAACTACACTGTAATACTTCAGCGTGTACAAACATCAATTTGAAACCTGAAGGACAGGAAATTAAATAATGAATAGAAAGAAGTAAGAGCTCAAAATAGACTTGATCAATTAGCTGGCAGTTATAATTTACCACTTATACCAAAAGATTATTATTATTGCATCTGTTGTAATCCACAAGGAATAAGCAAAAAAGATTATTCCCTAACCAAACAAAAGAACAAAGTTCCGTCAAAAAAAGATTATTAAATATCTCAATAATACCATTATCTTTCTAGACTTGCATCAAGCATTCTATAAAGGCATGTGGGCTGTTGCATACACCCAAAAAATGGCATATCATTCCAGCAACACAACACACCTTGATAATCTTGGGAACGAAGCGTTTGATGACATAGATACTTATTTCCCACGTGGCCGTAACTCCAAGCATCTATCAGCAACAACTGTCGTTCCGCCAGCTAGAACCCCAGAGGCGCAGCAGGAGTTTCACTACCATCGTTACCAACCGCAACAAGCTTATGTGGTTCAACAACAAGTGTGTCATGGTGCCCCACTCGCTACCATGAGGACTGAGAGGGTTATAAACTGCAATGATGCTGCCAAAATGTACGGTGGGACTTTGTATGTGGATTATCCTAAAAGGAAGCCTGCTCGTAAAGGTTTATTTTTTTAATAGTTTTAACTTGATCTATAGCTACATGTATTATGTATATGCTTTCTTATGTATGTAAATGCTTGTATAGACATCTTGAATTCCATCCCTTGCCGGTAATTGGTTTTACGTGGATGTTCTAAGATGGTCAAAATCAGTTACCAAATAATAAAAATATTAGTTGGTAGTTGTATTAACTTGCTCGTGTTTGATTTCTCACCAAGTCCCTTGTTGAATCATGAATGATTTCTTGTTCAAAGGAAACAGTTATATTATAAGCCAAGGTTAATGTTTAAAATAGGGAAGTACTTTCTATCTTACAAAAGATATATATAGAGCAGAAATAAAATGTTTGGAGAAAAACATACATTGACTTGGTTGTCGCTGGGTAAACATAAACAGGACTATAGAATACATGGAACGGGTATGGTTCAGTCGCAATTCAGTGTAGTCGAATGCAAAATTTGAGCATCCTCCTAGTTAATGGAATTTACTATTTGGTGGAGTTTATATTATGTACACCATATGTGTCGGTAACTAGGTTTTGCTTGCTGTGCCTCTTCAGTTCTTGTTGATAATCATGATCTGCGGTGAGGACTGATTAGATATTTTATACAAATTACTCTACAAAGTATATCCACAAAGTCTTGGCTCCATTTCATTTAGTTAGGTCAAGCTTTTCAATAAATCTTTGATGTTCAAAAGAGTAATAACCACAAACACCAAATGCTAACATGACATTTTAATATCGCATCTTAAATATTTACAGTCTAGAAACTGATTGAACCATGAAGGAAAACAAAAACTCAAGTCACTAGAAGAAAAATAGTCATTTTGTGTTACTTTACCGGTATTTCAATCTGTAAGTGCCGGATATATTTTAGTTTACTCTTAGATTATTTACCAATAAAAATTTTGTCACAAAAGATCCAAACAGATTGGCACACTCAATTATTAGGCAATAAATTATAAGGCCCGAACTCATCTATGGGTTCGGGTCAGATTGTATTCACTACACAAAAGGTTAGATAGATCACTTCATATAGAGCGGTTAGGTTAAAAAATGATCTAACAAAGGAAAAAAGGGGGAAAATGTAATACATAGATCGGTTGTTTGTTTAATAACCGATCTATTAAAATTTGAAACTAGTTAGATCGGTTCGTAACTATTAACTGATCTATTTATTGCTCATATTTTTAGGACACCCCATGATATGATCGGGCTGGAATCACGTTTTGTATTACATAGATCGGTTTTTCATAAGAAACCGATCTATTTCCCAAACAGCCACCTACCAACAGTGGACATATATTGACATTATATGTGCAGTTTTTTCTCACTATATTAACAAAAAAACACAATAAATGTTCCATATAATCACAATAAATGTTTCAAAAAAATCTCAAATTCAAGTATTTATATTGTCTCAATTGAAAAGGTATATAATGTTTTAACTATGCTTACTATTTATCCATTAGATTTCATAACACGAAATTCATCTATATATGAGTAAATTTGTGTTTGTTTGAAGCTTTGTTTGTTGATCGATTTTGATGGTGTGTTCATATGTAGGCTCGTTTGAAGAATTTTCTATGTGTCCCGTTGATACCTAGCCACTATTGACCCGTTGATGTAAGTTACTTAACTATACTTTTAAGCTAACCGCATATTAATAGCATATTTTGATGGTAACATTCAAGAATTTAGTATAAACTAAGTTAAAATCATAACCCTTTAGTTAAATCACCCGTTCGAAATTAACCTAATAGAGGTTAGTTTCGGATTGTCCCCATTTGGGACTGCTTTTTTAATATTTTATCTCATTTAGGATGTGACTACGTATTATGAGATCGGGTATTATTTGAGAAAATCGACATCATTATTCCTTACTCATATGAGTTTGCGTTTTATGCGCATACTTGAGGAGTTAAGGGGAAATGCTGCCGATTTTTCTTCAATAATACTCGACTTATAATACGTATTCACATATGAGACTAAATATTCAAAATGTGGGTTAGGATTGATGGTTTGCAACTATTTTCATATGTTATCATACCATTCATGCATCTTATTAAAAAATATAAAATTGTATATTTGATGCAGGTTTTACTGACCAGGTCTTAATATTTATAGTGTCTCGCTATACCTATGGTCTACCCTAATGCACTAACGGGCAGTGTACCCGGTCGTGTGTAGTCTAGTAAATGGTAAAGCTGAGGTCGTCCCAAGAGCTATGCGTGTTGTATTATTACTAAGTCTAATTGTCACAGAATAATAATGGTTTTGATAGGGATTTAATTAATTAAACTACTAATGCAGAATATAAAGTAAAAGCAAGTAAATGGTAAAGGGAAATCAATAGAGGAGTAGTGGTGCTAACCTAGTCAATCCTCCTAGCTAGTTATGTCTACGTCTACCTACTTCCAATTACTTCAGGTGGGGTCAAATTCGAGAGGACAACATTTGGTCAATTCGCCCTAACCTATCACCAAAGATGCCACCACAGGAGAAATCAGGCGCACCGTCATAAGTCCTATTGTTCCTGGTCCCCTAAGCCGAGTCATTAAGTACCGCTACATGCTAGATTCTAAATAGTGAGTGCCCGGCCGTTAGGAACTTAGACACTACACCCCCCCAATTCTTAAGTTCATCCAAATGATAGGTGATCAGTTGGTCAAATCGCACAAGTAGAAAGGGTCGTCAGTTGGTCATATCTTACCCTTCCCGTCTCAGTCCGCTCACCTAGGGTCAGTTGGTCATATCTCCTAGGCAATTGGCCTCTATCGCCATTCAAAACTACCGAACCAAGGGTGACTACCAAAGAACTATGCATGCATACACTTAGAAATAATTGTACGGAAGTAAAGGTAAACGCAAACAAAACAATTAAGGAATCATAACTAGGCTAGCACCAAAGGGTGCTTAGCCGCTCATATTAATCATGCAAATCAATTCAATATTCAATGGTACGAAATACATGAATTGAAAGTAAAAGAAATAATAAACTCTAAAGCTTATCGTAATGGTGTGACTTCCCCCTTGGAAACAGCTTCGTATGCTCCCCTAGACCTGCCTTGGGCTTTTTCCCACTTTCTTAGAGTTTTGTGTGTGGAATGGGATGCTTTGAAATGCTGGAATTCGTGGGGTATTTATAGGCCAGGTCTGGGTTACGGCGTAACCAATAGAGGAGTTACGTCGTAACCTTCTATTTCTTCATAAATGCACTAGATCTGCCAGTTACGGTGTAACCTTATAAGTGGTTACGCCGTAGTCTTCAATAAACTCGGTTACGTCGTAAGTGATGCAGCAATTACGATGTAAGTAACAGCGGCGTGGAACCTCTTTTGACCTAATGGAGTTACGTCGTAACCTTTGGGAAGAGTTACGTCGTAACCTCTTGATAAGTTGGACTTCTAGGTCACGCAATATTTACGGCGTAATGTGAGAGACGAGTTACGCCGTAACTTCTTCAAAATAAGCATACTGTGATAAATCTTTAGTAATGTTTCTATTTCCGCGTCTCTTTAGCTCCAATGCTCGCAATTTACCTGAAAGTGGAAAACAATGGAAAACAAGCGTAAATCCATATAAATGATATAAATAACGAGCATTATCGGGCGAAATTGACACTTAATATTCAGGACTATTTGATGTTATCAAATATCCCCCCACTTGAACTCTACTTGCCCTCAAGTAGACCTTATTAGATAGATTCCTAAAAAGATACCTCCCAAAACCTGGAAAATATGAGTTTACAAATCCCTTATGCTAGAATAAAACAAAGCCGAACACCTCACGAAAGGGGAACAAACACTCAAATCTCCCAACTATTCTAAGTGTCAATTTTGGGGTGATCACTCAATCACTCAGTCATAGCATGTATTCTATCATAAGATTGGCGGTTACACAAATCTCCACCACTAGAGTTAAGGGCTAAACAGTTCTCGAAGGCAATATGGGTAGACACGACAAAGGTTAAGGGGTGACTCGTCATTACTAACAGGTCACAGCGAAGTGGACAAAATCCATGTTACATGACCAAATCCATGGCCAAGACACCAAAGATTGCTCGCTGCATCACCTAGACACGCTTCATGACTAAAGGGTAGGATAAGACATGGGATATATAATTGGTGTAAAATGAAAAACAAGCAGGTAGTCTAAATCTATAACTAAGTCATCACCACTTACCGTCCGCCCAAAGTTCAAGCTTAGAAGTCTAGAGACCGGATCATGAAATGCGAGGTAGATGCGTCATTAGAGGACGTCGTGATGGGCACTCTACCATTTCTTCTTTAGTTGGTATACCTCCAACTTCAATATTCTAATGTGACCGAGGTGGCCTCCTCGATGCTAATCAATAAAGCTCATACTATAGTGCTTATAACATCACACTTTACAATATCATAACTCAATCAACTATTTTTTATTATTTTTTTATTATTATTTTTTTAACATAACATAATAACATAACATCCCCCCACTTGAGATGAACAATGGGAATTCGGAGGGTCTTCAATGATCTTCATAATTGTTGTCGATGAAAGCGTGATTTCCAAACCTTTCTACTCGAACCTTGAACTTAGGCAAATGATGATTTCCCAATTACAAATAAAGACTACAGGGTAGGCTAAGGTGTAAGGGTGTAACGAAACAATATATTGGGTGGACAAAATGAAAGGAATGGCTCAGAAGGGTGTATCTATGGGTATCTTGCACTAAAGGGGAGTGTAACAAAAGGGTTTCACATGGGGGTCGAAAAGTCGAGGTGACTAATCGATAGACTCACAATGGTAGGCTGTTTGGGTGATAATCCTATAATACTGCCTTCTAAAACTGAAAAGTCCAAATACATTGAGCTAACTCAACATACCTCGTCTATGGTCTCTAAATGATGCAAAGGCCAAGTTCTAAAGTTTACAAGCTACCAGCACACTCATAATTTGGTGGATTTGGGGTAAAATATTGGAAACGGATAAGGCTAATCTCACCATGTAATATCAAGGGTTGTATGTGCTCGGCTAAGGTCTAATCTAGTTAGGTTCGGAAAAACATGTCAAAAATTTAAAAATGGCATAATTTTTCAAAATATACTAAAACAATGAGGGCGAAATAAAGTTCAAGAGATAATTCTACTCCCGTCCCCCCACTGGAATTGTACAAAGTCTCATTTGTACTAGGCATTAAAATAAAGGTGAAGAGAAAGGTAGAATTAGAGCGAGAACTTCCCTGAAATTTGCTCCAAAATGATGAAGGCCCACGAGAAAGAATCGTGCCTTCGTTTAAGCGTCATGAACAAATTTCAATCCCTGAAATCACAATACCGACAAGCATAATTCTAAAAAGAAAAAAATAAAATGAAAAAAAACCTAACTCACTTTCGTAGGAATCACGGTTGCATTTAGCGAATGCAATAAGCCTTTTAAACCACTTGGTGTCCTAAGTGGACGAGTGAAGTCTCGTGAGGGTTTACAGGGAACACACCCACAAAGTTCATTTAAAAACTAATACAAGGTTACTGTGTTTTAAAATGAAAAAATTAAAGCAGAGGAGAGTTACGTCGTAACTCCTATGAGAGAGTTATGCCGTAACTGGAAAAACCTGGTATGAGCTGTGAAGCGAATAGTTACGGCGTAACCACTGATATGGTATTACGCCGTAATTGGTAATGCATCAAGAATTCTGCTGCTAAAATGTTGGTTACGGCGTAATCACCAAGATGAGTTACGCCATAACTCTGTTCAGATCAGCAACTGCAGCAGTAATTACTTCTTGTCTCCTGCAAAAATGGTTAGAAAACACAAAACCCAATAGAAATGAAATAAAAACAAAAGAAAGGGATAATTCGGGTTGTCTCCCGAAAGAGCACTTTTCTTTATTAACGAGTCTTTAAGTTAGACTCAGAGCCACGGGGCTACTAGACCGGTGCGAAGAATTCATCACCAGATAGCTTGCTAACATCCTGCCCGTAATAAATCTTTGTGCGGTGTCCGTTTACCTTAAAATATACTCCTTCCTTGTTATGAACTTCAATAGTCCTGTAAGGGAATACCTTACTTACTGTGTATGGGCCAACCCAACGAGATCTCATTTTTCCAAGGAATAATTTGAGTCTTGAGTTAAAAATGAGAACTTCCTGTCCTACCTCGAATCTTTTATCCTTGATTCGCTTATCGTGCCATCTTTTGGTCCTGTCTTTGTATGCTCTGGCATGATCATATGCTTCGTCTCGTAATTCAGCTAAACGGTTTATTTGGGAAAATATGTGCTTCTTGATTATATCAGCCTCCAAGTTGGCATTTTTGAGAGCCTAATATGCTTTATGTTCCAACTCTACGGGAAGATGACATGCTTTTCCGTAAAAAATATTAAAGGGGGTGCTTCCAATAGGAGTTTTGAAGGCCGTTCTGAATGCCCATAATGCCTCATCGAGTTTGTCAGACCAATCTTTTCTGTTAGTGTTGACGGATTTCTCTAAAATCCGTTTGAGTGCCCTATTGGTGTTTTCAGTTTTCCAATTGGTTTGTGGGTGATAAGGTGTAGACATTCGGTGGAGTACCCCGTATCTATTCAGAACTTTCTCCATAATAGCATTACAAAAGTGCGTCCCTCGATCACTAGTGATGGTCTTAGGGATCCCAAACCTGGAGAATAATTTTTTCAAAAAGCAAATGACACTCCTAGCATCACAAGTCTGTAGGGCCTCTGCTTTAAGCCATTTCGAAACGTAATCGACAGCTACAAGGATATAACTTTTATTCTTTGATGGAGTGAAAGGTCCCATAAAATCGATCCCCCAAACATCAAAAACCTCACATACCATAATATTGTTGAGTGGCATCTGATTCCGAGAAGAGATGTTCCCTGCCCTCTGACAAGCGTCACAATCCCTAACATGCCTTGCGGCATCTTTGAAAATGCTTGGCCAAAAGAATCCGGCCTCATAAACATTTCGAGCAGTATTGTCGGCTCCATAGTGTCCTCCTACATGTCCGTTGTGGCAATGTTCCAGAATCTGTCTTTGCTCTTCCCCAAATACGCATCTCCGAATAATACCATCAGGGCATGATTTAAAAAGGAACGGATCATCCCAGAAGTAATACTTAAGATCCGAGAAGAACTTTTTCTTTTGGTCGTAGCTTTTGTTGCTAGGTAACACTTTGGCTGCTAGGTAATTAGCGAAATCTGCGTACCATGGTTCGATACTGGAAACTTTAATTCTAACTGCCATGAGGTGTTCGTCAGGGAAGGAGTCCCGGATAGTTTCTGTGTCAAGTTCCTCGAGCTCAGGGTTTTCTAATCGTGAAAGGTGATCAGATGCTAAGTTTTGCGCTCCTTTCTTATCCTTGATTTCAATTTTAATTCTTGCAGCAGCAGTACCCATCTTATCAACCTTGGTTTGGCATCCTGCTTATTAAATAAGTACTTCAAAGCAGAATGGTCAGTGTAGACAATAGTTTTTGACATTACTAAATAAGACATAAATTTATCAAAGGCATATACTACAGCCAGGAGTTCTTTTTCAGTTGTTGTATAATGCTCTTGTGCCTCATTTAAGGTTTTACTAGCATAATAAATGGGTTTAAATTTTTTATCCACCCTCTGTCCTAAAATAGCTCCCACATCATAATCACTAGCATCGCACATGAGTTCAAAATCGCCCCCCAGTCAGGAGCAATAATAACCGAGGCAGTAGTTAGTTTTTCTTTTAAAATGTCAAAAGCTTTTTTGCAATCATCGTTAAAATCAAATTTAGCATCTTTCATTAGGAGTTAGGTCATAGGTTTGGCAGTTTTTGAAAAATCTTTTATAAATCATCTATAAAATCCTGCATGCCCAAGAAAACTCCTAATGCTTTTTAGGTTGGTCGGATAAGGCAGTCGAGAAATAACGTCAACCTTAGCTTTATCAACTTCTATCCCAGTTTGAGAAATTTTATGTCCCAATACAATCCCTTCTTTAACCATAAAATGACATTTTTCCCAGTTAAGGACAAGGTTGGTTTCTTCACATCTGGCAAGCATTTTAGATAGATTATTAAGACAAGATGAGAAGGAGTTACCAAAAACCGAAAAGTCATCCATGAAGACTTCCATAAAATCTTGACACATATCAGAGAATATAGCAGTCATGCACCGTTGGAATGTGGCGGGAGCATTACATAGTCCAAAAGGCATCCTTCAGTAGGCGAATGTTCCGTAAGGGCAGGTGAACGTTTTCTTTTCTTGATCCTCAGGGGCAATAGGAATTTGAAAGTAACCTGAGAATCCATCGAGGAAGCAGTAATACTCATGTCCAGAGAGTCTTTCTAGCATCTGATTGATAAACGGAAGGGGGAAGTAATCTTTTCGTGTAGCATCATTTAATTTTCTGTAATCAATGCACACCCTCCAGCCAGTGACTGTCCTAGTTGGTATCAGCTCATTGTCTTCATTGGTGACCACTGTCATTCCTCCTTTCTTTGGCACAATATGAATGGGGCTAACCCAAGGGCTATCGGAAAGAACGTAAATTAGACCCGCATCCAGAAGCTTAATGATTTCGTCCTTCACAACGTCTTGTACTTTAGGGTTTAATCTCCTTTGTGGTTGCACTACAGGCTTAAAATCATCTTCCATAAGTATCTTGTGGGAACAATATGAAGGGTTAATTCCTTTAATGTCAGAGACTTTCCATGCAATTGCCCATTTGTGCTTGCTTAAAACCTGTAGTAATGACTCCTTTTCTTCGTTAGATAACAGAGAGGAGATCACAACAGGATAATTATCATCTCCATTGATAAATGCATATTCTAAATGAGGAGGTAACTCCTTAAGTTTCGGGGGAGCATCAGCTTCTTCCGGGGTTTTTGCTAAACATACCGTTTGATTCTTCGTGGTCAGTTCCTCTGTTTCGCTTTCTTCATCGCTAGATGTCCCTTCATTATCTTTGAATTTTAATGATCTTAGAGGGTCAGGAAGAAAACATTCCTGGGCATGTTTCTGAGTGTTAGCTTCGATAAGGTCAAGATCATCAAGGTTGTCATCGGTGAAAGAAGCATATCTCATTGACTTTTCCAGATCGAAGGTAATCTTGTCATTACCAATCTCCAACGAAATCTTCTTGTTAAAGACATCAATCATAGCATGTGTGGTTGCAAGAAAGGGTCTTCCGAGCAAAATAGGGATATCATCTTCTTCCATATCCAGGACCACGAAGTCGACCGGGAAGATAAATTTATCGATCATGACAAGAACATTTTCAGCGATCCCTTTCGGATATTGAGTAGTTTTATTAGCCAGCTCGATACACATTCTAGTTGGTTTTAGCTCTCCCAACTCCAAACGTGAATAAAGAGAGAATGGCATAAGACTAATGCTTGCCCCAAGGTCGACAAGGGCCTTGTTGAATAAAATTCCCCCGATAGTGCAAGGTAAAGTGAAACTCCCTGGATCTTCTTCTTTGAGAGGCATATTTTTTAAAAGAGCAGCAGAGCATCTTTGATTTAAAGTAATCTGCGTTCGATCAGAAAGTCTTCTATGGGTAAGGAGATCCTTCATAAATTTGGCATATTTCGGAATTTGCTCCAAGGCTTCAACGAGAGGAATATTAATGCTGAGTTGTTGAATTTTCTCTATGATTTTTTGAAATAGCACCCGTTTTTGTTCCTTTTAAATCCTTCCCGGAAATGGAATTGGTGGAATGTAGGGACGGACTTTTCGACAGAAGGTTGAACCTCCTTGGTTTCTTTATTGTTATCTTGGGGTGTTTCGTTAGTCAGATCATTTGAATTTGAAGGGTAAGCTGGTTCCTTATAGTTTAATCCACTTCTTGTTGTAATAGCGTGAGCCAGATCTCGAGGATTTGTTTCTGTCGTGCTAGGCAAGTCACCTTCATCCCTTACTCTAATAGATTCTGCCAGTTTTCCCACTTGATTTTCAAGTCTTCTAATAGCAGATGCTTGTGTTCTAAGTGCTTTGTCGTAATCTCGCTTGAGATTCCAAACCAAATTTTGCGTTCTCATCATATTTTCTGCTAGATTCTTTAACGAGCATCTTCACAGCCTTTTCAAGATCCGTCACTCTCCCATCAATGGGGTTATCGAACTTGTGTTTAACCATCTTGACTTCTTCAGTCAGGGATTGCATATCTACTTCAAATTCCTCCAGATTCCTTATCACTGATTGTATCTATATAGGATCTTCACCCTGCTCTTCATTCCATGATGACGAATGGAGCGCAACTTCCTCAAATTTTATCCATCCTTTATCAGCAGTCATTAAAGGGATAGGCTCTTTAGAGTCTAACAATTGTCGAGTCTTTATGTTCAACCCGTTGTAGAATATTTGCAGTTGCTCGTGTTTGTTGAGTTTATGCTCGGGGCACTTCAGGATGGCTTCGTTAAATCTTTCCCAAGCTGTAAATAGTGGTTTATCGTAGACTTGGCTAAACCTTCTAATTTCATCGACCTGTTGATGGATTTTTGCAGGGGTTCGATATTCCTTAAGAAAAGCCTTCTTAAAGGCGTTCCATGTTGTAATAGATCCTGATGGAAGTTTCTTTAACCAATCTCTAGCTCTTCCTTTTAGGGTAAAAGGAAAAGCCCTCATCATAACATGATCTCTTGAGACTCCAGGTGCATGAAATAAATCTGCGATCTCACATACCTTCACGATGTGTTCGTGTGCTTCTTCGTCTTTGGTTCCATAAAAGCAGCATCTTTTCAGTTCATCAAGACAGAGTCCCCAAAATTCGAATTTAACATTTTCTTCAAGAGCTGGAATGGTGATCCACTGTTTACATTTAGAGGTGGTGAGATAATCGTTCATATTAAGAGTCATAAAATCAAAACAAAACTTAAATAAAAATCCTAATATAAATCCCCGGCAGCGGCGCCAAAAACTTGATGCAGGTTTTACTGACCAGGTCTTAATATTTATAGTGTCTCGCTATACCTATGGTCTACCCTAATGCACTAACGGGCAGTGTACCCGGTCGTGTGTAGTGTAGTAAATGGTAAAGCCGAGGTCGTCCCAAGAGCTATGTGTGTTGGATTATTACTAAGTCTAATTGTCATAGAATAATAATGGTTTTGATAGGGATTTAATTAATTAAACTACTCATGCAGAATATAAAGTAAAAGCAAGTAAATGGTAAATAGAAATCAATAGAGGAGTAGTGGTGCTAACCTAGTCAATCCTCCTAGCTAGTTATGTCTACGTCTATCTACTTCCAATTACTTCAGGTGGGGTCAAATTCGAGAGGACATCATTTGGTCAATTCGCCCTAACCTATCAACAAAGATGCCACCACAGAAGAAATCAGGCGCACCGTCATAAGTCCTGTTGTTCCTGGTCCCCTAAGCCGAGTCATTAAGTACCGCTACATGCTAGATTCTAAATAGTGAGTGCCCGGCCATTAGGAACTTAGACACTACACCCACCAATTCCTAAGTTCATCCAAACGATAGGTGATCAGTTGGTCAAATCGCACAAGTAGAAAGGGTCGTCAGTTGGTCATATCTTACCCTTCCCGTCTCAGTCCGCTCACCTAGGGTCAGTTGGTCATATCTCCTAGGCAATTAGCCTCTATCGCCATTCAAAACTACCGAACCAAGGGTGACTACCAAAGAACTATGCATGCATACACTTAGAAATAATTGTACGGAAGTAAAGGTAAAGCTTATCGTAATCGTGTGAGTTCCCCCTTGGAAACAGCTCCGTATGCTCCCCTAGACATGCATAGGTTTTACAGTTTTTATACCACGAAGTATGTTTTATCTTACATTTTCTTTTAGCATGTATACATGACCTCTAATGTATCACTAAAAAATTTAAAACATATAAATCAAAAGAAATGATAAACACATAATAGTAACCTAGATAAACTAAATTAATAATATTGCATTTCAATACAAAGGATTGGGTTTATGACCCCAATATAGATTAACAACACAAAGTAAATGTCTCCGTATGTGAACTTCATCATAGGGAACACAAGTGCGGTGAGTGTTAGGGCGATGAGCACGAGTGCGATGTAAACCATGTTGATGACGGATCTTCTTGATTTCGATTGAGATGGAATGAGGAGGAAGATGAAGTTTTTGAATGAGTGGAAATTTTTGAAATTGGAAGATTTGAAAAAGTGAGGGTTTGATAAAGTGGTCGACGGTGGGTGTTTTTATGGGGAAGGAGGAATTTTTGAAATTCGTGTTTTGTTTTATTGGATTAAAAGAAGCAAAACATAAGTTTTATATACCACGACTTTATATGAGAAATAAAACACGTATGTGAGAAAAAGGCTTCCTAATGAAGCTTCAAGTAAAACATGTAATTTGCACAAAAGATAATCATATAAATACCTAACTAGGTATACTTAATTATCAAGCAAAGTAAAAAAAATCATACCTTTAGCGCACTTAGGAATGTCTTTACAAATGACACAGCAAATGTCACTCAGACTATTCCCGCTCCTTTACGTTTAAGATACCTTCTTAAGGAAGGTATTCTTGTTACCGAGCGACTCCTAAAGCTTGGTGGGTATGAGCTTTGACTAATCAACAAGACAAGGAAGATTAGTGCAATTAAAAAAAAATAAGAAAAATGTTGTTATCAAATCAACATCCAAACATATAGTTTTAAAAGACATGGTGTTTGTTTTTATGAAAAACCTTCTTTGTAGTTTTCAATTAACCATGGATCGTATCAAGTTTTTAAAGTACAATATACTTCAAGAAACTTGGTAACGAAGCTCTGATGCCAATTGTGGAAAACTAGAAGGGGGGGTTAAATAGTTTTACCAATTAAAACTTCCTTTTAAACTATTTATATCGACTTATGTCAATCTATTTGGTTATGTGTGTTGGATGTTGATAAACAAGCATATAAAGATATGTAATGAAAAGATAAGAGTAAGAAGCACAAAACCACAACGCGAGTATTTATAGTGGTTCGGCTACAAGGACACCTTCCTTTCCCTACTCCACTCCCCGAGTCACCTACTCGAGAGTTCGTAAACACTACACCAATCTCCTTATGGCGGAGAAGCCTTCACAACGTCGCTTAACCTTTTTCCGGTACAAAGCTAAATACCGAGTTCTTTCACACCAAGGCGAACCACACCTAACACAACCTCGCCTACCATTTATATAGTGCTAGGCTAACCACCGAGTTCTTTCACACCTTAGGTGAACTACACCTTCACAACGTCGCCTACCCTTTATTAGGTACTAGGCTAAGCACCTAGTTCCATTGCAATGGAGGAACTACTACCACACTATACCAACGACTAATCCCAAAGGAGATCTACTCCTTTACAACATCATCAAGGACATCAATATCCTTGGATCTAATTCTAGTCTATCTAGTACATCGAAACACACCATATCGAATGTACATCTAAGGCACCTTTCACTAATGCCTTTGACTAGATCTACAAGACACCTTTCACTAATGTCTTGTGTCTTTACTTCGAAGCACCTTTCACTAATGTTTCAAGTCTTGGCTTCTAAGCACCTTTCACTAATGCTTCTTTTCTTGACCTCTAAGCACCTTTCACAAGTGCTTATCCTATATACGATAGATACCCTTCACTAATATCTTCGTCTTGACACTTGAGACATCTTTCACTAATGTCTTCAACACTACACTTCTTTGAAGAAAGAAAGAGATCATCAACAAGAGGACTTTAATAGCCTTGATGATGAGGAAGCATGGCAACTCATGGACTTGAGCTTGCTTGACTTCAAAGGTGGTGATCTTGCCTTTAAGAGGAACCTAGAAGATCACACAAAAACAAAACTACAAACATAGATCTCTTGGATCAAGGTTAGTGAGATTTAACTCAGGGGAGAAAGTGTGTTAGAAAGGGGTTAGAAATAATGAAGAAATGGCTCACTATTTATAGAGGAAAAATCCTACTGTTTCCCCGGATCCCACGGATCCCTTCCACTTGGGATCCGGCTAGCACAAAGCCAGGGATCCGTGGAACGCTCCTCTTTGCCCATGGGTATTTTGGTTATGGGTCATGGGTCATGGGTTGAACCATGGATCTTAGGCTAGATACAATGTATCTTTAAGTGCAATGCACTTAGTCACTTGGTTATGGGTTGATCCGTGGGTTATGGATATCATCCATGTATGATATAAGCATTATGTCATGAAATGGGTTAGGGGTCAAGATCCATGGGTTATGGGCTTTGGTTTGTACCCAACTACATTCAATGTATTTGCCCAATGGGTTGTGATACTTAAGTTTCTACCCATTTATATTATCCAATATACTACATACTAGTTATGTGTATATTTTATCCAAATATGTAAACACTAGTTGTTGTACATATGTATTACTTAAATCATAAAATCACTTATACTTGTTTTAGTGTTTTATGTGAAAATGTGAATATGTTAGAAACTATTAGTTCAAACCATTTACGTATTTTATTTGTTTCGTTAATATGATTTTACGTTTGTTATCGACAAAAAATTAGAAGATTGTAAAATATAAATAAAAGTTTTACGGCTTATTTGTATTAACAATCTCACCCTTTTTGTTGATGACAAAACATAAAATTATTTTAAGGAAAAGCTAAAATTCGTAAAAGTTTGAATTTGTAGTTTTTACTTTCTTCTCCCCCTTTTTGTTGAAACAAAAAGTGTTTGAAAGAAAGCAACACATCGTTTTTAAGAAAAACATGTGAAAGGAAAAAAAATAGAGAGCAAGTAACGGGAAAGGATCTCGTCGTTACTCCCCCTTGATGAGTCCATCCCTAAGTAAGGGCGTCAAGAAACTAATTCTAATCTAGTTCATTTGCAACTAACTTTTGCAAAAGATTACGTTTATGTGATGGGTGTGCTCCTCTTAGATGATTGCAATATTTGCAACGGGAAGTCATGAAATATAAATCAAAGGTTGCAAGTAATTTTGCAACGTATTGATTTGACACCAAGCTCCCCTAGCTTTAGGGTGTCAAATTCTTCATGTGTTAATTGAATAATTGCAAAACAAGAGTTAGAAAACAAGTATAATTCACAATTTCCTGCAAATGTGATTTAAGTTAGTGGAAAGAAAAACTTTCTGTCTTCACAGATCCCACGGTTCCCTCCTAGTAGGGATCCGTCTAGGCAATTCTGAGGGATCCGTCTGGCTGATGACTAAAATCAGCAAAGGTGATATAACAAGTAATGTTATCACATAAATGAGATATGAATACATATGCTCAGAAAAATAACAAGTTGCATGTAATTCCATTTAATAAAATAAGAGTTATGATATACATGACTCTAAAAATAAGAAAATAGACAGTGCATGATGATTGGTGCAAAACCGTCAAGTTTTCTCACACAAGCCGGCCACTTGTGAATGGCCAACCGAAAGAAACTTAGAACAGTTTAAGCACAAATGCAATGAAGATCAGGAGAGTATAGTGTTTCCCCAGGTCGTTAAGTCCCAACGATCCGTGCGAGAATAATCAAACGTTTAGTGATCGAGAGGATTTGAACAGATAAGGAGATATGATTGATTATAACTAAGGAAAAAGTGAACAAATTACAGGGGCTTAAATGCAAATTAAAGGAAATTAAAAAGATAAATTCTATTAAATAAATGCAATCACTATTTGCAAAATGATGTTTTTAATTTTATGTTTTTATAAAACTTAATTTAAAAACTACGCGACGTACAAAAGAAAATGTAAAACTTAAACAATATAAATCCTAAAAATATGAAAATGATATTTTTACAAACCTAATGATAAAAGAAAATTTATAGAAAAAGAAAATTATTTTTATAACTATTTAATTAATTATTATTAATTAAAAACTATTTTTAACTATTTAATAATAACCTAAAATACAAGAAAATATGAAATAAAGCTAGAAAAATAAAATTATGACTTGGAAAAATCTAAAATAACAAAAGAGAATTTTCAAAACTATTTTTGTATTTTTCTGATTATTTTTGAATTTTTTATGAATTAAAAACTATTTAAAACTACTTAAATTACTTAAAAATACAAATTTAACTAAGAAAAATCTGGAAAAATATTTTTTTGTCTTTTTATATTTATCTTAACTTAAGAAAAATGAAGAATTATTTTTTTGAACATTTTCTTAATTAATTGTATTAAATGCTAATTAAAAAGACTTAAAAACTAGTTTAAATTAAGAAAAATAGTAAACTGACTTGGAAAAATCTGAAAAATTCAGGAAAACTCTAAAATAATATTATGGAACTAGGAAAAATAGAAAAACAAGTGCTTGTGTGTAGGATTATGCAACTGCTATGCAATGTGCTTATAAATAAGCACTTTGAAATAAGCAAATGAGAACCAACAGCCACCAACTGATTACACAAGCCAAAATATGCTAAAAGTACCTAAATGGAACAAGTAACAACTATCCTAATCCTCTGAAATGCACAATGCACAGATTTGATGTTTTAAGCTTATGAGCTAAAAACAGTTGTGAGGGGGGCTACTAGCAGCTTAAAAATAAGCACTTAAATAAACTGGCAACTAGAAAACAAAAATGGAAACCTCAATTAGACCTGGGTGGCTATCCATAAGCCAAAGCTGAGACCTAGATAAGCTCAAATGAGCTTAATGCAAGGTCTGCAAGAAACCTGTGCATACTAAGTTAATACTGAGTTTGCACATGGGACTTTTACCCATTTTGAACAGCAATTTAAGAGCTTATAAAAAATTCTCAAAAATACACAAAAATGATAATAAGTAAGTGGACCAGTAGAAGTTATAAAATCCAGAGTTTGACATGATTTGGCCCAAAACTGAGTCCATGAAAATTCATCTCAGTTGAGCTAAAACTGAGTTTTTGCAAATTTGACTTTTTGACAGTTTTGGAGTTTTGACTTTTATGAACTTAGAAACTGATTTAAAGGACTGAGATTAATGTTAATAGATGAATTGAACTTAATGCAAGCTAAATCTATGAATTTGAGACACAAAACAAGAGTTTGCTTTATTAAAATTCCAACAGTGAATCAGTTAAGACATTTAAGGTGTGATTTTGACTTTCACTTACTTGATGTACAAATAACTGACTCAAATGAGTCTAATGTTCCTAAAGGGGACTTACCAAACTGAGTTTAACCACTTTTAAACACTGCAAATCCAAAATTCAGCTTAAACCAAACACCACTGTATGGACAAATATGCAATCAAAACTGAGCTACATACTAAACTAGCTAAAGCTATAGATCAAACAGAGCTTAACTATCCTAAATACAACCAAATAAACACATTTCAACTATTTAAAACTACAAATACAAGTACACACAAAATATGCAAACTGATATAGAAATGAAAATGAGTTATCTTACTCACATGTGTCCAACTGGTATGCAGGCTAAAACCAAACCAAACCTATTCTAATTTAGTCTAATCCAACCCATATCCATGCTGTATCAACCCAAATATCATCACCATTCCCATTCTTGGCCTAGTTTGACTTTTGTTGACCATGGACCAAAACTGTTTGAAACTTAATTGTGAGCTTATAGAAAGCTATCATAAGCTTGTGGAAGCTTGTTTGAGCTTATAAATAAGCTTTTTGAAACTTTAACATAAGCTTTTAAGGTTGAAAATTGCAACAGTTGACAGAAAATATGAAATGTGAACAAAAACTTAAATTGATACTTGATGATGGTTGCAATACACTTAAACAAAGTAATTTGATACAAAGAAACTGAAATTACAACATTTGGAATTAAACTAAGACATTTATTTAAAAAACGACATTAAGAAAAATCATAAAACTAACTACTTCTTCTTCTCAGCACCTCCTCTCTCTTTTATAGCTCCAAATGGTTTCCACGTTTCCTCTGATCAAATCCCATCAATAATTTTAGCCATTGGATTACTTTAGGTGCATTTTGGCCATTGGATGGTTTTGGCGGGAAAGTCTGTTTTTGACCACAGGGCTCTGATTGCAACTAGGGGGGGTGGTGAATAGGTGTGATGATGAGGAGTGAGGAATAAGGTGATAAGGTGATAAGGTGGGAATATGTTGAGAGTTGCAGAGGAACAGGGCAAGTGGTGGGGGAAAACTAGTTGGGAGGGAAAGGGGTGAATGTTTGACTGGTGTTGACCAAAGGTTCAAAATGGGGAGTGACAGGGGGTCAAAAAGGAATAAGTGGCAGGGGGTCAAAAGGTATTTTGACAAGGCCAAGGCTTAGCTTATAATATCAAGGACTTGTTTTGCAATTCTGCCAAACTAGAGGGACTAAACCTGTAATTTTCCAAAGTTGTTTCAAGGGACCAAAATTGATAAGTTTCAATAGTACAAGGACTATTGTTGACATTTTCAAATTTCCAGGGACCAAACTTGACATTTTTGAAAGTTGAGGGACGTTTTCTGCCATTTAACAAAAGATTTATTCAAGGACCATTTTTGACAACTTAGAATATTTCAGGGACCTTGAATAATATTTTTCTTTATTTTGTTTTACCGGGAACTGTTTTTGACAACTTTTGAAACTTGGGGGACTAAAACTGCCAATTATGCAAACTTGATACGTTTTTCACCAGATTTTGATATTTTTGCATTTAAAACACATAAAAAACTTATTTGTGATATTTTTATCATTTTGATACATTTCTGAGTGTTTTCAGATGTTTTTGCAGTTTAAATGGTACAAAAATGATGAGTATTTAGACACTCATCACATGACTAGGAATTTCTAAACCAACTAACGCTTGATGATAGGACACCACTAAAATTCTTCTAGCTCAAGTTTTTTTTAGGTTTGATCTTGTCGAAATGTCCGAGGAGATGATAGAACATGAAACGTTGGTCTTCTCGTACTTCATGTATCAAACTTTCAACATGTTGACAATGATAGCAATCTTTGTCATGGCTAGGTAGTGGTGGTGGATGAAATGAAAAGGCTTGATGCGAAGGATCAAGTGAAGCGGCTTGTGGAGCTTCAAACGATGAAGGTATTGGTGGAGGTGCATTTGAGAATGCATCGACCAAGAATGATGGTGGTGGTAAAGAAGTGTCAACTTCCATACGGTCGGGTGGTTGACTTTGATGATTTCTCATAATCCAAATAGGATTATATTATGGAGACGGCGAAAAGGAAGCCGGAGCAAGTGTTGACTCAACACCTTGATTTTGAACCATTATTCCTCCTAATGAGGAGAATGTTGTCGGCGGAAGTGGATGAGACGGCCTAGGAGGCAAGTCCTCTAAATTGTAAAGGTGTGGTGATGATAGTGGTGAAGTAAATGAAATAGCTCTAGGAACCAATGGTGATGGTTTAGTAGAGATGATATTGTTTGGCCTAGGAGGTATGGTGGTGTTAGGCATAGGTAGTTTTGTGGGTACTATCCTTTTAGGAATTGGTTTGATTGGATGATGAAGGATTCTCTCATTTGTTGGTTTGACTGGAGATGATTCGGTTGAGGAGATTTCATGTATAACACGAGCCTTTTTCATGGGTGGTTCTTTGGTGGATAAGTTACTACTTGGGGTTTTCCTCATGATGAAATGATTTCAAGAGCTGAAAGTTAGAGTGCGAGTGATGACTATGGAGGTCCTAACAAGGTGGTTTATAAACTAAGAGATTTGGCAAGTGCATTTAAGCTTTAAGCCACTAGGATTCATTGGAATGTGATGATTGACATGCACAAGAGTCAACTTCAGAGGTTGGATTGATCTAGGAACTCATTTAAGATGAGATGGAGTGTTTGAGTTAGGAAGATAAGTTGAAATGATTGTTTTAGAAAGATTTGACCTATACTGTCATCTAGATCCCACGGTTCCTTTCTCAAAGGGATCCGTATAGGCTAATCCTAGGGATCCGGCTAACAGCAGCTATGAAAGAGTGGAAATGATGTTTCTAAACTCTAAGACCTATAACATCTTGAGTGTTTTAGTCTTCCTAAGTGTCTTAAATGAAGGGGTGCTTAAGTACTTGAAGGTGGTGAGTGATGTACCAATGAATGAGCAAGGATGACATTAAAGATGAGAGTGTCAATTGAAGCTAAATGATCCTAGAGATGAGGTTGTGACCTAGGATTGTGTTTTGGAAAATATCCTAATGGTTTTGAGATGGTAAAACTAGGATTTGATCAACATTGATCAATTTTGAGGTGAGGTTGATTTATGATCAATTTTGTCATAATCAAAAGATTTCTAACCTAGATGTGAGGGGTCAAATAAAAATGAAGTGTGAGTTTTGAGAGCGGAAGAGTGATGGATTAAAACAAGGTGATAGATCTATGAATATCTTAAAGTGTGATCTATGTGAGTTGGAATGAGTAGGAAAGATCAACCTATCTTGATAAGGACTTAATCTACCTTAAGACACTATGTTTAGCTTAGTGTGAGGTGTTCTAAGAATGTGTTTGACATACAATGCTTGCAATTGCATTTTCTGTTTGCCGGATCCCACGGTTCCCTAGGTGTAGGGATCCGTTTAGTACAACATTTGGGATCCGTCCATCTGCTAGACAGAACCTTTACTAAAGGTATGCAATGATCTTGACAATGCATTATATCCCTAGGTTGATTTAAAGAGGTTCTAACACCAAGATATCAAATGTAAGATGTTTTATTTTATGAAGAAAATAGGATTACATTGATAATGCACGAATAGAATAGAATTGATCCTATTTGAATTACTACTAAGTTCCTTGAGTGTTATCGCTAGATGGATCATCAAATGGTTGATGAGTGTTGGCGGATTCAGGAATGAAGAACGTCTTCATGAGGGAAATGTTCAGCGGTTCCATCATCTTGTTCACAAGTACGTACAACGAACTTTGAAATTGAGGATGAAAATGCATGACATTATGATAGAGGCGCGTCAAGAACATTCCAGAGGGAATGAGTTTATTCTTGGAGCCTTGAAGATTTGCAATTCGCCTTCCGAAGAAGTAGGCGAGATTGTATGGTTGTTGTGTTAGCAAACAGTACAACATGTGAGCACAACAAGCAGGAAGGATTTCTCGATTTCCCCTAAGACTCCAAATATTTTCACGTAGGATGAGAGCAAGAGGCTTGTATTCTTCTCGGATATCCTGTGTATGGATAATGTTGGGATTGGAGTGATGAGGTTTGCATATCATGCGAATCAAGTCTTCCGGGGAAGGTATGTGAGAGCAGTATGGGCTGTTTTCTTCACGAAAGTTGAAGAGAGAATCAAGAGACCAATCTTTGATGAAGGCACATTGTCCATGATTTGGAATTCGGAGGATGTGAGCAAAATGCCCAAGGGTTAAAGTGAACTTTTGGTTTTTGATATAAAACCAAAGAGATAAAGAACGATCCTCGTTACGAACGAGTTCGACTTGACGAAAGAATTCCAATACAAACCTTGGACATATTTTCTCGTTAATTTCGAGAAGACATTCCAACCCTATGGTTCGGAAGGAGGTATTGATACCTTCTTCGAATTGTAGAGAGGTGTCTACAATACGTCCTTCATGGAAGTGACGGGTTTCGAGATTATTGAACCCACAGACATGATTGCTAGGGGTGTTGGGCTCAAGAGAGATGTTCGGAGTATAGACGCTAGAGAATGAAAAATCAAACTCATATACATGCGACATAGCGAAACCTATAGAGAAGATGAGTTAAAGGAAAGAGATGTTTTGAGACTTACCAATGATTATCTAACATTTTTACTAGATATAATGATTTTTAACACTCCAACCACTTAAGGTTTTGATTTTCTAGTGGATTATTATTTTTAGAAAGATAGTGGTTTTTAATCTTGCATGAAAACTGTTTTTCCAGTAATACGGATCCCACGGTTCCTTTACAAAAGGGATCCGGCTAGTATATCTTCTGGGATCCGTGGATCAGTATTAACATAAACAGATTTGATTAAAGCATAGGTTTTACAGTTTTTATACCCCGAAGTATGTTTTATCCTACATTTTCTTTTAGCATGTATACATGACCTCTAATGTATCACTAAAAAATATAAAACATATAAATCAAAAGAAATGATAAACACATAATAGTAACCTAGATAAACCAGATTAATAATATTGCATTTCAATACAAAGGATGATACAAAGGATTGGGTATATGACCCCAATATAGATTAACAACACAAAGTAAATGTCTCCGTACGTGAACTTCATCATAGGGAACACAAGTGCGATGAGTGTTAGGGCGATGAGCACGAGTGCGATGTAAACCATGTTGATGACGGATCTTCTTGATTTCAATTGAGATGGAATGAGGAGGAAGATGAAGTTTTTGAATGAGAGGAAATTTTTGAAATTGGAAGGTTTCAAAAAGTGAGGGTTTGATAAAGTGGTCGACGGTGGGTGTTTTTATGGGGAAGGAGGAATTTTTGAAATTCGTGTTTTGTTTTATTGGATTAAAAGAAGCAAAACATAAGTTTTATATACCACGACTTTATATGAGAAATAAAACACGTATGTGAGAAAAAGGCTTCCTAATGAAGCTTCAAGTAAAATATGTAATTTGCACAAAAGATAATCATATAAATACCTAACTAGGTATACTTAATTATCAAGCAAAGTAAAAAAAATCATACCTTTAGCGCACTTAGGAATGTCTTTACAAATGACACAACAAATGTCACTCAGACTATTCCCGCTCCTTTGCGTTTAAGATACCTTCTTAAGGAAGGTATTCTTGTTACCAAGCGACTCCTAAAGCTTGGTGGGTATGAGCTTTGACTAATCAACATGACAAGGAAGATTAGTGCAATTAAAAAAAATAAATAAGAAAAATGTTGTTATCAAATCAACATCCAAACATATAGTTTTAAAAGACATGGTGTTTGTTTTTATGAAAAACCTTCTTTGTAGTTTTCAATTAACCATGGATTGTATCAAGTTTTTAAAGTACAATATACTTCAAGAAACTTGGTAACGAAGCTCTGATGCCAATTGTGGAAAACTAGAAGGGGGGTTGAATAGTTTTACCAATTAAAACATCCTTTTAAACTATTTAGATCGACTTATGTCAATCTATTTGGTTGTGTGTGTTGGATGTTGATAAACAAGCATATAAAGATATGTAATGAAAAGATAAGAGTAAGAAGCACAAAACCACAACGCGAGTATTTATAGTGGTTCGGCTACAAGGACACCTTCCTTGCCCTACTCCACTCCCCGAGTCACCTACTCGAGAGTTCGTAAACACTACACCAATCTCCTTATGGCGGAGAAGCCTTCACAACGTCGCTTAACCTTTTTCCGGTACAAAGCTAAATACCGAGTTCTTTCACACCAAGGCGAACCATACCTAACACAACGTCGCCTACCCTTTATACGGTGCTAGGCTAACCACTGATTTCTTTCACACCTTAGGTGAACTACACCTTCACAACGTCACCTACCCTTTATTAGGTACTAGGCTAAGCACCTAGTTCCATTGCAATGGAGGAACTACTACCACACTACACCAACGACTAATCCCAAAGGAGATCTACTCCTTTACAACATCATCAAGGACATCAATATCCTTGGATCTAATGCTAGTCTATCTAGTACATCGAAACACACCATATCGAATGTACATCTAAGGCACCTTTCACTACTGCCTTTGACTAGATCTACAAGACACCTTTCACTAATGTCTTGTGTCTTTACTTCAAAGCACCTTTCACTAATGCTTCAAGTCTTGGCTTCTAAGCACCTTTCACTAATGCTTCTTGTCTTGACCTCTAAGCACCTTTCACAAGTGCTTATCCTATAGACGATAGATACCCTTCACTAATATCTTCGTCTTGACACTTGAGACATCTTTCACTAATGTCTTCAACACTACACTTCTTTGAAGAAAGAAAGAGATCATCAACAAGAGGACTTTAATAGCCTTGATGATGAGGAAGCATGGCAACTCATGGACTTGAGCTTGCTTGACTTCAAAGGTGGTGATCTTGCCTTTAAGAGGAACCTAGAAGATCACACAAAAACAAAACTACAAACATAGATCTCTTGGATCTAAGGTTAGTGAGATTTAACTCAGGGGAGAAAGTGTGTTAGAAAGGGGTTAGAAATAATGAAGAAATGGCTCACTATTTATAGAGGAAAAATCCTACTGTTTCCCCGGATCCCATGGATCCCTTCCACTTGGGATCCGGCTAGCACAAAGCCAGGGATCCATGGAACGCTCCTCTTTGCCCATGGGTATTTTGGTTATGGGTCATGTGTCATGGGTTGAACCATGGATCTTTGGCTAGATATAATGTATCTTTAAGTGCAATGCACTTAGTCACTTGGTTATGGGTTGATCCATGGGTTATGGATATCATCCATGTATGATATAAGCATTATGTCATGAAATGGGTTATGGGTCAAGATCCATGGGTTATGGGCTTTGGGTTGTACCCAAATACATTCAATGTATTTGCCCAATGGGTTGTGATACTTAAGTTTCTACCCATTTATATTACCCAATATACTACATACTAGTTATGTGTATATTTTATCCAAATATGTAAACACTAGTTGTTGTACATATGTATTACTTAAATTATAAAATCACTTATACTTGTTTTAGTGTTTTATGTGAAAATGTGAATATGTTAGAAACTATTAGTTCAAACCATTTACGTATTTTATTTGTTTCGTTAATATGATTTTACGTTTGTTATCGACAAAACATTAGAAGATCGTAAAATATAAATAAACGTTTTTACGGCTTATTTGTATTAACAGAGGAGTTACGCCGTAACCTTCTATTTCTTCATAAATGCACTAGATCTGCCAGTTACGGCGTAACCTTATAAGTGGTTACGCGGTAGTCTTCAATAAACTTGGTTACGTCGTAAGTGATGCAGCAGTTATGGCGTAAGTAACAGCGGCGTGGAACCTCTTTTGATCTAATGGAGTTACGTCGTAACCTTTGGGAAGAGTTACGTCGTAACCTCTTGATAAGTTGGACTTCTGGGTCACACAATAGTTACGGCGTAATGTGAGAGACGAGTTACGCTGTAACTTCTTCAAAATAAGCATACTGTGATAAATCTTTAGTAATGTTTCCATTTCCGCGTCTCTTTAGCTCCAATGCTCGCAATTTACCTGAAAGTGGAAAACAATGGAAAACAAGCGTAAACCCATATAAATGATATAAATAACGAGCATTATCGGGGGAAATTGACACTTAATATTCAGGAATATTTGATGTTATCAATATTTCAGATGGATCGTAGGAAGTGGATGTACAATATAGAACTTGCTACCCCGGAGTTCATCAAAGGGTTGTCTGAGTTTATTAAAACTGCCGAGGATCATCAAGCAAAGACAGGAAATTCTCGGATTTCATGTCCGTGTAAAGAATGTGCACATTTTATTTTTCATGATGATATTGATAAGATTAGATACCATTTGTTTCAACATGGGTTTATTGATAACTACACATGGTGGCAACATCATGGTGAACCACCACGTGATTGTAACGATGTTGTTTCAGAAAGTAATATCAATAATAACGATTATATTTGTGGTAGTAGTAATCAAAATATCAATGACATGCTACATGATGCGGAGCAGAATGATGAACTTGATATCGAGAAATTACAACAAATGTTTGTCAAATCAGAAAAACCATTGTATACCGGTTGTACGAATTTTACCAAACTATCAGCCGTGTTGTAGTTGTTGACCTTAAAAGCATAATATGGTTTGAGTGATGTCGGTTTCAATAAAATATTAGAGTTGGTAAATAAAATGTTACCTAAAGATAACGAGTTGCCCACTTCTACGTATCAAGCAAAAAAATTGATGTGTCCTTTGGGATTGGAAGTCACAAGAATAGATGCATGTCCGAGAGATTGTATATTGTATAGAAACGGGTATAAAGACCTACACAAATGTCCTGTATGTAAGGTTTCAAGGTATAAGGATACAAATATGGCGGAATTTGATGATGACGTGACAAAGAATGGTCCCGCTGCTAAAGTATTGTGGTATTTACCCATCAAACCAAGACTTAAGCAATTATTTTCAAATCCTAAGAATGCAAAATTGTTGAGGTGGCATGCAGAAGATCGCAAAATCGACGGAAAAATGAGACATGTGGTTGATTCCCCTCAATGGAAGCATATCGATAATCGTTATGAAGAATTTGGAGATGGGATTAGGAATATACGGTTTGGGCTTAGTTCAGATGGAATTAATCCATTTGGAAATATGAGCAGTCGTCACAGCACTTGGCCGGTTCTTTTATGTATATACAATCTTCCACCTTGGCTATGCATGAAACGTAAATACATCATGATGTCATTGTTAATTCAGGGTCCAAAACAACCCGGAAATGATATTGATGTGTATTTGGAGCCGTAAATTGATGACATGGAAAAACTTTGGTCTGTAGGCGTTGAAGTGTATGATGCGTACAAGAAAGAGAGTTTCACATTATTTGCAATGATTTTTTGTACCATAAGTGATTTTCCGGCGTACGGTAACTTGTCAGGATATGGAACGAAAAGGGAGAAGGCATGTCCTGTTTGTGAAAATGATACTCACTCGCGGTGGTTGACTAACTATAAAAAAACTGTGTATATGGGACATCGAAGATCACTTCCAGACGAACACCCGTATCGTTAAAAAAGGAAACTGTTCGACGGTAAAGTAGTGCATAGAAGGATGGCGGGAGTATTGAATGGACGTGATACACTCTCTCGTGTTAAGGATATAAAAACTGTTTTTGGAAAAAAGGATAAAGCTCCTCCAAATAATAAGAATATTTGGAAGAAAAAGTCTGTATTTTGGAAGTTACCGTATTGGTAGCATTTACAAGTCCGACATTGTCTTGATGTAATGCATATCGAGAAAAATGTTTTTGAAAGTTTGATTGGCTTATTGTTAAACATCAAAGGAAAAACAAAAGACGGGGTTAATGTTCGAAAGGACATGGTAGAGATGGGGATTAGAGATGAGCTTGCTCCACAAGAGATTGGTAATAAAAGAATGTATTTGCCGGCCGCTTGTTATACCTTGTCGAAGGCTGAAAAACTTAAATTTTGTCAATGCTTGCATGATGTTAAAGTTCCATCTGGTTATTCTGCTAACATTAAGAAGTTGGTGTCAATGAAAGACTTAAAGCTGATTGGTATGAAGTCCCACGATTGTCATGTTTTAATAACACAAATGATTCCAATAGCAATTCGTGGAATATTGCCAACTCGAGTCCGACACACAATCACAAAGCTTTGTTTGTTTTTTAACATGATTCATTCGAAAGTTATTGACCCTCAAAAGTTGGATGAATGGCAACGTGATATTATTTTTACTCTTTGTCAGCTAGAGATGTACTTTCCACCTTCCTTTTTTGATGTCATGGTTCATCTCGTATCTCATATTGTAGGAGAAATAAAGGCTTGTGGTCTCGTATTTCTACGTTACATGTATCCATTTGAGAGATATATAGGTTTCTTAAAAGGGTGTGTAAGGAGCCGAGTCTAGGATTTGTGACTCATTCATTGAGTGGTTAAATGTTGAGTTATTTAAGAACCGTGTATGTAGTCATTACAATGGATAAATTATAGATACTAACATTTTACGGGCTGTAGTTTTTTGGTTAGTTATAACTAACAAATTTAGACCCTATGGTTATCTAGTCCTTTTTGAGCAACTATTAACTGATGCGCGCAAAACCGTCAAGTTCTCTCACGCAAGCGTAAGGAAACCTAAAACAGCTCAAGCACGAAATCAATGAAGATCAGAGGAGTATAGAGTCTCCCCGGGTCGTTATGTCCCAGCGAGCTATGCAATGGATCAATCAACGTCTAGTGATCGAGAAGTTTGAACGAGAAAGGATTATGAGATTATGATTATAACTACAGAAATATCAAACAAATACAAAGGCTAAGATGCAAATGAGAGGAAATTAAAAAGATAAAATCTATTAAATAAACGCTATCACTAAAATTAAAATGATGTTTTTGTTTTTATGATTTTACGAAACTGAAATTAAAATCTACGTGACGTACAAAATAAAAAGTGAAACTAATTCAATATTAACCCTAAAAATATGAAAATGATGTTTCTACAATCCTAATGATATAATAAAATATTTAGAAAAAGAAAATTATTTTTAAAACTAATTATCTAATTAAAAACTATTTTTAACTAATAATTAATTACCTAAAATATAAGAAAATATGAAATTAAGCTAGAAAAATAAGATTAACACTTGGAAAAGTCTAAAATATCTAAATAGACTTTTCAAAACTATTTTTGTATTTTTGTGACTATTTTTCTATTTTCTATTAATTTTAAACCATTAAAAACTAATTAAATTACTAAAAATTACCAAATAAGCTATGAAAAATCTAGAAAATTACTTTTTCTACTTTTTATATTTATCTAAGCCTAAGAAAAATGAAAACTTATTTTTTGGAACCTTTTTCTAATTTTTTGTATTAAAAGGTATTTAAAAATGCCTAAAAACAGAATTAAATAAGGAAAAATAGAAAACAGAGCTAGAAAAATATGAAAAATTCAAGGAAATACTAAAATTAAGTTCTGAATCTATAAAAAATATAAAAACAAGGGGTTATGTGTAAAAATTTGGGACTGTGGTACAAACTGCTTATGAATAAGCTAAAGGAAATAAGCTAATAAGTGAATTACGCTACCACATTTCTACAGAAGCTAAGATATACTAAATATGACCAAATCCAATAGAAATCAACAAGTTACAACAACTGATTAGCACAATGAAACAGATTTGGTGATTTTGAATTTAAGCTAAAAACAGAAAATGGTATCAATTTGCAGATCAAAAATAAGTATCCAAATAAGCTATAAACTAAAAACCAATTATTGAAATCTCAACTAGACCTGAGTGACTACTTGTAACCAAAATACCAGCTTCTAACAAGCCAAAATGAATCCTGCACAAGCTTGGATAAAAACTGAGAAACCAACTCAGTGTTAACTGAGTTGGTGCAGGGCAAATGGGGTTCACTTTGGACTTGAACTCAAGCTTATCCAAAAAGCTTAAGCCAAAACCAGAACTGAGGACTTAAAGACCACCAAGGAGACTACTTGTATCCCAAAAACCAGAAGCTAACAAGCTTTAGTAAAACCTGTGCACAAGCTGCAACTTCTGCATAAAAACCATTTTTGCATGTTTTGACTTTTTTAAAACAGACCTGAACTTTGACTTTAGTGAAGTTTTGATCCAGTTTAATGACTGATATTGGTTTGTTATGATGTATTGAACACAATTTAAGCAATGTCTAACACTTTTGAACACAAAACAAGATTTTACAAATCCAAATCCTTAACAGTCTAACAGTGAGACAGAATGAAGCTTACTGTTGACTTTTTGAGTTGCTAGCACAGATCTTTGACTCTAATGAGTTACTTAGAGTTAACTAAACTTGAACCAACAAAAAAATTACCACTGCATAGTCCTTTAGTGCAGATTAAACAAACAACCAAACACCCCTTAAACCCCCAATTTGTAAAGAAAACTACTCTAATCTTTAATATAACTAATTTTATTGACCAAACTAAGCTATGCTAACTTAATGAACACAAATTGAACAAGTTTTATCAGATTATATCCACTAACACAGTGTATGCAATAAACTTGAGAATCACTTACAAGAGGTCCAAGACCACTATGGCCTGCCAACTGTGAAACCAAGAAACCACTAACCTAATCCAATGTAAACCACCCAAGTACTTCCATTTCAACCCATTTTACTTTCTGAATCACCCCAGATCAATTCTGCAACCATTTTAGCTCCACCTTTGACTTTTGTTGACCAGTGTTTAAAATTTAGTGAAATGTAAATGTAAGTTTGTATAAAGCTTTAACAAGCTTATTTGAGCTTGTTTAAGCTTGAAAACAGACTTTCCAACAGATTTAACAATGGTTTTGAGATTGATGATTTCAACAGTAGACTAAAATATGAAAATAGGACTTAGGCTTAAATTGAGACTGAAATTAAGTTGCAATACATTAAAATGATTAACTTGAGTACAAAATAACTTAAAGATACAATTCAAAAGCTAATTGTTATTAAAAACGACATACAATTTTTGAAATCTAACAACTAACTCTAACTTGCTTCACTTTGTCTCTTTTTATGCTCAAAAAAATGCTTTCTCTCTCCTTCTGAATGAATCCCAGCACAAATCTCAGCCATTGATAGGCTAAACTTCATCTTGGCCGTTTATGTGTTTTTGGCGCCAAATCCTTGTATTTGATATCTGGGACAGGGAAAGCTTTGCATTTAATGTGGTTGTAAGGGTAGGTGAGGTGGAGGGAGACAGGATGTATAGTAGGGTGGTTTTGGGAGCTGGTTGGTGGCTGGTGGGAGTTGCAGACAAAGGTGTCGGGGGGACAGGGAAAGCGGGTTGTTTTATTTAAATGGTGGGTTGTTTGGTTGGTCGGGTCAAGAGGTTTGGACCGGGTAAACATATTTGGGCCAAAGGTTTTAAGTTTGGGCTTGGGTTTATATTAGGGTCCGAATGGTTTGTATAATATTAATACATAAAGGACCACAAGTGTAAAATCTCAAAACCAAAGGACCAAATGTGTAAGTTATGAAAAGTAGTCAAAGGATTAGACTTGCCAAGTTTAAATAATCCAAGGGCTATTTTGAACATTTTTGAAACCCCAAGGATTACTTATGACCAATTTAAAAGTCCAGGGACTAAAACTGTAATTTTCTCAAAACTTTCAGATTTCTCACCAAAGGACTAAATATGATAATTTATGATTTTAAAAAGACCCTTGGTGACTTTTCTTTTGAAATTTTGGCTCAGGGACTATTTTTGACAATTCTTGAAACTTGGGGGACTGAAACTGCAATTTTTGCAAAATTGATATGTTTTTCATCTGATTTTGATATTTTTGAATTTAAAACACATAAAACACTGATTTGTGATATTTTGATCATTTTGATGTGTTTCTGAGTGTTTTCAGATGATTTTGCAGTTTATATTGTACAAAAATGATGAGTATTTACACACTCATCAATCCCCCACACTGAGATATTGCTAGTCCCTAGCAATGATTTGAGAAAACATAATGGATTTTAATCTCTTTACCAAAAGCCATCACTTCTGGAGTAGCCAAATGTTTCAGTTCAAGTAAGAACCATGGTACACCGATAACCATGTGATTTTGAGCAAACCACCAGCTTTCAACGGTTTTGATTTGTCTTTACCAGAAGCCGTACTCTTCTGGACTAGCCAACTCTTAGATAAATTTTCAGAATTATCTTTGGTGAGTCGATTACCAATTATGGATTTTCCACTGCCTTTACCACAAGCCATAATCTTGCGGGCTAGCCAACTCTTCACTTTTTAGGATATGGTGAGTCGAATACCATACAATTTTGGGCAAATTGCAAGCCATATAAACGGATTTGAGGTATCTTTACCAAGAGCCGTTTGCTCCTGGATTAGCCAATCCTTTTGTCTTACAGACATGGCGGACTGATAACCAAATGAGAAAGTGTAGAACACTTACTCCAAAAAAAAATTTTGGCCAAAAACGGGGGGATTAGGCGGTATAATTACATGATAAAATTCGTGAGAATCCCCCCCCACACTAGAGATGAATATTGCCCTCAATATTCAAAGTACCGGCGGTTATGCCGAAACAAAGAACGTAAAAGGGAAATATTACGGCCATTATTTAGAAAGATTTTTTTTTTTTTTTTTTTTTTTTTTTTTTTTTTTGAAACATGTGGGCAACCCCCCCCCCCCCCACACTAGGGTGGTAGAAAGAGGTTAGAAGAAAGAAATATGGGTGAAAACCCATATGGCATGCTACTGTTTTTGATTCCCGAGTCGCTAGCTTGACTCGACCCCGTATTCATTTGTTCATGGGGAAAGTAACGTGGAAAACCAATCTCGATCGGACTTTCGTTCACAATGTTAATGAACATATGAACATCAGAAAGTTCCACACCGACGAGATATAACCGCGGTATTGTTTAATAGTAGACACTATAAGGGATGATACCGGGGTCAAAGATGGTGTCCTCATTCCCGAAAGAGAAAAGGGAAAGAGCAACCACACCATCTGTGAAGAATGGAATAAAGACGTACATGAGAATGCATGTCCATTCCTCAGCAGAGAGAAGCAAATCACCAGTTTTGACATCTTTAAGCTTAAACTTGAAGCTTAGATGGTGATTGTCAAGAAGATGTCCGGGAGGGAGGATGGGAAATGGTTCTTCAATCAACAGACTATCCAGAAAAAGGATGTCTCCCTCCGGATCAAGGTAAGTGTTATCAATTCCCGTTGGAATTGATTCATCACTTAGAAATGCATCGACTTCATTCCAAAAGTTGTCCTCTTCCTCATCAGGAGTGAGAGAAGGGGTGGAAGAGTCGGGACTAGGACTAGAAGATGATGGATCATTTTTGAGCAATTCATCAATGGGAAGAATGTCTCCCATTGGATCACAAACATCATCATCCAATTCAGATGAAACTGAAGAGAGTTTGGTTTCATCCACAGACTTAACAAACTCGATGCGACAAACTGATGCCGGAGATGGGACAAGTGGTGTGCTCTTAGAGCTAGCAGTTTCCACCACTTCCGATGAAGTCTCCGAATCTAGATCATCGTCATCATCAAGAACACTCTTGACTTCCCTGGTACAACTTTCAAACCATTTGTTTGAACCAGGGGTAACTTTCAAAGCTTTGAGCTCAGCACGTTTTTGAAAACTCCTCTTAACCGTGAAGTTTGAGAGTGTTGCATTGAATCTTTCAGATCTTTGATCAATTGTGGCAACACTCTGTTTGTACAGAGGTTTGGAGTTTTGGTTGATATTTAACGTGAGCTCCTCGTTGTCAACCCGAATGGTCAACTCTTCAGCAAACACATCGATCAGAGCACGACTCGTTCTCAAGAAAGCTCTCCCTAAGATAAGGGGAACTCTAGGATCTGCATCGAAGTCTACTACAACAAAGTCAGCATGAAAGTGAAACTTTCCCACTTTCATCACGACATCCTCGGCTATCCCAAGTGGACGAGTTACGGTACGATCCGCTAGCTCGAGTGTCATACGAGTGGATGAAAGTTCAGGAAGAGACAGTTTCTTCCATACTGAGAGTGGCATGAGGTTAATGCTAGCGCCAAGATCGGCCAAGGCGGAGCATTGAAACATCCCCAAGAAATCACACGGGATTAAGAACCGGCCAGGGTCTTCAAGCTTTTCGGGAAGCTTATTAAGAATGGCCGCTGAGCATTGCTCATTGAGAGGAGTTTTAGCCATCTCTGATAGCTTGTCTTTGTTGGTGAGTAAGCCTTTAAGCGTGGATGCAAATTTAGGCATAAGAACGAGAGCATCAACGAAGCTTAAATCAAAGTGAAGCTCATTGAAGATTTGGAAAAACTTTTCCATTTGCTCTTTGTTTTTGTCTTTGAGCTTCTCATCATTCATTCTTGATGGGTAAGGAAGCTGACTAGACTTTTGAGCCGGGATGGAAGTGTTTTCTGGCTCAGGATTTTTCCTCGGAACATCGGGTTCCGGACTTGAAGGTTGGACTACCGAAGGTGGGACGTGTGCGGTACTTCGTGGGCTTAAATAATGCACCTTGTCCGTTGTCTCCTTGGTAACTTGACTAAATGCCACAGGAGGAGGGGGCATTGGAGTCGTAGGTCCATTGTGCGTCTTACCACTACGAGTGGTGACGGCTTTCAACTCGGCATTAGGATTGGGAATAGTATTGCTTGGGAGTCCTCCAGAAGATGGTGAAGCTTTGTTCATATTCATGTTCATGAAACTGCTCATCATATTCTTTAACTCATTTGTCTGCCGAGACATTGTGGTATCAATTTCCCTTTTAAGCTCAACTCTCATGTTATTGATCTGAGTTTGCATAGAACGCATGTTTGACTCAGTCATTTTCATGAAGTCATTCGGAATGGGAGCTTGAGGAGGTGGTTGATAGCTTTGATGATTAGGAGCTTGATATAGCTGAGGTTGGTTGAAATTGTTCCGGTTTTGATTGAAATTTTGTCCTTGATTCGGAACAAAGCGATTTTGATTGCCATGGTTTTGATTTCCATGGTTTTGGACAGGAGGAAAACCAGGTGGTGTCATACCGCTAGGTGCACGGTAATGAGGATCAGCCTGTGGTCGGTATTGATTGTGGTTTACCGAAGCTACGGGAGCTTGGTAAAAGGAAGCATCGGTTGCTTGACAATCGTAATACGCATGTGGACCACTACAAGTTTCACACACCTTGTTTACTGCTTTAACTGGTTCGGGCTTATGAATTTCGCTTTTGATTTCCTTTACCTCTTTTATCATACAATGGATGATGTCCGTTAGAGCGGCTAACGGAGCGGCTAACTCGGAAGAGTTACCGGATGAAGAAGCAGGAGTGTTCGGAACATTGACTTTGTTGCGAGAAATAGGAACTTTTGATTTTTGCTCGCAAATCTCAATCACATCTTTAGGTTTACGATTCAAGATATTGCCGCCTGCGGCTGCATTCAAGGAATCTTGATCGTTTCCGTTCAACCCATTGTAAAAGATATTTACTTGTTGAAGCTCCGTGAATTCATGATGGGGGCATTTCCTGAGGAGATCTTTGAATCTCTCCTATGCCTCTCCAAAATTTTCATCGAAATTTTGACGAAATCCAGAAATTTCATTTTTTAGATTAGTCGTCTTTGATGGAGGAAAGAAGTAATTCACAAACTTTTGAACGAGATCCTCCCAAGTTTCGATGGATCGAGGGGGTTCTTTTTCCAGCCAAATCCGGGCTGTCCCCTCAAGAGAGAATGGAAAAAGCATCAACTTGATGACTTTTTGAGGTACATCCTTGAAATTGATAGTTGAGGTTAACTTGTTAAACCAACGGATGTGTGCATACGGGTCCTCTCGATCAGACCCGCGGAATTGATTTGTAGACACAAGTTGGATCAAATGTGTCTTTAATTCGAAGTGATCAGAATTGATAACGGGTAGAACGATGGCATCTCCATAACCCTCGGTGGGTGCCTGGAGCATTTCCGCCATAGTACGTTCGTCTGCCATGGTGATGTTTGAAATAGTGCGAATCTCGGGTTCGACTATTTGGGCAGCACGTCTACGAGAACGTCTCCTTGGAATTTCTGCTAGATCACGCAAAGGACTCAATGATCTAGAAGAACGAGTGCGCATGCACTAGAGTTAACTCTAAGGAAACTCAGAGTTAAGGAGAGAAATGGAATTATGAAATCTTTCACATGAGAATGAGAATTATGAAGACGTTTTGTAAAAATGGTGGTGAGAAGAATCTTTTGGGTTTTCTGGTTCTGAAACGTCGATATCACAACAAAATCAATTAACACAAAATCGAGGCAAAACAACAGTGAACTTTACCAATAATCCAAGATGAATGGCTTCTTTAAAAAAGGTACACCAATCACAATGGACACAAAGGCAAGTTTTAAATCTTTAGTTCGGGAACTTATTATGGTCGCACCCCCAGTTAGGTAGTGCACTGCCTTGGTTTTCGGTGGTAATCTTTTAAGTTGTTAATTATTAGAGAAAACGACGATTCTTTTTGTATTTTTATTTTTTTGATACATATATAGAAACAAAAGAAAAATATTTTTGTGTTTTATACGTTTTTGGCTGTTTTTGGGTTTTTGGATTTTTTAGAAGAAAATATGGATATATATATATACAAAGAATGATGATATAAACAATGAGTGAGGATTCAAACAACTAATCTGCTAAAACGGGAGATAAATCAGCACAGCTCCCCGGCAGCGGCGCCAAAAATTTGATGCGCGCAAAACCGTCAAGTTCTCTCACGCAAGCGTAAGGAAACCTAAAACAGCTCAAGCACGAAATCAATGAAGATCAGAGGAGTATAGAGTCTCCCCGGGTCGTTATGTCCCAGCGAGCTATGCAATGGATCAATCAACGTCTAGTGATCGAGAAGTTTGAACGAGAAAGGATTATGAGATTATGATTATAACTACAGAAATATCAAACAAATACAAAGGCTAAGATGCAAATGAGAGGAAATTAAAAAGATAAAATCTATTAAATAAACGCTATCACTAAAATTAAAATGATGTTTTTGTTTTTATGATTTTACGAAACTGAAATTAAAATCTACGTGACGTACAAAATAAAAAGTGAAACTAATTCAATATTAACCCTAAAAATATGAAAATGATGTTTCTACAATCCTAATGATATAATAAAATATTTAGAAAAAGAAAATTATTTTTAAAACTAATTATCTAATTAAAAACTATTTTTAACTAATAATTAATTACCTAAAATATAAGAAAATATGAAATTAAGCTAGAAAAATAAGATTAACACTTGGAAAAGTCTAAAATATCTAAATAGACTTTTCAAAACTATTTTTGTATTTTTGTGACTATTTTTCTATTTTCTATTAATTTTAAACCATTAAAAACTAATTAAATTACTAAAAATTACCAAATAAGCTATGAAAAATCTAGAAAATTACTTTTTCTACTTTTTATATTTATCTAAGCCTAAGAAAAATGAAAACTTATTTTTTGGAACCTTTTTCTAATTTTTTGTATTAAAAGGTATTTAAAAATGCCTAAAAACAGAATTAAATAAGGAAAAATAGAAAACAGAGCTAGAAAAATATGAAAAATTCAAGGAAATACTAAAATTAAGTTCTGAATCTATAAAAAATATAAAAACAAGGGGTTATGTGTAAAAATTTGGGACTGTGGTACAAACTGCTTATGAATAAGCTAAAGGAAATAAGCTAATAAGTGAATTACGCTACCACATTTCTACAGAAGCTAAGATATACTAAATATGACCAAATCCAATAGAAATCAACAAGTTACAACAACTGATTAGCACAATGAAACAGATTTGGTGATTTTGAATTTAAGCTAAAAACAGAAAATGGTATCAATTTGCAGATCAAAAATAAGTATCCAAATAAGCTATAAACTAAAAACCAATTATTGAAATCTCAACTAGACCTGAGTGACTACTTGTAACCAAAATACCAGCTTCTAACAAGCCAAAATGAATCCTGCACAAGCTTGGATAAAAACTGAGAAACCAACTCAGTGTTAACTGAGTTGGTGCAGGGCAAATGGGGTTCACTTTGGACTTGAACTCAAGCTTATCCAAAAAGCTTAAGCCAAAACCAGAACTGAGGACTTAAAGACCACCAAGGAGACTACTTGTATCCCAAAAACCAGAAGCTAACAAGCTTTAGTAAAACCTGTGCACAAGCTGCAACTTCTGCATAAAAACCATTTTTGCATGTTTTGACTTTTTTAAAACAGACCTGAACTTTGACTTTAGTGAAGTTTTGATCCAGTTTAATGACTGATATTGGTTTGTTATGATGTATTGAACACAATTTAAGCAATGTCTAACACTTTTGAACACAAAACAAGATTTTACAAATCCAAATCCTTAACAGTCTAACAGTGAGACAGAATGAAGCTTACTGTTGACTTTTTGAGTTGCTAGCACAGATCTTTGACTCTAATGAGTTACTTAGAGTTAACTAAACTTGAACCAACAAAAAAATTACCACTGCACAGTCCTTTAGTGCAGATTAAACAAACAACCAAACACCCCTTAAACCCCCAATTTGTAAAGAAAACTACTCTAATCTTTAATATAACTAATTTTATTGACCAAACTAAGCTATGCTAACTTAATGAACACAAATTGAACAAGTTTTATCAGATTATATCCACTAACACAGTGTATGCAATAAACTTGAGAATCACTTACAAGAGGTCCAAGACCACTATGGCCTGCCAACTGTGAAACCAAGAAACCACTAACCTAATCCAATGTAAACCACCCAAGTACTTCCATTTCAACCCATTTTACTTTCTGAATCACCCCAGATCAATTCTGCAACCATTTTAGCTCCACCTTTGACTTTTGTTGACCAGTGTTTAAAATTTAGTGAAATGTAAATGTAAGTTTGTATAAAGCTTTAACAAGCTTATTTGAGCTTGTTTAAGCTTGAAAACAGACTTTCCAACAGATTTAACAATGGTTTTGAGATTGATGATTTCAACAGTAGACTAAAATATGAAAATAGGACTTAGGCTTAAATTGAGACTGAAATTAAGTTGCAATACATTAAAATGATTAACTTGAGTACAAAATAACTTAAAGATACAATTCAAAAGCTAATTGATATTAAAAACGACATACAATTTTTGAAATCTAACAACTAACTCTAACTTGCTTCACTTTGTCTCTTTTTATGCTCAAAAAAATGCTTTCTCTCTCCTTCTGAATGAATCCCAGCACAAATCTCAGCCATTGATAGGCTAAACTTCATCTTGGCCGTTTATGTGTTTTTGGCGCCAAATCCTTGTATTTGATATCTGGGACAGGGAAAGCTTTGCATTTAATGTGGTTGTAAGGGTAGGTGAGGTGGAGGGAGACAGGATGTATAGTAGGGTGGTTTTGGGAGCTGGTTGGTGGCTGGTGGGAGTTGCAGACAAAGGTGTCGGGGGGACAGGGAAAGCGGGTTGTTTTATTTAAATGGTGGGTTGTTTGGTTGGTCGGGTCAAGAGGTTTGGACCGGGTAAACATATTTGGGCCAAAGGTTTTAAGTTTGGGCTTGGGTTTATATTAGGGTCCGAATGGTTTGTATAATATTAATACATAAAGGACCACAAGTGTAAAATCTCAAAACCAAAGGACCAAATGTGTAAGTTATGAAAAGTAGTCAAAGGATTAGACTTGCCAAGTTTAAATAATCCAAGGGCTATTTTGAACATTTTTGAAACCCCAAGGATTACTTATGACCAATTTAAAAGTCCAGGGACTAAAACTGTAATTTTCTCAAAACTTTCAGATTTCTCACCAAAGGACTAAATATGATAATTTATGATTTTAAAAAGACCCTTGGTGACTTTTCTTTTGAAATTTTGGCTCAGGGACTATTTTTGACAATTCTTGAAACTTGGGGGACTGAAACTGCAATTTTTGCAAAATTGATATGTTTTTCATCTGATTTTGATATTTTTGAATTTAAAACACATAAAACACTGATTTGTGATATTTTGATCATTTTGATGTGTTTCTGAGTGTTTTCAGATGATTTTGCAGTTTATATTGTACAAAAATGATGAGTATTTACACACTCATCAATTGGATGTTCAATCATGTTGCTAAGTTAAGGTGGGCAATATGATGAATTCATTAACATGTGTGCTTGTGTGTGGGTACACTGTAAATTGCCAATGAAATGTGTTAACTGCTGAACAGTACCACTAATTGGGACACTTTAAATTGCCACTGAAATGTGTTAACTGCAGAACCTTTTAATATTTACATTCATCTAATGGTTTATAAACCATGTTTAATCAGGTCACTATACCTTCTCAAGGCAAACTCACCAAATCAAAGTAACAAGACTGGTTTCTTGAACCCTGAAGTGATCACGGCAGATGCACACATGGACACGGACATTGATTTTGTAATTTATTTAACAGAAGCATTAAATTGTGAGATTTCGGGTTATGATTTCTTTGTGGCACTGTATCTACAGAGGTAAGATGGTACCATCTTCATCTTTATATCGTTTTTAAGTTACTTGCTTTATACAGTAATAAATTGTTTGCACATGTACAGTCATCATTATGTTCTTCTCATTATTTGCCCAAAGCATGGAAAGGGATTCATTTTGGATTCTTATAAGTGGGAAAAAAAGAGAACCAAGAAAGACTATTATCTCGTTAAACATGTGGAACGGTAATAATATTCTTAAGTTGATTTTGAATTCACTTATGATTTTATAATATTTAATACAAATTGTTGTTTCTTTTGTCTTTTTCTTAGCGTTGTTGGTCATTTGAGTTGGGAGTTTCCTGTCGTAAATAAGCAAGAGGACAATTGGGAGTGTGGATTCTATGTCATGAAGTGGGTGCTTGACTTCGTGCTGAAACATCAACATGAGGACTTCTCGAATACAATAAATACTTGCTAAATGTCTTTGAATATTATTTTTTACACCAAATGCTAATTTGTAATATAACAATTTTTATTTGTTTATTATGGTACATATAGCTCCCTTGGGGTGAAGAGAGGTCGTTAAGTATGAGTGAGATAGATGTTGTTGTCAATGCACGGTTTTCATTATGGCGCGATGGATGAGGTATGTTACTACCCAATCTAAATTATTTTTGTAAACGAAAATCGATACGCTTCTTAATGCCATGATTAAGTTTGTTTGTAACCATAATGATGTGATATTGATTATAGTAGTTGTTAAGAAATTTGAAAGTTAGATTCTATTTGGGGTCATTGAATTCATTATTGTTTGGATTATACTATGCCAATAGTCATAGATCATGAAATCTGTTAGTGGCAAATGGGTTGGTTTGGGTCGGTTTGGGTCATGGGTCAAGTGGGTTATGGGTCGAGTGAGTCATGGATCAAACAAGTCAAAATTGCTTATGGAATCTGCTAAATAAACAAAGGAGCTATGTTAAATAAACAAAGGAGCTATGATGACCCATTTTGAGACCCATTTGACCCATTCTTGATTTCAAACAAAGAATCAGATGACCCATTTGGACCCATCACTCCAGTTTTACCTCACCCAATCTGACCTTTGAGGTGGTGAAAATTTACCCAACATGACCAGTTTTTGTTAAAATGGGTTGGAATTGTCAGGTCTAGAATCTATTAACTCGATGCATAAATGAAGAATACCAGACTAAATGTATGTCCAATTCCTTATCATTGACTATTTGTTGTTGTGTTGACAGCGCGTAACAACGATAGCAACTACGACAACACCGTAAGGATATGGTTCCAAAGGTCATGAAGCTTTACTCTTTTGGCATTCTTGATTGCTTTTCTTATTTTGAGGTAGGAGTGAACTCTTTAGTCACAATAACATTCTACCTGTATATTTGCAAAAGAGCATCAGCATGGACTTTTGGATAGTCGTTAGTAGGACTTATGAACTCTTATTTTGTGGGTGTTTTATTATGTTGCAATTGTTGTTTTTCAGTTGAAGTTGTTTTGTAACTTAAATGTTAATTTTTATCTAAGTTATTTGTACTAGAATATTATTGTGTATGGTAATGAATTGCAATTGTGGAAAAACCTGCAGTTTTGTGTATGATTAAATTTTGGGAAAACCAATTTTTATGTATTAATTTTTTAAATCATAGCAATTAACTAGATCGGTTTAAAACCGATCTAACTATATCTCAGGAAACAAAAACCAATTGTTAAATAAATCAGTTATTTGTTATTAACTGATCTTTATATAATCTTAAAAAGATCGGTTTTTGAACCGATCTATATATGCATCTGCTCATAACGATCACCTCTAGATAGAGCGGTTGGTTACCGATCTATATAAGGCTTTCCAACCGATCTAATTAGCTTTTTTTGTAGTAGTGATTATCACTATAATTATTTGATGAGTAATTAATACATAGTATCTTACGGGATTTATAATTATCTAACATGGTATGAGAGCGGATCCTCGCAACCAAGGTGGCTAAGTTGATCCGCCTTGACTATGCTAACCCGAAAAACCCTAGCCGCCACCATTTATCCTTTTTCTATAAAATAAAAAGGGTTGCAATTTTTGGCCAAAATCCTAACCGCATATATTTTGGCCATAACTTTCAAATTGTTTGGTGTTAACTGACGCGGTTAGCGCCATTCTTTTCGTTTTTCAATTTTTCACAAATCCCCACCAAAATCACCATCTTCGGCCACCCGACGCGCCGTCGCAACCTGATGCCAAAGAAATTATTTGCTTATTTGCTTTTGCTTTTGTTTTGCTTGTATTGCTTTCGCTGCTGCAGTTTTAAGATTTGTCTCCACTAGCTGTCGGATGTCTTTAACAACAAATTATGTTTGCTTTAATTTTTTTCATTACGTTGCTTGTTTATGCTTTTCTTGCTATTGCATTAATGTTTATTTACTTTTCTCATCCATTCCGAGCTTTAGCGATTCCGGCGCTCGGATTGCGAGGGGGTATTAGGCAATAAATTATAAGGCCCGAACTCATCTGTGCGTTCGGGTCCATTAGAGTTCTCAGGTTTCATTGTATTATCACTATAAATATTTGATGAATAATACAAGAGTAGTGATATATAAACCTAACATGAGACGTACAAATCATTTTTCATAATACAAATCATATGGGATCCCTCCGGATCACCGACAAATTGCCGATGATCGGAGGATAGCAAATTTGTAGGTGGATCTTATCTAAAGCTCAGATACCATGTAAGATAGCAAGTAAAAATATTATTGATTGTGTTTTTGTATGATTACATAATGAAATTTCATGTATATTTATAATAGAATACGACTTAGAGAATAAGCTAACATAACCCTAAATTTAATGGACCCTAGGCTAAGGCCTTAACCTATCATCTAACACTCCCATGTAGTTTTAACGGGAGGTTTCTGGACGTACAAACTAGATAGAATATTGAAATCGCCTTCTTCTTTTCTTTTTCTCCTCTTCTATGTTGTTTGTTTGCACGAAGATGAACTTGTATTTGTCGACATAATTGTATATTGCTTCGCGGTTTCCTGCATTTTTTTAAGTTTGCTATTTTTTTACATCATATCTTGCTTTGCCTTTATAAGGGAGATGCTATTTGGTTGTCAACTTTTGTTGTCAACGATAATGATCTTTAACAACGAAAAACTATTTGACGAGAAATGTGGTTGATTGAAGGCAACACAACATGTTTTTTGTATTTTGACGGCTAGAGATTAAGATTTATGCATTGAATATGAAAAACAAAATCCTAATTAAAAAAAAGTAAAGCAAAAATAGATCTACGTCTCTTTCTACGAACCTTTTTTCAAATTTGGATAAAACACTTTAAACACCTTTATTGACCGGTAATAACTTTATATTGACACTTTGGTGACTTGGAATATTTTTCTTGTAGTGACTCGAATAATTTTCTTTTAATACCACTTAAAGTTTTATTTTTTTTACAGCGGATTTTTATTAAAAACTCATACCAGTAAGAAGCTAGCATGGAAAGATCAAGAAAAGGCAACTTCAATATTCATGACTTTCTAGTGACACTTTAACCCAAACGAGGTACCCCATAATGATATTTGACCCTTTCTCTAAGCATCCCAAGATGTATTGTTGATACAAAAGTTGGGCGTTCCTTGTTTGAGCTCCGGTTCTCGTACCAATTGATTATTGTTGCTTGAGACCTGCGCACTAAGTAAACAGAAAACACCGTTAGGCTTATCGTGGGATTGTCTCCCACGATTATCCTCCGGCGTGAGAGTAAGTAATCGGTTTTAGGGTTATGAAGAGTTAGGGTTTAGATCGTACCTTTAATGAGGGATAGGATTCCCTTTATATACATACGGAATCCTTATTGGTTCCGTGTTCCCCAACCTTCGGCGTATCCCGCCTAAGTCGGTTGACAAACGATTATCTTCAAAGTTAGAAGATATCGGATATCTTATTCCATAAATGAATTTGGGCTTGGGCTTTCGTGAGCCCAAACCATTATTAAGGTAGCCCATTCGTAATGGGATAGTTAGTGTTATTCACTAGTCGGGTTTGTGACCCGAGTTGGGACTATACGTCATCATGTCCCCCCAGTCTAGTATGCGCAGTGACTAACTGCGGATGCTAGACTAAAAACTGTAGCATTTAAAATTCCCTTAGCGTAACGGAGAAGTTGCCTCTAGGTCAAATATCGTCAAACAAATGCCTCGGAAGTCGGGGGAAAGTAACTGCCCCCTTGTCACCTCAACATATCCTAGCCACTTATTCAGAGTTAGTGGGATCCACGTGTCGTGCATCGCGTGGATCTAGGAAACTTATATAATCATCAACCTTTCATTTACTGTGATTATCACAGTAAAAACTAAAACTACCATTGTTAACAAACCTTCAACTGGAACCTAGAAAACTACTATTCCAAACGTAACCGCGCGTGCGCATATAAAAGCGATACCATGGTTAAAGTTTTATCTGATTTCACATCCGACATAACTGAGGGCGAACTTCAAGAGTTCGCGTCCGATTATTACATTCCTCTCGCGGTGCATCCGAAAGTTCCGGGTGTAAGGGCATCAATTGCGGACTTCCCCGAAGGGAAAATAGGGGGTATACACGCGTTTCTTCGAGTTCGTGAATCAACGCGTGCCAATATCCTTATTCTTGAGCGACGTGTTAAACTATTACCGTCTGCATATATCCCAGCTGCACTGCATAGGTGCAGCTAAAATCACCAACTTCGAGGTCAATTGCCGATTACTGGCGATTAACCCGACTATCCACCTATTCCGCGCATTTTACCACACAACGTGGTCACACGGGTGGGTATCATTCGCTAAGTGTGCAGGGCGCCTCCAGTGTTATACGGAAAAACTAGACGCGCTCAAGAACTGGAGAGAAAATTTTTTCTGGGTAGACGACGTGTGCTTCCCATCGCGTTTCGATTTCTATACCCAGGGTACACTGCCAAAGGATTAGCGCCCCCTCCCTGGATCGTATAATGTGGAGGATGCGGATACCATAAACACCAATCGCATCCCCATCCATGCCTATCCTGAGGAGTTTTTGGTGCACATGGGCATTAGCCGCAACTATTTTTGTAGTCCAGAGGAGGTTCCAATCTTCTTAGGCGCGGATGGCCAGGGTGGGTGCTTGTCCTTTCGTACCCCCGTTGTGTTATATTACTGTAAGCGTTTGTCTTTCTTCTCTATTTACTTGTCGTAATCTCGTTTTGTTGTTTGTCTGTTGTTGTGCAGAAATGGATCTGTTTAGGGTTGTGCAACTGGCGAAGCCGCTCCTGGTTAATGTAGGGACACGCCCACTGAGAGAGGGAGAGGAGCCCATTCTTGATGCTACTGCAGGGCGTACCCTGGATTTGGAGCTAGGAGAAGCAGGGGCTAGCTCATCTGTCGCACTGGAAGCGACCCCCCTGCAAAGCGTGTCAGTCCGAGAGTGCCCTCTCCATTAGTGCAGGCCACACAAGTAACAGTGGCGGAGCATATGGAATAAGAGGATGAAGAGGAGGACCTAGGGTTGAAGCGCAAGAGATTGCTTGGAGGTGACGGCGCAGGCTCATCGAGGAAGAAGTGCCCCATTATCCTAACGGTAGAATCATCATCTAGCGACGTTGCGTCGCCTCCCCCCTCTGCTGATACGTCTGGGCCATAGTAAGTAATGTCGTCAAAGGTTTATGCGCATCCCCTATTCTTGTATCATTCGCTAATAATTCCTTTTCTTGTATGCAGGTTTGAACAGTCTGCGAAGTCACCCCCCAGAGATAGTCCTGTGCATTCTGAGTTCTCCGAGCCAAACAGCCAAAATGCTGAGCCAGTGGCGGCTGGGGATGCGCCCATGGAATAACTTGTTGAGGAGTTGGTGCTTGCGGCTGCGCATCAAGCTTCATTAGTGGAGAAGCTAGAGGCTAAGGTTTCTAGGGAAGATAGCCAATGCGCGCAAAAGGATCAGAAAATTGCGTCCTTGGAGGCGCAGTTGGCTAGTGCCAAGGCTGAGGCAGAGGGCCTGAGTGCGTATGCCCAGAAGCTTGCTGAGGAGAAAATGGCGCTGATGGGTCAAATAAGCCAAGAGCGTACTGAGGCATCAGGGTATAAGTCTTCATGTCGCTGGGCGCTGAAGTATTTGGAGAAGGGCAAGGAAGCGTTGACTTCGCAGCTGGAAAACTTTGGTGCAACTGTGCACAGTTCCCTGGAAGCGAAGGAGATGAAGTTGCGCAAGCTCTGCCTGGAGTATGATGAGGAGTTGTATCCCCAACTCCTGTCTACGATGTACCGAAGTACACCTACAGTTCAGATGAGTCGCTGAGGTACACCGAAACATCACCTCATGACTGTAGACCATTTGAGACACACTAAGCGTAATCCACGGGGAGTTACCGAAGTGACCTGCTGTCAGGGCTGTTTGATGTTGACCCTGGCAGGAGTTTCCATTCAATCACTGAGGATCACAGTTGTGAACCTCTCATAAATGTTCTCGACAGATTGCTAAGATCTGTGAAGGACTCGATAACGTACCACTGATGTTCTTATTGTTGAACATCAAGTGATGAAATGTCAAGTGTACCTAAGAGATCTTTTGATGAATCTCGTGGCTCTAGACTCAATAGTGCGTTTTGGTTTTTCCTGAGCGGAGACTAGGGAGAGGGTCTCCTTCTTCAATACCAGCGATCTCTAATAGAAAGCCAATAGTTTACGTAGGGTTCCCTGTGAGAATGAAACAAGCTTCTTTTGAGAGAAACTTGAGTGGCTAAGAAGGTTTAGTGCATGCGTCACTGGGTCCATGACGGCTTTTAATCTTCAATATCGGCGTCACTAAGTGACAACCAGTAGCATATGAATTGAACTCGGTGTCTGCCCTAAGTTGAATAATTTGGAGGGCTATTTCTTTTCACCCTTTTCTTTGCATTTCATTTTAATTCTTCAACTCCTTTCTCCGATTCTCATTTTCTCCTTTTTATAATCGTAACTACGAACTTCTAAGTACAAACTATTTGTGATGTCCTTGGGTAGATCCCTCCGGCTCTGGCTGATCATAGGACGGTTATTCCTAACCTTAGTCACCTTATAACTCCATGACTAACCTATATTGCCATAAAACCATTTTCATGAAAATCTCTCACAACGGTTATGATTGTAAAACATTTTTTGTACCACTGTAAGAGTTTGATATTTTGCAGAAATACTCCCCCTCCACATGTGCTTAAGAGTTTTTACGGAAATCTGCACATTGAGGAAAGAGCGCGCACTTTATGAATTGATCAACTCAAGATAGACAATCCCCCGCGAGACACGGTTACGTTGCATAGTTAAAGAGTTACATTGTCAGATTTTAGGTGACAACTAGCTCTAATAACTACCTTGAAGGTGTAGACAAACCTTGAAAGGTTGTCAAACCCGTCAGAGTTTATGTCTACCAAGAGTTTCTTGAATGGTACATTCTATTCGGACAAGTCCTTTGCGAGACACGTTTACATCACTAGCGAACTAGCTTGAAATTATTACCCGTCCCAGACAAGTCTTTTCGAGTTACTAACAGTTAAGTATCGTCAATTCGTTGGTTAAGTCTATAGCACCAAGATTCTTTTGCATTTACACAACATATTTCTTATCACATAATTTTCTCCCCCTCAAAAATGTCATATAAAATGTTATTTTTGAAAAGTTGAGAATAAATATGGCCATTTCGAGTGTTGCGGGAAGAGTGACACAAAGAACATTTTGGTGAACAAAGTTTTAAGTCAATTACTCCCCCTCAACAAGTGATATAGACAGTTGAGGTTTTGAAAATTATACGGGGAAGTACTTGTTCTTTTGAGTAAGACCTTTTGAAAATTGAAAGGTTTGATAAGGTTTACTCAAAAGTAAGAAGCTTTCGCTCCTTTTATAAGGATTGTGGCACTGAAGCGTACCACAGGGTCCTTTCATGACAACTACGGGTTGTACACTGTTATGTGTGCACAAGCCATGGACATTTTAAATCACACATCCAAATAAATATGAAATAGAAGCAGTATAAGGGGTACTAGGAAGTCCATCGATCTTTCCAGGAATGCGAACAGGGTGTTGATAGCCGGCGAGAGCAATCCTGGGACGACCACCTACAAAGCTCTCTAGTGTTCTGAACTGGTCCCTTCGATACAACCTTTCATCAATCTTACTAGTGATCCTCCTCACATCCCCGTCTTTCCTTAGAATTCCATCGCCTTTGTGACCCAATTCCTTCATGAATATCCTTCAACATATAAGTCAATCTATCCCTAACCTTCTTCAATGTGTGATCCCCAAACTTGTGAAGATCTCTACACGCCATCAAGCAATTGCGTTGTGTTTCACTAAGGTAAACCACTCCGAATGGTTGGCTGATAAGTGTGTATTGTGAAAGCTGGTTGATGTCGGGAAGATCTAGCTGAGGTGGAGTGAAGTTGACACAGGTCTGATATGATTCAACTGCAAGCTGGAGATCTTCTACACGTTCATTGATTACTATGCTTCTGATGAAGATAAGCAAGGACTTGATGTATTCACGTTGTACTTCAATCGAGAATTGTCTCATGCGACCCTGTACTTTGGCAAGGTACATGTCTTCAATGTCGTTGATAGACAAATTCTCAAAGTCCGCTTCAGAGAATGCATAATCTCTTTCGTCTTGCCTTTTGACCACAATATTCTTGAGGAAAGTGTAGTCCCATTTAGACGAAAGATCAACTTGTTTAATAGCAACGATTCCTTTAGTACTGAACACTTCATGTGAAGACTTCTGAACCTGGCAGCTTCTGTAGTAGATTCGTCAGCGTTCCGGCCAATGGTGAATCCCATACATTGCATCACGGTCATATACTTCCACATTGTTGGAGAACATGTGGTTAGCCCTTTCCTTGATGGCTATGCAGTTAGAGTATATGGCTGCCTGGAATGGAAGTGTCAGAGATGTAGCATATTTCCTTGAACCATTGCCACCGTGTAGAAGGAATTCCAAATCTTTGTTGAAGAAATATCGGAATGGAATCCTAGGCTGATCTGGTTGGCCAATTGTTGGTAGAGGTTTAGACCAGTCGGTGTAATATGGAGGGTTGTCCCGTTTGGTAAAGTCGATGTTTGCTTCTGGGTTGAGCCAATCCATGTTGTTAGACATGGCTCGTGCTATATTATCGAGGTGATATTCAACTTCGATAGCACTTTCCGAGCTGTCTTTGAGAAGTTGAAATGCTTCATTCTTGATTCGCTTCAACTCGGATTTCGTCATCTTTTTCACACGGAATTTTTCTTGCAATATCTTTGCATGCTCCAATGTACTACCATCTTCCAGATCTTGACCTTCAGTTGGGTAGGGAGTGGAATTAACAAGTGTAGAAAACCAGTCATATTCCTCTGTGTCATCTTCATCTAGCCATGATACGACGTCAACCTTAGGCGCCTTCTTCTTCTTTTTCTTAGGCCTAGATGAGGATTCTGGTTTCTTAACTTTGTCGGGAGAGGCGAGTTGTTGTTGGGGCTCATGAAATTCCTCATCGTCACCACCCGTATACTCAAAGTGATCACCGGTTTTCTGAGTCTGGGGTGGTAACTCAGAAGAGTCCTGAGGTTTATCAGTAGAAGAACGAGGAGGAGACCTTTGTTGTGCTGGAGTCCGTTTGGGTGGCGGTTGCATAGAAGATGATTCACCAGACTTCTTCGTGCGTTTAGGCTCGTCATTCTTATCCTGGTCCTTATCTTCATCGTCGTGTGGACGCTTAGGCCTTTCAGCTTCTTCTCTGCATGCTGATGTTAGTTGGTATTCCAGCAATGCTTCAAACAATTTACCTTCGTAGGAGGCAAATGTTGCTGATCGTTTCGACATTTGAGCTACCAGCCGGTTAACCAATTCAGCATCTGAGAAGATTATGGGATCAACCGGATTGATGTTCACATGCATTGGAGTTGATTTCATAGTCTGTTTGGCCAGGTGTAAGAGATTCGGATAGAGTTGTTTGGTGAACAGCTCCTTAGTAACTCCAGGAACGATGTCAAGAAGGTACTTGTGAGTGTAACCTTTGATCATCTCGTCCATTTTCCCTTGAAGATCATCTTTCATGAGCTTCTGGACATACTCCCTTTCAACTTGCATCTTGTCTTTCTCATCATGAAGATACTGCATCTGGTCAGCAAGAAAATCTAACTTCTTCTTTGTAATATCTTTCTCTCTGACCTGCTTGACAGCTTTAATGATTCTGGTCTTTGCTTGAGAGATCCAAGAGGCAGTTGGCTTCTTCACTTATCTGGATGTGGATCTGGTTGTTCTTTTTTATGGTGGTGTGAAGAGTGAGAAGATGAATCTGATGATGATGAGATGTGAGGAGATTCAGGGTCCTTAGGAGGTTCAGAAGTTTTCTCCTTGGAACGAGTTGGACTGTCTAGAAGAAATTGATCATAGTTCACTTCGTCATCTTGTTCATTTTTAGCTTTTTATTTAGCTTGAATCCTAGCTTCTTCATTTGCTTTAGCTTGAGCTGCAGCTTCTTCATCAGCTCTATCTTTCTCTGACTTCTCAGTTTCTGGTTTCTCAGTGTCATACTTAATAGACTCCTCTAGTAGCATTTGTTGTTGCACAAGGGTGGTGGCACCAGTTCCCTTATCGGGTTGATTAACCGCATCAGGAATTGGTGTTGGTTGAACATCACCACTTGACCCTCTGGGGCCACCCATTTGATCCTTTGCAAACTCTTTCGCAACGTGTTGGAGTCTAACGAATTTGAATTTTCTTCTGTAATCAGTTTCCAGTGGCTCTTCTTCTGAGCTTTCATCTTCGTGCTCAATCACTGGAGTCTTCCCTTTGCCGTGTTCAGCTATAGGACTGGGAGGGTTGACTGCTAAAGGATTAGTATCGGTTGTAGTTTCAGAGTAGAAGATCTCTTCTTCTGATTCTGTACCTTCAGAGCTTTCGTCCACAAGCTTTCTTTGCGGATCACGCTTAGGTTCGAGAATGGGAACAGCTTCCTTGGCGGGAACTGTCCTCTTGCGTCCAGGTTTCCTCTTAGAGAACTTCCTTGTACTCTCAGTGCTTGCAGCACTTCCTGTACTCCCTCTTCTGGTTTTCCTTGTTGGTGTACCAGAAGATTTATCATCGAGAAAACCAACTTTGTTCTCTTGCACAGCAACCAAATATCTTTTATAAGAATAGAGCTGTTTGAGTTCATCTGAGAGAAGGAGATCTGGCAACACAGCACCTTGTTTCTTGGTAGTAGACTCCTTAAATCTGACTGTTAGAGTGGGTTCAGACAATATGTCAAGATTGTCGGGGTCCTTGATTCTTTTGGGGAAATCTGGGTTATACCCAAGTGCTCTTTGGATCGACAGTTTAGTATATCTGATATACGGAATCTTTGAGCCAAGCTTTTTGAGGAATGTCATCATGTCATCCCATATCAGAGCTTCAACTTCGATGTGCTTCATGTTGATCAAAGCCCAAAAGATTTGCCGTTCCATGAGCTTGGGATGCTCATAGCCACTGTCACGACCAGAAACAGATTTTGTGATGATGATATAAAGGGTTCTCCAAGGCTGAGGAATGTTTTTAAGATCCACATGTGAATGCTTAGTGATAACTCCTGAAGCTTCGTCATACCCAATATCAAGCAAAAATTGTAGAACAGTTTCTTCAGTAGGTGCAGCAGAGAATTCGGTTGGCTCAATGTCGGGAATGAGAAGAACAACCCTTAAGTCTGCATGTGTGATGGTAAATTGTTTGTGATTGAGTGTCACTGTTACCGCACTTTGACCTTTGACCCTCTGCATTGTATTCCAGAATTGCTGTATGTAGATCTCCGGAACAGTGGCAGAGTTGGTGAGCATGTTCTGATAGGGATGATTCTTCAGAATATCCACTGCAATGAGACAAGAAGATTCCGAGCAGGTGAGAGTTTCAAAGTCAACTCTGAGATTGTTCTTTCCAATCTTCATTGGATAGCCATGCGGGAAGATATCAGCAATGGTGAGAACATTTGGTGCATCCACATTCATTTGAGCTTCCATGTCGTGATCTGAAACACATTTAGCCAAAAAAACCAACATATCGAAAGACATAATGTTAGTCAACAGATGGTTTTATTGTCTAATTATTGAATGTGATGTGTCAATGATTGTTACGAGTCCAAAATCACTTGTTTGTTCAATAGTCTAATGAAGTCGTGATAAGTTTCGTGAGTTAGTTAACTTTAAGTTTTAAAGTTTATGTTATCACTTATTTTTCACAACATATTAAATGTATAAGCTTATTAGTGACATTATTGGTTTCGTGACGTTATGATTTATTCATTTACAAGTTTGCACGCGTAACAATTCATAACGAAGGTTTGATCAAGGCTTAGGTGTAGAAATGGTAGCTTATGCGTAAACACGAGAAGTTTACGCGTAGACGCAAGCTTATGCATAGGATCCTTACTTATGCGTAAGAAATATTACGCGTAGGAAAAGGGGACCTTATGCGTAAAGCTTACGCGTAGGCGTATATAAAACCTTACGCGTAAGGCTTACTCGTAAGAGTAGACCTTATGCGTAGAGGTTACTATTTACGCATATCCTTCACAGGATACGCGTAGTCCGTTTGTAGAACCTTACGCGTAACAGTTATGCGTAAGATTACTCTTACGCATAACCTTCTACGCGTAAGGTGATCCGTATGCGTAGATTGCTAATAACCTTGATTCTGATTTTTACGAGTAGCAAACCTGAAATGAATTCATCATAGTATCAATATTAACACAGACATTCATTGTATAATAGATCATGGCATGAATACCTATCAAACAGTTTACGCGTAAGATATCTTATGCGTAGGTCAAAACCCTAATAGTTCAAGGATTACGCGTAAGATTTTTAGCCATGGATTATGCACCAAACTTTTTCTGGTAGTTCTTAGATGTCATGTGAGTGTACTAACCAAGTTTTAACATCAAATTCGTAGTGAATCAAAAATACCCAAACGCGAAGAACATAAACCCTAATTTCTAATTAGCAATCAATTAGTGTTTTTGGGTTAATTCTAAGCACAAATATGATCAATTCATCATAAGAACAACATCACACAACAATCTTTTTAACCAAAAAACACTCTCATTTGAAAACACCCAAACCAACGCATAAACTCTAGTTTTTCAAAATCAATCATTTCATGTTTCTGGGTGCGTTTTGAGTATAATAATGGTATTAATGATGTTAAAGACACGTTTTGACACTATCATTTTAACCACAAACACACAATCTTAATCATGTGTTCATACGCATAAGCATAGAACACAAAATCAAGCATATACAACATTTTGACCGTTGGATTTATGTAAAAATCAAAACCATTGTTTGAAATCATGTAAGAAACATTAAACCACTTACGAAATTATGATCCAAAGCACGGATTTCTTGAACGATTCTTAGGCGTAGGATGAGTTTGGTTTGTGTAATAAATGTGAAATGATAATGTTAGGTGGAAGATTTTTATTAGAAAATACTTTAAGCTTTTGACAGTTTTAGTCCCTCCACCTTTTCCATTTTCATCCAAAGCCTTTTAACTTCCATTTTGGTTACCAGACGAAAGATTTTAAGAAGTAAACATGACGACACTCCCCCTCGACTTAAGAAATAATGAAAGGTTATAAGTTTTAGTCCGAGGAGTGTCAGTGAACCAGAAATGTGACCACCAATTTAAAGAAACAACCAGGATAGTATAACATGCAAGTACACAGTTATTTTGAAACAGTTAATTATTTATTTTCTCCCCCTCAACACTTGATCGGAAAAATACTGAATTTTGAAAGATTAGAGTGTTGACGGAAGAAATGTACTTGCCATGTTGAAAGAAAAATAGATAGAAGAATATTTTTGTTGTTTTATCAGGTTTTATATTTTTATATTTTGTTTTTGAAAAATATTTACAAAAGAGAGTCTTGGTGTTTGACTGGTTTTAAGATTGTTTTAAGAGTTCATCCAATTCCTCTTTAGTCAAACACCGCATACCAATCCGGTGGACCAACTCATTAAACCTAGCGGGAGGCAAGGCTTTGGTGAGAAGATCTGCCAATTGGTATTCTGTACCCACGAAGTATAATTCAACTGTACCCTGTTCCACGTGGTCCTTGATGAAATGATAGCGAAGATCGATGTGCTTTGATTTCGAGTGCTGAACTGAGTTGCACGAGATCGCAATGGCACTCCGATTGTCGCAGTACATCGGGATTCTGTCAAATACGTAACCATAGTCTTTGAGTTGTGTTCTCATCCAGATGACTTGAGCACAACACGCCGACATGGCTACATATTCTGCTTCGGTTGATGACAGCGATGTACAATCCTGCTTCTTCGATTGCCAAGACACCAGTTTATCACCAAGAAATTGTAGTGCTCCTGAAGTACTTTTCCGTGAATCTAAACATCCTGCGTGATCAGCATCTGAAAAAGCGATTAGTTCAAAACCAGAATCCTTCGGATACCAGATCCCCAAGTTAATGGTTCCTTTGATGTATCGGAGGATTCTTTTAGCCTCAGAGAGGTGGGTTTCAGTTGGTCTCGACTGATAACGGGAGCAAAGATATACGGTAAATACAATGTCAGGTCTGCTGGCTGTTAGATACATGAGAGACCCAATAATACTACGGTATTTGGTAGGATCCACCAATTTCCCATGTAAATCAGCATCTAGCTTCTTGGTATGAGCCATTGGTGTGGCATAGGTGCCACAGTTTTGCATTCCAAATTTGTTTAACAATTCAAGGGCATATTTGGACTGACTTAAGAAAATACAACGGGGTGATTGATGAACTTGCATTCCTAGAAAGAATGTGAGTTCACCCATCATGGACATTTCAAAATGTTTTGTCATTAATTTTGCAAAAGCATTTGAGTATTTTAAATGTGTTGACCCAAAAATGATGTCATCCACATAGATTTGAACGATTAAGATGTGAGCCCCGTGATATTGTATGAAAAGTGTAGGATCGACCGAACCTTTGGTGAATTTATTGGCAATGAGGAAAGATGATAACTTATCATACCACGCCCGAGGAGCTTGTTTGAGACCATATAGAGCTTTGTTCAGTTTGTAGACATGGTTCGGAAACTCGGGATCAACGAATCCTTCTGGTTGGCTGACATAAATCGTTTCTTTAAGTTGCCCATTCAGAAAAGCAGTTTTGACGTCCATCTGAAAGACCGTTATATTCAAATGAGCTGCGAACGCGAGAAATATCCGAACAGCCTCAAGACGAGCAACCGGAGCAAATGATTCTTCAAAGTCAATACCCTCTTCCTGTCGATAACCCTTAGCCACCAGACGTGACTTGTTTCTGATTACGTTTCCTTCAGCATCCAATTTGTTTTTCCAAATCCATTTTAGACCAATGACGTAAACCCCTGTTGGTCTTTCAACCAGTTCCCATACTTCAAGACGTTTGAATTGGTTGAGTTCTTCTTGCATGGATTCAATCCAGTTGTCTTTTGTCATTGCGTCTTTAATGTTTTTAGGCTCAGATTGGCAGACAGTGAGTGCATAAATGCAATGTTCACCATCTGAGTGAAGACGTTGTCTCGTAACGACTGGTTGATTCGGGTTGCCAATAATATTTTCCAGATGATGGTCTTTTGTCCATCTATGTGTAGAGGGTTGATATTGGTATACATTGTGCAGATTCTGAGGATTCAAATGGTTTGTGGATGATTCCGCGACATCAGGTGCAACAGTTTCATTAGCAAACGGGTTAAAGAACGCATTTGGATCAAAATCTGCAGGTGGGGGTACTTCATTAAGAACATCATCAGCTGGTTCATCATTGTTGGAAGCGGTTTGTTCAATTGTTGTGGTGGAGTCAACTGGTGGTGCTTCTTCAACAGTAGTTCTTGTAGCATGTGTATCAGGTATAAGAGTAGTATCAGGTTGAGCAGCGGAAACAGCGGATACACCTGGAGCACGTTCATCAATATCGTCACTGAACAGAGGAGCAAATAGTCTTTCCATTTTTTGATGAGTAAGCTGAGGGCTTTGTTCAACTGATGATGGGGTTTGGGGGAAGTTTAAGCGGTTTTGACCGGGTTCCAAGCTGTTATACTCAGAAGCCATCTCCGTAAGTTCATCAAAATGAGCATGAATCGTTTCCATAACATGCTTTGTTCGACGATTCCAGATTCGGAAACATTTAGAATTATCACAATATCCAATAAAGACTCCAATGTCAGCTTTGGCTTTGAGCTTTCCAAAGTCATCACGATCATTATTCGGATAGCAAAGAGATCCAAATACATGAAAGTGTTTGAGATTCGGTTTTCTGTTGTGGACAAGCTCGAAAGGTGTTTTGTTGTGGCGTTTTGTAATCATAGAACGGTTTTGAGTATAGCATGCAGTAGATACAGCTTCTGCCCACAAGTAATCTGGGAGTTTAGCATTGATTAACGTTGTTCTTATAGCTTCTACTAACGTTCGGTTTCGTCTTTCAACAACTCCGTTTTGTTCATGTGTACGTGCAATAGATGTCTGATGCTGAATTCCCACTTTCTCATAAAATTCACGAAGAGTTTTGTTAACAAATTCAGTTCCTTTGTCTGTTCTTATTTGTCTGACGGTGTTTCGGAGCTGAACCTGTATTTTCGTGAGAAAGGTGATGATCATCTGTGGAGCTTGGTCTTTGCTTCGAAGAAAGTAGACCCAAGTCCAGCGTGAATAGTCATCAACAATTACTAAGATGTAGCGTTTGCCATTAATCGTTTGCACGCGCATCGGGCCACACAAATCCATGTGAAGAAGATGAAGCACATGCTGAGAGTTGTGTTCCACCTTTGAAGGAAAATGAGCACGAGTGCTTTTCCCTTGTTCACAAGCTGACCAAAGGTGATCTTTAGAATACCGGAATCGTGGGAGACCTTCAACTAGTTTGTGTCGAGCAAGATTGGTTATAGTTTGAAAGTTTAAATGTGAGAGACGACGGTGCCAAAGCCAGGATTTTGTTGATGTTGCCTTTGAAAGTAAGCAGATGGGAGATGAAGCAACCATGTCTTGCATAGAGATAGTGTAAAGACCTGAATTACGCAAGCCAGATATAACGTCGTTTCCTTGTAGATCACGAATGAAACAAGATTTCTCCCTGAAAGCAACCTCCAAATCTCCATCACAGAACTGACCTACTGAAAACAGATTGTGACCGAGGCCTTCCACATAATAAACCCTGCTAATTTCGATGTTCCCATTGATATAGTCTCCGTAGCCCATGATAGCTGCGAAGTGATCATTCCCGAATCTGACAGTGCCAATGAACTTTGCAATAAAGTTTGATAACAGTTTAAGGTTGCATGTCATGTGTCGGGAACATCCGCTATCAACAATCCATAGAATGATCTGTATCACCTGCATTACACACAGACGACACAGATGGAATAGAAGTAGATGTGGAACCCGAAATGTTAGAGGGTTCCGGAGCAGTTATAGTAGACATACACACAACAATAATTTTAGGCATCCATTTAAATCCTAGTGTGTTATATATCCATTTCTGTCATCTCCAACTAGTATTTGCTTTAGTCTTAGTGAATGCACTAGGTGGTACTACATTCCTAGGAGGTGAAACTGGAGTTACAGGGACATCAATGCGGTTCTTAGAATCTAAAGAGGGCGGTCTACCAAGCACAGACTTAGAATGATTAGTGGGCCTAGAGGTATTCCGATTCTTAGGATTCCTTAAACGAGAGATGATAGCTTTAGCAACATATTTGTCATGACAATCAGAATTCATACTTTTACGACAAATAACACAAGGTGCATCAGACTGAATATCAAAAGTACTTAAAGGTTTAGCATTCGTTACATCACTATTTCTATTACATTTGCCAGACGCAATATCTATAGTGGAAGCAACGTGAGTCTTATTCATAGTCCTAGGGTGTTCTTCTACTTTAGCATTCCTTATTGATCTTTTCTTAGGTCGCAACTTCCTATTCTTTGATGTTGTGCTCCTAGGCTGTGAAGTGCGGATGTTTGGAAAAAAGGCAACTATTCATGTTTCAGTAGAAGGAAGCACGTTAGCAACTTGTGTTTTGGCAGTAGGCATTCTAGGTTCACGATTACTAAGTGTTACTGGTGCTATTCTCTTAATCACAGTAGGCGAAAGTTGTTCATACTTTCCTAACATTTCTCTTAACTTAAAGATAGTGTGAATCAAATCTTGATTTTCAGAACGAATATTACCAGCAAAATTCATTACTTCTCTAGTGTGTGCAAGATAGTGATCAAGTTCGTTTGATGCTTCATGACGAGTCTTATTGAGTAAATCAAATATGACACCATATTCCTGTTTAACTGTTACAAGTTCTTGTTCATATTTTGAGATTTGACTTTTCAAAGACATGTTTTGATCATCCAGTTGCTCAAATTTTAGATTAAGATTGTTTGATTGCAACTGGTGGATTTTGTTTTGCAAAGCAAGTTCACGATTTTGACAATATTTTTGACACCATTGAAGACGACGTTTTGCATTTGAAAGCTCATTTAAGAGACGTTCGTTTTCACCTTTTAAAGACTCGATCTGAAGCACATTATCAGTATTCTCAACAGTTACAACATTATCAACAGTATCAACAGAGATATAATCAGATGCATATGGCAAAGAATTGAATAACACAACATTATGGATATCAGCACAAATAACATCTTTCAAGAGTCGATCAACATCTTTTCTCAACATTTTCTTTTTACGTTTAGTATTAGAAATAGATGTTTCTGTTTTCTCGAAAACGACCTTCATCACTCTAAGTTCCTTATGAAAGTCCCGTTCCCAAGACAATGCACAATTTTTCAAATTTTTAACATTTGGTAAAAGATTTTTCTGAAAAATGTCTCTTTGTTCTCGCGCCAGAGGCGATTGAAAATGTTGAACTTTGATTTCAGAATGATATTCTATCTCATGTTGTAAGGTTTTGAGGTCAGCCATGAAAAGGTCAAAATATCTAAGAATTTTACGATTTTCAGGTTTTGAGTTTACTTCACTAATGGAAGGTAAAGGACAATAAATTTGTGCATAGTCTGGTTGGGGATTAACATTAGAAGACTCAGACGTTTTTATGATAATCCTTGGTGTGTTATAAGAATCCGTTGGTGTGACGAAAGTGACCGGTTTTGAATAGTTAAAAAGTTTGTTGTAAACAACAGTTTCTAATTTTGATCGACTCTCGTCTTCTGCATCTAATTCCTCTTGACGATGATATTCAACAACACTCATAACAGAATTATCAAATTTATATTCTGCACTAGAAACTTCAGGATTTGGTTTGAATGCTTTGGTTGAAAGCTTAGGTTTGTAATCAGCAAGATTCGGTCCATATCCATTTGGATTGGGTTTTAAAGTAAACTTTTCAATAGCAGTTACTGACTCACCATGTTTGTAAACAACAGTTTTAAACTCTTTAAGTTTGTTTTGCAAGCCGATAATTTCTTCAAGATGATCATCTATTCGTTTCGTTGAATGCTTTTTGTATGCAGAGAACTGTTTTAGACAAGTTAACAACTCAGCCTTAGCTTTTTGATTTTCCAATGTGAGAGCGTTAATTTGCTTTTTATGTTCATGTTTCAGTTATTCTATTTTTGACAACAAAGCATTCTTCGAAGTGGCTAGATCACGCATCTGTCTCTCTAAATATTTTTCGTTTTGATGAGATTTAGCAAAGGCGGCTTCAAAACCTTTTTCACGTTTTTCTTGAGTTTTGAAAAAGTTGAGTTGCTTTTGTAAACATTCAAAATCCTTGGTTAACAGTGCATTTTTACTTTTCAAGTCCTGATTTACTGCACGACATTCTTCCACTATGGATTGTTGGTTTTTAAGCCACAGATCAACATCTGGACGAGGCACAAGTTCGGCGTATTCAACGTGAGTCACCACATGATCATTATTTAGATCCTCAAGTATAACCACGGAGTCAATTTGATTATCAATGGAAACCATAAGGTCATCTTGATCGTCAACTGTAACTACGGGGTCTAATTGAAAATCGTCGGAATGAGATGTGGATGACTCATTTTGAACATTCTGAGCCTTGCCGGATTCAGATGTTGGCTGAGATATTAGATCAGAGATAAATATGGTTTGTTCGGGTACCTGAGACAAGCCATCAGTGTCATACACTGGGCCTATGTCACTCATGTGTAACTCATGCATATTAGCCATCAACATAACAGCTGCATTGGCTTGCAAGTCCTCCATACCATCATCTGAGTCTGCATCTGCCATAAAACTATGTTCTTTGTCTGTGAGAGTTCCACCAGCTTCATCCTTAAGAGCCAAAAGTAAAGCCTCCTTGTGATAAGAACTTCTCCTAGTCCTCGGCTTTGGGCATGCATTATCCAGGTGTCCCTTCTCATTGCAATTGTAGCATCGAAGACCATTCAACCCATTCTGAGCATTTCCCTGTTCCACCACTTGAGCTCTGTTGTTATTCCTACCCATAACATTAAACCCTTGACCACCGCCCATCTGACGACCATAACCACGATTCTGAACTTCAACTCGTCCATTGTTCACAACAGCCTGATTCCTAGTGTTTGATGAGGAACGAATGCGATTGTTGGATTTGTTTGTATAACGGCCAAAAGCATTAGCAATCATAACAAATCCTTGTTGCAATGCTTCGAACGGATCGGATTCCTCATTAGCTTGACTATAAAGTGCCTGATCATTGTTGTTGTTGTAAGGAACCAATTGATTTTGTTGAGATTGCTGTGATTGATCATTTGGTGTGATTGTGGCAGTTGGTTGAGTTGTTGTTTGAGGAGGATAACTATTTTGAGCATACAAGGCAAGTTGTTGATTTTCCGGATGTGAAGATGAAGCAATTTGAGCACGGAGAATCCTTTCCTTATCAACTTCCTTTTGATGAGGCTTCAAGTAATCGTACAACAATCCGTATGTAGAATGATGCATGTTCTTCGCTTAACGGAGAAAAATGACATACTTCTCCCATTCAGGACCAAGACTACTCAGGAACTTAGTATTAACTGCAATTCTTGGCATGATGATGTTGTGTTTATCCAAATCATTTATGATGTCTGAGAATCGATGATGATAAGACTCTAGTGTCTCTCCAGGTTCAATCATGAAGTGTTCATAAGCCAAGTAAATTTTGGATTCCATATCCTCCTGATTGAGTGTAGATCCTTCCATAAGAAGATGAATATGTTCCCACATTGCCTTTGCAGTCTTTTGAGCATCAACACTTCGAAGAATTAGGTTTGGTAATCCTAAAAGGATATATTGCATTGCAAGCTCATCAGCTTCATAGTGTAGAAGTTCTTCTGGATTCAAGTCTGCAACAATAGCAATGTTTGATTGTTCATCTCTTGGTGGATTAGCATTTGGATCTCCGGGTACAATGACAGTAGGCATCTGAAATGGACCTTCCAAGATAACCTTCTTTAAGAACTTTCCATGTGGCTTCTTCAGATCACAAAACCTAAAGAACCTAAGTACCCATTGATCGTAGTTTCCTGGAGTGAGCATTGGAGGTCTATCGAGTGATCCAGCCTCATGAATTGATTTTTGGCTGCTTAAAGCTTCACACATCTTTGCAAACCAAGTGGGTTCCTTCATAATGTTCCTTGATGGATGTTGATTGAAATCGTTTGTGTAGGGTTGAACTTGAAGACTTGGTGGTGGTTGAACCATTTGTGGTGATGGAATTGCTCCCAGTTGTGGAGTATGTTGTTGATTAAATTGTTGTTGATAAATTGCTTGTTGTTGATTCCATTGTTGATGTTGTGGACTTAGTTGTTGTTGTCGTTGAGTATAAGTGTAAGGGAAATAGTTAGAGTATGGTGGTTGTGACATGTTGAAAAACTTATGTTATAAAATGGATATTTGTAGTCGAATGAACCGTTGTTGATGAAGTATCCTTAGGCGTAGAAATCACAATAAGCCAAGTAGCACTTATGCGTAAAAACACCAAAGTTACGCGTAACAGCAAGAGTTACGCGTAGGTTTAGCTTACGTGTAAGCAGGGAAAAAGCACTAAAGTTATGCGTAAACAGTAAGTTAGGCGTAGAAAACTTAGGCGTAGGATTACCTTATGCGTAAGACTAGGCTTAGGCGTAAGATGAATCTTATGCGTAGGATGTTCTACGCGTAAGCTTATGCTTATGCGTAAGTTTAGGGTTTTTAGCCCAAGTGATCTTTTACACTATCACAGTGCAAAATATATCCCAAGTCGACGTATTTTCAGGCTTATCCAAGCAAGAAAACACGGAGTAAACCACGAAAACTGAAGATCAAACCACGGAATTCTTATGCGTAAGATTAGGGTTTCGTTATGCGTAGAACTACTCGTAAAAATGACTTTTGCCCAAAGATTTTTCTAAGCCAAATTTTGGTGATGAAATAGCTTCAATATCACCAAGATAACACAAAAGTGTGAAACTTGATGATCCAAAGTGTCTAAAACAGTTATGCGTAGAACAGCTACCTCGTTAAAAACCAAGCTCAAAAATGTTTATCCACGCGTAAAGTTTGAAACTTTTTGCCAAAAACAGTTATTTTAACACCTTAAAACGTTGAAAGGACAAGAATCTTGGATTAAAATTTGTAAAAAACTTGTTTTTAAGCGAACCAAAGTATCTCGTATTCTTTACGCGTAGGACCAAAACCCACTTCAAAAGCAATACGGTTCACCCAACTAGTAGGAGATTGATACCACTGTTAGGTCACTAAGTTTACAACACAAGCATCAAGAGAAGAGATAGAGAGGCGGATGAACAATAAACCAAACACACACACACGAAATAATAATACGGTTATGCGTAGAGTGAGTGAAAGAGATAAATTGAACAACCAACCCTCAAGTGAGGGTTATTACAAGGTATTTATAGGAAGGGGAGCTAGGGCAACACTCCTACTCCCTTCCTTTCCTTAATGGACATGGGCCTAAGCTTATGGGCCTTCTACATAAGCTTAATCTAAAACAAACATAAAGGCCATAATTAAGCTAACTATTACATATGAATCACTAACACTTGATTTAGGTTTAGGAGTGATTCCAACAGCGCTCAAGAAAACGGAGATTAACTATAGTGCCATGGAAAAGTTGGTCCTAGCATTGGTGTTCGCCGCCAAAAGACTGCGCAGGTATTTCCAAGCGCACCCCATAGTGGTAATTACAGACCAACCTATCAAGCAAATCATCTCCAAACCTGACGCATCAGGACGACTACAGAAGTGGAGTGTGTTGCTAGGTGAGCATAACATCTCCTACAGGCCACGTACTGCAGTTAAAGGGCAGATACTTGCAGACTTCATTATCGAAAAACCAGACGCTGATGATACACCCGCACCAAGCAAAAAGGAACTACAAAATCCATGGATCTTGTTCACGAATGGATCTTCATGCGCAGGTCTCATCCTTACAAGTCCAGAAGGAATGGAATTCACTTACGCACTGCGTTTTGAATTCACAGCGACAAACAACGAGGCAGAGTATGAAGCCCTAATCGCCGGACTACGCATTGCAGCTCGAATGGGTGTACGCAACCTGGAGGCAAATGTGGATTCCCGGTTAGTAGCCAACCATGTGTTTGGTGAGTACGTGGCTAAAGAGGAAAACATGATCCAATACCTCGACAAGACCAAGGCACTAATCCAAGGCTTTGACAGGTTTACCATCAAGCAGGTTCCTAGAGGGGAAAATCGAAAGGCGGATGCACTGAGCAAGATTGCATCCACAAGCTTTGCAAACTTGTCAAAACAAGTGTTGGTGGAAACATTGAAGAGCAAATCCATCTCGGAGATGGAAATATCCACGGTGATAGAGGAGGAAGGTCCTACGTGGATGACACCTATAATGGAATTCATAAGCAAGGGCGTATTGCCCCAAGAACATAAGGAAGCCCGAAGAATACGGCGCACAGCACACATGTTCGAACTTCGAGACGGTGTACTATATCGGCGCTCCTTTCTGCAACCATGGCTCCACTGCGTCGGCCCCCTACAAGCAAATTATGTACTCAGAGAAATCCACGCCGGCTCATGCAGCATGCATTCAGGACCACGATCCGTGGTGGCGCGCGCTTTACGGTCAGGATACTACTGGCCCACCATGCACCGTGATGCACGAGAATTGATAAGAAAGTGCGGTGACTGTCAGGTTCATAGACCCATCCCGCGCCAGCCACAACAGGAGCTAACGCCTATCACGGCGCCATGGCCATTCTACAAGTGGGGTATCGACATTGCAGGCCCCTTCCCCGTTGCAGCAGGAGGATTGAAGTTTCTCATAGTGGCCATAGACTACTTCACCAAGTGGATCGAAGCAAAAGCGGTCGTAACAATTACTGGCAATCAGGTCAAACGCTTTGTTTGGGACAATATTGTATGCCTCTTAGGACTACCTGAGGAAATCATCTCGGACAACGGGAAACAACAATCCCTTCAAGGACTGGTGCGAAAAGTTGAATATCACGCAGCACTTCGCATCGGTTAAACATCCACAAACCAACGGCTTAGTAGAACGTGCAAATCGAAGTCTAGGTGAAGGAATTAAAGCATGCCTGGACAAGCACAAAGGAAGCTGGGTAGAAGAATTATCGCATGTTCTGTGGGCGCACCGCACTTCAATCAAGACCAGCACAGGGGACACTCCCTTTTCTCTAGTCTATGGGACAGAGGCCGTCATACCATCTGAAATTGGGATGCCAACTATTCGCACCGCTGAAGTCAATGTGGAAACCAATGATGACGAGCGGCGTATCGACTTGGACCTGTTGGAAGAAAGACGCGAGCGTGCAGCCATATGTAAAGCGAGGACGAAATCAAAAATGAAGGGATACTATGATGCTAAAGTGCGAAGTATTTCATTCAGACCAGGTGACTTTGTTTACCGCGCCAATGACGCGAGCCACGCAGAAGACACAGGCAAACTTGGACCGAAGTGGGAAGGACCCTATGAGGTCACTGAAGCATTAGGAACAGGCGCGTACAAGTTACGAGACATGGATGGTCGCGAACTACCGCGTACATGGAACATTTGCAATCTTAAGCGATGTTATCTCTAGGAATGGCTACGGCCCAGCGCACGGACACTCTTGCATTTTAGTGAAGTGCCCAATAAATATCCGTGTATTTACATTTTGTTTTACTTAGGAATATGTCTTATTTATTTTCTTTCATAAAAACTTGCAAGTATTAATAAAACGTCGCGGTTTCTAGCTAACTCCGCGACACATTTCAATTCGTTATTTCCATATACCTTATGTCTTAACATTTTTTATCTCTTGCCTACATGGCGTGCATGCACTCAATAAACCCACGATGGTACAAGGATGAGTAAACCTACTAAATAACTCATTGAGTAAGAGGGTTGCAAACCCATCAACATTGGATCACGAATCCTTGTTAAACACCTTGTTCTCAAGACGTTGGAATAAGTTCGGCGCGCACCCCACGACGGGTGCGCTACTATGCATACTGTGCGCGTTTAACAAATTAGGAATCAAGACACTTGACTCCTTGCTATGATATTTACAGTACGCTGCATATCACACCATACACGATTATGATGAAACATACTTAGAAATTATGTTTTAAGTATACTATGAATTTCACACACTGTTATGAACTTCATATCCGCGCTTATACAATTGTTTGCTTCTTAGACAATACACACATTTTTTATGGAAAGACAAGTAACTAAGTGCAAAAATTATAAGTCGCAACAACATTCAACAAAAACAATTCTCCATTAAGTACCATGCGTGCTTACAAAAGGATGTTTACAATACAAGTTACTATCTACATACTATTACAATGTCTAAAAGACGAATTCCCTACGCAGCTTGCAGCATCTCAACCTCATACAACTTCTTCAATAGGTCAGAATCCTGGCGCGATACCGTGGCAACACTAACCGGTATCCCGTCAGATCTGGGAAGATGTGCTGCGCCAATACCACACAAAACAGCCTTACCCTTAATCCCTTCTTTTTTGGCAAGTCTGGTAGCATGCGCTTCCAACACTTGCTTTAAGGACACCTCCTTCTCCAGAGCGAAGGGATTCAAGATATCTTTGGGGCGAGCAAATATAGGCACTTGGAGTTGCGATTCATCAGGCTTCAAGAAATGGTCCAGCTGCGCTTCTGCATTTTCACCACGCTGTCGTGATAAAGTCAGCCCCTCCATAATAACCCCTATCGGATAATCCTGGTCGAGCTCTAACTCAGATATCAGGGGAAGCTCCAATGCCTTCATCCTCTCCATGGCAGCCACCAGCTCATCATAGGATTGCGCATTATACTCGGGTACCTTATCAGCAGGCACCTTCAACAACTTAGCCTCATGCAGCTCATCCACAGCCTCTGCCTTACCCCGCACCAGTGCGCACTGCACCACTCCCCCAAAGGCGTCCACCACCTCCTGCGACTCCAAGGTACTGAGCGCAGCGAGTCGCAGACCATGGCCAATAAGCCACCGACGCTCCACGATTGTAGACAGGAGTTGGGGATACAACTCCTCATCATACTCCAGGCAGAGCTTGTGCAACTTCATCTCATGCGCTTCCAGGGCACTGTGCACAGTTGCACCAAAGTTTTCCAGCTGCGAAGTCAACTCTTCTTTGCCCTTCTCCAAATACTTCAGCGCCCAGCGACACGAAGACTTATACCCTGATGCCTCAGCACGCTCTTAGCTTATTTGACCCATCAGCGCCATTTTCTCCTCAGCAAGCTTCTGGGCATACGCACTCAGGCCCTCTGCCTCAGCCTTGGCACTAGCCAACTGCGCCTCCAAGGACGCAATTTTCTGATCCTTTTGCGCGCCTTGGCTATCTTCCCCAGAAACCTTAGCCTTTAGCTTCTCCACTAATGAAGCTTGATGCGCAGCCGCCAGCACCAACTCCTCAACAAGTTGTTCCATGGGCGCATCCCCAGCCGCCACTGGCTCAGTGTTTTGGCTGTTTGGCTCGGAGAACTCAGAATGCACAGGACTATCTTTGGGGGGTGACTCCGCAGACTGTTCAAACCTGCATACAAGAAAAGGAATTATTAGCGAATGATACAAGAACAGGGGATGCGCATAAACCTTTGACGACATTACTTACTGTGGACCAGACGTATCAGCAGAGGGGGGAGGCGATGCAACGTCGCTAGATGATGATTCCACCGTTAGGATAACGGGGCGCTTCTTCCTCGATGAGCCTGCGCCGTCACCTCCAAGTGATCTCTTGCGCTTCAACCCTGGGTCCTCCTCTTCATCCTCTTCTTCCATATGCTCCGCCACTGTTACTTGTGTGGCCTGCACTAATGGAGAGGGCACTCTCGGACTCGGCACGCTTTGCAGGGGGTCGCTTCCAGTGCGACAGATGAGCTAGCCCCTGCTTCTCCTAGCTCCAAATCCAGGGTACGCCCTGCAGTAGCATCAAGAATGGGCTCCTCTCCCTCTCTCAGTGGGCGTATCCCTACATTAACCAGGAGCGGCTTCGCCAGTTGTACAACCCTAAACAGATCCATTTCTGCGCAACAACAGACAAACAACAAAACGAGATTACGACAAGTAAATAGAGAAGAAAGACAAACGCTTACAGTAATATAACACAACGGGGGTACGAAAGGACAAGCACCCACCCTGGCCATCCGCGCCTAAGAAGATTGGAACCTCCTCTGGACTACCAAAATAGTTGCGGCTAATGCCCATGTGCCCCAAAAACTCCTCAGGATAGGCATGGATGGGGATGCGATTGGTGTTTATGGTATCCGCATCCTCCACATTGTACGATCTAGGGAGGGGGCGCTCATCCTTTGGCAGTGTACCCTGGGTATAGAAATCGAAACGCGATGGGAAGCACACGTCGTCTACCCAGAAAAAAGTTTCTCTCCAGTTCCTGAGCGCGTCTAGTTTTTCCGTATAACACTGAAGGCGCCCTGCGCGCTTAGCGAATGATACCCACCCGTGTGACCACGTTGTGTGGTAAAATGCGCGGAACAGGTGGATAGTCGGGTTAATCGCCAGTAATCGGCAATTGACCTCGAAGTTGGTGATTTTAGCTGCACCTATGCAGTGCAGCTGGGATATATGCAGACGGTAATAGTTTAACACGTCGCTCAGGAATAAGGATATTGGCACGCGTTGATTCGCGAACTCGAAGAAACGCGTGTATACCTCTATTTTCCCTTCGGGGAAGTCCGCAATTGACGCCCTTGCACCCGGAACTTCCGGATGCACCGCGAGGGGAATGTAATAATCGGACGCGAACTCTAGAAGCTCGCCCTCGGTTATGTCGGATATGAAATCAGATAAAACTTTAACCATGGTATCGTTTTTATATGTGCACGCGCGGTTACCTTTGGAATAGTAGTTTTCTGGGTTGCAGTTGAAGGTTTGTTAACAATGGTGGTTTCAGTTTTTACTGTGATAATCACAGTAAATGAAAGGTTGATGATTATATAAGTTTCCTAGATCCACGCGATGCATGACACGTGGATCCCACTAACTCTGAATAAGTGGCTAGGATATGTTGAGGTGACAAGGGGGCAGTTACTTTCCCCCGACTTCCGAGGCATTTGTTTGACGATATTTGACCTAGAGGCAACTTCTCAGTTACGCTAAGGGAATTTTAAATGCTATAGTTTTTAGTCTAGCATCCGCAGTTAGTCACTGCGCATACTAGACTGGGGGGACATGATGACGTATAGTCCCAACTCGGGTCACGAACCCGACTAGTGAATAACACTAACTAGCCCATTCCGAATGGGCTACCTTAATAATGGTTTGGGCTCACGAAAGCCCAAGCCCAAATTCATTTATGGAATAAGATATCCGATATCTTCTAACTTTGGAGATAATCGTTTGTCAACCGACTTAGGCGGGATACGCCGAAGGTTGGGGAACATGGAACCAATAAGGATTCCGTGTGTATATAAAGGGAATCCTATCCCTCATTAAAGTGCGCAAGTCTCAAGCAGCAATAATCAATTGGTACGAGAACCGGAGCTCAAACAAGGAACGCCCAACTTTTGTATCTCCAAAGTTAGAAGATATCGGATATCTTATTCCATAAATGAATTTGGGCTTGGGCTTTCGTGAGCCCAAACCATTATTAAGGTAGCCCATTCGTAATGGGCTAGTTAGTGTTATTCACTAGTCGGGTTCGTGACCCGATTTGGGACTATACGTCATCATGTATACTTAATAATGTTTGAACCCGAGACTTTTTGTGAGAACATCCGGATGCTGGCCACATAATTTTCTAGCTAGATTAGAGAAAAGGTGACACTAAAGCTTAAGAGATGTCACTAAAAGTTAAGAAAAACACTAAAATATCCATTTGTTTCTGTTAAACAAAAACGTGTGGGAATATATTTTTTACCTCTTGGGATATAATTTTTAGAGTAAACTACAAAAATCATCCCTGTGGTTTGTGTATTTTCGCAAGAATCATCCCTATCTCAAATGTTCAGCATTAAACATCCCCAAGTCCACAAACCTTTAGCATTAATCATCCCTGAGCACTAACGTCGTTTGTTTTACCCGTTAACTGTTAAATAATATTTTTCCGTTAATCCCTCCGTTAATACTTTTTGCATCGTTAGTTCTCATTTTACGTTTTCGTCTGTTTTTTACGTTTTTGTCCGTTTTTTACGTTTTTGTCCGTTTTTACTCATTTTCGTCCGTTTTTATATGTTTCGTCCGCTTTTTATCCGCTTTTGTCCGTTTTTTTAAATGTATTAGTCCCTTTTTTACGTTTTTTACGTTCTCGTCCGTTTTTTTACGTTTTCGTCTGTTTTTTTACGTTTGCGTCCGTTTTTTTTTACGTTTTTGTCCGTTTTACTCGCTTTTATCCGTTTTTATATGTTTCGTCCGCTTTTTATCTGTTTTCGTCCACTTTTTATCCGTTTTCGCCCGTTTTTAATATGTATTCGTCCGGGTTTTTTTTACGTTTTTTACGTTCTCGTTCATTTTTTTACGTTTTCGTCTGTTTTTTACGTTTTCGTATGTTTTTTTACGTTTTTGTTCGTTTTTACTGGTTTTCGTCCGTTTTTATTTGTTTCGTCCGCTTTTATTCGTTTTTTTACGTTGTCGTCCGTTTACATACGTTTTTGTCCGTTTTTTCGTTTTTGTCCATTTTGTACGTTCTCGTCCGTTTTTTTACGTTTTCGTCCGTTTTTTACGTTCTTGTCTTTTTTTTTGTTCTCGTCTGTTTTTTTATGTTTTCTTCTGTTTTTTTACGTTTTGTCCGTTTTTAACCGTTTTCGTTCGTTTTTATATGTTTCGTCCGCTTTCGTTCGTTTTTATATGTTTCATCCGCTTACGTTCGTTTTTATATGTTTCGTCCGTTTTCGTTCATTTTTTACGAAACATGTAAAAACGGAAGAAAACTAGTAAAAACGTACAAAAACGTAAAAAACGAGTAACGTAAAAAAATGGACGAAAACATTAAAAATGGATAGATAGCGGACGAAACATATAAAAACGGAAAAAAAAGAGTAAAAACGGACATAAACATAAAAATACGGAAGAAAACGTAAAAAAACGGACGAGAACGTAAAAAACGGACAAAAACGTAAAATAACGGACGAAAACGTTAAAAAACATACGAAAACGGGTAAAACCGGACAAAAACGCAAAAAACATACAAAAACGTAAAAAACCCGGAAGAATACATATAAAAAACGGACAAAACGGATAAAAAGTGGACGAAAACGGATAAAAAGCGGACGAAACATATAAAAACGGAAAAAGCGAGTAAAACGGACAAAAACGTAAAAATAACGGACGAAAACGTAAAAAACGGGCGAAAACGTAAAAAAAATGGACTAATACATATAAAAAAGGGACAAAAGTGGATAAAAAGCGGACGAAACATATAAAAACGGACGAAAATGAGTAAAAACGGACAAAAACGTAAAAAACAGACGAAAACGTAAAATGGTGACTAACGGTGCAAAAAATATTAACGGAGGGATTAACGGGCAAATATTATTTAACACTTAACGGGTAAAACTAACGACGTTAGTGCTCAGGGATGATTAATGCTAAAGGTTTGTGGACTTGGGGATGTTTAATGCTGAACGTTTGAGATAGGGATGATTCTTGCGAAAATACACAAACCACATGAATGATTTTTGCAGTTTACTCTAATTTTTAAAAGATTCACTACAAACATACAGTAGTAACAGTTTTGCGGCACTAAGATCTGTCACTAAATATCACTTTTCTTGTAGTGGATATATGTCTTGACTGTTTATCAAAATTCGTCAAGCTCAAATTAAGCAGCTTCTTTAAAAGAGTATGACGTTTGACAGTAGTACGTCACCATTTTTAAATGATTAAGAGGTATATATCTTCTACAAATGGAGAGGGAATCACGATTAAACAATAAGATTGGAATCAAACACTCACTCAAGAGAATAATACTGCATACCAATTTTGTTGGTGCAAGTGTAGGCCTTCCTACAACCCCTCTTTATATACGCATCAAATCTGGTTCATTTCCACTATTTTGATTCGTTATTCATTTCCACATTATGTATCATCTTTTTTATTTTTATTTCTTTTGGGTAACCATGGTTTTCAACATTTTGGCCGACTAATCCATGGGGTTTGAACCAACCGCCACATAGACTCAAACCACGTAAAGTCTTCTCTTTTCGTCATTCATTTCCACATTATATGCATCTGTAGTTGTTATCAACTATTTACGTACAGTATATAACAAATACTTATACTAGAGATAAACAAAACAAAAATGTGTCTAATATATGCCGGAACCAGAAAAGGCTAGCATGCATGTGTAGTCATCTTTCATATTGTATTATTTCCGTTTAACTAAAAATACAAGTATAATTTCCGTGAAACTAAAAATACCATTTTTTTCCGAATAGCAATTAGATTAAAAAGCTAGCAAGGAGCTAGAAAAACATAATTACAAAGTGGAGAATTGAGTGTTACAAGGATTGCAAAACCACTCTATCCAATTAAGAGAACCTCTTAAATCTGCTAGAAATCCAAGTGTGAGAGTAGTGTTTGATGTCGTTGAGGATTAAATCCTTATTCGGACGCTTGGAAGCAATGACCAATTCATTTCTTAAACATTAAGGAAAATACAAATATAATTTCCGTTAAACTAAAAATACCTACTTAGAATCTTAAACATTAAGGAAAGTGCCGTTACGATTGAGTTTTGAAAAGTTTCCTATAGACTTATAATACTTCTTAGTTTTCTATATAAAGGCATGTGGTCTTTAGTAATAGACACCCTAAGCAAATACAACAAACATAACCACTACAATACTACCTACTTTTCTTCTAATTCACCTCACCAAACAATGTCTTATTATCCAAAATCCAAAACGGATCTTGCAATGATTGGAGCTGAAGGTTTTGCTATATTGGATGATAATTTCTCAGGTGGGTGGAACTCAAAGCCTCCATCATTGGAGACAACTGCTCCACCATATAGAACTCCACAACAAACGATGTTTCCCTATCAATATAAACCCCAAAAGTCTTATTTTGTGCAACAAGTGCCAGCAAAAAGGGCAGAGATGGTGATAGATTGCTACGAGGCGGTCAACATGTATGCTGGGACACTGATCGTAGAGAAAACTAAAAGGAAGCCCGCCCGTAGGGGCTTCTTTTATTGATATTTCTAGATATGGATAGCATTGGGTTAATCCCAATCGACCCATCACAATACCCAATCGACCCAAGTCAACACCCATACGACCCAATTAAAATTGAAGTCAAAGATAAAAGTCAACCAAAGCAGTTTAAAAGACAGTTATAAAATAACTGCTATTTGGCAGTTATACCATCAACTGACATATCTGTTGGTTCATTTGAACCAACACAACGTTTCAATTTGTACCGTTTCAAAGTGTATAAATAGATAGAATCTGTAACAAACAAATGATGACTGATAAAATATAGAAAAGTTTTTTCGATTCAATTGTTTCTTGTTACTTTTGGTATATCTTGATTAAAGATCCAGAAAAACGGCCCAACAATTGGTATCAGAGCAGGAATCATCATATACCAAAGGTTTTTCTCAAAAATCTGTTCTTGAATCAGCACCATCAAAAGACTCGAATTTGTTTTTTGCAAAAAACAGTCGAACCAAAATTAAATCACAAAATCATTTTTGTTGTGATATTTCATCAAAGGAAAACAACAACTTTTGTCACCAAGGTATCAATCACAAGAGTGATTTGTTACCAGCATCAAAAGGGTTCCTTCTCATTCATTTTTTTGCAAACCGAGTCAAATTCAAGAACAAAAGAAGAAAGAAAAACCAATATACCAAGGTCATCAAAGGGCAGAATTAACGATTCACAAATTAGAACAAACACACCTGTTCATATAAGGAATCGAGCCCAAAAAGATCACTTGAGTCACCAATTGACTCAATTACATACTCCAATCATCAAATCTTTCACGGATAGAAAAACCCCCAAATCATTCGAAACCCTAGGTTTTAATTGAAGGGTTATTAGTGCTCGCGAAGAACACACAACACCGGAGAAGAAGAAGAGACGGTCAAACACAGCCATTAACAGGAGGTTAACCATCGATATTGGAGAAGGAGAAGACAGAGATCTTCCTAGAAAGGGATAGAGACCTTTTATCTCATCAGAAGAGATAAGAAATTTATAAGAGGAGCGTATCTCAAGTTTTATCACACAGAAGATATTAAAACAATAAAAAGAGGCGCATCATTTTTTTAGTAGGGCTACACGCAAAAGGATTATTTTATTTAGGGCATCGGGTTAGACCATCAACCCCTTCAGGTTCCAAAATTTACAAAACCACTCTTTCACTTTTTTATTTATAGTATATATTTCATTTTGATATATAATATTTTTTTTTGATAACTTACTTTATTTTTACAAATTTAGTACTTGATCAATATTTTTTAAATATAATAACCTAGTGTTTTAACGCTGCTTATTATAATTAAGAATAACATTTAAGGAGGAATTAACCTTTAGGTTATTCATTTTTAAAATATATAATCTCCGAGGATAGTTTTGGATTAAAAAACTAGTCCTATAAAGTTTTATAGCCTATAAGGAAAAATAAAACATTTTTCAACACACCTCGTGTTAGATTTTTAGAGATATTTTTTTATTGTCAATATATATAAGATATAACGAAAGGAAGTGATAATAAGGAACCTAGTACTAATACTTCAAATAGTACACCCCAATTTCAATGCCCAATTCTAAAGCCCGCGAATTACTCATTATGGGCAATTCGCATGCAAATCATTCTCGAAGAAAATAGCTTATGGGAAACAATAGAGCCGACTCAATCGACTCAACCCAATAAGAAAAAAGAAAAAACCGCTATTGCATATTTTTACCAAACCTTACCCGAAGAACAATTACTTCAAATAACAAAGCACAAAACCGCCAAAGACATTTGGAATGCTTTGAAAACTAGACACGTTGGCGAAAACAGAGTTCAACAAGCAAGACTTCAAACACTAAAATCCGAATTTGAGATGTTATACATGAAGTAAGACGAGACAATCGACACCTTCACTACAAAACTTACAACTCTCGTAAACAAAGCCGCTAGTCTAGGACACACAATAGAAGATGAAACCTTAGTACGGAAACTACTAAATGTTGTACCCGAAAGGTATCTGCAAATAGTCGCATCTATAGAACAATATTCCGATCTAAGTGAAATGACGATGGAAGAAGCAATTGGGAGACTCAAGACATACGAGGAAAGAATAAAGTTTAAGAAGAATAAGGACAATAACGATCAAGATAAGTTATTGTTTACACATCACAACAATAACATTACTCACGGAAGACACTGTGAAAAATGTGGACATGATTTGTTGCGAGGCGAAGAAAATAATTTCAAGGAAAAATCAAACAGCAACTCAAATAAATTTACTCATGATAAGAGTAAGGTGATGTGTTTCAGATGCAAGAAGTATGGGCATTTTGCAAACAAATGTCCATCAAAGAAAGAAGAACAATCTAATCTCATTGAAGAAGACTTAGAACCAACATTGCTTATGGCAACTGTTGAAGAAGCACCAAAAAGTTATGATCTGCCCGAAATTAAGGAAGATCACAACAATGAAGGTGGAAATAACCAGGAAAATAAGATCAGCCCAGAATCAAGGAAGATCACAACAATGAAGGTGGAAATAACCAAGAAAATATGATCAGCCTAGACTTAAGGAAGATCACAACAATGAAGGTGGAAATAACCAGAAGAACATGGTCAACATGGACTTAAGGAAGATCACAACAATGAAGGTGGAAATAACCAGAAGAACATGATCAACCTGGACTTAAGGAAGATCGCAACAACAAAGGTGGAAATAACCAGAAAAAATATGATCAACATGGACATAATGAAGATCACAGAAGAAAAGGTGGAAATAACCGAAGGAAAATTGATCTACCTGGATATAAGGATGATCACAAGCACTACAAGAAATTAAAAGCTCAAATGGTGGATTTAACCAGAACATGAATCAAGAAGACTTAAAGACCTACGTCGCAGCGATTGTGATTAAGGGGAGAATATTGGGTTAATCCCAATCGACCCATCACAATACCCAATCGACCCAAGTCAACACCCATACGACCCGGTCAAACCTGAAGTCAAAGATAAAAGTCAACCAAAGCAGTTTAAAAGACAGTTGCAAAATAACTGCTATTTGGCAGTTATACCATCAACCGACATATCTGTTGGTTCATTTAAACCAACACAACGTTTCAATTTGTACTGTTTCAAAGTGTATAAATAGATAGAATCTGTAACAAACAAATGATGACTAATAAAATATAGAAAAGTTTTTTCGATTCAATTGTTTCTTGTTACTTTTGGTATATCTTGATTAAAGATCCAGAAAAACGGGCCAACAGATAGATGTATATTAAAGCTTTGTGTGTACTTTGAGATCCATCCCTTGCCAATAATTGGTTTTACGTGGATGTGTAAAGATTGTTGAAATCAGTTACAATGCTAGATTGCTAATACTACTCGATCGATTGTTGTAACTGCTAATGGTGTTCTCTTTGTTGATCGACCTCCTTCTTTTAATACTCCATAATTTAGAATTCATTTACTAAAAAAGAGTTTAGGAAGATTATTATAAACCAAAAGAAAGTCGATATACAACTACAAGGATCAACAACTTAACATGATTCTCAAACTCATAAGAAGAAAAGGGAACATAAGGATACTCCAGAATTCGGTAACACCAGAAAAACAAGTAGATTGAATGGTGAATGTCACCTATAGATACGCTATAACAATTCCAAATTGGACATGGCAGTCGGCATAAAGTGTTGGGATTTTAGAACTAAGTTAACCATTAACCTCTACGAGTACGTAGCAGATAAGGATCTAGTAATCACAATTAGGTTAAACACGTAATTAATAAACAATTAATTAATATAACAATTAATTAATATAACAATTAATTAATAAAATGGATAAAAGAAAACCTAACCTTTCGTGGCTATTTGAACGCAAGTGTAACGGACAATAAAACCAATACGAAACTAAGCATCTAAAATAGATGCCTCAATGAGTATCAAACACAAACCCGATAACCGTATACGTTCGATAAAGAAGCTAGTCGAGAACGTATTAATAAAAATAAATCAACAGTTGACACCTACACATGAATAATACACGAACTAGAAAACTTCACAAGACCAAGCTTCCTTTTATTTTATGCCCGAGAAGATTATGTCCAAGAAACAGAAATCAAGCCTACCCGATATCGAATAGTGTTATCCGATATCTTCCACCCTTTTTGTCCGAAAAGATCACGAACAGAAAACTCACAAGTCCTTTTGTTGTTGTACCAGTTTCAACCAAGAAACACAAACATGAACTACTTACTTATAACACTTTGATTATCAATTCAATGCAAGTTTTAAAGATCGATCAAGACAAAGCAAAACCTTAATCAGTTTTGTGAAAACCGATTGGGATATGGGAATCAGTTGATTAGATCGATCAGTGAGTTTTAGGGATATGTATGGATCGTACATTACATTACAGATTAAGGAGAGATGTGTTGTTTATATAGCTAACGATACAAACCCAAACATGGGCTTTAGCTCAATCGACAAGAAATAAACACACACACTCCCTATGCTGCTCGATCAGATGTTGGACAGGCCCAAGGCACCAACTAAAACGACCCATTTAACAATTTGTACAAGCCCATGGATCGTCTACATTGATCGGGTAAGCATGCATGTATATCGGGTATGCATATTCAAGTATAAATACGTTCGACACATATACTCGTGTTTATCGTGTGTGCCCCTATCGGCTCACACACTCTTAGTCATTTTGTCGTGTTTATAACTCCCACAAACCAACAGCTCCCACTTGGGAGTTGGTGTGTCGAATGGCACACAAAACTAACGACGAAAACGCTTAGCAAACGCTCTCACTCGATTTTTAACTAAAAGTGTCTGAGAGAATAGTTTCGTAAAAGTTTCTCAGTAGCATGGTCATTCAATGTCTTGCTCTAATTATCCTATGTTATAGATACCGTTAAACCATGGATAATGGATCTCAAATCATTCCATATAGTTTAACCATTTAGAATCTCGTTATAGATTTTAATTCAGATATACCAAATGTAATCAAGAATCATCTTGCAATACCCTTTGGGTTTGGCCAAAAAATTATCTGATTAAATCTGGAGAGGCGCCATGGTATCTTTCTGCACATATCAAGTGGAGTAACAAATCCTTTATTGACTACAAGTGTTGTGGATGCTGCTTCACATCACTCCGAAATATAGCCTTTATAACTACCTTGTTCAGATAGCGTTTTGCGTATACTTACAAAAATGATATCCACACATAACAGAAATTGCTTGCATCTCAAGTCTAAGGACGAAGATAACAAACCATTTTCAATATTTTACTTATGACAAGGATCCAAAAGTAAATGTTTGAAAGTTGGGGAATCCAATATGCATCTCTAGTGAATACATATGAGTTTGGCGGGAACAATCCACATTCTCGTTAGAATATAACCAACACTCACATTTTCCTTATCATAACAATATTCCCATATTGTTAACCGACAATGGACATGTTTAGAACAATAAAATCATTCAAGGATTAAACATGCAAATATAGGATAACAATTATTATATGAATAAATAACAAATACCAAGTATCTTTATTCAGCATAAAGTAAAAATTGTCTTTCAATCCCAATTATCCAAATACTAAAACAGATATGCATGAAACTCATTTACTAAGTTGAACCCTAATGTTTCCAACATTCTCAACCTTTCTTTAAAAGAAAAACTAAATAGTCATCTGAGTAAACTTCCTGAATACTTGTTTCAAATTTCACATATAGTGAATGATTTGAAATATAAGATGAGTGTCTTATCTCATATGCTCATACTATTGCAAGAGTTATAGTATGGACATGTCGTCGTACCTTGTATGAGGTATTAGAAATCAACGACATACTGACAGTCATCTTTACAGTTTCTAAAAGTGTAAAGTATTCTCATTCATTAATGTGTAATGCAACAATGCTCTATGTTGAGCACAACTAGTTAGCAGATTTATCATAAATGATAAAATCCTACTACAACTAGTATAAATAATCCTCTATCATCATTTGTACTTATACAACACTATGCTTTATAATTCGTAAACATCTATATTAACAATAATCTAAACTCTCTCAATTAGATATTGTTGTTGTCAGCTCATTTTGTTCTTATACAAAAGCAACAACTAGTCTTATACACAATATAATATATACATGAGGAATCCTTAGTTAAAACAACATAAGGTTTCCATCCATGTAATAAATTACTCCAAGTGAAATATATCATTTAAGATTTGCTCGAATGATATTTTGCATTTGTGTCAGACTTAATTTTTTCGCATTTGTTTATTCCATATAACCATCTATTCCAAGGTTGTTTGTTTTATTCCCTAAATTCCAAGTTAAGTTTCATTCCAAGCTTAAGGATCAATATCTAGCTTAAATAGAATGATATCTTCAACATGTAAATTTTAAGGAAAAACACAATGCTCCCACTCAATGTCAGATATACTCAAGAGTTATCTTAATTTAACCAGAATCATACTGTAATTAAATTCAAAATCTCAGCTCTTAGATGCATGATTCAATCCAAACTTGGATTGCATTAATATTGTATATAAAGATTATATAGATTCATAACCCTTTTGATTACACACCTTCCTCGCAAAAGGTAATCATAAAGAAAGAGTTATAAAATCTAATTGTCATATTCAACATACAAATCACATGTATGACAATTAAATATCTTTATATAACTAATGCATGTATTATATAAGAAAATTTAATTACAGTCAATTGTTTAAGTATGATTAAAAACTTCTTATTAAATGCCAAACATTAATTTGTATACAATTTTGTCCTTGTGAGTCTTTCTTCAAAAGAAACTCATTCCAACCTCATAGGTTAACTGTTAGGCGAAATAACAATCAATCATAAAACTTGATTTGCCTTTTAAGGACTGCATCTTGTCATTCATAGTTCTAAAACATTTATCAGATTCAAGATGTGATAATGTATTTTAGTAGTTAGCTGATTTACAATAATCTCCTAACTTATATCCCTCAGCATTGATATTAAAAATATCACTTCAGGTGATGAGGCATCCTTGCGGATTTATGAATGAGAGTAATCATTATACTTCAGTTAACATTTTCATGTTTAACCTTAGTATGACATTAATAAGTGAATTTTAGAAGGTTAAGTATTTTGTTCTCAAAAACTTTGAGATATGTATATACTCCCACTTATTTTTGTAAGTAGAGACAATTCTCTAAATACTAAGTATTTAAGAAACAATAAATTGGTCTTTATGGAGAACCACGAAATGCATTTTAAGTTCTCATCTCAAGATTTGTTAATAAAATGCTTCATGAGATTTTAACAAACTCCGAACTTAAATCAAGACATAATGGAATTCCTTCCAACAACTCAAATTAGGGTTTATAGAAAAACTCTAATTTAGTGTCACTCTTTAACCAAAAGTTCTAGCAATAGTTTTACGTTTCGTCAAGCTAGAAAGAATACCAAAACTACAATCTTCAATCTAGGAAGTGTAGCATAATCAAAAATCCAAAAGGATTTATGATTCAATTAGTTTGAGTGTTAAAACCTCAAATCTCTAATGAATTAGTGTTTTCAGTTATGGGTTGTCTTGAATACCTTCTAGGTTTGAACTATATTGAGTGTATCCACGATACACGCAATTTCTAACCTTGATATATTTTGGAGGTAGAGCAATTAAAGCTATCATGAACCAAACAATATTAATAAGGTTTGATCCGACACATTAGACATACCATAATGAAGTGATATCCTATGAGTTATTAGAATTGTGAAACTATATCAGAATTCTATAGATAACTTAATTCTCTTTGGACCAAATACTTGTCAATTGGGTCAAGCCAAATTGCATATAAAGTATTTATGAACCAAGTGCATGCTATAATGTATATTCATTGAATAAGTTATGTTCACGTGTTCACAAGAAGACATAACTGTTCAAGTATTATATGTTCATGTGTTTACAAGAAAAAAGAACATGTCAATAATACATTATAAGTCTTTGAATAATTCAAATGCCTTATGTTTATGTGTTAACTAGAAGACATAACACTTTTACTATATATACTTTATGTTATAAGTCATTGAATAATTCAAGGACTTTATAATTATGTCTTAGCATGTAAGCATAATTATACTAACAAAAGTAATTATGTATGCAAACTATTGAGTTCTATAGTAATTTCAAGTTAATTTTATACTTCAGAATTATGATCATTATCATATAACCATAATTATGTTGACTAAACATGTAGTCAAATGTTGAAGTATCTTTACACTATATTATGACATTTGAATGTAGTAGGGCAACAAACATCTAGCGTGTTCAAGTCCTAGTAGAATCATTATTAGAATGTAGTAGGGCAATAAACATCTCATGTGTTTAAGTCCTAGTAGAATTCTTATTTACATGTAGCAGGGCATTAAACATCTAACGTGTTTAAGTCCTAGTAGATTTATTAGTTTTCTTACCTTGCGGTCAAGAGACACCAATAATATTGTTGTTCCTTGCACACACTTTGAGATTTCGCCCACTTGTGTAAGGTACAACATCATATTATGAAAACAAACAACACGTGATTGATTGTTCAAAAAATATGATAATGTCATAGATATCATAAGTAGTTTTTAGAACCATAACCGTTAATAAGGAATTGTGGATTAGTATTCTATAGATAACGCTTCAGGAAGCGATAGCAGGAAGGCAACGAGTTATATGATAAAATAAAAAACGCAATTTTCCTTTAAGCAATGGTTGTTCATATTCGGAAAGTAATGAATTATTTCAAAGCTAGTTTGAAATGATATGAGTGACTAACAGGAAATACATCCCGTAGCTCCCACTGAAATTGACAACATTACATGAATGTTATTTCAGTCATAAAATGCAATTGCTCCCACTGGATTTGTCAACATTGAAGTGTTACATTTCCAGTAGAAAAACATATAGCATTTTTATATACGTTCCTATTTTCTTCAAATACCTACGAGTAGCATGTACTTAGGTATTGAACAAAGTATATGAAGTTCTACTTATGTAGACAATGGACTAGCCATTCTTTTATTCAATTAACTTGAATTTTTAGCATGCAATTCCTCCTTTATCGTCTATATAGCCCTAAGGGTAATTAGCACTTTAGGAATAATAAGAGTCCAAGAAGATTACCTAGCAAATTATGCTAGTAATTCCTTTACTCTTTGCGGTTTAAACTCATACATCGTGACAAGTGCAGGATGTTATTTATTTTGGTAGCTCTAAACACAATGCTTCCAGTTACACAAAATATTTTATCTTTCAATTAACTCTAGACCACAAAAGGGTAACGAAAGATCATAAATGAGTTCATTGATTTGTAATCCTATCTTAGTTTGTCAACTAAGGAGAAAAGATAGATATAAGTCTCACTCTTCTTACTAGGAAAAGAGACTAAGTTTGTCTTTCAAAGAAAAACAACTTTGTTTACGAATTATGTTGCAATAACATAATTAATCAGAACATAAAAAGTTCAATTCTAGTATTTTTGATAATTATATTCTTAAAAGAATTAACTACCCAATTAATTACTAATAAGACTAAGATCCATCTTGCAACCCCAATTAATTACAATAGGTCTGACCAGTGCATAAAAAAATAGGACAAGAGGTAAGCGACGAGCGTTAATTGCATAATGCAACTCTTAGACTTTATGAGACTGTTTAAGGCATTAGTATCAAGTAATAATGTCGAAAGCATGTTTAGTTCCCATCTTATGCCTCGGGTTCAAGGTCTGACCAAGCTAATTCAAGATAAGTCGACCAAGTATGAACGTGTAAAAATAACCATAGGTCTGACCAGTAAGAAACAATTACCATGGGTTGGAAAGGCCCTTAGGTCTGACCATAGAAGTCAATCCAAATGCACGTGTTCATAGTTGGATGGCATAGACTTAAAATTAACAATAGGTATGCACATATAAATGTGATAAAAGTCGTGTACAAAGAAGCATGCAAAACAACTTTGTAACACTAATTTTAAAAACTTTTGGTAATGACACTGTAGTGATCATCATGGTTCACGGTAGCTCCAATCGAACGCACAGGGAGGCAAAGGACCAGGTAAGCGCTCAAGCATAACCTAGACATCCTTTCGGTGCGACTGTGCGCACCTCTTTGAACCCCCTTTTGAGTTTGTTCTAGTGGGTGAGCCGTACATCCCAAGTGTCCATAGCGTCTAGTTTTAAATTCTTGAAAACATGTTTCATTATATTAGGTCACTTTATTTAACAAAAACGATTTTCCACGAATCAAATAGCAGGTCACAATGAGCATGATATTTAGGCGTGTAAATAAATACCAATATTGATGTTATGGTTTCGATACGTATTATTCCATATTGCATACAATTAGGTGTCAAAGCAAGTAATAATGCACATATGGGAATCACAAACATATAAGCATAAACATCAATATTAAACACATATTGTTCCGAGTTCTCTCTCGAGTCTTCCCCAAAAGGAGAACCATAAGACCGTCACTAGGATACAAATACCTAGATCGCCCCATACATCGCTTAAAAAGTAATTGAGTGTGTCTTGTGGCCGGAAAACACATAAAAACGCATGGCAATCTCAATTAACAAGTAATTAAGCAATTTTGTGTATTTAATAAACAATATGTAATTCTAATTATCATTCTAATTCTAATTAAAAATTAATTAATTATAAGTAACTTTTAATTCTAATTAGCAAGTAATTCTAATTAACATGTAATTCTAATTAACAAGTTAATTCCAATTAGCAAAGTATATCTAATTAACATGTAATTTAAATTAACAAATTAATTCTAATTATCAATATAATTTAATTTGTGTGTGACTAGTTATTTTTTTATTAAAAATTTAACAAGTATTGCATATAGTTGTCAAAACAAAATAAAACGAATAACTAAATTAGGTTTCATGCAGTCTTTTAAATATGTTTATTAATAAGAAACGTGTAACCCATAATCGCAAAAACGAGATGGCTCGTGATGCCACTGTTGGGATTTTAGAACTAAGTTAACCATTAACCTCTACGAGTACGCAGCGGATAAGGATCTAGTAATCACAATTAGGTTAAACACGTAATTAATTAACAATTAATTAATATAACAATTAATTAATAAAAGGGATAAAAGAAAACCTAACCTTTCGTGGCTATTTGAACGCAAGTGTAACGGACAATGAAACCAATACGAAACTAAGCATCTAAAATAGATGCCTAAATGAGTATCACACACAAACCCGATAACCGTATACGTTCGATAAAGAAGCTAGTCGAGAACGTATTAATAAAAATCAATCAACACTTGACACCTACACATGAATAATACACGAACCATAAAACTTCAAAAGACCAAGCTTCCTTTTATTTTCTGCCCGAGAAGATTCTGTCCAAGAAACAGAAATCAAGCCTACCCGATATCGAATAGTGTTATCCGATATCTTCCACCCTTTTTGTCCGAGAAGATCACGAACAGAAAACTCACAAGTCCTTTTGTTGCTGTACCAGTTTCAACCAGGAAACACAAACATGAACTACTTACTTAAAACACTTGGATTATCGATTCAATGCAAGTTTTAAAGATCGATCAAGACAAAGCAAAACCCTAATCAGTTTTGTGAAAACCGATTGGGATATGGGAACCAGTTGATTAGATCGATCAGTGAGTTTTAGGGATATGTATGGATCGTACATTACATTACAGATTAAGGAGAGATGTGTTCTTTATATAGCTAACGATACAAACCCAAACATGGTCTTTAGCTCGATCGACAAGCAATAAACCCACACACTCCCTATGCTGCTCGATCAGATGTTGGACAGGCCCAAGGCACCAATTAAAACGACCCATTTAACATTTGGACAAGCCCATGGATCGTCTATATTGATCGGGTAAGCATGCATGTATATCGGGTATGCATATTCAAGTATAAATACGTTCGACACGTATACTCGTGTTTATCGTGTGTGCCCCCATCGGCTCACACACTCTTAGTCGTTTTGTCGTGTTTATAACTCCCACAAACCAACACAAAAGTTATTCCGAACATTTTCATAAATGAATTTTTGCCAAAAAAAAGTACCCTAAAACTCAAAATAAGATAATGTCTCTCAGTGACAGATTATTTCTACGACGGAGAGCAAAATATATGATAGCTACTAACAAATATTTAAAACAATAGTACAAGTCTTTTTTACCAGTCATATAAAGTATGGTTAATTGTTTTTGCCACTTTTGGTTTGAACTTTATAAGAATAAAGAGTGGCACCAAGGTCTTAATTGCCTACTAAACGCGTCTATACCCGCTTCTTTTATGAGTAGGTAGAAGACAATACTTGACTAAAAATACCGTAGCCAAACTCCATCAGGAATTTGGGATACTGCCAAGCAAAATTGAGCTCAGATTAACAAAACAAAAGGATATATACCCATGAGACTGAAATGGATAAGAGGTGTTTTGATGTGACATAATTTCGAGTTTAATTAGCTATGTCCTCGGTCATGTTTAATTTGCTAAGAACTTTGCAACTAATTAATCACTACTTGTACTACTGTGGTTAGAAAAGGGCATTTCTTTTTCCTATTTAATTCTTTTCTTTTTCGCCTATGTTACGGGCTGGGATATGGGATCCACCCATATCCTTTGCACTTAAACGTTTTTTGAAGTAATATATTTATCGGGTGTTTGACCTTTTACCCAAAAAAAAGTAGGTCTTATTGCTCTGGAAATTCTCTTGAAGCTTCATAGAACAGAAGATTGAATGAAAGTGACACGTCTCCAAATGTGAATGGAATAAATCATGATCCATTAACTTATAAGATTGGAAGGAATAAATGCATCTAGCTTTCAATGATTATGATAAAACGAACACACATTTAAGAGAATAATAGACTGTAACAGTTTTATATATAGATATACAAAGATCATATCCGAAAGATCTATATTTGCATCCATTTGCATCAAACACTGATATAATTAAAACTTGTTCTACTTTACGTGTTGATTCTATATTCTTCTATCACGTGTATATTTATTGTTCTATTTAAGAATAATTTTACTCTAAAAGAATGGATGTATATTTTGCTACCAAAGGATTGAACTCCAAATGTGAAGAATGGAATAAATCATGATCCATTAATTTATAAGATTGGAAGGAATAAATGCATCTAGTTTTTAATGATTATGATAAAACAAACACACGTTTAAGAGATTAAAAAGACTATAATAACAGTTTTATATATAGATATTCAAAGATCATATCCGAAAGATCTCTGATGCATTTTATATTTGCATCCATTTGCATCAAATAAATGCTCATATAAATAAAACTTGTTTTACTTTACATGTTGATTCTATATTCTTCTATCACAAGTATTCTATTTAATAATACTTGTAATTACCTTTACTCGAATAAAAGAATGAATGTATATTTTGCTACAAAAAATTTAACAATATAATTTTCATGTATATAGTTTATGCAAGTTTCAGATCGCATTATTGATATGAGTTTGAAATGTGTAATCTGATATATGCTTATAATGAAAACAAATAAATAACTTCAAATCAAATGCAGATTAAAATACGTCTCTGACTTTTGAAATGTATGTTGGGGTTATACACAAGTAGGATCTTCATTCATTCGGTAGATATTCTGGCGATGCTTCATTTTAAGTGTTTGTTGATTTTTATTGGAGTTGTGATTTCACAATTTCTTATTATTAGATGTAATGTTATTTCGAATAGGATTCGGTTAATGATCTTTCGCTTCATATGAATAAATAAGCTGGGTCGTTACTCGTTAAGGTTGTAGTAATCAATTTTCATCACATAGAACTATAGAAGAAATATTTGCAAATTGGTATAATTATCCACTTCAAGGAAAGAATTTTCGATCTTTTGACTGAACAAAAGAGAAGTATTTCTTCCCATTCATCTGAAAGGAATAGGGAAAAGTATAATTCCACACACAAACAAAAGAATAAATTCATCTATTATGCTTATAATAAACTAGTTTAGAACAATACCAGTAACACCGATCGGTCGGTTGCACTTGATTTTCTATATATAAAGGCATAAGGTTCCTGTTATTAAACCATAAGCAAATACAACAACAAAAAAGAACTAGTGGTTCCTTTTCTCTCAATCACTTCACTCCAAAAATGTCATATTACTCACAAACAAAAACCGAGCTATCAGTGATTGGGGCAGAAGCATTTGCTTTCCTGGACGATAACTTCGTAGCAGCAGCTCCTCCACCACGTAGGACTCCACCGCAGCTATTTCCTTTTCAACATAAACGTCAACAGGCTTATGTTGTTCAACAGGTGCCAGTCCAAAGGACTGTAGTGATAAACTGCTATGAGGCAATCAACAAGTATGGCAGGGCACATCTTGTGGAATATCCTAAAACGAAGACTGCACGTAAAGGCTTCTTTTTTTAACGATTATAGCAAGCTACAAATGATGTTTACTTGTGCTTTTTTATGTATGGTATGTGTGTAACTTGGTATCCATCCTTTCCACCAATTGGTTTTATGTAGGTGTACCAGGATTATTGGAACCATTTACCTGTACGATATTATTATTTAGTGGTTGGGTTTGCTTCATTGCCTCTTGTTCTCTTTGTGGTGCCATCACTCTCAATGTTTTCATGCATCTATTAATTCCTCTTTTATTAGAAGTGATAAAAGAAACAGAACATAAACTTAATTCCTCACAAATTAAAATTTCTTGCAGAGCACAATTTGAGGACCAATAAAGATGGCCCAACTCTTTCAGGCTTAAGTCAGCATAACTAATAATAATTAAAAAAACAGGTTTGAGGTTGGAAAAATCGAAAAGTCATTCTTAATACGGGTCAAAACTGGTGAGTTCAAGTTGGTTGTCCCATATGATGATTTTTTGTAATACTTGACATTTTGTAGACATGCAAATTGGATGGGTCGGGTCAAAACATAGTATTGATATTATGGGTGTACACGGTCCGGCTTGGCCAAGTCTGCCAAAAATCTTGGCCGAACTAATAACTTCGTTTTCCAAAGTTTCCAAACCAAAACAGTGAAGGATGCTTGTGCTGAACTATTTAAAACAGGTGGAAAGTAGGTCTTATTGCTCTGGAAATTCTCTTGAAGCTTCATAGCACAGAAGATTGAAGGAGACAAGTCTCCAAATGTGAATGGAATAAATCATGATCCATTAACTTATAAGATTGGAAGGAATAAATGCATCTAGCTTTCAATGATTATTATAAAACAAACACACGTTTAAGAGATTAAAAGACTATAACAGTTTTGTTGGAAATGTATATATTTACAAACATGTGAATGTCCGGATTCGAACTCGTGACCACAGGATTGCACACATTAGCGAATGAGAATTAAAGTTAATAATTAATGTTTATGTTTACGATTAATTATTGCACATTAAGTCCGGTTAACGACCGTTATGTATTGAATGGAAAAATGACTAACGGCCGTTAAAATGAAAAGAGAAGGACTAGTATTGGAAAAACTTGAAATGAAAAGTTTGGGTTTTCCCTTGGGCTTGTCCTATGGCCGGCCAAGGGTAATGGGTTTCAACCCAATCCCTAACTTGTTCCCAAAGTATTCCAACTACTATATAAAGAGGGTTAGGTTCTAGGGTTTCATACACTTGTGCATTGAATTAACCCTAGATCTCTCCTCTCCTCTCTCTTGTCCCATTTTCGGCCGAACACCCCTTGTAAGGGAGTTTGGTTTCGTTTTTCTTAAACGAGGACTTGTGTTAGATCTAGCAATCGCTTGATTCGTTGGTTAATTCGTGTGTACAAGAACGTGGTAGTAAGACACTATTCTTACACCATATTGGTTTGAGTTGTAGAACGGTAAGGGACAACTCTTCAAACCACTTTTTTGTTTTGCTCAAAGGATTTGACATTCGCAAGAGGTACGTTACGCTACTTTCAGTTAATTATTTATTGGTTATGATCTTTAAGTCTTCCGTTGTGTACTCTTGATGTCTTTATGTTTTATTGTATTTTATATATCATAAACTCAACAGTGGCATCACGAGCCTTGTATAACAAGTAATTAATTACTGAAACACATAATTAAAATAAACATGAATGTGTTATTATTTGTATGCTTAGATCTAGGGTTTGCTAAACCTAAACCCTAATTAGGGTTTTGTAAACTATTGTTTTAATTGGATTAGAAACCCTAAGATGCATGCAACTTTATGTGTATATGCGTAACTCTGTTTGATTGCATTAATTGTTAAGTGTAATTTAATGTCCATGATAATTATCTGCATGTTTTATCATGGATCTGCTTTTATTGTATGTCTTTCTTGTTTAAGTGATATACACTAAATTATGATAGATCTAATATTGGGGATGACCTCAATCATTATTAATTTAATAGGATTTATCAAAAACGTTTGCATGTGGCTATTTGATATGCATGACTTTTATTTGTTAAGCATTTATTGTTTATTTGTTTATTTTTTACAAATACTTGCTTGTTTCTTATGTGTAACAAGGGTATTTTTACAAGAAAAATAAACTGACCTAAACAATGGTGAAACATGTAATTTTAAGAATAGTAATCAAAATCGTTTAATTGATTGATGATTTTGGTACAAATGACTGAACGGCTCACCCATGAGAATGAACTATAAAGGGGTTATTAAAAGAAGTGCGCACACTCACACTGAAAGGATGTCTAAGGTTGTGCTTTAGCGCGTACCTGTTCCTCTGCCCTCTGTAAGTTCGAATGGAGCTACTTAGTAAGCCATTAAATGTGCAAGCTCATCTTAAGGGCGAATTAGTTTTAATTCCATGCGCCACTTCGGTGGTAATTATCCGAAACACTAAGTGTTTACACTTATGCAAAAGTACGGTATAATGGATGATAATTGACACTAAATTCCTTGATTGGTGAATCCAATACCTCAATTAAAGTTTGATGATGAAAAGCTTATACATTAAAACAAGATATAAATGTTTTAATAAAAACTATGCTACAAAGATGAATGCATGACATCTTTGTACATATTTGATTTAACATCAAAACTATTACCTTTTAATTTAAGTTATATGCCATCCAACAAAACGGAAACACCTAAGATTACTTTCTATTTGCGTGAGAACGTGACTTAGATCTTAATCAAAGGGTAAAATGTCCACGTGTCGTGAGAACGGGCATGGACGATTTTGCAGTTTCTTAAGTTGGACAACTTAATTGAGTTAGGCGGTGAAAACTAAAAACTCAAGGCATAAGATGGGATAAAACATGTTTACATGGCAATTGAAATTGGCTATATGTAAATCCCATAAATCTATGAATTGCAATTGATATTGGCAATTGAGCAAAAGCTCTACCATTTTGTATAAGGTTCATTACTAACAGATCAACTGACGTGATGAGATTATGACAATTTGGATCCTAGTTTTCAATAAATATTAATTGGTTATATGAATATGAACCTTGGGTATTTAATTGTTTATTGAAAAGGAAAATTATCGAAGATACTAAAATTGAATTTTGTAATTATTTTGAATGTATAAATGCAACATTTAACCGTAAACGAGGTTTAGTCTTTGATCAGTAAATTGATCCATTCTGCTTTCAAACAAATATTTGATCGAGAATAATTTACCGAAATGACAAACGAAGTCTCTTTTCCATGGGAGAAGCATGAGACTCAATCATATTCCTTTACATGAATGAGAAAGGTATAATAGGAACATTTGAATTGTCTAAATTCTAGATGTAACTCATAGCAATGAATTGCACATCTTATTTACCATAAAGATTTCATTACCTTTATTTGGTGAATGAATCCTTTTGTAACAACATGAATGTTGGTTAACTGGAAAATATGTATGTGACTTACTAAATTAGAAGCTAGACTAATTACCGCGAAAATTGGTAAAAGGCAAACTAGCATATTTTATCTAGTTGTTTTGCTTTAGCCTTTAAAGGTGCTACATACCAGTATGGGGATGGTAGGCCTGTTAAGGAAGAAATTGCATACCCAATTTTTCGAGTTAATAACATTGATGGATAACCCATCATTCATAGAGTAGAATACACCTTTTAGTACCTTAGTAATGATTACGTATGGTTCTTTAAAGGTGTAGGAAAGTAAAAAGCAAGCAAGTTGGTTTCACTAGTTATGCAACACTTACAATGTTGTCAGATTCAGTGGGAGCATTTGTGTTGCATTACTGAATAAGAAGTTGTTTTAATGATTTCTAATTCAGTGGGAGCTACAAGCCTTATTTCCTATGTAGTAACCCAGATTATCTTCAAAGATAATTACTTTCCAATTGTAGGCACTTATGGTTTTCAAGGATTGTCATGTGCGTTTCCTTACTAATCAATATAGTCATACATCTACTTGTTATATCTATGACACAAATCATATTAATCAAATAAACGAACGTGTATCGTGTTGTTTATCTGCTACATGATGTTGTTCCATGCACAAGTGGGAGAAATCTTTATTGTGTGCAAGGTACAACACATATAAATATGATTCTCTTGACCGCAAGGTAAGAGAGTAACGTTCCAATAGGAATTATACATCTAAATATGTATGATTGCCTTATTAAGAACATTTGTCAAGATGATAACAAAGACTATTTTATTTTCAAAATTTATGTCATTCAATATTTAAGAAACACTTGTAGTTACAATTTATGTTACGTGAGAACGTGAACTAGATTATAGCCCAAGGTAAAATATCCACGTGTCGTGAGAACGAGCATGGATGATTTTGCAGTTTCTTACGTTGAATTTTTCATGGAATGACATAGTTAAATGAAGTAATCTAATACTACTTTGAATTTAAGTATTCGTTGAATGACTTAAATATATGTAGTAAATATTAACTTGAAATATTAATTGAAACCTGAGGTGGTGTTCATAATTACTTTAATTACAAATGTTTATGATTTTGTAAAGTCACAAACATGAAGTCTTTTAATACAAGACTTACAATATAAAGTAAGACGTTAACTTGCTATGTTTTAAGACATATGCATGAAGTCAATGAGTTGATCAATGACTTATAACGTATAGTGGGATTATAACTGATATGTCTTTTGATTTGGTCAAAAATACTTGAGTTATAATGTATGCAATTGACTTGGTAATTCTATTGTACCATTAAGTTTTACTTTGTTGGTAAATAGGTAAGCCAAAGAGTAGATGGTTATCTTAAATATTATTAGATTATCTTACAATATTAATTCTAATGAAATACCATAGTTTTATGGTATGTTCAGTTAGAAGAATCAAAATCTATTGGCATGTTTGATTCAAGATAACTATAGTTTCTTCCACATGTTATCAAGGTTAGAAGATTGAGTATAGATTGAATATACTCAATAAGACTCCAACCTAGAAGATTGATAAGACACCATTTGTTTTATGGAATGTGATGAATCACATTAAGTCTTATAAATGAAGTTCTGAATTTGTTAAACTACTTATAGAGTGAGTTGTAACAAACTAATGTTAGGAACTGTCAATGTTTTTTGTAATATCCCAAAAGAGAACAATGTATTGTTGCTCTACTTGATAAACTATTTAAAGGTAATCTTTAAATTGTTAAAGGCAAGTGGGAGTTTTGTTTAGATCTTGAAAGATTGAATTACAAAATAAATAATCTTCTAAAATGCACTAGCAAATATCATGATGAGGCTAAACATGTAAACGATAGACCTCAAAATGATGGAATTGTCATTCATAGATCCGTAAGGATATCTCAGATATTTAATATGCTGAGGATTATGAGTTACAGGATCATGGTAAGCCTGTTAATCATGATGATGAATTTACCAAATGTTGAATTGTGGTAAATCAATCATACTATGAATGTTGAGATGCTGTCCATAAATATAATCAACTAGACTATAGACCCGCGGGTTTCGCGGGTGTCAGTAAGAAAATTATAAAAAAGATATAACTTGAAAAATACAATGCATGTGCATCACTCTGTTAAAATAAAACATTCACATGACATATGAGTCAAGTATGTGGGTGTTTGCTTTACCTTATTATATAGGCTTACAAGCTTACTGACTTTTGAAAAAAAATAAAAAAAATAAAATAAATAAAATCAGAAGATCACTTTTTTCCCTTCAGCTTATAAGATTATCAAGTTGAGCTATAACCATGTAAATATCTAGAGGAATTGACATATTAAGAAATTGATAATGATCAAAATCGCTAAAAACAACATTTGAGATCTTTAGAATTATCATATTTATTTTAAACTCTCATGATAAGCATCATGCACTGTTTGATCAATGCCTTCAAACATTTGCATCTTTTAAGAGTGTTCATGTGTCGATACAAGTTTAGGCCAAAATAATTCCAACATTCAATAGAGATTGCCCTTAATTGTTGTTGATAGTCAATGCAAAACACACATGAAATAGTCTTATATTAATCTTCAAGGGTAGTTTTTTGTATAAAGATTACATTCTAGGAATTATAGTTGCATTACCTATATGTGTTCTAGGTATATATCCTCATTAACACAATCATCAAGTCTTCAAACCCTTAAATTTTGTTCCATTCCATTTCAGTTTGGCCTGACCCATTATATATTGGCTCACAAATCCATAGACCTGAATACATAATCTACCATATTATTATAGATATTAATACACGTTCTAATATGATTTGTTCAATAATGAAATAAAGCTTTCTTTCTCTTCTTTGTAATCATTTACTCCAATGATGATTTTATGCTAGTGATGATTTTATGTTAGGTAAACACTTCAGTTTGCAAGTCCTTGGCATAAAATGTCTAAAACATGCCCTTATCCAATTGGATAAATTGACTTCTTAAAGACAAACATGATCATAAAATTATTCCTTTTAAACTATTATAATCAAGTATATTACTGTTGCTATTATAGAGTCGCTATAAATTCAATATGAACTGTTCGATCAAGAGAAGAATAAAAAGTGGATTTTAAAGTACAAATTAACATTTGTTTATATGTTGTATTTTGTACATTCTCATTATAACAAAACATTAAGAGCAGTTATATCACCTTCACGTTGCACAACCAATTATTTGACACAAATGCTTTTTTTTGGTATGTCTGGGTTTCCGACTTGGCATTGCGAGCCGACAAATCCCTGAGCGACTACCTTTTTGGATAGCCCGGAGTCGGCGCAGGTGAACGTCCGTGGCCAATAAGGGATTAATTTTCTCACCAGGGTTCGAACCCAAGACCTCTAGGCACTCTCGTCCTAAAATGCTTGTTGTAACCTTCAATGACTGAAAATCAATCACCTTACTAATAGACATTCTCTTGTAAGGTTGAGATACAAAAACATTAAAGTACTTGTGAATATACGTAGTATATTAGTGTACATTTTAACTATAGTAAAAGGAAGGCTCTTCACTAATCCCATACTATGATAAGTCATAATTTATATCCATGTTATCTGATTGTATATCTTAAGAAAACAATTATCAGGTAATAATGAAACCATGGATGTACCAGGAAAAACTTGCAACACAAAATAACCTTCCTATGATTAGTATTTCAAAAAAATCTATTGTTCATATGTCCTTGTATTGCTATTTACATGAATTGCCAAGTGCACACAAAACAATGCGGCTGCATGAAAGAGTACGCAACTCATATTTGTCAAAACATCACAATACAAGTATGAGTTGTAGCATTCAAATAGCTTTGTGTTGTCATTAAAATTAGACCAGCAAAGCCATCTTCCTTGTATCATATTCTAGAGTAAATTGCAAAAGTCATCCATGTGGTTTGTCAAATTTGACACTAATCAAGTATAATAGGATCAAAACTATATTGAAAATTTTTTAGTTTACCCTTGTCACAAAATAGGGCAGTAACAACATACAATTCATAAATATTTTTTGTGTACATAAGCAATGGTTTTAGAAACTGGAAACTGACCTGAATGACCCAGTGAGCACATCCGAAGAATCTCGCAACTCCAAGTGCAAACACATAATGAGCAGTAGAAGCTTCCATCATCTACATTTTGCAAAACAATCACATTGATGTTTTTTTTCAATTATACCAATTTAAGTAAAAGTAACACTAAAATAAGGTATTTGTTCATAAATCTAAACCTTAGTTTTCTGCATCATAGTTAGCGGAGGAAGCACTGCAATTGCCCACATAGCTTTGCTCACATGAGAATGATATGTGTGTGGGTAAATGAAGATGGCTAGAATAAAAGAGGGTACAACTTGCAGTAACTCCAAGTGCAAACACATAATGAGCAGTAGAAGGTTCAATCATCTACATTTTGTTTCCTCGATTATACCAATTTAAGTAAAAGTAACACTAAAATAAGGTAGTTGTTCAGAAATCTAAACCTTAGTTTTTTGCATCATAGTTAGCGGATGAAGCACTGCAATTGCTTCCAAGTAGACGTAGAATGCCCAAATAACTTTGCATACATGAGAATGATATGTGTGTGGGTAAATGAAGATGGATGAATAAAATGGGGTACAACTTGCAGTAACGATGGAAAATGAAGCCAAGCAACTTTTAAGATAATGATGAAACAGTTTTTAAGAGATCAAAAAATGGAGTGGGTTGAATGGGTCAGGCAAGTCGAATAACGGCTCTAAACAGGTGATTATCTGTTTGGGTCGGTTGGGTTGGACCCAAAACGCTATATGCCCACATACTTTTACAGAACAGTTATTGCTTCATACCTGCAATTTATGAACATAACATGGATCAGTTCATACAAAAATCTGAAATTAAATTTATCATGTATCACTAAGTGGACATTTCAGAAAGATTCATGAGTTCTTAATTACTTCATGATACTGATTTGGATTTTAGAAATTACCATGTAAATAGGTGCAAAAAGCTCAAATCATTCCAGGGATAACAGTGTGACTAAATTAATCATAACTATGCACTCCAATTGCGTACAACATAGAAAAGAAAGTATGCCATCCAACCATGCACTCACAATTATGTCTGTTTTTTTCCATTCCTCTAACAACTAAACATGTTTTACTAATACAATGAGGCTTTAGTTAAGCAAAACAGCATACAGTCACTATGGGTGTACATTGGCCGGTTCAGTCGGGTTTTTGGCTAAATATGAGCTAAACCGTAACTATCGGCTTCTTAAAGCTTCAAACTGAACTGCCTGTGTAAGATATGGAAACTGAACTTGCAAAATGGTTAAGTACCAGTTGAGAACGGGTTAGCGGTTCTTCAGGGTTTGATCTAACTTGATGGGCTAAAATGAATTAAACCATTGACATATATTAGTGAAATCATTTGAAAGCTAAGATGAATTTTTCACAAAGAAGCTACCCTACAATTCTGCAAGGGTAGTAGGGAACGCTTTGAAAATGCCTGGAAAATATAATACCTTAGCTATCCATGTCCCAGATAACTTAAGCTTCAGAAAACCAGAACCACCTACAAGGTATCTTTCCAGCATGCAAGCTTGTGGAAAATAAAGGAGTCTAACTCTGACAAACTACTAAAAAAAGAGTAAAAAATCTAGGGAGTATATTTTTCAAAATCCATGTGATTCCAGTAAAAAAAAAACATTACCAATCCAACACTTTTTGGTCCTTCAAAGATAGGATGGCTTCTTAGATATGTTCAAGACACTGGTGCTATTACGAAATGTAAATTTCTGAATTAGTACTCATATCATTCGAAGAAAGTAAAAGTGCATAAGTATGTATGAGAAAGAACATATATACCATAGGTAATCACAATCATTCACTTTCGTGCCGGTAGAAATACTAACAGACACAACACCTTTTTCACACTGAAGCCATACTATGCAAAAAAGGAGCTAAATGCCTTAGAAATTTTTTCTTGAAGGCTCCATTTATAATCTTCTTCCTATAATGTATTGCAATACAACACCGTTATTCTTAACTATTAACAAATGCTCTAGTTTGCCCTATATATTTTATACTAAACTTGAAAAGCTATAGACATTTTTGTTATAGTTACATTTTAAGTTATCTTAAAATCAACTAAATATAGTTACATTTAGTATAAACATTATTCGGATAAAAAGCTTACCCAAAACAATGTCATACTATAAAATTATCTCTATTAATAAGCGTGGCTTTTCGAGGCTTCATAACTCACTGGATTTCAAGTAAACCCAATAACCATAGAGCAAATAAAAGTATTAATATGCTTGATTTGGGTGAGGTCTTGATTAACTACAAATAAACAATAAACACAATACTTGAATTAACTGAGTCATTTTAACAAACAGGTAATGTGCATAAAGAGAATAATCTAAACATAGAAAAGATAGGCAATTACCAATGATATACATCATATATACATACCTGTTCGTCAATCATAACAAAAAAAAATGGATAAAACTATGATCGGCATAAGCCCTCCAATCAAAACATAGGTTACAAAATTAGGCTAGCAAAAAAGATTTAAATAATACTTTTGATATAGAAAATTTATGGAAATAGTCTGTATCTAAAAGATTAGGCTAGCAAAAATGACGGGAAGAAGGCAAATCTAAATTGACGCGTGGAATAATGACGTCAGAATGGGGGTATCTGTAATTCAAAAATATTTTCTTTTATTATATATAAAGATTTTAGATACTTGGTTTATCTAAATGAAGATGATTTTCTTCAAAGGATGGAAACCCTAGTGGTTTAAATCTTTATGTAGAAATTATATGGACAATATTGTACACATATTTAATGCATGTCTAGTGATAATAATATTAATCATATTTAAGCAATTAACTATGATTGAATATTCTTTTCTAGATACATTAAATAAAAGTATAAAGATTATAATTGTCATACTTAGTTTCATTGATATGAAATTTTGACAATGAATATCAAAACTCTTTGTTGTGGAATTACTTTTGCGAGGACGATAAGTAATACAAAGTAGTTTTATGAATTCAAATAATCTTTGAATATGTACAAACTGCAAGAATCCATGAATGGATATATGCATGCATCTATGAGATGATTCTTATGTTTAATATTAAATCAATGTTTGATTTAATAAATTAAAATAAGATAGCTCATAAGTATTCCTGAAAGCTAGTGGGAGTATTATTTTCTTAAATCTTATATGTTGTATGGGAAACTACATTCCACCTAAATTAAGTTTTAATTGGGAATGAAACTTTGTTTGTAAGATTTGGAAATAAGACATACAACCTTGGAATATATGTTTATAAACATATGCGGTAAAATAAATGAGTCTAATAAAACATGATAAATACATATCTTTAACAAGATATAATATGAATGAGATCTTAAAGTTTAACTTGAAGATTCATCATGTACATAATGTTGTGTATAAGATTGTTGTGTCATGATTGGTTACAAGATGATTTGACAACATTGAAAGTTGTTAGTGTAATAAATATTTTAAAAAGAATATGTTTGGATTTAGAATCACATTCCACAGTCTGGATATGCTCCTAGATTCTATGGACGAAAATATGGCAATTATTTCATAATTGTCATTGCCAACAAACTTGAGTTTGGTAGGCACCAACATTACACTATAACTGTTCGAAGTTTACGGATGTTTAAAGAGCATATTGTTGTACACAATGATGTTGGTATAATTGAGATGACACTCAATTCTAGTCATGGTATCCTTGATAATGACCATGTTGACTAGTTATGCTAAGAGCATAGTTGCATTATACGTTAAAGAATGAAGAATACTTTAAAACTTAGAAGTTTTAAAAGATGATTGTCATATAAAGGTGGTTCAGGTTATCACGCACCTTATGGAATGATATGACAATATCAAGATATGTGTAAACACATACAAGAAATTCAATTATTGAATTTTTGAAATAAGTATTCTCAAAATTCTTGTAGATCAAAGTTAGTTGAAATTATGCCTTGTCAACAAGTATGAGTTGCATGACTTGTGGCAAAATTCATTAACTGAGAATTATCATGCATTGATCTATTTAGTATTTGGATAAAGGATGTTAAACAATTATTATTTATAATGAATTAAAGTACGGTATACGTTTAATTTCATTTATAATATTGTGTCCTGTATTTGCATGTTTAAATCCTTGAACAACTTAAGTTATTCTAAATAGTCCGTTGTCAATGAATAACATGGGAATGACATTGAATTAAGACAAATCTGAGTATTAGTTAGAATATACTTGAAAGTATATTGATGCGTAGCATGACTAATTTCAGATGATATTCAATGAATTGAGTATAGGACTTATCCCACCCGCATGATGATACTTTATGGATCTTTGTCATTAAGTATATCATGGATATTTATCCTCTGACTTGAGATACAAGAGATATGTCATGGATGTAGTGCATTTTTGTGAAGCAATCTAACGCTACACGTAACTGGTAGTTATAAGGGTTGTTTTCAGAAGTGTTGCGAAATTTATGAATCCTGCTTGTAGTCAAAATGGGATTTGTTTCCTTCAAATTTATTTTGAAGTATAATACTACTGGGCCCCTCGTAGGATTGTTAAGATGTTTTTATGGCCATACCCAAGGTCTTCTGGAATATGTTCAGAAGAATTGGTAATCTTAATCAATCATATAAATCGAGAAACATAATAGTTAATTAAGAAATGAGTGAGATCCATATTCTTATTAACATGGTATTAGAAACAAAAGGATGAATATGATGATGAATCATCAAACTTGGTTTTTCTCCAGAAAACCATACACGAGTTGTACCGGGGGCATTGGCGTGTTGCTAGACGCTAACCAATGTCATTTCACGTTTTGTAAACATATCCAAGTGGGAGCTGTTGGAAATGTATATATTTACAAACATGTGAATGTCCGGATTCGAACTCGTGACCACGGGATTGCACACATTAGCGAATGAGAATTAAAGTTAATAATTGTTGGGAATTCTGTGAAACCGTGATACTGCTGAACGAGATACAATGGATTCTGCTGAAGAAGAGTTTCTACTGAAGTACTATAAACATACAAAAGTAGGAACTATGCTGAAGTTATTCTACTGAAGTAGTGGAGATATAGCAGCTGAAGTACTGAAGCCGTGGATTCTGCTGAAGTACTGAAGCTGTGGATTCTGCTGAAGTACTGAAGCCGTGGATTCTGCTGAAGTACTGAAGCCGTGGAATCTGCCGAAGGATACTGCTGAAGTAGAAGCAGAATATGCTGAAGAAGAAGTTTCTGCTGAAGAGTGGAAGCTGACTAGGATCTGCACACGTTTATTATTTATATGCTAGCCCATCATTATTATTGTACTGCCCAAGGTTAGCAATGGGCATGCGTATGGGTTTTATATTTATTATTTAGTTGCATGCTTGTACTTTAGTGGCATGCTTGTACTTTTCCCAAGAAAGGGAATAGTGTTCCTTGTCTATAAAAGGAACATAGGTCTTATGTATTAAAACAACTTTTTTTGACAAAAACATTCAAGAAAAACCTCTATAGAGAGGGTGTAAAGATCCATAGAGGATCATTTGTTTTAATAGAAAAACCTTGTTTGGTAACTTTGATTGTGTTCTTATTATTCCGCTGTGCATGTTCAATCATTGTTATTATACACTCTAGTTGAGTTCGGATCTTGTGTTTCACAATTGGTATCAGAGAGGGTGGCTCTTGATCTTGAGTTTACAAGGTTTTTCGAAGAAAAGATACAAAAACTCGTAGCTGTTAATTATTTTCGAAGTCTTTCTGCTGGGCTGTTTTTCAAACAGCGATAACTTTTTCGTGAACCGTTGGATCAGGCTGAAATTTTGGCTGGAGCTTCTCTATATACTCATCTAACTTTCCACCGAAGGAACTGTTGATTTGAGGTCTCAGTCAAAAGATACACGTGCCAGAAAACTGCTGCAGACACCATCATGTATGTTGCATTCTTCAAGTTTTTTAGTGACACCAAAAAGTGTCACTAAAGACCAAAAAGTGTCGTCTTTATACTTAAAAAAAAAAAAAAAAAAAAAAAAAAAAAAAAAAAAAAAAACGCAGCAAGAAACATTTTCTACTAGTTGTTTTGAAGTTCCTACAGGTTAATCAGGTGCGTATACTGGTTGATTGGCTGAATATAATTTATTGTGGGGCTCGGGCATGATCTGAGTTTGTTTCTGCATTCGCATTGTGTATTGCTGCTGAAGCACATATTGATTCTGCTGAAGGTTTACGTGAGAATGGCAGATCTTGATAATGATAGGATTATATAGTTGTGCTTGACTATTGCATCAAATTGTTGCATTTGATCGTATCACACATTGGTTAACGTGGGATTCTATCACTTGTGATTGGTCATTAGAACTGTGTGATCACGTGGGAATATTTGCATGTGCAATTGGTAGTTGTTTTTAAGGCAGATTTCAAGATGATGAACAAAGAAGATTATTATAAAGGTTTTGCTGAAGGATATGCCGGTCTTCCAATTGCTTTCATGGGCATCTCTCAGGTACATACTTGTGATTATAGTTGTAAAGAGAGATATAATGAACTTAAGGAAGCCTATGATACTATGAAACCAAAGTACAATGAATGCTATGTTGATAATGAAGCTCATAAACTAGCATTAAAAACTCTAGAAAGACAAAAGGTATGGTTTCAAAAGAATCAAGTGGCTTATGAGGAAAAGATTAGGGTGCTAGAAAGTGATCTAGAATTTGCTAGAATTGATTTAAAGCGCACTGAAAAAGAAAAAGCTACTATAGTCTCTGAAAACCTAGTGCTAAAAGAAAAACTAGATGAGGAAATTGCTAGGAATAATGAATGGCAAATGTCTGGTAAAAGCTTAAATAGAATTATCTATACTAGTCAATCTCAGACATATCCTATAGGTTTAGGTTTTCAAAAATATGTAGGTCCAGAAGCCAAGTATGATGGGCGTAAATCTACCCCAGCTGGCCTAGCTAATTATGTAAAGGAAGGTGATTTGCATGCTGTCCCTGGACCTATAAGAGGTGAATTCATGCCCATTGACCTGTCCATTACAGTTGACTTTGATGGATCACACCATTTATATGGCAAAAAGTCAAGTGACTTACCAGACCTTAGTAGCAAATCTACCGACTCTGTCTCTTGTTCTACAAGTGACAAGTCATCAGACCTAAAGTCCACTGACTGTGACTCATGTGATTCAAGTGAGAAGTCTGACTCACCTAAGCACACACCCATGACCACACCCAAGTCCATAGTAGCTGATGATGAGCTCAAAACAAAGCCAGTTGCTTATTCTGTTAAACACAATTTTGCTTCTACTTCTGTTTCTGATAAGTTTATGTGTAATAAACAAAGTTGTGTTAAGGATAAGTCGTTTAAGAAGAAATCTTGTTTTGTGTGTGGTAGTAAACTCCATCTTATTAAAGACTGTGATTATCATGAGAAAAGGATGGGTGTTTCCTCTGACCATAAGACTTCTAGACCCACATGGACTAGTGTTTCTAGTATTCCTCCATTTGTTCCCAAAGCAGCACATGTGAGAGCAGGTAAACCAGTTCCTACTGGTAAACCAAAGGTGTATGCATCTGTTTCTGCTGATAGGCTTCATAGGCCTTTTCCAGTTCCCTCTGGTGGAGGATATTCTTCACCAGTGACTACTGGTTGGTGGAACAGTAAGGCAAGACTTATGCCCTTTAGACCTAAAAGTTCTTATTTTCAGTCATATACACCTTATGTATCTCATATGAATATGGCACATGTTGGAGTTAGAAGGGCAACTGCTGTTAAGCCATCAATAGGGCGTTTTTGGAAAACTCAAAGGAAAGATTCATTCTGGGTACCCAACAACAATAGTCTTTGTCAGGTGCATTGATTGAGGGGAGGCATAAGCCTAAGGGGAGGCTTATAGTTGTAATTTTTTTTGTATTCTAACCATTTTTGCAGCTGTTGGATCCTCATACGCCTAAGGGGAGGCTTAATGTTTCTGTTGACACTACAACTGTCTTTGGTTCCTGCTACTGCTTGATGGTATATTTTACATGTTTTGATTATTCCTTCTTAATCTTAGTTAAAAAAAAAAAAAAAAAAAAAAAAAAAAAAAAAAAAAAAAAAAAAAAATCCGTGTTATTTCTAGTGTTTAGTGAATTAAAAAAAAAAAAAAAAAAAAAAAAAAAAAAAAAAAAAAAAAAAAAAAAATCCGTGTTATTTCTAGTGTTTAGTGAATTAAAAAAAAAAAAAAAAAAAAAAAAAAAAAAAAAAAAAAAAAAAAAACACTCTAACCTGCTTGTGTTCAGTTTCTTCTCAAACTTGCAGGTTTTGGTGTTGGTTAATTACCACACCTAATGGTCTTCATCTCACCATGTCTTTCTGCCACAAGAGTTGGCTAGCCCACAAGATTATGGCTTGTGGTAAAGGCTGCGGAAATCCATAAATGGTAATCAACTCACCATGATGATGACGGCATTCCATCAAAGAGTTGGCTAGTCCTGAGCAAACGGCTCCAGGTAAAGACACATCAAATCCGTTTATATGGTTGCTGGTTTGCCAATAAATCAGATGGTTATCAGTGTACCATAGTTTTTCTAACTTAAACATTTGGCTACTCCAGTAGTGATGGCTATTGGTAAAGAGACATCAAATCCATTATTTTCAATGATTCACCTCTCACAGGAGTTAACACACCTGGATGTGATGAGAATAGTATGCAACTAATAAGTTTTGATGTACAATATGTCTTATGTTGCCGCAAAGACCTGGCGTTTCAAAAGTTTGGTCATCATAGAGATGACATTGTTTTTGGTTCTTTGCTACTGATGTTCGAGAACAATCCTCAAGTTCTGAAGTGTTAAAGATTGTTGGGAAGGATTGTTGGGAAATTGTGTCATTTGTGCTACAATCCTCTAGTTCTGAAATTTTTAAAGATATGGAAACTGGAACTTAAATGATACAATCCTCTTGGATTCTACAATCAGTATCATTTAAATTCCAGTTTAGGGGAGGATTGTTGGGAATTCTGTGAAACCGTGATACTGCTGAACGAGATACAATGGATTCTGCTGAAGAAGAGTTTCTACTGAAGTACTATAAACATACAAAAGTAGGAACTATGCTGAAGTTATTCTACTGAAGTAGTGGAGATATAGCAGCTGAAGTACTGAAGCCGTGGATTCTGCTGAAGTACTGAAGCTGTGGATTCTGCTGAAGTACTGAAGCCGTGGATTCTGCTGAAGTACTGAAGCCGTGGAATCTGCCGAAGGATACTGCTGAAGTAGAAGCAGAATATGCTGAAGAAGAAGTTTCTGCTGAAGAGTGGAAGCTGACTAGGATCTGCACACGTTTATTATTTATATGCTAGCCCATCATTATTATTGTACTGCCCAAGGTTAGCAATGGGCATGCGTATGGGTTTTATATTTATTATTTAGTTGCATGCTTGTACTTTAGTGGCATGCTTGTACTTTTCCCAAGAAAGGGAATAGTGTTCCTTGTCTATAAAAGGAACATAGGTCTTATGTATTAAAACAACTTTTTTTGACAAAAACATTCAAGAAAAACCTCTATAGAGAGGGTGTAAAGATCCATAGAGGATCATTTGTTTTAATAGAAAAACCTTGTTTGGTAACTTTGATTGTGTTCTTATTATTCCGCTGTGCATGTTCAATCATTGTTATTATACACTCTAGTTGAGTTCGGATCTTGTGTTTCACAATAATTAATGTTTATGTTTACGATTAATTATTGCACATTAAGTCCGGTTAACGACCGTTATGTATTTAATGGAAAAATGACTAACGGCCGTTAAAATGAAAAGAGAAGGACTAGTATTGGAAAAACTTGAAATGAAAAGTTTGGGTTTTCCCTTGGGCTTGTCCTATGGCCGGCCAAGGGTAATGGGTTTCAACCCAATCCCTAACTTGTTCCCAAAGTATTCCAACTACTATATAAAGAGGGTTAGGTTCTAGGGTTTCATACACTTGTGCATTGAATTAACCCTAGATCTCTCCTCTCCTCTCTCTTGTCCCATTTTCGACCGAACACCTCTTGTAAAGGAGTTTGGTTTCGTTTTTCTTAAACGAGGACTTGTGTTAGATCTAGCAATCGCTTGATTCGTTGGTTAATTCGTGTGTACAAGAACGTGGTAGTAAGACACTATTCTTACACCATATTGGTTTGAGTTGTAGAACGGTAAGGGACAACTCTTCAAACCACTTCTTTGTTTTGCTCAAAGGATTTGACATTCGCAAGAGGTACGTTACACATACTTTCAGTTAATTATTTATTGGTTATGATCTTTAAGTCTTCCGATGTGTACTCTTGATGTCTTTATGTTTTATTGTATTTTATATATCATAAACTCAACAAGTTTTATATATAGATACACAAAGATCATATCTGAAAGATCTCTGATCCATTTTATATTTGCATCCATTTGCTGTTGGTTTTATGGATATAAATTAGCAGACGTGAGTTAGTATCGAACTCGAGACCACGGGATTGCACACTTTGCGTATGAGAATTAAAGTTATTAATTAAATGTAAATGTTATATTTATTTATTAATTAAACGTAATAATTATAACGGACGTTAAGTAATTAAGTGTAATGGACTAACGGTCGTTAAATGTAATTGGAAAGGACTAGATTGCAAAATAAAGATTGGGAAGGTTCCGGAACACCCCTTGGGATGCATAACCGATCGGCAAAGGGGAATCCCAACCCAACCCAAACTCAACTTGTTCTCCAAGTTTATTTGAGTATACATTCAAGGCTAGGGGTCTTGGTTTTTGCATCTCTTTTACTCATTATGCTAAAACCTAAATTGTTTTGTGTGTGTTTTGCTTAAATCGGTTGACCACCACTTCAAGGGTGTCGACACATCACTTTTCCAAACTCAAATTGTTTTGTTTAATTAAAACTAGCATTCCTTTAATTCGGTATAGTACGTGTGTACAAGAAAGTGGTACTAACACATTATTGTTAGTATTCTTGGATTGAATTACAAAATCGGTAAAGGGTAATTCACATAATCCTATAAACCCTAATTAGGGTTCATCCAATTGCTAGTTTTGTGGATTTGATTCTTGTTCGGCTAGAATCAAGAAAGGTACGCATATTCTTGTTTAGGCTATTTAATTATTCGTTAATCTTTCGTATACGCTTCCGCATGTATTCTTTGATGTTTTGTGTTTTATTATTGATTTTCATGATATATAATTCCAACAGTGGCATCACGAGTCATTGGTTTTAATGAGTAATTAATTACTAAACGCGTAAAAAAACGAATATTGTATGTTATTTTATATGATTATTCTAGGGTTTGGTTTATTTTTTTTATGTGTCGATTAAAACTTTTATATGGGGCGTACCCCTTATTTTTTTTGGTCGATCACTATGTAAAAATGTTTAGGGTTTTAATTGTTACGTTAACCTTATCGAAACCTAGAATTAATATAAATGTTACGTGATTAATTCATGAATAATATGTTATGTGACATGGAATTGTATGCGTTCTTGTGACTAATTGAATAATTGTTATGTTATATCTATAATGATACATGCATGTTTGTCATGGATAGTTGCTTGAATTAATTGTTTAATTGTTAAGATATTTTATCACATGTTTATTTTTGATAAATCTTGAATTGGGGAAGACTCCAATTATATATTAATGAATCAATTATGTGCAATTTGGTATATTTTAATTAAGGGTTTACGCAATCGATTCATCGATGTATGTGGCTCACTTTCAATTGAGAAAGTGAAAGCCCTAATTAATATATACATTAATTAACCTAGACATTGATTATTAATAGATTTTATCGAATATGGCTACTTGTTTACACGTATTAATTGTTAGTTATGTGCGCATTGTTTTTTAGTTATTTATTTTTTATTTGTTTACTTGTTTGTTTATTATTTGTGACAGTTTTAAGCAAAGGGTAATTTTGAATAGAAAAATAATACGGACTAAACAATGGTGAAATTTGATTTGTTTTTGAAGAGTTAAGTTTTCAATAGTTTAATTGATTGATGATTTTGTTACAAAAAGTGAGAACGGCTCACCCAATTTGACGGACTGTGTAGGAAGTATTAGGAGGGGAGCGCATTAAATTGTGACCCTAAAGAAGGAGGTTATTGCTTCAGCGCTGACCGAATTGTCCGCTTGCTTGCGAGTCGAATTGGAGTTACCAAGTAGGCTATGCGTACAAAATCATCTTAAGGGCGAATTAGCTTTGATTCCATGCGCCACTTCGGTGGTAATTACCCGAAACACTAAGTCTTTAGACTTATGCAAAAGTATGGTATAATGGACGATAATTAAAGGTAAATTCCTTGATTGGCGAAACCAATACCTCAATCAAAACTTTGATAATTTGATCTTTATGAATTGGTAATAAAAAGTTTTTTATTAAAATTTATGCTACAAGATGAATGCATGACATCTTTGTACATATTTGATTTGATCACATAAAATCAAAACTAGTACCCTTTATAAATTAAGTTTGTGCCATCTAGTCAAAGGAACACTTGAAGTTGCAATTTACGTCATGTCAGAACTTGGCGAGATTGTGATGGAAAGGTAAATCTTTATGTAAAGTCAGACCTTACGTAAACATATTTGCAGTTCTTTAAGTTAGACATTTAATTGAGTAGGAAGTGAGACATGGACTCAAGGCATAAGATGAGATAAAACATGTTTATATTTGCAATAGCGTTGGAAAATATAAATCCCATAATGATCTAGGAATTGGAAATTGTTTGCCAATTATTGTTCGACAGATTACCTTATTATATGCTTTCGTTACTAGCAGATCAACTGATGTAATAAACCTATGATAATTTGGATCCTAGTTTTCGAGAAAATTATATGGTTATATGTTTATATTACCTTGGGTATATTTTATTTTCTTGAAAAGTTGTATTATCAAAAATACTAATACTTGAACTTTTTTCTGTAGAAATGGCTCAAAACAATGATAACACTAACACTGCACTAAGTTCTGCATTCAAAAGCTTTTTTGATTGAGAAAGTTGATTGGCTCTAAGAATTTCAATGATTGGCACCGCTCTTTGAGAATTGTCTGTAGAGTTGCTGATCGGTTGGATTATCTGTACACGCCTTGCCCTGCTGAACCATCACCTGCCGCACTTGAAGTCTGCGGCTGTAGAGATTTATGATTTGATCGATGCGTTACACAGCTGCAAGCAGGGAGAGGGTAAACCCGTAAGTGCTCATGTATTAGAGATGAAAGAATACATGGACCAATTAATGGCACTTGGCAAAGTTTATGAAAATGACATTTCTGTGAACTTGATCAACAGATCCCTTAACAAGGATTTCAATGGTTTTTTTCGGAACTTCAATATGCACTGCGTGGGGAAGACAGTTACTGACCTACACGCATTGCTAATTGATTATGAAAAAGGGTTACCTCAGAAGGCTCCTACTCCCCATGTACTTGCTATTCAGGGTGGAAGGATAAATAAGCCAAAACCGCAGGGTGCGAACAACAAGAAGGGAAAGGGCAAAGGGAAAGTTGATAAGGGTAAACATGTTATGGCCTATCAACCGGAACCCAAGAAGTACCCTACTCCTACGAAGGAAAATCCTAAAAAGGATCAAGCATGCCACCACTGCAAGGTCGTTGGGCATTGGAAGAGAAACTGTGCTCTCTATCTTAATGAATTACAGGCAAATAAGATGAAGTATACTGGGTCATCGGGCGCCGGTTCTTCAGGTAATTTATTTGTAATTAAATTATTTACTATAAATCATAAAAAATCCTGGGTATATGATAGTATTCACATTTGTAATACACTACAGGGGTTTAGAGTGGAGAGGAAGCTAGCCTATGGGGAGCAATATCTTCACGTGGGCAATGAGGCACATGCAGTTGTTGAAGCCATAGGAACATTTAGTTTAGTATTGCCTTCGGGCTTAGTACTGTTATTGAAAAATTGTCATTACGCACCTTCTATAATTAGAGGTGTTGTTTCCTTTTCAGTATTGTTGGATGATGGTTTTACTCATACTATTTCACGTAATGGAATTTCTGTTTCTTTAAATGGTGTATTTTATTTTAATGCGATTAATGTGAATTGTGTGTTTGAAATTGATGTGATTGGAAATAAATCTAGCAAATATAATAATTCGGTGTTTAGCATCAATAAGAAAATAAAGTTGGACTTGAATTCTTCTTATCTTTGGCATTGTAGACTTGCTCATATAGGCAAGGCTCGCATGCAAAAGCTACAACATGATGGGCTTTTGCAAAATATCAATGATGAATTATTTGATAAATGTGAGTCATGCATATCTGGGAAGATGACGAAGAAACCTTTTCATAGCAATATGGAGAGGGCGTCTGATCTACTTGGTCTTATTCATACTGATGTGTGTGGACCACTTAGACATGTGTCAAAGAGAGGTGTTAGCTACTTCTTAACCTTTACTGATGATTTCAGCCGTTATGGTTATGTTTATTTACTTAAACATAAACATGAGGTGTTTGAAATATTTAAGGTTTTCAAAGCAGAAGTAGAGCTACAATTGGGAAAGAAGATTAAAGCTCTTCGATTCGATAGAGGAGGCAAGTATCTAAGCCAAGAGTTTAAAGATTACTTAGCTGAGAATGGAATTGTCCAGAATCTCACTTCTCCATATACTCCATAACAAAATGGTGTATCTGAGAGAAGAAATCGTACATTGTTGGACATGATACGATCTATGTTTAATCTTACTACTCTACCTTTATCCTTTTGGGATTATGCTTTAATTTAGAATCAGCTGTTCGCATTCTGAATATGGTTCCCACAAAGAAGGTTGATAAGACACCATATGAAATATGGCATGGTAAAGCTCCTAACCTGTCTTATTTAAAGGTCTGGGGTTGCAAAGCGTATGTTAGACGTGACTCAGCAGATAAACTCCAACAAAGATCTGTAAAGTGTATCTTCGTAGGATACCCTAAGGAAACTATGGGTTACTACTTTTACTATCCAACTGAAAATAAAGTAATTGTTGCTAGGTATAGAGATTTTCTTGAAAATGATCTCGTATCTCAAGAATTCAGTGGGAGAGTTTATGATCTGGAAGATGATCATGAAGATGCATTACCTTCTGAAAACACTAACGTACTTCCGGTAGAACCTGATAGTATGGGTCCTCCACCAGAACTTGAAGTGATTCCCGTTCGTAGATCCGTAAGGTCTACGCGTGCACCTGAACGTCTATGTCTTAACGTAGAAGTTGAGGAAAATATGTTAGGAGATCTTGGAGAGCCTACTAGTTATAAAGCTGCCATGGCAAGTCCTGAAAAGGAAAAATGGCAAGTTGCAATGAATAGGGAAATGCAATCCATGAGAGATAATGAAGTCTGGGAAGAGGTCGACTTACCTCCAAATGCCAAGGTGGTTGGAAGTAAGTGGCTCTATAAAATAAAGACTGACATGGATGGCAATATACACATCTATAAAGCTCGTCTAATTGCGCAAGTTTTTACTCAAACTTATGGCATAGATTACGAGGAGACCTTTTCTCCTGTAGTGGACATTAGAGCTATTAGAATTCTCAAAGCTATAGCAGCATACTATGACTATGAGATATGGCAGATGGATGTCAAAACCGCTTTCTTGAATGGTCGCTTAGATGAAGACATCTATATGAAGCAGCCTGAGGGGTTCGTGAATCCACAATTTCCAAACTGTGTATGCAAACTTCAAAGGTCCATTTATGGATTGAAGCAAGTATCGAGGCAATGGAATAAGAGATTTGATGAAGAAATCAAAAGGTATGGATTTATTCAAAATCTTGATGAGCCATTGATAAGGTTTTAAAATGTACCTTTTTGAGGGGTCGTTTAAGCCCTTATTTGATCACTTTTGTATCCGTTATTACTTAATATCGTTCCTTTTCACTTTTTAGGTATCTTGAAGGTAAAATGCTGGAATGACACTTATTCGGACGAAAAGGCGCGAATATACGAAGAAAATGGCCAGAGTCAAGAATCGAGACACTCAGGCTGCTGGAAGTAAAGGTGACGGCGTCAGGCACAAAACAGTGACGCCGTCGGACCACTTTTGTGACGGCTCAGTAGCCAAATTGCTCATTTACAAGTGACGGCTTCAGGTTTTAAAAAGAGTAGGGCGTCGCAACTCAGACGGCCTAGATTTGATCTAGACGACGTCAGAGTCTGAAGGGGACGGCGTCACAAGCATAAGGTGACGCCGTCGCAAGACTAACGTGGCCAAGACAAAACTCTAATGACGGCGACCCGACGGCGTCACAAATCATAAGGTGACGCCGTCGCATTTGTAATCTTATATATATAATCCGAATTTTTCAGTTTTCAGTGTGTAGTCTTTTGGAGTAAAAACCTAAACCGAACCAAGGCTGTCTTGTACAGTATTTTAGGGTTCCATACCCTATATTACATCAAGATAAGTGTTTTACTTTATTAATTCAATTATGTCTTCAATTACTTGTGTGTATGCTTGCATGTTTTCCATGTTCGGCTAATTTACTTGTGTGTTTACTTAGGAGATATGAAACTTAATTATTGAATATTGATTGGTTGTCTCTTATCTTAATTGTTAATGATCTAGTATTGCGATAGGTCATCCGTTGTGTAGTTAGTGCTTGATTTATCTTTGTTGAACCTTAGCTTATAGTACCTAGAGTCATTGTAGGCTAAACTGATAAGGTTTAAAAATGTACCTTTTTGAGGGGTCGTTTAAGCCCTTATTTGATCACTTTTGTATCCGTTATTACTTAATATCGTTCCTTTTCACTTTTTAGGTCTCTTGAAGGCAAATTACTGTAATGGCACTTATTTGGACGAAAAGGCGCGGATATACGAAGAAAATGGCCAAAGTCAAGAATCGAGACACTCAAGCTGCTGAAATACAAGGTGATGGCGTCACTGCTTAACTGCGACGCCGTTGGAGCATTTTGTGATGGCACAGAAGCCAAATTTCTTATATTCAAGTGACGGTGTCAGGCTTTAAAAGAGTAGTAGGCCGTCGCAACTCAGACGGCCTAGATTTGATCCAGACGGCGTCAGAAGCTGAAGAGGACGGCGTCACAAGCACAAGGTGACGCCGTCGCAAGACTAACGTGGCCAAGACGAAACCCTAATGACGGCGACTCGACGGCGTCACAAATCATAAGGTGACGCCGTCGCATATGTAATCTTATATATAGAATCCGAATTTTTCAGTATTTGTGTGTAGTCTTTTGGAGTAAAAACCTAAATCGAACCAAGGCTGTCTTGTACAGTATTTTAGGGTTCCAAACCTTATCTTACATCAAGATAAGTGTTTTACTTCATTAATTCAATTATGTCTTCAATTATTTGTGTGTATGCTTGCATGTTCCCCATGTCCGGCTAATTTACTTGTGTGTTTGCTTAAGGAATATGAAACTTAATTATTAAATATTGATTGGTTGTCTCTTATCTTAATTGATTAATGATCTAGTAATGCGATAGGTCATTCGTTGTGTAATTAATGCTTGATTAATCTTTGTGAACCTTAGGCTATAGCACTTAGAGCGGTTGTAGGATAAACCATCCAAAGATGGCCTTAGAGTTAGAGTTTATAATCCCTAGAGGGTTTTGTAGACGAGACCCTTTGGTAAGTTCAAAGAGTTAGGGATAAACGCATACCCTATGACTTTAGACACACAACGCGATTAAGAATAAGGACGTGACAATTTAACCATCAATGGGAGATAATTAAGGAGTAATAAAACCTAAGTGAACACATCTTTAAACTATCATACGAGCACACAATAATTAGACATAGACTACATACACCTTAGATTAGATAATTAGATAAGTAGAGTAATCGGTAGAAATACCAACCCCCAAATCCAAACCCCGAGATTCGTATCTTTCTATTTTCTAAAAAACATAAAAAGATAAAAAAATAATCTTCCTCAACCCCAACCTTAGCGTAGTAACTTCTCACTAGCATTCCTATTCCCTTGGAGAACGATATCAATACCCGTGGCTTACCCTAATACTACACTACAACGATTAGGTTCACTGCCTAGGGTGTTATAAAACTTGCTCGAAGAAAAGGAAGTTACTTTGAACCCGAACGACGCGTGTAACATTATCAAGTTTTATAACGCTAGGAAGTTCCTTTGTTCCTTTGATAAGGTTTTAAAATGTACCTTTTTGAGGGGTCGTTTAAGCCCTTATTTGATCACTTTTGTATCCGTTATTACTTAATATCGTTCCTTTTCACTTTTTATGTATCTTGAAGGCAAAATGCTGGAATGACACTTATTCGGACGAAAAGGCGCGAATGTACGAAGAAAATGGCCAAAGTCAAGAATCGAGACACTCAGGCTGCTGGAAGTAAAGGTGACGGCGTCAGGAACAAAACAGTGACGCCTTCGGACCACTTTTGTGACGGCTCAGTAGCCAAATTGCTCATTTACAAGTGACAGATTCAGGTTTTAAAAAGAGTAGGGCGTCGCAACTCAGACGGCCTAGATTTGATCCAGACGACGTCAGAGACTGAAGGGGACGGCCTCACAAGCATAAGGTGACGCCGTCACAAGACTAACGTGACCAAGACGAAACCCTAATGACGGCGACCCGACGACGTCACAAATCATAAGGTGACACCGTCGCATTTGTAATCTTATATATATAATCCGAATTTTCCAGTTTTCAGTGTGTAGTCTTTTGGAGTAAAAACCTAAACCGAACCAAGGCTGTCTTGTACAGTATTTTAGGGTTCCATACCCTATCTTACATCAAGATAAGTGTTTTACTTCATTAATTCAATTATGTCTTCAATTACTTGTGTGTATGCTTGCATGTTTTCCATGTCCGGCTAATTTACTTGTGTGTTTGCTTAGGAGATATGAAAATTAATTATTGAATATTTATTGGTTGTCTCTTATCTTAATTGTTAATGATCTAGTATTGCGATAGATCATCCGTTGTGTAGTTAATGCTTGATTAATCTTTGTTGAACCTTAGCTTATAGTACCTAGAGTCATTGTAGGCTAAACCATCCGAAGAGTACCTTAGTGTTAAGTTTATAAATCCTAGAGATTTTGTAGGCGATAACCTTTGGTATTTTCAAAGAGTTAGGGATAAACGCATACCCTACGACCTTAGACACACAACGCGATTAAGAATAAGGACGTGACAATTCAACCATCAATAGGAGATAATTAAGGAGTAATAAAACCTAAGTGAACACATCTTTAAATCATCATACGAGCACACAATAATTAGACATACACTACATACACCACTAGATTAGATAATTAGACGAATAGAGTAATCGGTAGAAATACCAACCCTAAATCCAATACCTCAAAATTCGTACATTTCCATTTCCTAAAAACATAAAAAGATAAAAAAAAATAATCTTCCTCAACCCCAACCTTAGCGTAGTAACTTCTCACTAGCATTCCTATTCCCCTAGAGAACGATATCAATTCCCGTGGCTTACCCTAATACTACACTATAACGTTTAGGTTCACTGCCTAGGGTGTTGAAAAACTTGCTCGACGAAAAGGAAGTTCCTTTGACCCCGAACGACGCGTGTAGCTTTATCAGCCATGTGTATATCACAAAGTTAGTGGGAGTGATGTAATTTTCATTATCCTTTATGTCAATGACATATTAATTATGGGAAAAGACATTCCAAGTTTACAAAATGTTAAGGCGTATCTTGGGAAATGTTTTTCCACAAAGGATTTAGGAGAAGCTGCATACATTCTGGGAACCAAGATCTACCGAGATAGGTCGAAGCGGTTAATTGGTTTAAGTCAAAGCGCTTACATTGATAAAATATTGAAGAGATTCAATATGTAAAATTCCAAGAAATGATATTTGCCGATGGAAGTAAAGCATGGCTTATGTAGCGATATGTGTGCTTCAACACCTGCTGAAGTGGCACGCATGCAGAAAGTTTCTTATGCTTCGGCAGTAGGATCTATTATGTATGCTGTGAGATGCACAAGGCCAGATGTGGCGTTCGCTCAGAACATGACCAGTCGATATCAACAGAATCTGGGTGAACTTCACTGGACTGCTGTTAAACATATTTTAAAGTATCTTAGGAATACGAAAGATATGTTTTTAGTGTATGGTGGAAATCCAGACACAGAGCTTGGTGTTACAGGTTAATGTGATGCATTCTGGCAGTGTGATAAAGATGATATGAAGTCTCAGACGGGTTATGTCTTTGTCATCAATGGAGGAGCAGTTGACTGGAAGAGCAAGAAGCAGAGTACGATTGTGATGTCTGCGACAGAAGCCGAATGCATAGCTGCTTCGGAAGCTGCAATGGAGGATGTTTGGATTAGGAAATTCATTTCAGGGCTTGGTGTTATGCCTTCAATTGAATCGCTTATTGATATGTATTGTGACAATTCTGCTGCAATCATATTTGCCAATTAACCTGGAGTCATGAAGGGCACCAGACATTTTCTACGGAAGTATCACTATGTTCGGGAACAAGTCTGTGAAGGTGAAATAAATATATTGAAAGTTCACACATATGATAACTTAGCTGATCCATTCACTAAGGCTTTGGCTAGAGAAAAGCTTGTTGGACTCGCCAATGGAATTGGACTTCATTTAGCTAATAGTTTCATGCAGAACTATGATTAGTATTTGGATAAAGGATATTGTAAAACATTTATTATTTTGATGAAATAAAATTTGGATTATGTTTATTTTCATTTATAATATTGTTGTCCTATATTTGCATGTTTAATCCGTGAGTAACTAAGTTATTCTAAATTATCCGTTGTCGATTAATGATATGGGAGTATCATTAAACTAAGACAAATCTGAGAGATGTGATAGAATATATTTGAAAGTATATTGATGAGAATGCATACCAATTTCAGATGATATTCAATGAATTGAATATAGGACTTATCCCAACTACATAATTTACTTTGTGGATATTATTATAAGTAAATTATGAATATTTATCCTCAGACTTGAGATCCCAGATAAGTTTCATGAATGTAGTGCATTTCTGTGAAGCAACTTAAAGCTATACGTAACTGGTAGTCATAAGGGTTGTTTCCAGAAGTGTTACAAAGTTTGTGGGTTAGTCTCATAGTCAAGATAGAATTTGTTCCTTCAAATTTATTTGGAGTTTAATATTGCTTGGCCCCTCGTAGGGTTGACAAGATGTTTGTGCGGCCGCACCCAAAATCTCCCCTAAATATGCTTAGAAGATTTGGTAATCTTGGTCAGTCACTTATAACGAGAAACAGATTAGTTGAATAAAGAAAATTCCATATCTTTATTTAACGTGGTATTAGAAACAAGTATAATAACAATGAGAAATCATTAAAAGGTTTTCCAGGAGCCTTGCTCGAGTTGTGCTAGAGGCATCAAAGTGTTGCTAGACGCTAACCGATGTGATCACTCTATTAAGATATATCCAAGTGAGAATTGTTGGTTTTATGGATATAAATTAGTAGACGTGAGTTAGGATCGAACTCGAGACCACAGGATTGCACACTTTGCGTATGAGAATTAAAGTTAATAATTAAATGTAAATGTTATATTTATTTATTAATTAAACGAAATAATTATAACGGACGTTAAGTAATTAAGTGTAATGGACTAATGGTCGTTAAATGTAATTGGAAAGGACTAGATTGCAAAATAAAGATTGGGAAGGTTCCAGAACACCCCTTGGGATGCTTAACCGATCGGCAAAGGGGAATCCCAACCCAACCCAAACTCAACTTGTTCTCCAAGTTTAGCTGAGTATATATACAAGGCTAGGGGCCTTGGTTTTTGCAACTCTTGTACTCATTAAGCTAAAACTTGAATTGTTTTGTGTGTGTTTTGCTTAAATCGGTCGACCACCACCTTAAGGGTGTCGACACATCACTTTTCCAAACTCAAGTTGTTTTGTTTAATTAAAACTAGCATTCCTTTAATTCGGTATAGTACGTGTGTACAAGAAGGTGGTACTAACACATTATTGTTAGTATTCTTGGATTGAATTACAAAATCGGTAAGAGGTAATTCACATAATCCTATAAACCCTAATTAGGGTTCATCCATTTGCTAGTTTTGTGGATTTGATTCTTGTTCGGCTAGAATCAAGAAAGGTACGCATATTCTTGTTTATGTTAATTAATTATTCGTTAATCTTTCCTATACGCTTCCGCATGTATTCTTCGATGTTTTATGTTTTATTATTGATTGTCATGATATATAATTCCAATATTTGCATCAAATGCTGATATAAATAAAACTTGTTTTACATGTTGATTATATATTCTTCTATCACGTGTATATTTCTTGTTCTATTTAAGAATACTTTTCCGGTAAAAGAATGGATGTATATTTTTCTACCAAAGGATTGAAGTCCAAATGTTAAGAATGGAATAAATCATGATCCATTAATTATAAGAGAATTAGAAGGAATAAATGCATCTAGCTTTTTATGATTATTGTAGGACCTTACTTTTATCAACCTTATCACAAACCCAACACGTATATCACTATACGCGTAGAAACACGTTAACCACAAACACAAACAAAGCGTAGAAATAAGGTGAGAAAGATGGTGACTTGATGTTATGCGTATGAACAAGATAGAGAGATGAAAATAATAAGTTGTATATTGCTTCAAGGAAAAACACACACACACACACACTTTCAAGCACACCCCTCAAGTGAAACTTTGAGGGGTTTATATAGTACAAGTAACATAAAACCTAAAAGGCTTTCTATGGGCCTCGTGGACTTGGACATGGGTTGGATTGGATAAAAGGCAAGCTTCACATAACCAGTACCCATTTAGCTTAGTCCAATCCACGAGCCCGTTGACTATTCTATCACGATATCTAACACACGTTATAAAGTTCCTAAATATGAATGACCATCACTTCTAATAAAACAATTAAGGCTAACAATCTCCCCCTAAGGGGTGGTCATTCAAATGATGCTCCACTTGATTAGGTCTTTACTTTTCTCGAGCTTGAACTTTGTGTGTAGATATAGAATAGTCTTGATTCTTTGTTCCTTCATGCTTTGTGATCAGATAATGTGGTTGTCTGCCATTGTCAACTTCGTTGGTTTGGTGTCTCCACGTCTTTCTCCACCATGCTCACACTTCTATTTGTCTTTTGGTTACCAATGATGTAGTTCTCGAGTCTTTAAACTTTGTTGATTCTTTGACATTGACAAAGAATCATCTTTAACTTTGTGTTGCCTTTGATTTTGATGAGAACTTTCATGTGTTGTTGGTATGAGCATGTGGAGAGTCTGCACGATCAATCCGCTCCGGAGCTTCCATAAGAAGAAAACATAAAAACAGGTTAGTAATAAGCGGATTCCGGCACTTACAAGTTTGAATTTTGAGGGTGTTAACAGCATAGTGTGAAAACACATCTCTGATTTTCACAAAGGCCGTTCCTAAACTGGAGTCCCACAAGTGAGATAACGCGATATACCGAGGTACACCTACAGTTCAGATGAGTCGCTGAGGTACACCTAAGCATCACCCCACGACTGTAGACCGTTTGAGACACATTAAGCGTAATCTACGGGGAGTTACCGAAGTGACCTGCTGTCAGGGCTGCTTGATGTTGACCCTGGCATGAGTTTCCATTCAATTACTGAAGATCACAGATGTGAAACTTCTCATAAATGTTCTGGCAGATTGCTAAGATCTGCGTAGGACTCTAGAATATATCACTTGTGTCCTTATTGATGAACAGCAAGCGATGTCATGTCAAGTGTTCCTATCAGATCTTTTGATGAATCTTGTGGCTCTAGACTCAATAGTGCAATTTGGTTTTCCTGAGCGGAGACTAGGGAGAGGGTCTCCTTCTTCAATATCAACGATCTCTAAGAGAAAGTCGATAGATTATGTAGGGTTCCCAGTGAGAATGAAACAAATCCTTTTGAGAGGAATTGAGTGGCTAGAAGGTTTAGTGCAGTGCGTCACTGGGTCTATGACGTCTTTGTCTTCAATACCAGTGTCATCTTAGTGACAACCAGTAGCAGATGAGTTGAACTCGGTTTCTTCCCTAAGGTTGAATATGGAGGGCTATTTCTTTTCACCCTTTCTTTTACTTTTCTTTTTAATTCTTCAACCCCTTCTTTCTCCTTTCTCACATTACTCCTTTTTTCAATCATACCTAAGGACTTCTTATACTACTATTTGTGATGTCCTTGGGTAGATCCCTCCGGCTCTGGCGGATCATAGGACGGATTTCCTATCCTTAGTCACCTTATAACTCCATGACTGTCCTATTGTTGCCATAAAACCATTTTCCTTGAAAATCTCTCAGAGTGTTTATGATAGAAAACATGTTCGAAACACTCCGTGAGTTTTATATTTTCAGAAACACTCCCCCTTCACATGTGCTTATAAGTTTTGACAGAAATCTGCACAGTGAGAGTAGAGTTCGCACTTTTTGAATTGATCGACTTTAAATGAGCTAGACCGATTCGAGACACGTTTAGATCACTAGAGAACTAGCTTGAAATTATTACCCGTCCTGGTCAAGTCCATAGAAAGTTTCTCGAGATGGTACATTTTTCCTCGTCAATTCATTGGTTACATCTGAGTCGAGCTCTTTTGAGAATCAAACCACGATCATTAAACTTTTTGATCACATTTTAAGCACGTCTCCTCCCCCTCAAAAATAGCATAATCGTGATATTTTTTATATCAACGGATTAAACAACATTGTAAAATCTTTTTGGGGAGACAAACGGATTTGATTTAAGCATGAATTTGGAACATTTTTGTTTTATACTCCCCCTTTAATAAAGCATAATCAATTAAAGGGTTTTAGAGGGAGTTATCTTGAGCACAAAATATTTTGAAAGATTTTGAAAATCTTTTTGAACAATCTTGAAAAGGTGCTCAAGATGATGATGATTTCTCACCAGTTTTAAATGTAGTGCACTGAAGCGTACACTTGATTTTATCTTTAAAAACACGATTTTTGATTTGAAAAAATAATCAAAAGTCATCATTTTAGTCCGGGTTTCGTACTGAAGTATACGAAAGCCATTTTTGAAGAAATTTTTGAGAAACGACATGTTTTGGAAAATATTAAAGAACTCTCGCTCAAGAATCTGTACATGCCGGTATCATTGTTGAATGACATTTCTAGATACGTACAGAATATCAATTATACAAGAGACATGTCGTGAGAAGAATATTTTTGGATTTTTGATTTTATATTGTTTTTGTATTTTTTGAAAGTTTTTTATTTTTATATTTTGGTTTTGTTGGTTTTTCTAATTTTGTATTTTGTTTTTCAAAAATATTTACAGCGAAGCTTTTTGGAAAATCATTTTCAAGAAGATTCGAGAAGACGTTCTAACTCCTCAGGGGTTAGGCTTCGCATTCCAATTCGTCGAACTAAATAGTCAAACCTTTCTTTTGGAAGGGCTTTAGTTAATAGATCGGCGAGTTGGTAATCAGTCTTCACGAAGAATAATTCAACAGTACCATTTTCGACGTACTCTTTGATGAAGTGGTAGCGGACACGGATATGCTTAGTCTTTGAGTGATGAACAGGATTGCATGATATGGCTATGGCACTTTTCGAGTCACAATACATAGGTATTTTATCGAAAGTAAAGCCATAATCTGTGAGTTGTGTTCTCATCCATAGAACTTGAGCACAACACGCAGATAGAGACACATACTCAGCTTCAGCGGTTGAAAGTGCAGTGTAATCTTGTTTCTTTGAAGACCAGCTTACTAACTTTTCACCCAAAAATTGTGCTCCTCCGGATGTACTTTTTGCTGTAACTTGATCACCTGCGTGGTCCGCATCTGAAAAGGCAATTAGATCAAATCCGGATTCCTTCGAATACCAAAGTCCCATGTGAATGGTTGTCTTCAGGTACCGAAAGATCCGTTTAACCTCTTTGAGGTGCAGTTCGGTAGGCTTAGCCTGAAACCGTGCTAATAAGCAAACAACAAAATGAATATCGGGTCGACTAGCAGTAAGATACATGAGAGAACCAATCATGCTCCGATATTTCTTCGGATCAATAGGTTTCCCAAACAAATCGGCTCCAATTTTTGGTGAAGTTACCATTGGTGTTCCGACCGAATCACAATTATCCATACCATGATTTTTCAAAATCTCAGTTGTGTATTTAGCTTGATTTATAAAAATTCCACGAGGGGACTGATGTATTTGTAAACCAAGAAAGAATTTTAGTTCCCCCATCATGGACATTTCAAATTTTCTTTTCATGTGATTTTCAAAATGTTTTGAAAGATTCGGATTAGTGGACCCAAAGATGATATCGTCCACGTAAATCTGAACAATCAAAATGTCGTTTTTGCATTTTTTTGTAAACAAGGTAGGATCAACTGTTCCTTTGGTGAAATTGTTTTGGATAAGGAAAGAGGACAGTTCGTCATACCACGCTCTCGGAGCTTGTTTTAAACCATAGATTGCCTTTTTGAGTTTGTAGACGTAGTCTGGATGTTCCAAGTCGATGAAGCCTTCTGGCTGACTCACGTACACTTCTTCTTTCAGAGTTCCATTCAAGAACGCGGTCTTAATGTCCATCTGATAAACAGTGATGTTTTTGTGAGCTGCATAGGCTAAGAATATCCTGACTGCTTCAAGTCTAGCTACCGGCGCGAATGACTCTTCAAAGTCTATCCCTTCCTATTGTCTATATCCTTTGGCCACGAGACGAGCTTTGTTGCGAATTACAGTAATCTCTTCATCCCTTTTGTTCTTCCATAACCATTTGAGATCAATGACGCGAATGTCAATTGGTCTTGGAACCATTTCCCAAGAGTCATGAAGACGGTATTGGAGAAGTTCCTCCTGCATCGCTTCTATCCATGCGGGATCTGCCATTGCCTCGCGAATGTTCTTTGGCTCTATATTGCTAATTGAGCAAAGGTAAATGCACAAGTCGCAATCGGTGGCAAGTTGACGTCTCGTCTGAATTGGCCTTGAAGGTTCACCAATAACTTGTTCAATTGGGTGGTCTTTTGTCCACTTCAGAGTAGAAGGATACCGTTGCTTAAACGTATGCGAGTTAGATGGTTCTCGTAAGCTTGAAGAAGATTCAGCTGATTCCGTAGCAAACGGGTTTTCAAATAAGTCTTCATCTAACGTTGCATCGTTCTGGTTTTGGTTTTGCTCATCAACTGCTGGTAGAACGGGTGCAATAACTGTAGTAGATGTAGATGATGATGATGGAGTTGGTGCATTGGTTTCGACCGTTGTAGATGCATCTTCTGTTGGTGGTGGTGGATGATTTTGAGCGGGTGCAGCGGAATGATGGTTTGATGCATTTGTCGAAGTTTCACCATAGTATTCATCGAACATTAACTCGAAGAAATTCTCCCATTCTTGTTCTTTAGGATTTTCAAACGAAGTTGATTGAGCTCTTTGAGGTACGAGTCCTGAACTGATGTGTCCAGAAGTCTGTCGGTTTAGTGCGGGTTCTAGAGCGAGTCTCTCAGAAGCCATATGTGAAAGTTCATCAAATTTCACATTCATCGTCTCCATGATCCTCCTAGATCTTCTGTTATACACCCTGAATGCCCTCGAGTTATCTGAATATCCAATGAAGATTCCAATATCACCTTTAGCTTTCAATTTACCTAGATCTTCTCTGTCGTTCGTCGGATAGCACAGAGCGCCAAACACGTGAAAGTAAGAGATATCAGGTTTTCTGTTGTTCACAAGCTCATACGGGGTTTTATTAAATCTAGGATGGATTAGGGATCGGTTCTGAGTGAAACAAGCAGTGGCAACAGCATCAGCCCATAGAAATAACGGTGCACTAGAATAGATTAGCATTGTGCGAGCAGCTTCCACAAGAGTTCTATTTCTTCTTTCAACTACCCCATTCTGCTGTGGAGTTCTAACAACTGATGTCTGATGTGTAATTCCAACATCTTCAAAATAAGATCTTAACTCCTGATTTGTGAATTCAGTGACGTTGTCTGTTCTTACAACCCTTACTGGAGTTTGAAGAAGTACTTGAATTCGTTTCAGAAAGGTGATGATGATGCCTGGTGCTTCGTCTTTTGACCTCAGAGACTTAACCCATGTATATCTTGAATAATCATCGACGATAACAAGAATATATTTTTTCCCATTAATGCTTTCAACTCTCATTGGGCCACATAAGTCCATGTGCAACATATGCAACTTTGCTTCTGAATTAGGTACGGATTTGGGTTTATATGATGCTCTTTTGCTTTTTCCTTGTTCGCATAATGGACATAGGTGATCCTTGGTGTATTTCAACTTTGGAAGTCCGTTGACGATGTTGTCTTTGGCAAGATTGTTGATGGTTTCAAAATTGAGATGGGATAACCTTCTATGCCACAACCAGGACTGAGTTCCAGATGCTCGTGTCATAAGACATATTGGTGATGAAGAGGCCATTTGATTGATGTCGATAGCATACAAGTTTGTATCACGATTCCCAGTTAAGAGATCAGTACCATCCAAGTTTCTAACGAAGCAAGCATTTTTCCTAAAAGCAACCTCTAAATCTGCATCACAGAACTGCCCGACTGAAAACAAATTGTGTCCCAACCCTTCGACATAGTAAACCCGAGAGATCAGATAATTTCCGAAAGGTAGATCTCCATAACCCATGATAGCTGCTACATGATCATTTCCAAAATGTATGGTTCCCATGAATTTCCAGACAAAATTGATCAGCAGCTTCAGATTCTCGGTCATGTGCTTGGAGCAACCCGAGTCGACGATCCAAAGACAAATTTCGATAACCTGCCAGTAACAGAAAAAGAATATTGTGGAAACCGTTTTGATTTTGGTTCCTTTGGGTTAGAGGTAAAATCCTGATCACACTCAAAGAGGTTTTCTACAGGGAATTCTGGTTTATTACTCATTGTACCATTCTTGAGTGTGAAAGTTCTACCTGTGGGTTTCCAAATATCATCCCTAAAGTAAACACTATGGTTCTTGTCAGTAGTGAAAAGCCTAAGTTTTGCAACTAGTCTTCCTACTTGTTTAGCGTAAGATCTTTTTGGGATGTTCTTCTTGACAGGCTTATCATTCACATTCTTAGAAACACAATCATCTTGAACATTAATTAAAGATTTCTTGCAAGTTAAACAAAGAGATTCAACACATTCATTAGACTTAGCAAGTTTCGTAGGTTCAGTACATTCAGATGAAATATCTTTCTTATTCAAAAGCGGTAAATTCCTAGTGTGTTCTTCTACTTTATTCTCTTTATTCAAGCTACTACTCCTAGAGGCAAGCGAGACTCTATTGTTCCTTGAATTGCTCTTAGGCTTTAGTCTGCTGCTCCTAGAGGTGCTTTCTAGTCCTGTAGAAGGTAAGGCACACGCATTAGGATTCACATTTTTATCAAGGGAGGTGGTTTCAGCTTTCCTAGTCTCTTTAGAGTGCTTTTCTAAACTTATGTCGTTTGTTTCATATGTTTTAGATGTGGAGGCAGACGCATTAGTGGTACTCATCTTAAAAAGGCCAGGTGCTAAAACTTTTGGTTTCTTGTCACACCCCCAAATTACCTGTTTTGCAGCGGAATGGAATTCCTGGGGATTGACTGTCATAGCATCACAGTTACAGATATATTGAACGACCTAAAGTGTCGTTTGAAAAGAACATCGTTTGATTTGATAAAACAATCAGAGTTTACAGAGTATAGGTCCCAAAAGTTTATAAAGTTTGCGGAAATATAAATATATTACAAGTCCAAACGATGGTTTTGAAAGAAAGTGCCATAGTGTACAATGATGTAAGTCGACGCCGCGACTCAAAAGGTGTTCCATAACCATGCCATGATGAGTATGCCTTAGTTACCTGAAAATACATTGCTAAAACGGTCAACAAGAATGTTGGTGAGAAATCATAGGTTTATGTAAATGTTTTATACGACTACGCAAGTATAGATCTGGTATGACAATCATGTCACATAAAAATGTTACCATTGCTTTAAGCCCATGACACCGAAACTAGACTGTTCATAATGTAGGCCCCAAAAGAGTGTTTGCCAGACAACTCAATAATGTTATTAAATGAAATGCATCCGTATTACTAGTTGGGATTCACCAACCCGGATGGAGGCGTCACCCTCGATAGATCTATCCACTCACCCTCGCTTCTAAGATTAACGGTTCATGTTCAGGTAATGGGGACTTTCAATTGGCAAATGCGGTAACTTAAGCAATGTAAATGAATTTAACATACTTGGTATCGTAATAAAAATGTTGTGCAATGTATTCTCCCCCGTAAGTTTGAAAATAATTAAAAGCATGTACGACGGGGCTATGAAAACTCACTTGTTAAACTGGAATGATGACAAGAGTGAGTACACCGAGGTATAATGTGATGCTTTAATCTGGACCTATTACGAGTGATATGATATGTAATGAGTTATGATGTAATGATATGCATGCATTTCTTATGTTATTTATACCATTTGCGAGTTTTGAAAATAATACTTATCGTCGAAAAATATTCTTTTGACATCTTGACCATTCAAAAATTACTTTACAAGTATTTACGTCAAAATGTCATCCTATAATAGTTTCGTAATGATTTATTGTGAAATTATCACTTTTCGTCGTAAAATAATGTCGTCGGAAATTTCATGAAAGAGACAAAAATGGCTTCGAAAAACTAGTCGTAAAATGGTGTACGTCGAACGTTAGGAAACGAACTCGACGTTTTTGGAAAGTTTGTATCAAAATCTAGAAGTTTCAGTTCATGAGTTTTCGTCAAAGAGGTCTCGAACATAAAGATAATAGAGGTTAAAGATGGTGATTTTGTCCAAATGTGGCTTAAAAAGTGAGTTTCGGCAAAATTTAAGCAACCGTAAATAATTTATTACAACTCCGCTATACAAACGGTTGGTCGTTTTGGAAAATATGCTTGGTGATCTTAATTTCATTAGAAGACATCTCGTTACAAAAAGTTCTACATCATAGTTAAAAACAGCCTTCAACATGGTCGTTTTAGGTACTGTAACACTTGTCTCGTAAAAATAATATAGTTTTTCTGAAAATAATAGTTACGGCAATTTTATGAAAACGTGTATATCTTAGTCGTTTCAAATCCGTTTTCTACGTATTATACGTCCTTAGCTTCGTATCAAAGTATACTAATATATTTTTGATAAGTCGAAATAATTTGTAAAGCTTAGGACTCGTTTTTGACTCGTACAAACCAAAAACACTTTGCTGAAATTTCAGAAAAAATATATATTTCGTCGTCAAACTTGAAAAATTCATAACTTCTTCGTTATAACTCCGTTTTAATCCGTTCAAGCGGCCACGGATTCGTTTTAAAGTATATTTTCTAAATATCAAGGCCAAAATTTCGTGCCTACTGTCGGATTTTCCAGAAAAACAAAATAAGGACAGAACACTTTTATATACTTGTCGAAAATAGTTTTTCTCGTACTAAACCTATTCCAATCCCTTCAAATCAACTCCAAAGCTAATCTAATCCTACCATACACCTTCTTAGGGTGTCATGGGTTCCTAAACATCATCAAGACCAAAATATACCAAGGGAATAATTATAGGATGACTTTATATATATCAAACTCTTAAAATCAAAGGTAAAATGGTATAACTAACACAAGTCTTGCATGTTTGCTCAATATATGAAGAAATAAATATGAAATGAAGATGAAATAGGTAAAATGATAGTAATATGCTTACAAGTAAACTTGATGAGGTGCAAAGAACAAAGGTTTAACCTAAACACTCTAGGTTTTTATTTCAAAACCTTAATAAGAGTGTGATCTAGATTGTATTAAACTTGAGCTTGAGAAAAATTTTTGATCCCTAGTATACACCTTATATGGCCGGTTCTTAGATGAAGAACAAGAAGAGAGAAAAACAACTTTGCTTGACTTGAATAATGAAATGAATGAAATGAGATGTGAAATAATTGAAGTGTTATATGGGATGGAGTATAAATCTATACTATCACAAGAAAATTCACCAAACCAAATAAATGCATACACTCCCCCCCCCCCATGGCCGGTTTTTGGGGGGGATGTATCTCAAAGATATTATTTTTTTTTTCTTTTATAAGTATATAATTGTAAAAAGTGTAAGAAAAATGTACATGTAATAATACTTGTAAGGTTTAATATATATTAGTGTATTTAAGGTAATTTTAGGTAAAAGAAATTTTTAATAGGTCCAAGTAAAGTATAGTGAGATCATAAAAATTGTAAAAATACATTCCTTGTAAAAACTTGAGTGATAAAATAATTATCGTGTAGTTTTTAAGGTAAACGTCGTAATAATATAAATTTAATGATTTATATACAAAATAAATTTAAAACACTAGGTAAACTTAAAATATAGTTTTTATAAACTAAATGTAAGTATAAAAATATATCGGGATCATTTTCAGAAGTAACAGATTAATTGTTCAAAATAATAACTCACGCGATAACGTTTATTTAATATAAAATTTACGCGTTTAATGTGAAATGCAAAGTCATGAATGAACTAACATGATGCAAATGATGCTAATGAAATGTAGACTAAACTTAGTCCATATGAAATGTTTGTGATGATATGATCATGAATTCGCCGCTAAACCAAAAAGGTTACGCGAATTTGGAACACGCAAACCCAGTTTACGATAAATGTTGAAATTGTGAGGCATGAATTGTTTCGAGAAATGACTTGAAAGTACGGGTTGTCACATTCGCCCATCCAAAAAGGAATTCAGTCCCTGAATTCAATCGTTGTTAGGTCTAACGGTGTCATCGGTGAAAGGTGAGGATATATGAGTCGTATCGGTTCGTTCAATGTTTTTCTGAATCACACCACGCCTTTCCAAGGCAAGATTTCGAACATAGATTCTGTTGCCAACTTGAAATTCTAATGGCTTGCGGCTTATGGGACATATTTCCAAAATTTGCATCGTATAACGATGTAGCTTATCTAGCTATATGTTGTTACTTGTAACTGATTCTTGATTTGTATGACTTCTTTGTTTGTTTCGTGAATGAGTTATGGACTAATGAATTGGACTTTCCTGATTTTAATCCTTGAATAAGTGATTGATACCTCAACCTTACAGTGCCTCAAATGGTGTAGTCAATATGTTCATGAGCTAACTATTGTTGCAAAGAAACTTGTCGATGGAGAATGTTTTGCCTAACCATTTCTGGAAAGTCATACTGGCTTGAGCATATTATCTAATGTGGAAATTGCTCTCTAGCTCTAACCATTGAGCTGAGGATAGTAGGCGGTAATCATGTCTTAGTAGGTTTCATGGAAATCCTGAAATGACTGTCAGCAGTCTAAGGTGAATCGAATAGCTTATAATAGGTACAACTGGAATTGATACCACGTGTCTCGTGTTAGATTTCAAAATGTTAAATCTGTCGGAAAGGACCTTATTGAAAAGAATAGATTATAGGTAACAGTTGTGATTCCTCGCGTTTCTAGTCCTATCGAATGTCATGACCTGAGTCTTACTTGCCTAAGGTGCTTAGTCTCTATGACTAGAATGTTTATTGTTTGATTATCGAAGCGTTTCCATGCTCCATGTTGTAAAGTCACAAACCTTAAATATTTAAGTGAGGTGGTGTAGTGGTTGATTTTCAAGACTTGTTTCAATATTGAGTACTTCTAAAATAATTCATCTCTTATATTGCTATCATGCTAGCAAGAAAATAGATATCAGCTCATACTATGTCGAAGAATGTTTGTTCTAGTTTCACTTGTAGATGAGGAGTCATTGATTGTCCGACATGTTCAAACCTGTGGCATCTCTTGATATGGAAGTGAGGTTACTTGGAATTTCTAGAGAACACAATGCCTTAGGGGAAGTTTATATCGATAACCTTAATTTAACCAAATTTTCCTTTAAGGAAAACTCATTGTAGGGAAATTCACATATTGTTGAAGCTATGTTTAGTGAAATGTTCTGTAGTCTCGATTAGAATATTTGGTTTATCCCTATAGTGTTGTTTAGTGTGTATTCGCTTCATACTAAATCTCGTAACTCGGTCTAACTAATACTTTTGGAATGATAGAGTTTGGATTCTAATCCAAAATAGTGGTTCGGAAGGTCTCGTGATGTCTTAAGATTTTTGTTGAGTTTTGAATCATCCTACCACCTAGTTCTAGTCCTTGTTGGTAATTCCAAAATCCTTTCATTGTTTTCTTGTTTCGAGGAATCCTCCTCACAGATGGTATAGGAAGTCTTTCCTAAAAGGTCACTCGTCAAATCCTAACTTATCGGTTGAGTGAGAGATAAATGGCGTAAGCATCTATAGAGTGTTAACAAAAAGAAATGTTTATGCACGATTTATCTGATTATAAACTTTGCTTTTAAATGAGAATTGTTTTAGGAGATTTGAAATGATGCTTGTTACTTTCATGACATAATTCTTCCTGAATTATACATAGGTGATCAGGCCATGTATAATCAAGGACAAATGATGTGATGCTTGTTTTTGTTGAAATGGTATTATGTTCCTCCGAAGTTTTGGATGGTATTCAACGTTTTGTTTTGTAAGATAATGGCTCAATGATTTTTCAGAGTAACATGAAAATCGTTTCGCATGAGGATATTAAATAGTTGATAAAATGACTGAAACCAATCGATAAGTTGGTAATAAAACAACTTGCGTTAAAACTTTATGAAACAACGTTTCTAAGATGGTGATAAAATAGTTCGAAATAAAATCAAGTGAAATAATTTCATGAAATAGTAGCAGGATAATTTGGAATAAAATTTGTTGGATGGTTTGTAGGATACATAAGAGAACCTTATCGAGTAATAACAGTCTACTAATTGGTCGAGAATAAAGTTGGCCTAACCCCTAGTAAGATGGTGATGAATCGTCGTGAAATGATGGAAAATTGGGCAATTGGAGTAAGGAATGAAATAAACAAGGTGGTGATTATCGTGGAGATAATAAATGATAAAGATTACATTAGCTAGAAAGGTACTTATTATCTGTTCCTGTTGGTGGTCTAATCGTGTTTCAAGTGTAGGAGTAGTAGGCGGTCTAGCAACAATAGCCCTAGAACTCTCACAGTCCTCAAACCTATGAGATGGTGTAATGTCTATAGTCTCAGTGGTAGATGGTAATGGTGTGTCAAATCATGCACGCTTCCCAAGCTGCAAGTCAGGTGTATGAGTATCGTGTATGAGATGTGATGGTACGGATGGTGCTCGAAATGATAATGATGATGAAAATAATGACAATGATGATAATGGAATCCTTGTGGTGAGTTAAGAAAATAGGTTCATTAGGACTAAGCCTATAAATTCTTCCCAATGGTATGATCTGTCCCAACTGAGTGATAAAAATTTTCCTGATCCTACCGTGAATCAATAGTGATCGTGATGGTGTAGGTGCAACTTCGTCCTCCTAAAAGGTCTCAGTGTCATCATCTGATGTTATCGGTGTTGAGTCAACTGCTGTTAAAATTGTGATAGGGAATGACAAGGCATTCTCCATGTCAAAGTGATGTGAGTATAATGGGATGGGTATTTGAAGGCATCTATGTGACAATCGAGTTCGAAATGAAAGTAAATAACTCGTGAAATGTGCGTATAAAACCGCATGTATAGTGACTATGTATTTATGATGAAATGATGAGATGCTATGATGATGTAGTTATAGTCTAGGGTCAATGATGCAACCTAGTTCTCTATAACCGAAGCTCTGATGCCAATCTGTCACACCCCCAAATTACCTGTTTTGCAGCGGAATGGAATTCCTGGGGATTGACTGTCATAGCATCACAGTTACAGATATATTGAACGACCTAAAGTGTCGTTTGAAAAGAACATCGTTTGATTTGATAAAACAATCAGAGTTTACAGCGTATAGGTCCCAAAAGTTTATAAAGTTTGCGGAAATATAAATATATTACAAGTCCAAACGATGGTTTTGAAAGAAAGTGCCATAGTGTACAATGATGTAAGTCGACGCCGCGACTCAAAAGGTGTTCCATAACCATGCCATGATGAGTATGCCTTAGTTACCTGAAAATACATTGCTAAAACGGTCAACAATAATGTTGGTGAGAAATCATAGGTTTATGTAAATGTTTTATACGACTACGCAAGTATAGATCTAGTATGACAATCATGTCACATAAAAATGTTACCATTGCTTTAAGCCCATGACACCGAAACTAGACTGTTCATAATGTAGGCCCCAAAAGAGTGTTTGCCAGACAACTCAATAATGTTATTAAATGAAATGCATCTGTATTACTAGTTGGGATTCACCAACCCGGATGGAGGCGTCACCCTCGATAGATCTATCCACTCACCCTCGCTTCTAAGATTAACGGTTCATGTTCAGGTAATGGGGACTTTCAATTGGCAAATGCGGTAACTTAAGCAATGTAAATGAATTTAACATACTTGGTATCGTAATAAAAATGTTGTGCAATGTATTCTCCCCCGTAGGTTTGAAAATAATTAAAAGCATGTACGACGGGGCTATGAAAACTCACTTGGTAAACTGGAATGATGACAAGAGTGAGTACACCGAGGTATAATGTGATGCTTTAATCTGGACCTATTACGAGTGATATGATATGTAATGAGTTATGATGTAATGATATGCATGCATTTCTTATGTTATTTATACCATTTGCGAGTTTTGAAAATAATACTTATCGTCGAAAAATACTCTTTTGACGTCTTGACCATTCAAAAATTACTTTACAAGTATTTACGTCAAAATGTCATCCTATAATAGTTTCGTAATGATTTATTGTGAAATTATCACTTTTCGTCGTAAAATAATGTCGTCGGAAATTTCATGAAAGAGACAAAAATGGCTTCGAAAAACTAGTCGTAAAATGGTGTACGTCGAACGTTAGGAAACGAACTCGACGTTTTTGGAAAGTTTGTATCAAAATCTAGAAGTTTCAGTTCATGAGTTTTCGTCAAAGAGGTCTCGAACATAAAGATAATAGAGGTTAAAGATGGTGATTTTGTCCAAATGTGGCTTAAAAAGTGAGTTTCGGCAAAATTTAAGCAACCGTAAATAATTTATTACAACTCCGCTATACAAACGGTTGGTCGTTTTGGAAAATATGCTTGGTGATCTTAATTTCATTAGAAGACATCTCGTTACAAAAAGTTCTACATCATAGTTAAAAACAGCCTTCAACATGGTCGTTTTAGGTACCGTAACACTTGTCTCGTAAAAATAATATAGTTTTTCTGAAAATAATAGTTACGGCAATTTTATGAAAACGTGTATATCTTAGTCGTTTCAAATCCGTTTTCTACGTATTATACGTCCTTAGCTTCGTATCAAAGTATACTAATATATTTTTGATAAGTCGAAATAATTTGTAAAGCTTAGGACTCGTTTTTGACTCGTACAAACCAAAAACACTTTGCTGAAATTTCAGAAAAAATATATATTTCGTCGTCAAACTTGAAAAATTCATAACTTCTTCGTTATAACTCCGTTTTAATCCGTTCAAGCGGCCACGGATTCGTTTTAAAGTATATTTTCTAAATATCAAGGCCAAAATTTCGTGCCTACTGTCGGATTTTCCAGAAAAACAAAATAAGGACAGAACACTTTTATATACTTGTCGAAAATAGTTTTTCTCGTACTAAACCTATTCCAATCCCTTCAAATCAACTCCAAAGCTAATCTAATCCTACCATACACCTTCTTAGGGTGTCATGGGTTCCTAAACATCATCAAGACCAAAATATACCAAGGGAATAATTATAGGATGACTTTATATATATCAAACTCTTAAAATCAAAGGTAAAATGGTATAACTAACACAAGTCTTGCATGTTTGCTCAATATATGAAGAAATAAATATGAAATGAAGATGAAATAGGTAAAATGATAGTAATATGCTTACAAGTAAACTTGATGAGGTGCAAAGAACAAAGGTTTAACCTAAACACTCTAGGTTTTTATTTCAAAACCTTAATAAGAGTGTGATCTAGATTGTATTAAACTTGAGCTTGAGAAAAAATTTTGATCCCTAGTATACACCTTATATGGCCGGTTCTTAGATGAAGAACAAGAAGAGAGAAAAACAACTTTGCTTGACTTGAATAATGAAATGAATGAAATGAGATGTGAAATAATTGAAGTGTTATATGGGATGGAGTATAAATATATACTATCACAAGAAAATTCACCAAACCAAATAAATGCATACACTCCCCCCCCCCCCCCCATGGCCGGTTTTTGGGGGGGATGTATCTCAAAGATATTATTTTTTTTTTCTTTTATAAGTATATAATTGTAAAAAGTGTAAGAAAAATGTACATGTAATAATACTTGTAAGGTTTAATATATATTAGTGTATTTAAGGTAATTTTAGGTAAAAGAAATTTTTAATAGGTCCAAGTAAAGTATAGTGAGATCATAAAAATTGTAAAAATACATTCCTTGTAAAAACTTGAGTGATAAAATAATTATCGTGTAGTTTTTAAGGTAAACGTCGTAATAATATAAATTTAATGATTTATATACAAAATAAATTTAAAACACTAGGTAAACTTAAAATATAGTTTTTATAAACTAAATGTAAGTATAAAAATATATCGGGATCATTTTCAGAAGTAACGGATTAATTGTTCAAAATAATAACTCACGCGATAACGTTTATTTAATATAAAATTTACGCGTTTAATGTGAAATGCAAAGTCATGAATGAACTAACATGATGCAAATGATGCTAATGAAATGTAGACTAAACTTAGTCCATATGAAATGTTCGTGATGATATGATCATGAATTCGCCGCTAAACCATAAAGGTTACGCGAATTTGGAACACGCAAACCCAGTTTACGATAAATGTTGAAATTGTGAGGCATGAATTGTTTCGAGAAATGACCTGAAAGTACGGGTTGTCACATTTCTCGATAACCGCTTTTCCTTTATCAACATTTTGTTTAGGTAGGGCAGGTGGAGTGACTGGTTTTGATGAAACATTTTTCTCATTGACTTTTGGAGGAGGCATAGAAACAGAAATTTTTGGTTTGGAAACCGGTTTGGGAACATTTGCTTTCTCCGCGGTCAATGGTTTTTTAATCACAGTATCCACTGCCTTTCCTTTTTGACTTTCCAGCTGAGCCCTCAAAAGATCATTTTTCGCTTTCATGTCATTGTAGGCACGCTCATACGATAATTTGTCATATTTGCATTCCTCAGTTTTTCGATCAAGTTGTTTAAAATATGACACATTTTCTTTTTCAAGTTTTTCAAGAGCTTTTTCATATTTTGAAACAATTTCGGAGGTCTCAGACTGGAGTCTTTCATGATCTTCAACATAATATGTTTGCAAAATGATGGACATAATATCAGTAGTCAGAACATCTTCGAAGAGAGAATCATTTAAATTTTCCAAAACTTTGATGTGTTCAACGCTTTCATTAGCTTGCTTTACCAGGGATTTATGGTCCTTGACAAAGTCAGCTGTTTCTTTCAAAAAGGCTTGTTCAAAATAAATTACCCTTGAGTTGATGTTATTCAGCTGAGGGGCAATTTCAGTTTCAAAAAACTTTTTTTGTTCAATATCAAAGCCTATTAAACCAGATGTTGGTTGTAATATGAGTTTTAGTTTTAACAGTCTCTTGAAGTCTCCCAATTCTAGTTTTAACATCGTCTAAAATGCTTCTGGCATCACTTGTGTTAAAAGGATTGTTTGAAGACATTTGTTCGATTTTCGAAAAGGATTTTGAGACAACTACAGGAGTTGCAACTGGTTTTGAAACTGGTGTGATGGAAAACTTTGATTGTTCTTTATGTGAAACAAACGAAATACCATTAATTTTGTTCCATTTGTTATAGTCAATTGGTTTGATTTCCGGATGTTTTTGTTTCATTCTTGATCTACTCTCCTCAGATAGTTCCAACGTTTCAAGAGAATCATGCACAATTATGGGTTCATGCAAAGGTTTTCCATTGTTCAACACATTCCGTTGTTTCTGAGCTTTCTTGAGGAAACAGGGAGGTGAGTTACCAAGAGCCATTTTATGTGAAGTATGAAAAATCGGATTTACTTGATTAGAAAGCATCTTGTTTGTTTTAGCGGAATGACCCGTTGTAAGAAGTAAATTATCCAATTTTTTGATAGTTTCATTTTTATCCAGAATTTCATCAAGAAGAGAATCTTCTCGTTTTGAAAAATCAGCAATCAACTGTTTCTTCTCTTTTTCAAGATCAGAAAACAGTGTTTTTTGTTTAGAAAGTTGGTCATTTAGTTCAGAAATTTCCTTGTTTAAAGATTTTATTTTCAAGTTCAGATGCACAATCAAGTGTATCATACTTGATTTGCAATTGTTTTTCTCTTAAAACAGAATCTCGATAACCAATTTCTAATTCTGATATTTTGTTTGTATGAAATTCATAGGCTCTGGCGTTCTCTTTGTAACTCTCAAGCTCAGTGGTCAATTTAACATTCGCGGCCTTAACTTCGCGATTGACCTTACTAACTTTCTCAATTTCAATGCCACAGTTATTGATTAATGATTCAAAATAAGCACGTGTTTCCTCATCAGTCTCAGTATTTTGTGCCACACAGCCTCCACTAGGATCCACATCTGGAGTTTCGGAGTTAGTATTGCTACAACTCGGATTGTCCAGGTATGTATCATAAGTAGGTGCTGGCGTCACAGAATGTTGTTCGTCATGAGTAAAGACATCAAATATGACATTGTTATAGCATGGATCAATGATTGGTACCTCAGATACTGCGTTGGCGTCATAGACAGGAGGTGCGTCAGAGTCAGTGTCGTACTTAGTCTCCTGAAGATTTGCCATGAAGATGCAGTTTGCATTGATTTCCTCGAGGTCTTCCAAATCATCCACAATAGCGAAAAAATCATTTTCCTCAGCACTCAACTGCATCCCTGCTTCTTGCTTCTGTGCTAACAGCATAACTTTCCGAAGAAACTCAGCATTCTTCTTGTGTGGCTTAGTGGGACAGTTTCGTGTCATGTGACCCATTCCTTGACAGTTATAACACTTAACTTGATTACCCTGATTCACATTTCCATAATTCCCAACGACTGGAGCTGCAACATTCCCATTCTGATTACCCACTGCTCTATTCCTAACATTCTGACCCAACTGATTACCCTGATTCGGAACCGCCTGATTACCCATTCGAAATCCAGTAGCATATCCCTGCTGATTCCCAATAACTCCAACCATTTGTCCTTGATTACCCATATTCACACCCGGCTGTGCAATTTGCCTGTTGCGAGTGTTTGATGAAATCCGTTGGTTGTTGTTAGTTGGTGTGGAATAACGACCTCTGAATGCTTTACCCAATAAAGAAAATACTTGTAACAAAGCTTCTTCGGGTTCCATTTCAAGATCAGTGATTCCTTGTTCCTGGTAATGTTGTTGTTCTGGTGGATAGGTTTGTTGTTGAGGGATAACAGCTTTTGGTTGTGGAATGTATTGCTGCAAGTTGTTGTTGTTGGAAGATGATGAAGCTTGTTGTTGTGTATTCACTGAAGGTTGAGTCTTTGCAATAAGAGCCAATGGATCATGATTCTTTTTCAATCTTTCTTTCCTGACTTCATTCGCTTCAGCTTGGTTTTGTTTCAGAAAATCGTTTAGTTGATCAAAGTTCACCTGATGTAAGTCTTTTGTTTGGTTGACAATAGTGACATATCGTCCCCGTTCTTCTGGAAGATTGTTCAGGAACTTGATGTTTTGAACGATAGTTTTGGGTGCTAGCTTGTTTCTGATTAGCTCATTCATCAAAGTGCAAAACCTTTCATAGTAGGATTCAATGGATTCTCCTGGAGTTGAAGTAAACTTTTCCCATTCAGTTAGCAGCTTGTTCTCCATGTCTTGTTGACCAATTTCTGTTCCATGACAAAGCCGTCTAACACGTTCCCACATATCAAAAGCAGTTTCACAACTGTCTACCGCAAAAAATATGTCTATTGGTAAACCCAGTTGGACAATATGAATTGCCATGTCATCTGCATCGACTTGCTTCTGATCCTCTTCAGTGTATTCTGATTCAGTTTGAGTATGATAAGATGGTGGGACGTCAGGAGTTCCAGGGTCTAGGATTTGTCGAGGCTTGAAGGGTCCATTCGTAATGGAGTTAATCATGAGTTTTCCATTAGGTTTGGTCTTGATGTAGCGAAGCATACGACTTTTCCATTGAAGATAACCACCTTTTGCCAACATAGGAGGACGGTTTTCGGCACCGGCTGCATGAATGTCTTGTTGAGTTGCCATTGATGAAGGTATGATATGATAAAGTTGATGTATGATCGATTCAACGATAAAGGAGTTGTGTTGGATGAAGAGTAAGTTCGGTTGTTGTAGTGAAAATTTGGTCGAAAAACTTAAAAACCTCAATAACTTCTTTTCGGAGCGTTTTTAGGACTTGAAGGTTGACCCAAATGAACTTTAGTTGATTCGGCAGTCTATTCTCCTCGTTCTCACGGTCGTTTTTATGGGTAGATCGCTGAAAACGGAGTTACGGTTCAAAAGTTATAGCCGTTTGAAGTTTTGCTCAAAATCTTACTCGTAAAACTGTTCTTATGCGTAGAGATGAGTGCTTATGCGTAGGATGCTTATGCGTAGGATCTTATGCATAGGAGTCCTTATGCGTAAAGAGCTTAGGCGTAGAAATCCTTATGCGTAGAAATCCAAGTTACGCGTAACTTAAGGTTAAACGTAAGTCTTATGCGTAAACGTTAAGCGTAGAAGTAGAGTACCTTACGCGTAAGAGTTAACTTATGCGTAAAGTGCTTACTCGTAAGCTTTCTGCTTATGCGTAAGAGTTGGTTTAAAACCAAAAATCCTTTACACTGTCACAGCATAAAAGATATCCGAAAATCGAAGTGTTCCACACACGTATCCAAGTGAGGGAAGCACTGAGTCACCTTTGTTGCACGAAGATTCGTTACCAAAAAGTTATGCGTAGAAAACTAGGGTTTTGACTTTCTTACGCGTAAGATTAGGGTTTTGACTTACGCGTAAAAAATTTCCAACGATTCAAACAATTTCGCTTGCACAAACAGCCTTAAAGACACTCCAATAACACAAATCTTTTGACCTTTTTCACCCAACGTGCTTTTTGTGCTTACGCGTAGAAATGAACAACGAAATCAAAACGAGTTTAAAAACGATTTAAAACACGTAAAGCTTCGAACTTTTTGCCAAAACTAGAATCTTTAACACTATATAAACCTTATACCATAAGAATCTTGAAGATTTAAGTGCAAAAATAAAAGTTTTATGCGTGAATCTTGAGAAAGACGACTACGCGTAACACGTCAAAAGAAAAACTTCAACCAAAACACTCCTAAACCATTGTTAGGCGATTGATACCAATTGTAGGACCTTACTTTTATCAACCTTATCACAAACCCTACACGTATATCACTATACGCGTAGAAACACGTTAACCACAAACACTAACAAAGCGTAGAAATAAGGTGAGAAAGATGGTGACTTGATGTTATGCGTATGAACAAGATAGAGAGATGAAAACAATAAGTTGTATATTGCTTCAAGGAAAAACACACACACACACACTTTCAAGCACACCCCTCAAATGAGACTTTGAGGGGTTTATATAGTACAAGTAACATAAAACCTAAAAGGCTTTCTATGGGCCTCGTAGACTTGGACATGGGTTGGATTGGATAAAAGGCAAGCTTCACATAACTAGTACCCATTTAGCTTAGTCCAATCCACGAGCCCGTTGACTATTCTATCACGATATCTAACACACGTTATAAAGTTCCTAAATATGAATGACCATCACTTCTAATAAAACAATTAAGGCTAACAATTGTAACTCTTAAGGGGTGGTCATTCAAATGATGCTCCACTTGATTAGGTCTTTACTTTTCTCGAGCTTGAACTTTGTGTGTAGATATAGAATAGTCTTGATTCTTTGTTCCTTCATGCTTTATGATCAGATAATGTGGTTGTCTGCCATTGTCAACTTCGTTGGTTTGGTGTCTCCACGTCTTTCTCCACCATGCTCACACTTATATTTGTCTTTTGGTTACCAATGATGTAGTTCTCGAGTCTTTAAACTTTGTTGATTCTTTGACATTGACAAAGAATCATCTTTAACTTTGTGTTGCCTTTGATTTTGATGAGAACTTTCATGTGTTGTTGGTATGAGCATGTGGAGAGTCTGCACGATCAATCCGCTCCGGAGCTTCCATAAGAAGAAAACATAAAAACAGGTTAGTAATAAGCGGATTCCGGCACTTACAAGTTTGAATTTCGAGGGTGTTAACAGCATAGTGTGAAAACACATCTCTGATTTTCACAAAGGCCGTTCCTGAACTGGAGTCCCACAAGTGAGATAACGCGATATACCAATTGTAGGACCTTACTTTTATCAACCTTATCACAAACCCAACTCGTATATCACTATACGCGTAGAAACACGTTAACCACAAACACAAACAAAGCGTAGAAATAAGGTGAGAAAGATGGTGACTTGATGTTATGCGTATGAACAAGATAGAGAGATGAAAACAATAAGTTGTATATTGCTTCAAGGAAAAACACAAACACACACACTTTCAAGCACACCCCTCAAATGAGACTTTGAGGGGTTTATATAGTACAAGTAACATAAAACCTAAAAGGCTTTCTATGGGCCTCGTGGACTTAGACATGGGTTGGATTGGATAAAAGGCAAGCTTCACATAACTAGTACCCATTTAGCTTAGTCCAATCCACGAGCCCGTTGACTATTCTATCACGATATCTAACACACGTTATAAAGTTCCTAAATATGAATGACCATTACTTCTAATAAAACAATTAAGGCTAACAATTATGATAAAACAAACACACGTTTAAGAGATTAAAAGACTATAACAGTTTTATATATAGATATTCAAAGATCATATCCGAAAGATCTATGGTCCATTTTATATTTGCATCCATTTGCATCAAATAAATGCTGATATAAATAAAACTTGTTTTACTTTACATGTTGATTCTATATTCTTCTATCACATGTATATTTGTTGTTCTATTTAATAATACTTGTAATTACCTTTACTCGAATAAAAGAATGGATGTATATTTTGCTACAAAAAATTTAACAATTGTCATGTATATAGTTTATGTTAGTTTCAGATCGCATTATTGATATGAATTACATATATTGAACTAAGAATATATTCATTAGACATTACTAACTATGTACTCCAGTTTTATTTATGCTTCCTCCTCAGTCTCCTTTTTTGGCTACACATAAGTAAATTGGGCAGGTTTTCGCACCACTCGCCGCTCTACATTTGGTTATTATAAAATTCTCGACAACAACCTCATTTCCTGGTCCTCTAAGTGGCATGAACTCTCTACCACTCCAGTGCAGAGGCCGAATATCATGGTGTTTGTAATGTTGTTGTCGAGACTGCTTGGGTCCGCAATTTACTTCGCGAGCTTCACTCGCCCTTATCTACGGTCACTTTGGTATATTGTGATAATGTTAGTGTGACTTCCGGACCAAGTCTCAGTGTCTGTCCATCTCCCGCTCCGACCGGGGGGGAGGGGGGGAGTTAGATGATATTAGCACTAGGCCCGTCCAGTTTATTGTTATCGGGCTTAGCCCACTTTTTTTATCAGTTTATATGTATTTATACTTGACTTCGTACTCATAATTGATGATTGGGAATGATCTAAATCTACAATTAGGAGTTTGAAGATCGGAAATCGAGGTGGGTTATTGGTTGATAAATTTGAGGATGCGTGTGAATGTAATGGTAAAACTGAATAAATAAGTAAAAAACGAATACTATGCTATGAAAAATGAAACTAGTATTACAACATTTCTTTTGGCCGATTCGAATATTCTTGAGGGTTTAAACAATCTTCACACATGGGTTGTTCTCTTCTTGAACCAAGATGCAAATTTTATTTTATTTTAAATAGCATTGATATAGTATGACTTTTTAGCAGAAAGAGGTGATTGACAACTCGACAAGAACAAACTTTGGTGCACATGGAGTGATGGAGGTGGTTGTGGGAGCCTTGGAGATCCACATTTTTTCTTGTTACTCTTAGTAATAGCATATAGCACTTTTATAATTTAACAATGGTGAGATCATTGGCAATGGGAGTTTTCATGTGACAGTCATTTTAATTGTTGTTTTCATCAGTTAATAGTTGTCTTATCAGAGATCCATTTCAAATGCATTGGATTTGCATCCGTTGTTTGGTTTAACCATACGCTGTATCAGTATCATGTATCTATCATAGTGAGGTTCAACAAATATTATAATATCATCGTATATAATGAAGGTAACAAATAATAACTGCAAGATCAATAAGATGTATTGTGGGGAATCCCAATTATTTTACTAAAGTGAAGATGCTTTATCTTCTCAAGTATAAGCATCTTTTTGACCTTCATGTTTTGTGTTTGATGATGAGTAATGTTCAAACATTGTTCGAGCATGCAAGCCTTGCAGGTTCCTTTAGTGTTTCATATTACTTTAGAGAATTACATTCTTTCAGAATGTGTATAAAAATATTATCTATAGTGGTATATTTATTACAGTATTTCTACCGCATTAGCGTAAGTACCAACATAAATGAATAACTTAAGAAGGGCATTGAAAAAACATATTTTAATAATTTTGTAAAATATTATTTTTATTTTGTTCCACAATAGTGGTGTTAAGTTGCAACTTCCATGACAAGCATATAAGTACATAATAAATGATTAGCACGGTGTGAGGGTTGTATAAGCTCCATTCGCCACCCAAAATGACCAATGGTGCCGCAATTTGTCACCGGCGACGGCGCCATTGGTGTGCCGTTCGTCCTTGCCGTTGTTCCATTGGTGGAGCGTTGTTCGTATTTCCCTATTTTTGTGACGGAGTGGATATTTTTGGGGTTTTTTGTTGGACCCACATGCACCGATAAGTGTTATTGGCATTTTTGCTAAAGAGAATGTTTTAGTTATTAGTGTGTTACTGGGGGGAAGTGAGGTGGCACACCAATAAGTGTTATTGGTTGTTTGCCACACCTACCTCTATTATACACAAATTTGCTAATGATGTTGTTCACATATATTACACTTAAGGACTCCGGAAAAATTACGTTTCATTCAGAATCACAATGCTAAAAGTTAGGTACTTCTCTTTGGTTTTCAATATGTACTGAACTACTGCAATGAAAGTAGACAATGCAAGACAAGAATAATCACATCAAAACTAATTTAGAGTTTACATCTACATAGCTGCACTGATTTCTAGCCTGATCCTCCACCAGCATTACAAATGATCCAAAAAGTCGCATCTGTTTAGTTTATCTGAAGAATCTTGCAGCTCTTACACTCTTTATCTGCCACAAAATGCACCCAAGTACGAGTAATTAACCTTGTTTTTCTACTTATCGGCTCCTCCATGCATTCACGACAGATGAACAAAACCGTATTTAGGGACTGACGAACTACTGTAATACTTCAGCGTGTACAAACTTCAATTTGAAACCTGAAGGGCAGGAAATTAAATAATGAAAGAAGTAAGAGCTCAAAATAGACTTTATCAATTAGCTGGCAGTCATAATTTACAACTTAAACTAAAGATTATTATTATTGCATCTGTTGTAATCCACAAGGAATAAGCAAAAAAAGATTATTCCCTAACCAAACAAAAGAACAAAGTTCTGTCAAAAAACAATTATTAAATATCTCAATAATACCATTATTTTTCTAAACTTGCATCAAGCATTCTATATAAAGGCATGTGGGCTGTTGCACACACCCCAAAGGAAACACAACAACTTAGCTAACTACTACGTCCTGTCTCTGCCTTCATAATTTCATATTACATATAGCTTTACCCAAAAATGGCAAATTATTCAAAGAGCACAACAGACCTTGCTAATCTCGGGAAAGAAACGTTTGATGACATAGATACTTTTTTCCCACGTGGTCGTAGCTCCAAGCATCCACCAGCAGCAGCAGTCGTTCCACCAACTAGAACCCCACAGCCACATCAGGAATTTCACTATCATCAGTACCAACCCCAACAAGCTTATGTTGTTCGGCAACAAGTGTATCATGATGTCCCAGTCGCTGCCATGAGGACTGAGAGGGTTATAAACTGCAATGATGCTGCCAAAATGTACGGTGGGACTTTGTATGTGGATTATCCTAAAAGGAAGCCTGCTCGTAAAGGTTTCTTTTTTTAATAGTTTTAACTTGATGTCTAGCTTTATGTATTATGTATATGCTTTCTTATGTATGTAAAAGCTTGTATAGACATCTTGAATTCCATCCCTTGCCAGTAATTGGTTTTACGTGGATGTTCTAAGATTGTCAAAATCAGTTGCCAAATAATAAAAATATTAGTTGGTAGTTGTACAATACATCTAAGAAATTATTCCATCGAACGTTAACTTGCTCGTGTTTGATTTCTCACCAAGTCCCTAATTGAATCATGAATGATTTCTTGTTCAAATTAAACAGTTATATTAATAAGCCAAGGATAAAGTTTAAAATAGGGAAGTACTTTCTATCTTACATCAGATAGAGCAGAAATAAAAAATTTGGAGAAAAACATACATTGACTTGGTTGTCGCTGGGTAAACATAAACAGGACTATAGAATACATGGGACGGATATGGTTCAGCCGCAATTCAGTGTAGTCGAATGCAAAATTTGAGCATCCTCCTAGTTAATGGAATATATAATTTTGTGGAGTTTATATTATGTACACCATATGTGTCGATTGGTAACTCGGTTTTGCTTGCTGTGCCTCTTCAGTTCTTGGTGATAATCATGATCTGTGGTGAGGACTGATTAGATATTAAATACAAATTACTCTACAAAATATATCGACAAAGTCTTGGCTCCATTTCATTTAGTTAGCTCAAGCTTTTCAATAAATCTTTGATGTTCAAAAGAGTAATAACCACAAACACCAAATGCTAACATGACATTTAAATATCGCATCTTAAATATTTATAGTCTAGAAACTGATTGAACCATGAAGGAAAACAAAAACTCAAGCCACCAGAAGAAAAATAGTCATTTTGTGTTACTACTTACTATACCGGTATTTTCAATCGCTAAGTGCCGGATATATAGTAGTTTACTCTTAGATTATTTACCAATATAAATTTTGTCACAAAAGATCCAAACAGATTGGCACACTCAATTATTAGGCAATAAATTATAAGGCCCGAGCTCGTCGGGTTCGTGTTAGATTGTATTATCACTATAATTATTTGATGAATAATATAAAGTATCTTACGAGGTTTTCAATTATCTAACATGGTATGAGAGCGCTTCTGATCCTCAGAACCAAGGTGGCTAAGTTGAGCCATCTCGTCTATGCCACCACGTCAAAACCCTAGCCGTCACCATTTATCCTTTAAAAAAAAGAAAAAAAAAAGTTGCAATTTTATGCATATATTTTTTGCCATAACTTTCAAACTGTTTGGTGTTAACTGACGTGGTTTGCGTCATTCTCTTCGTTTTCAATTTTTTTTTTTGGTAAAGGGGAGTAATCCTGCACCCTGGTAAATAAATTAACCAAATAAACGTTTAAGTACAATGGATATGAGTGAAATCCCATATCGCAGCCCGTTACATAGGCATAAAGCTTACATAACAAGATACTTCCAATTCTCTAAACAAGAAAACAAACCACTACTCAAATGATAACATATGACACAACTAAATAAAATTACTTCCTAGGACCTTGAAACTTTGTGCCATACATGGCATTAAAGGAATCCAAATTCCTAGGAAGATCACGAACCTGTTTCGCATAGTCATCGAAGTCATAGTCATCATACTCATCTTCAAACTCTTGGCCACCACAAAAAATATTAGCAGACTCATCAAATGGGTTAGCAACAACCTCATCTTCAGAATCAGACACAACAATCTCTCCCACTTTAGAAAAAGGATTAACTCTCTTAGTAGAAGAGGCAGACGGAATAGGTAGACCGTCATCATCCACGAGAGTAGCTTTCCCATCAATAATTAGCTTTTCAAGCTTACCAATCTTCTCAGCTATGGGAGTAGAACCAACACCCATTGTTCCCATTGAATCACTCACAAGCAAAGTCACCGTCTTCGGCCACCCAACGCGCCATCGCAACCTGCCGTCAAAAAATTTATTTGCTTATTTGATTTTGCTTTGCTTATCTTGCTTTCGTTGCTGCAGTTTGAAGATTTCTCCGCTTGTTGTCGGATATCTTCAACAACAAATTAAGTTCGCTTTAATGTTTATTTAGCCTTCTCATCGAATCCGAGCTCTCGCTATTCCCGCGCTCCAATATAATTGTGTGTGGGGGGGGGGGGGGGTTATTAGGCAATAAATTATAAGGCTCGAATTCGTTTGTGGGTTCGGGTCCATTAGAGTTCCAAGGTTTCATTGTATTATCCCAATAAATATTTGATAAATAATACAAATTATCTTACGGGGTTTTGTGCTTAAATTTCAAAAAATGAAAATAATAAAGCGAAAACAATTGGGATCCCTCCAAATCACCGGAAATAGCCTATGATCGGTGGATAGCAATTTTTGTTGGTAGATATAACTTAAAGCTCGAATACTATATAAGATAGCAAATAAAAATATTATTGATTGTGTTTTTGTATGATTACATAATAATATTTCATGTATATTTATATACTTAAAGAAGAAGCTAACATAACACCCAAAGCCTTTAGGCTTGGGCCCTAACCTATCAACACTCCCATACAGTTTGAACGAGAGGTTTCCGGATGTACAAACTGGATAGAATGTTGAAATCGCCTTCTTCTTTTCTTCTTCTTTTCTTTCTCCTCTTCTTTGTTCATTTGCACAAAGATGAAATTGTTTTTTAACGACATAATTGTATATTGTCTCGCGGTTTTCTTCATTTTTTATGACGTTTACTATTTTTAAATATCATGGCTTGCTTTGCCTTTAGGAGGGAGCGACAATTTGGTTGTCAACTATTGTTGTCAACGACAATGATATTAACAACGAAAAACAATTGATTGGAAAGAAAAAAAATATGGTTGATTGAGTCAACAAAACATATTTTTTGTATTTTGACAGCTAGGGTTTAAAGTTTATGTATTGTATAAAATAAAGCTAATACAAAAAAAAACCTAATTAAATAAAATAAAACTAAAATAATTAAGATCCCTCTAGATCTACATGACCTTCTACAAACCTTTTTTCAAGGGATGTACTATTTTCACCCTCCCTATTAGGGGGGTTTGTACTTTTTATTCATTTTGTCCCCCATTTGTTTCAATATAATACAGTTTTTTGTCAGTTTATGTTCCGTATTTCTGACAGTTTTAAGCGTTTGACTTATTAAAATTTATATTTCATGTTCCGCATTTTTAGGTTTATAGTTTTTTGATATAAACAAAATTATAAAAATAAAAAAAATTAAAAAAATGCAAAAAAAATAAGAGGGTGGGAATATAAGAACTAGGGAGGGTGGGAATATTTTGTCCCTTTTTCAATCGTAGGTAAAAACACTTTAAACACCTTTATTGACTCGTAATAACTTTATATTGAAACTTTGGTGACTTGGAACATTTTTCTTGTAGTGACCTCGAAAAAATTTCATTTAATGCCACTTAAATTTTTATTTATTTATTTATTTATTTTTTATTATTATTATTATTATTTTTTGCAGTGGATTTTTATTAAAAACTCGGACTAGTATGAAGCTAGCATGAAAAGATCAAAAAAATGCAACTTCAATATTCATGACTTTCTAGTGAAACTTAAACCCTAACGAGGTACCCTGTAATGAATTTTGACTCTTTCTTGTGTACTTATTGAAGTTTGAACATCAGACTTCTTGCAAGAACATCCGGATGCCGGCCACATAATTTTCTAGTTAGAGTAGAGAAAAGGTGACACTAAAGCTTAAGTGATGTCACTATAAGTTAATAAAAAACACTAAAATATTTATTTGTTTTCTGTTAAACAAAAACGTGTGGGAATATATCTTTTTGCCACTTGGTATATAATTTTTAAATAAGTCACTACAAACATACAGTCGTAGTAACAGTTTTGCGGCACTAAAATTTCTGTCAATAAATATACCACTTTTCTTGTAGTGGATGTCTGGACCGTTTATCAAAATTTGTCAAGCTCAAATTAAGCAGCTTCTACAAAAGAGTATGACGTCTGACAGTAGTACGTCACCATTTTTAAATGATTAAGAGGTATATATCTTCTACAAATGGAGAGGGAATCACGATTAAACAATAAGATTGGAATCGAACACTCACTCAAGAGAATAATACTGTATACCAATTTGGTTGGTGCAAGTGTAGGTCTTCCTACAACCCCTCTTTATATACAATCAAATTTGGTTCATTTCCACTATTTTGATTCGTTATTCATTTCCTCATTATATGTATCTTTTTTTTTAACCATGTTTTCCAACCTTTTGGCCGACTAATTTACGGGGTTTGAACCCATCGCCACATAAACTCAAACCATGTAAAGTCTTCCCTTTTCAGGAGGTTGACGTGGCCATTTCAAAATTGTTTGCACCTAACCGGTATTGAACTTGAAACCTCACATATTTTAGAATGATAGTCACAAGCTTTTTTACCACTAGGCAACCCTTGAGTGGCTATATGTATAAGTAGTTATTATATGATAGCTACTAACAAATATTTAAAACAATAGTACCACTACAACAAAATAGTTGATTTTTCACATTTATTGAGGCACGTGTTCACACTTTATAGTGTGTAGAGTTGAAAAGTTCACACTTAGTTTGTGTGAACCAATTGGGTGTAGCAAATAATTTCACACTTGTAAGTGTGAAGATTTATGAAAAAGTTCACACTTTTAAGAGTGAAGATTTAAAAACAATATGATTTTAAAACAATTTCTCACACTTTTAAGTGTGAATAATTTTTGCACACTTATAAGTGTGAATATGTTAAAAGAAAAGTTCACGGTTTAAAAAGTGCGAAGAAAAAAGTGTGAGTAAGTGACCAATTTGTTGTAGTGTACAAGTCTGTTTTACCAGCCATATAAAGTATGGGTAATTGTTTTTGCCACTTTTGGTTTGAACTTTCTAAGAATAAAGAGTGGCACCAAGGTCTTAATTGCATACTAAACGCGTCTATACCCACTTCTTTTATGTGTAGGTAGGGTATTTGGCACCTTTAGTGACTGTTTTTTACTTTTACTGACACGAATGGTAGGTCAGTAGAAGAAAATACTTGACTAAAAATACCGTAGCCAAACACCATCAGGAATTTGGGATACTGTCAAACAAAATTGAGCTCGATCAGATTAACAAAACAAAAGGATATATACCCATGAAACTGAAATGGATAAGAGGTGTTTTGATGTGACATAATTTCGAGTTTAATTAGCTATGTCCTCGGTCATGTTTAATTTGCTAAGAGCTTTGCAACTAATTCACCACTACTACTACTGTGGTTAGAAAAGGAGCATTTCTTTTGGTTGATTAAAACAGGTAGAAAGTAGGTCTTATTGCTCTGGAAATTCTCTTGAAGTTTCAAAAGATTGAATGAAGGTGACACGTCTCCAAATGTGAATGGAATAAATCATGATCCATTATAACTTATAGATTGGAAGGAATAAAAGCATCTAGCTTTTAATGATTATGGTAAAACAAACACACATTTAATATAATATTATACTATAACAGTTTTATATATAGATATATAGAGTTTGGATCAAATGAAAAGTCTTTTATGGTAAAAAGGATAAAAAGGGTTAGAAATGTAACATATTTCATCTTATTAATATAGGGGTATTTTCGACATTTAATCACTTATATTTTAAATGCTCATTTAAGCTACTTTAATCTCTCATTTTAATTCATAATTTGCCTAACGTTTTTTTCTTTAAAACATGCTAAGACATTTGCAAGCTTCAAATTTTTTTGTGACATGACAATTTTCGAAAAGCTCTTGTGAAATATTATAATGGGTCATGCCATCTTGATACTGTATCAAACTATTCCTACATAGTGATAAATTTACATTAATTTTGAACCATTGCATGCTCGTCGAAGTGTTAAGTTATAAACAAAGAGTGTCATGTTTAAGTTACTCTTTATTATATCAATTTTATAAACTATGTATCAATTTGTTTACTAATTTGTCAATAAAAAAATGATTTTATGTTATAAGTTATGTATAAAAAAATTAAACATAGAGTATCAATAAACTTTAAGTGTTCCACAAACTTAGTTTTAGTAAAAGTGTCTTGACAAATTGTGTGTCACTATAAATGTATCAAAAAAATGAGTGTCACAAAAAAATGTGCCAGAAAACTTAGTGTGTCACTGGACATGTATTACGAAATTAAATGTGTCAAAAACTTAGTGTGTCTGTCAGAAAACTTAGCGTGTCAAACGAAACTCAATGTGTCAAAAATTAGTGTGTCACTAAAAATGTATTATAAAATTAAGTGTGTCAAATGACTTATATTGTCACTAAAAATGTGTTATAAATATGTGTGTCACTATAAGCGTATCAAAAAAATTTAGTGTGTCTTTATAAATCTATCAAAAAAAAAATAGTGTGCCGCTATAAACGTATCAAAAAATTTAGTGTGTCACTATATATGTGTAAATAAAAGTTGTGTGTTAAACATAGTGTGTCACTAAAATGTACTAAAATTTTGAAATGTGTCACTAATAATGCAATTAAATTTTATTGTGTCACTATAATGTATTTAGAAATTTAGTCGTATCACTAAAAGAATACTAATTTTTTTTGTGTCATCAAATAATTATAACAAAATTAATGTCACCATAAATGTAATAAAGAAAAAATTAATGGTATGACAATTTGACTAAGTGTAGGCGTGTAAAATTGGTCAAAAACAAACAATTCATTTACCTCATTTATTGATTTTGTATGATAAAAAGACATAAGAGCCCTTATCATGACACTCAAAATAACAACACTAAACCCTAAACTATTCAAAATATGCAAAAATTACCCTTATTCATCTTAACCACACATCATGTCATTAATTACACATCCAGTGGTCACAAATCCTTCCTATACTTTTTACCCATAAACCCTTTTTACATTAACCATACTCTAGATATACAAAGATCATATCCGAAAGATCTCTAATCCATTTTATATTTGCATCAAATAAATGCTGATAAATAAAACTTGTTCTACTTCACATGCTGATTCTATATTTTCTATCACGTTTATATTTTTTCTATTTAATAATACTTCTAATTACCTTTACTCGAATAAAATAATGGATGTATATTTTGCTACAAAAACTTTAACTATTTTCATTTATATAGTTTATGTTTGTTTCGAAGAGCATTATTGATATGTGTTATATATCAATATATTGAACTAAGAATATATTCATTAGTCATTCTGATTTTGAAATGTGTAATCTTATAATGAAAATAAATAAATAATTTTAAAATAAGTGTATATTAAAATAGGTCTCTGAGTTTTGAAATTTATGTTGGTGTTATACACAATACACAAGTAGGCTCTTCATTCATTCGGTAGATATATGCAGGTGATTATTGCTTCATGTTTAAGTGTTTGTTGATATTTATTGGAGTTGTGATTTCTCACGTTCTTATTATTAGATGTAATGTTATTTCGAACAGGATTGGGATAATAATCTATATATCGGTTCATCTGCATTCTGTCTGATCAAATGAATGAATAAGTTGGGTTAGTTACTACTCGTTAAGATTGTAGTAATCAATTTTCATTGCATAGAACTATAGAAGGCATCCTGCCTTGATGCCTTCCTCGAAGGCATATTAACAAATTGGTACAATTATCCACTTCAAGAAAAGAATTTTTGATCTTTTGCCTGAACAAAATAAGAAGTATTTTTTCCCATTCATCTGAAAGGAATAGGGAAAAGTATGATTCTACACACAAACAAAAGAATAAGTTCATCTATTATGGTTATAATAAACTAGTTTAGAACAATACCAGTAAAATTGATCGATCAGTTTAACTTGATTTTCTATATATAAATGCATAAGAAACCTGTTATCAAACCATAAGCAAATACAACAACAAAACAGAACTACTGGTTCCTTTTTCTCTCCATCACTTCATTTGCTCTCCTGGACGATAACTTCCCAGCAGCAGCTCCTCCACCTCGTAGGACTCCACCGCAGCTATTTCCTTTTCAATACAAACGTCAACAGGCTTATGTCGTTCAACAGGTGCCAGTCCATAGGACCGAGACAATGATAAACTGCTATGAGGCAATCAATAAGTATGGCGGAGCACATCTCGTGGAATATCCTAAAAGGAAGACTGCCCGTAAAGGCTTCTTTTTTTAACAATTATAGCTAGCTACAAATGATGTTTACTTGTGGTTTTTTATGTATGGTATGTGTGTAAGTGTTAGTTTATGGACATATTTTAATGGGTGTAGGGGATATAGGGTAATAACGAACACCAGTGGATATACTTAATCTCTGAAAGGCGTGTAATCACTTTCAGATCAAATCAATTTGGCGGTTCTACCAAATTATTCAATCGGATACAATTCAGAGAATGAGAATTTTCTGTATGTGTGTGTCTGAGATATCAGAACCAGTTACCATAAAATAATGACCAAATAACCATATATAATGAAGATACGGGATAACTGCCAAAGGCAGTTTTAGGGTTTACAAGTTGTCAAGTTATGTCCCTCAATTTCCAAAAATCAATCTGCTGAGAAACATAACTTCAGCAGAAACAAACATAACTTCAGCAGAATCATAATACTTCAGCAGAATCACACTACTGCAGCAGAAATGAAAATTCTGCATGAATTCTTTACATAACAACTTAGTGGAAATAAAAAATTTCCAAGCTGACCTGGCAGCTCGACCCCAGCCAGGGGCTCTGCCCCTTGGACCCTGCCACCAGGGGCGCTGCCCCCGGACCCCCGTCCCTTAGGGGCTTCGCCCCTAAGATCATAATAAATTCAAGTAGGTGTGCACTCCGCACCACCAAACCTAAATGATGTATTATTATGATGAAATTGGTCAAAACAAGTTAATCCAATTACACTAAAATATCCAACATTCCTCCCCTATTTTAGTGCAATCCTTGATTAACTAAAACAAGTAATCTCAAACAATCAAACTTTTGCATAAATGAAATGTCGTGACGATTGAATTTCACATTAGTACATTACACATTCCAAATATTCGAATACCAGGGTGTCGCTAAGGATTGAACCCTGGGAATTCATTATGAATACACGAAGATAATGTACACAAAAGTTTACATACATAGTAGTTCTATCTTGACACATGTTTTACTAGCCTATGTCCTTATCCTTCATAAGCATGTCAAAGCCAAGTCCCAGCTTCTTGAAGCGGCTAAACTTCATGCTCATATAGGTAGCTCTTTTAGTCTTGCACCTACAATGCAATTTGTCAAAAAAGCTATTAAGAATATATTCATTCAATCTCCCTAACTTGTAGGTCTGAACACATACCTTGGGATGATTTTCTAATGTGTTCCAATCTCTAAATATTAAGCCTTCCACATTGAATTCAGCACCTAGCATCATACTAGATGGGAATTGGGTATCTTAATATCAGAGATTTCTGATGGACTTTAATCCCATCCCTATAGCCGAATTTTTCACGAGATCTCTATTCAACCCTTTGGTTAAATGATCGGCTAAATTGTGTTGTGTTTTCACAAACACCACAGATATCACACCATTCGTGATAAGATCACGTAATATGCTATGTCTAACACCTATGTGTCTAGACTTCCCATTATATACTTGACTGTATGCCTTAGCCAAAGTAGCTTGACTATCACATCTGATAGAAATGGATGATATCGGTTTAGGCCACAATGGAATTTCATAAATTAAGTTCCTTAGCCATTCAGCTTCTTTACCAGCTGCTGCTAATGCCACAAACTCAGATTCCATTGTTGAATCAGTTATGCAAGTTTGCTTTTTAGATGCCCAGCAAATGGCACCACCTCCAAGTAGGTATACCCAACCAGTTGTGGAAGAATGATCTTCCTGATTGGAAATCCAACTTGCATCTGAATAACCTTCAAGAACAGAAGGGAATCCACTATAAGTCAAACCATAATCCATTGTTCCTTTCAAGTACATAAATACTCGATTAATTGCTCGCCAATGGATTAAACCTGGATTGTGAGTATATCTACTCAACTTTCCAACAGCAAAGGCTATATCAGGTCTAGTACTAATCATGGCATACATTAAAGATCCAATAGCCCTTGAATATTCAAGTTGATTCACAGCAACACCTTTATTAGGCACAAGTTTTGTTGTGGGATCCATAGGAGTACCTATTGGAGAACAATCTTTCAGATTAAACTTATCCAACATCTTCTCAATATAATGTGATTGAGAGATAGTAATGCCATGTTCTCCACGTATGATCTTAATGCCAAGAATCACATCAGCCTCCCCCATGTCCTTCATCTCAAATTTAGACGACAAGAATTCTTTTGTTGCATCAACTTGATCTTGGTCAGTACCAAAGATTAACATGTCATCAACATACAAGCAAATGATTACTCCTTTACCAGAAGCATCAAACTTGCTGTATACACACTTGTCTGCTTGGTTTAATGCAAAACCATTAGACAAGATAACATCATCAAATTTCTGATGCCACTGCTTGGGAGCTTGCTTCAAGCCATAAAGAGACTTAACCAATTTACAAACCTTGTTTTCGTTACCAGGCATGACAAAACCTTCAGGTTGTCTTATGTAAATCTCTTCATCCAATTCACCATTCAGAAAGGCTGTTTTAACATCCATTTGGTGAATTACAAGATTATGTATAGCCGCAAGTGCTAACAATAATCTAATGGTGGTAATCCTAGCAACAGGAGCATAAGTATCAAAGAAATCAATACCTTCCTTTTGTCTAAAGCCTTGGATGACCAATCTGGCTTTATACTTGTCTATGCTTCCATCCACCTTCATCTTCCTTTTGAAGATCCATTTACTATTCAATGGTTTAAAACCAGGTGGTAAATCAGACGGTTTCCAAGTATTATTGTGCATAATAGAGTCAATCTCATCTTGGATTGCCTCTTTCCAAAATGCAGCATCCCTTGAAGCCATAGCTTCACTGTAGGTCCTAGGATCTTCATCAACATTGAAACAATATTGATATTGAAATTGAATTTCATTCCTTGATCCTTCCACCAGATATAGTTGGAAATCGCCACCAAAAGATTTGGTTTTCCTTGCTCTTACACTCCTCCTAGGCTCAGAAGGAGAAACAGTCACTTGGTCGGATGCACCAAAGTTACTAGAACTTGCAATCATGTCTGCAGGTTTAGGTAAAGATGTAAACCTATCCTCATTGCCAAAATCAGCATCTCGTGACTCAATAACAGAGTGCACGGATACATAATCATTAGGTTCTATGACATAGAATCTATAGCACTTGGAATTCTCAGGATAGCCAGTGAATACACAATCTATACCTCTTTGACCTATATTATTTATTTTAGGATCAGTCAATCTTACCACAGCTCTACAGCCCCAAACTCTGAGATAACTCAGTTTTGGTGCCTTTTTATACCAAAGTTCATAAGGGGTTATCTTGTTCCTTTTATTAGGAACTCTATTTAATAGATAACAGGCTGTCAACATAGCCTCACCCCAAAATCCATCACTTAGGCCAGAATAGCATATCATGGAATTAACCATTTCTTTTAATGTCCTATTCTTTCTTTCAGATATACCATTTTGTTGTGGGGTATATGGAGCAGTGGTCTGATGTATTATACCAGTAGATTGAAAATATACTGGATCATAATATTCACCTCCCCTATCAGTGCGAAGTGTTTTAATCTTCACACCATGATAAAGCTCTACTTCCTCTTTATAAATTTTAAATTTATCAAGAGCTTCATCTTTTGTATGACACAAGTAAACATAGCAATATCTAGTAGCATCATCAATAAAAGTAACCACATACTTTTTATTACCAAGTGAAGGTGTTGAATGAAAATCACACAAGTCACTGTGTACAAGTTCTAATACCTTAGTATCTCTAATGACATTCTTGGCAAAAGGTTGTCTAGTTATCTTAGTCAACACACAAGTTTTACACTTTTCACCATTCAATTCAAAAGCAGGTATTAGACTCATTTTGGACATGTCTTTCATTCTCTTGTAATGTACGTGTCCTAGTCTAGCATGCCATAATTCAGATTTACCACAATTATTGCTAGAACTAGTAGAAGCCATGCAAACAGAATTATTAATAAACGACACATCCAAATTTAATTTAAACATGCCATTCAAATATCCAAAGCCAATAAAGGTACCATGTCTAGACAATATGTACTTGTCGCTTTCCAAGACTTGCTTGTAGCCACAATTATTTAATACAATACCAGATACTAAGTTCTTACGAATACCAGGTACATACACAACATTGTTTAAAAGTAAAGAGTTTCCAGAAGTAAAGACTAGATTAACAGTTCCTAGTCCTTTAATCGGTTCAGTTGCAACATTGCCCATCTTTAATAAAGATCCATCTTCAATTGGCTTAAAGTCCTTGAACCATTGAAGATTTTTGCATACATGACATGTTGCTCCTGAATCCACACACCATGATAAATCATCATCCTGTACATAAAATGTTTCAGAAATTATTGATACATAATAATTTTCAACAGAATGATCAGTAGGTACCAAAAACAAACCTGATTGCTTTCCAGGATCCTTGGATCCACTAGCACCAGCCTCGTTTTTTCCTTTACCTCCACCCTTAGACCTGCAATCTTTCTTAAAGTGTCCGGGTTTCCCACACTTCCAACAGGTCACCTTTGGTTTCTTATCAGAACCTTTGTTGTTATTGCTTTGCCACTTTCGTTTCCCTTTACCAGCCTTAGAGGATTCACCCTCCTCCACCATGTTCACAGAAGAACCAGCCATGGTTTTAGTACCACCAACAGAACCCCTTTCCATATCACGTATGGATTGTTCAATTTGGAAATGACTTCCAAGTTCAACCAGATTCAATTCCTCTTTTTTATGTTTCAGATTGTTTTTAAAATCCTTCCAAGAGGGGGGCAGTTTATCTATGATACTAGAGACAGAAATTGATTCATCCATTTTCATATCATATTGTGCAAACTGTCCTAAAATCCTTTGCAATTCGTGGTACTGTTCCATGACAGGCCTAGCGTCTACCATTTTATAGTTATTAAAATTACCAACTAGGAATTTCTTACTAGACGCATCTTCTGCCATGTATTTGGCTTCTAGGGTATCCCATAATTCTTTTGCAGACTCTACGTTTTGATAAATATCAAATAATGAATCAGACATACCGTTAAGAATATGACCACGACATATGTAGTCTGCGTTTTCCCACTTAGAACGATTACGAGTCTGTTCCAGCGTTTCATTCTCAACAGCCTCAGGGCATGGGGTACTCAGAACATACACCACTTTCAAATTCGTCAGATAAAAATGCATCTTCTTTTGCCATCTACGAAAATCCTGCCCAGAAAACTTCTCCAACTTTGCAAACGTCTTGTTCAAATCTTTCACAGAATCAGGGTTCGTCATCTTAAATTGATTTGATCTTTGTAGGGGATATAGGGTAATAACGAACACCAGTGGATATACTTAATCTCTGAAAGGCGTGTAATCACTTTCAGATCAAATCAATTTGGCGGTTCTACCAAATTATTCAATCGGATACAATTCAGAGAATGAGAATTTTCTGTATGTGTGTGTCTGAGATATCAGAACCAGTTACCATAAAATAATGACCAAATAACCATATATAATGAAGATACGGGATAACTGCCAAAGGCAGTTTTAGGGTTTACAAGTTGTCAAGTTATGTCCCTCAATTTCCAAAAATCAATCTGCTGAGAAACATAACTTCAGCAGAAACAAACATAACTTCAGCAGAATCATAATACTTCAGCAGAATCACACTACTGCAGCAGAAATGAAAATTCTGCATGAATTCTTTACATAACAACTTAGTGGAAATAAAAAATTTCCAAGCTGACCTGGCAGCTCGACCCCAGCCAGGGGCTCTGCCCCTTGGACCCTGCCACCAGGGGCGCTGCCCCCGGACCCCCGTCCCTTAGGGGCTTCGCCCCTAAGATCATAATAAATTCAAGTAGGTGTGCACTCCGCACCACCAAACCTAAATGATGTATTATTATGATGAAATTGGTCAAAACAAGTTAATCCAATTACACTAAAATATCCAACAATGGGTATGACCGGATTCGAACTCGAGACTATGGGATTGCACACTTTACGTATGAGACTCGATGTCTAAATAATTAATATACAATGTTGTGTTTAATTATTAATTCACAATAAACGACTAATGAGCGTTAAATACTTAACGGAATTGACTAACGACTGTTTAATGTCAACGGGATATGAAGAAAAGGGAACAAGCCAAGAGAAGGTTCTAGAAACCCTCTCTTGGGCTTATATTTGGCCGAACTATGGGATCCCACATGGGAATCCATAGTAAACTTGATTTCTACCATAAGAGTATAAATACATCCCCATGTATTCATCTTTTGGTACACTTGATTCAGTAGAAGGCCAAACTTCTTCTCTTCTCCCCTTGGTCGACGAGTGAAACTCCACGTAAAGGATTTGTGAGTGATCTTGAGCATAACAAAGGTGTTTGGTTAATCTATTATGATCAAGAACTAGCATTCGCATCGAATCGCTAATAGTACGTGTGCACAAGACCATAGATAATCTCTCCCATGTGGCGATTTTGGTGAATACAACCAAACCTAATCGTTTTTTTAGTTTAACCGCTTGAATTCACTGATTAAATTCCTATAACGTTTGTCTAATATGTTCTTATCATCCATTAATCATTCTTGGTTACTGGTGTGGTAAGTTCGATTCTACAATTCTGCTTTAGGGTTTCCTTTGTCGATTTTCAAGTTTTCAATTGTGGTTTGGTTCGTGGTGCTGATTTAGATATACTTAGACTTTAATCGATTTAGTTCAATTTAGTTGTCTACTGGTTCAGGGAATCGCTACTGTTGAATTGTTTCTATGGGTTACTTAATTGAGCTTCTTCGCAAAAACCCTAGTTTCTTAACTAGGGTTTACTCATACTGATTAGACCAGGTGCTTTTGTTCATGTTTACTTGGTTAAGGGTTGTGTTGTTGTTGTGAAGCTGTTGTGATGTATAAGACGGGAGAGGAGAACAAAAATTTGCAACGCCCTGTGGTTAATGTTGATCATGGGGTTAATGTGGATGTTGATCAATTGAACGCCCGTATGCAACGTTTAAAGGTTATTGATGCTGGGAACGCCGGTGTATCTCAGCCAGGTGATGATTTGAGGGTTGTGCGAAACCCTAATGGGGGACCTGTTTGTAGCGTTTCTCATGACGTGCTTACATCTAATGTACTTACATCGGCTGATTCGGAGTGTTTGTCTGCTGAGGATGAGTGGGCTATATCATGGGATACTAATCCTTAACAAGGGGAGCTGGTTTCACTTGAAGTTCTAGGGACTACTCATTATACTTCTATGTCGAGTGTTGAGACAGCTCCTATGGCTGTCCACCAACAAGTGAACCTGGGAGATACTACTATAAACACTTCGAGTGTTTTTGAGCAGCCATCTATTCTTAAAGTGTTGAAGCAGCCTCAAAAACATGTGGTTGTACCTACACATGTTACTATTCCTAGTACGTCTCCTAAGGGTGTCGAACCTAGTAGTGCACAGCCTAATGGTATTGAGCAGGTAGTTTTTTATGTATGTTAGAATTTTGAGGCTGCTATGAATGAAGTACAATTGAAGAATGCCGAGAATGCTTTGAAAAAGCCTCCTACATCATATGCAGGTGCTACTTCAAATGAACCTAAGAAATACACGTCTAATTTTCGTAGGCTGGAGTGTAGCAAGATAACGAATGGTGTGGATCTTAGTGTCCCTATGAAAGTGGTTGAAGAGGTGAACACTAGGTATGAGAATAATCTCTATGGTTATTTTCTTGGTAAACGCATGCTTTCCCTGTTGTTGATTATTATGTACGCAATGTGTGGGCTAAGTATGGTATACAGAAGGTTATGATGAATGCCAAGGGGTTCTTTTTCTTTAAGTTTAATTCGAAGAAAGGTGTTGAGGATGTCCTTGAAAATGGTCCGTGGTTGATTAGAAATGTCCCTATTATTCTTAAACCATGGACCTTGAACACCAACTTACTTAAAGAGGATTTGACCAACATTCCGGTGTGGGTTAAGTTCCATGATGTTCCTCTTGCTATGTTTTCTGATGATGGTCTTAGTCTTCTTGCTACATTGATTGGTACGACGAAAATGTTAGAAGCCTATACTAGCCAAATGTGCAAGGAATCGTGGGGTCGCAGTAGTTTTGCTAGGTGTTTGATTGAAGTTAAGGCGGATGAGGTACTTAGGGATAACCTAACTGTTGAAATACCCCTACTTGATGGGTCGGGTTCGACTATTGAGAAGATACAGGTTGAATACGAGTGGAAACCTCCTCGATGTGATACGTGTAAGATCTTTGGTCATACTCTTGTTGATTGTCCAAAATCTGTTTTACCCCCTATTCAGCCTACTAAGAGTGTTAATGATGGTTTCCAAACTGTTAACAACAAGAAGAAGGGTAAGCAAGGTGGTCCAGCTACTTCGGGTCAAGGAGGGTTTACGAAACCTAATGTGGGTAAGAAGTTGCAATATCAACCCACAAAGCCTCATGCTCAACCTAAGCAAGTCGATGTCACTAAGCAAAAGGCCACTGATGTGCCTAGTACGAGTGGAACGAAGGTCGCTACATCAAATAAATATGATGCCGTTAGTATGGATGATACTGATCACTTTGATATTCCTACTAAGGAAGTGAATAAGGATGCGGATGTTGATAGTACAAAGGAGGAAAAGAAGAAAGAGTCTCCAAAGACTAGTAATACATTGTATGAATCGCTTGTGAGTGATTCTATGGAAGCTAACGAGGTTGGTCCTACCTCTATTGTTGAGAAAATTGGGGAGTTTGAAAAACTTCTTATTGATGGGAAAGCTACTCTTGTGGATGATGACGGTCATCCAATTAAAAAGGTAGATTATACGGGCAATAAAAAGGATTTTCCGTCTTATTCTTCTAGTAAAAGGGTTAACCCATTCTCTAAGGTGGGAGAGATTGTTGACTCCGATAGTGATGAAGAGGAGGTTGTGAACACTTTTGATGAGTCAATGAACCTATTTGGTGGTGGTCATGATCGTGAAGATGATTATGATGACTATGATTACGATGACTTCAAGCACCAAGGCCTTGGTAGGAAGTAATTTGTTTTCATAGAAGTCTAATGCTAAAAGTTAGGTACTTCTCTTTGGTTTTCAATATGTACTGAACTACTGCAGTGAAAGTAGACAATGCAAGACAAGAATAATCACATCAAAACTAATTTAGAGTTTACATCTACATAGCTGCACTGATTTCTAGCCTGATCCTCCACCAGCATTACAAATGATCCAAAAAGTCGCATCTGTTTAGTTTATCTGAAGAATCTTGCAGCTCTTACACTCTTTATCTGCCACAAAATGCACCCAAGTACGAGTAATTAACCTTGTTTTTCTACTTATCGGCTCCTCCATGCATTCACGACAGATGAACAAAACCGTATTTAGGGACTAACGAACTACTGTAATACTTCAACGTGTACAAACTTCAATTTGAAACCTGAAGGGCAGGAAATTAAATAATGAAAGAAGTAAGAGCTCAAAATAGACTTTAGCAATTAGCTGGCGGTTATAATTTACAACTTAAACTAAAGATTATTATTATTGCATCTGTTGTAATCCACAAGGAATAAGCAAAAAAATATTATTCCCTAACCAAACAAAAGAACAAAGTTCTGTCAAAAAACGATTATTAAATATCGCAATAATACCATTATTTTTCTAAACTTGCATCAAGCATTCTATATAAAGGCATGTGGGCTGTTGCATACACCCCAAAGGTAACGCAACAACTTAGCTAACTACTACGTCCTGTCTCTGCCTTCATAATTTCATATTACATATAGCTTCACCCAAAAATGGCATATAATTCAAAGAGCACAACAGACCTTGCTAATCTCGGGAAAGAAACGTTTGATGACATAGATACTTTTTTCCCACGTGGTCGTAGCTCCAAGCATCCACCAGCAGCAGTTGTCGTTCCACCAACTAGAACCCCACAGCCACATCAGGAATTTCACTATCATCAGTACCAACCCCAACAAGCTTATGTGGTTCGGCAACAAGTGTATCATGATGTCCCAGTCGCTGCCATGAGGACTGAGAGGGTTATAAACTGCAATGATGCTGCCAAAATGTACGGTGGGACTTTGTATGTGGATTATCCTAAAAGGAAGCCTGCTCGTAAAGGTTTCTTTTTTTAATAGTTTTAACTTGATGTCTAGCTATATGTATTATGTATATGCTTTCTTATGTATGTAAAAGCTTGTATAGACATCTTGAATTCCATCCCTTGCCAGTAATTGGTTTTACGTGGATGTTATAAGATTGTCAAAATCAGTTGCCAAATAATAAAAATATTAGTTGGTAGTTGTACAATACATCTAAGAAATTATTCCATCGAACGTTAACTTGCTCGTGTTTGATTTCTCACCAAGTCCCTAATTGAATCATGAATGATTTCTTGTTCAAATTAAACAGTTATATTAATAAGCCAAGGATAAAGTTTAAAATAGGGAACTACTTTCTATCTTACATCAGATAGAGCAGAAATAAAAAATTTGGAGAAAAACATACATTGACTTGGTTGTCGCTGGGTAAACATAAACAGGACTATAGAATACATGGGACGGATATGGTTCAGCCGCAATTCAGTGTAGTCGAATGCAAAATTTGAGCATCCTCCTAGTTAATGGAAGAGTGTTAGGATCAAATAGGAAGAATAATAAAAATAAGAAGGGTAAGAAGAAACCACAACCACACATTTCAGATGCACCTACAAAAATAGATGCATCTCCCCTTAAAAATCTCCTCATTATTTGAAATGTGTGGCTAGAAATCCTTCTTATTCTTCTCATTTTAACTTTTCTTCTTACTGGATCCCTTCCCGTTAATGGAATATATAATTTTGTGGAGTTTATATTATGTACACCATATGTGTCGATTGGTAACTCGGTTTTGCTTGCTGTGCCTCTTCAGTTCTTGGTGATAATCATGATCTGTGGTGAGGACTGATTAGATATTCAATACAAATTACTCTACAAAATATATCGACAAAGTCTTGGCTCCATTTCATTTAGTTAGCTCAAGCTTTTCAATAAATCTTTGATGTTCAAAAGAGTAATAACCACAAACACCAAATGCTAACATGACATTTTAATATCGCATCTTAAATATTTATAGTCTAGAAACTGATTGAACCATGAAGGAAAACAAAAACTCAAGCCACCAGAAGAAAAATAGTCATTTTGTGTTACTACTTACTATACCGGTATTTTCAATCGCTAAGTGCCGGATATATAGTAGTTTACTCTTCGATTATTTACCAATATAAATTTTGTCACAAAAGATCCAAACAGATCGGCACACTCAATTATTAGGCAATAAATTATAAGGCCCGAGCTCGTCGGGTTCGTGTTAGATTGTATTATCACTATAATTATTTGATGAATAATATAAAGTATCTTACGAGGTTTTCAATTATCTAACATGGTATGAGAGCGCTTCTGATCCTCAGAACCAAGGTGGCTAAGTTGAGCCATCTCGTCTATGCCACCACGTCAAAACCCTAGCCGTCACCATTTATCCTTCAAAAAAAAAAAAAAAAAAAAAAAAAAAAAAAAAAAAAAAAATTGCAATTTTTTGCATATATTTTTGCCATAACTTTCAAACTGTTTGGTGTTAACTGACGTGGTTAGCGTCATTCTCTTCGTTTTCAATTTTGCACAAAGTCCCAGCAAAGTCACCGTCTTCGGCCACCCAACGCGCCATCGCAACCTGCCGTCAAAAAATTTATTTGCTTATTTGATTTTGCTTTGCTTATCTTGCTATCGTTGCTGCAGTTTGAAGATTTCTCCGCTTGCTGTCGGATATCTTCAACAACAAATTAAGTTCGCTTTAATGTTTATTTAGCCTTCTCATCGAATCCGAGCTCTCGCTATTCCCGAGCTCCAATATAATTGTGGGGGGGGGGGGGGTTATTAGGCAATAAATTATAAGGCTCGAATTCGTTTGTGGGTTCGGGTCCATTAGGGTTCCAAGGTTTCATTGTATTATCCCAATAAATATTTGATAAATAATACAAATTATCTTGCGGGGTTTTGTGCTTAAATTAAAAAAAAAAATTAAAATAATAAAGCGAAAACAATTGGGATCCCTCCAAATCACCGGAAATAGCCTATGATCGGTGGATAGGAATTTTTGTTGGTAGATATAACTTAAAGCTCGAATACTATATAAGATAGCAAATAAAAATATTATTGATTGTGTTTTTGTATGATTACATAATAATATTTCATGTATATTTATAATACATTATACTTAAAGAAGAAGCTAACATAACACCCTAAGCCTTTAGGCTTGGGCCCTAACCTATCAACACTCCCATACAGTTTGAACGAGAGGTTTCCGGACGTACAAACTGGATAGAATGTTGAAATCGCCTTCTTCTTTTCTTCTTCTTTTCTTTCTCCTCTTCTTTGTTGTTCATTTGCACAAAGATGAAATTGTTTTTTAACGACATAATTGTATATTGTCTCGCGGTTTTCTTCATTTTTTATGACGTTTACTATTTTTAAATATCATGACTTGCTTTGCCTTTAGGAGGGAGCGACAATTTGGTTGTCAACTATTGTTGTCAACGACAATGATATTAACAACGAAAAACAATTGATTGGAAAGGAAAAAAATATGGTTGATTGAGTCAACAAAACATATTTTTTGTATTTTGACAGCTAGGGTTTAAAGTTTATGTATTGTATAAAATAAAGCTAATACAAAAAAAATCCTAATTAAATAAAATAAAACTAAAATAATTAAGATCCCTCTAGATCTACATGACCTTCTACAAACCTTTTTTCAAGGGATGTACTATTTTCACCCTCCCTATTAGGGGGTTTGTACTTTTTATTCCTTTTGTCCCCCATTTTTAATTAATATAACACAGTTTTTTGTCAGTTTATGTGCCGTATTTCTGACAGTTTTAAGCGTTTGACTTATTAAACTTTACATTTCATGTTCCGCATTTTTAGGTTTATAGTTTTTTGATATAAACAAAATTATAAAAATAAAAAAAATAAAAATAAATAAAAAAAATGCAAAAAAAAAATAAGAGAGTGGGAATATAAGAACTAGGGAGGGTGGGAATATTTTGTCCCTTTTTCAAACGTAGGTAAAAACATTTTAAACACCTTTATTGACTCGTAATAACTTTATATTGAAACTTTGGTGACTTGGAACATTTTTCTTGTAGTGACCTCGAAAAAATTTCATTTAATGCCACTTAAATTTTTATTTATTTTTTTATTTTTTTTTAATTATTATTATTATTTTATTTTTTTTTGCAGTGGATTTTTATTAAAAACTCGGACTAGTATGAAGCTAGCATGAAAAGATCAAAAAAATGCAACTTCAATATTCATGACTTTCTAGTGAAACTTAAACCCTAACGAGGTACCCTGTAATGATTTTTGACTCTTTCTTGTGTACTTATTGAAGTTTGAACATCAGACTTCTTGCAAGAACATCCGGATGCCGGCCACATAATTTTCTAGTTAGAGTAGAGAAAAGGTGACACTAAAGCTTAAGTGATGTCACTAAAAGTTAATAAAAAACACTAAAATATTTATTTGTTTTCTGTTAAACAAAAACGTGTGGGAATATATCTTTTTGCCACTTGGTATATAATTTTTAAATAAGTCACTACAAACATACAGTCGTAGTAACAGTTTTGCGGCACTAAAATTTCTGTCAATAAATATATCACTTTTCTTGTAGTGGATGTCTGGACCGTTTATCAAAATTTGTCAAGCTCAAATTAAGCAGCTTCTACAAAAGAGTATGACGTCTGACAGTAGTACGTCACCATTTTTAAATGATTAAGAGGTATATATCTTCTACAAATGGAGAGGGAATCACGATTAAACAATAAGATTGGAATCGAACACTCACTCAAGAGAATAATACTGTATACCAATTTTGTTGGTGCAAGTGTAGGTCTTCCTACAACCCCTCTTTATATACGCATCAAATCTGGTTCATTTCCACTATTTTGATTCGTTATTCATTTCCTCATTATATGTATCTTTTTTTTTAACCATGTTTTCCAACCTTTTGGCCGACTAATTTACGGGGTTTGAACCCATCGCCACATAAACTCAAACCATGTAAAGTCTTCCCTTTTCAGGAGGTTGACGTGGCCATTTCAAAATTGTTTGCACCTAACCGGTATTGAACTTGAAACCTCACATATTTTAGAATGATAGTCACAAGCTTTTTTACCACTAGGCAACCCTTGAGCGGCTATATGTATAAGTAGTTATTATCAACTTTTTACGTACAGTATATAATAAATACTATATTATATTTTGCAGTTACTATACTAGAGATAAACAAAACAAAAATTTGTCTTATATATGCCGGAACCAGAAAAGGCTAGCATGCATGAGTAGTCATCTTTCATACCGTAGAGATGAGATCCATGCAAAACCCAAGTTATCCAAAGAACAAATGAGAAGATCTCAACCATCCAACCTTCTTTCATCCAATGGTCCACATTCCATCTGAAAATAACAAGGAGGGGTATATTAGTAAAATCACATATTACAATAAAAGCAAAAAAATATCCCAAATCCAATCATTCAACATACCACTTTCTCTCTCATCAAAAAACCCACAAACCGGATCTCATCTACATCTGTCGATCTCATCTCCATCTGAAACAACGCCGGAATAATGAAACCACCGCCGGATTCATTGAAGCCGCCGCCAGAATCATTGAAACCACCATCAAACAGTATGAATCAAACCGCCGGAATAATAGAAACCACCGCCGGATTCATTGAAGCCGCCGGAATCAAACTGCCGGAATCAAATCTATTAAAACCGTCACCATCACATCAAACCGTACGAATCACCATTGAACCACCACCGATTAACCGGGAAATAATGCCGCCAGTAGACGAAACTGATTTAATTGAAGTTCCAGTGGATGAAAGTCAAGATAAAGATGATGCTGTCAATGAAACCACTGGTAAAATCCTTGATTCAATTCTTGTTGTAAAAAAGCCAAATCCCATGGGATTCTAGGGTTTACATGTTTTTAGAATCAAATGTTGTTGTAAAAATGCTAAATCCCATGGGATTCTAGGGTTTACATGTTTTTAGAATCAAATGTTGTTGTAAAAAAGCCAAATCCCATGGGATTCCAGGGTTTACATGTTTTTAGAATCAAATGTTGTTGTAAAAATCCCAAATCCCATGGGATTCGAGTGTTTACATGTTTTTAGATTCAAATGTTGTTGTAAAAATGCCAAATCCCATGGGATTCCAGGGTTTACATGTTTTTAGAATCAAATGTTGTTGTAAAAAAGCCAAATCCCATGGGATTCGAGTATTTACATGTTTTTAGAATCAAATGTTGTTGTAAAAAAGCCAAATCCCATGGGATTCCAGGGTTTACATGTTTTTAGAATCAAATGTTGTTGTAAAAATCCCAAATCCCATGGGATTCCAGTGTTTACATGTTTTTAGATTCAAAAGTTGTTGTAAAAATGCCAAATCCCATGGGATTCCAGTGTTTACATGTTTTTAGATTCAAAAGTTGTTGTAAAAATGCCAAATCCCATGGGATTCCAGTGTTTACATGTTTTTAGATTCAAAAGTTGTTGTAAAAATGCCAAATCCCATGGGATTCCAGTGTTTACATGTTTTTAGATTCAAAAGTTGTTGTAAAAATGCCAAATCCCATGGGATTTCAGTGGTTTATATGTTTTTAGATTCAAAAGTAGTTGTAAAAATGCAAAATCCCATGGGATTCAAGTGAATCTTATATGTGAATCTTATGTGAATCTCATGGGATTTATATGTGAATCCCATGGGATTTATATTATGAATCCCATGGGATTCAGAAAGAATCCCATGGGATTCACATATAAATCCCATGGGATTCACATTTTTTTAAAATCTTAATCCCTTAATATTTTTCTTTTTATATGCAGATTCTATGAGATCACCAAGACCAACTTTATATGAACACACCGAGACACCGGGTGGATCGATATATTGGGAGCCTCATGTGGAAGGAATTGTTGTACCAGAAGAGGGGAAATACTATGATACTATAGAGGAAGCTATAGATATGTATAGTACCTATGCTGAAGCGGGAGGGTTTCAAATTAAAAAAGCAGGACAACGATTAACAAAATCTGGAATTGTACAAGCCAAGTACATCATGTGTAACAAAGAAGGAGCTCCGAGACATATTAATGTAGACACTTTGGATCCTAAGTACAGCGAGAAACAAAAAAGAAATACAACTCTACATGTAACAGGTTGTCAAGCTCGTATAAGGTTAGAATTGGATATCGTTTCTGGAAAATACAAGCTAATTAAGTTTATTGCAAAACACAATCATATGCTTATACCAAAAGAGTATAAACATTTTACAAAAAAGCAAAGAAAAATGACCGAAGCAGAAAAAATGTTTGTTGTTAAAGCAGCAACAAACAAAATAGGTGCAACACGGGCTCACAACTTGTTAACGAGTATGAAAGGTGGATATGAATATGTACATGGGACATCTTCTGATTTTAAGAATCATTGGCGGGATATTAATATTTTCATAGGCGAAAGTGACGCACAAATGCTTATAAATAAAATGGAAAACAGAAAGTTGTATGTGCCAAACTTTACATTTCAGTATAAGGTAGAAGAAAGTGAGTTAGTCGCAATGTTTTGGGCTGATGAAGTTGCAAAATGCAATTATAAGGAGTTCGGAGACATAGTATCTTTTGATGCAACATTCAGGAGTAATAAGTAAGTGTTTGTTTTTAATATAATTTATTTTGATGAAAAATCACATAAGATTCTGTTATAAATCCCATGGGATTCTTCATTTAGAAATCCCATGGGATTCAGTAAGAATCCCATGGGATTCAGTAAGAATCCCATGGGATTCAGTAAGAATCCCATGGATTGTTTTTAAATCACATAAAGATACTTGGCAAGTAAAATTATTAAAAGACATGGATCATATAGAATCCCATGGGATTCAGTAATAACATTTGATTCTGTCACTAAAACTTATGTTATTTTTAGATACAACATGGTGTTTGTACCATTTACCGGTGTCGATAATCATAAAAAGTGTGTCACGCTTGGTTCGGGAATGCTTTTAAAAGAAGACACTGAATCCTACACATGGCTACTAACGGCATTCATGACTGCTTTTTCTAAAGAACCAACGATGGTGGTGACGGATCAAGACGGGGCAATGAAAAGAGCCATTGAAGCCGTTTTCACTAAATCAAAACATAGACTTTGCATGTGGCATATTCACCAAAAAATTCCAGCAAAGGTAATTTATTGAATGTTTTTATCTGAATCCCATGGGATTCTTCTCTGAATCCCATGGGATTCTTCTCTGAATCCCATGGGATTCTTCTCTGAATCCCATGGGATTCTTCTCTGAATCCCATGGGATTCTTCTGGGAATATGACAGTGGTTTACATGTGTTTATCATTTTATTTACAGATTTGCAAGGAAATATACAATGAGACTGATTTCAAAAAGCGTTTAAACAAGATAATTTGGAATATGTTCATGGAACCGATGGAATTTGAAGAGAAATGGGCTAAGTTGATTGAAGATTTTGGTTTGCAAAACCACAAATGGATGACCAAAATGTTTAAACTACGAGAAATGTGGATTCCGGCATATTTTATCACCTCGCCGTTGTTTGGATTGATGAGAACGACATCAAGGTCTGAGAGTGAAAACTCGTTCTTCAAAAGTTTCACAAGCCCAGGAGCGACACTGGTTAGTTTCATGATGTCCTATGAATCAGCAATGGAGAGACAACGTTATATTCAAGAACATTTGGACTTTAAAACACTAGACGCGGCTCCAAAATGTGAAACAAAGTTAGCAATAGAACGTCATGCAGCAAAAGTTTATACTAGGACAATATTTCTACTTGTTCAAACGGAAATAAAAGAGGCATGCTGGACTTGTGCGATACAGGAACTAAAAATAGAAGAACGTTGTGAGCGTGTCACTGTTAGAGACACAAATCCGGCAGCTTATAGAATCCTTAATAAGGAAGTTGCAAAAGAACTAGCAGATGAAGGCGAAACAGTAGCAACAGAAATATTTGTAGACTATAAGGTATATTACTTTCTGGTATAAACTAGGATTAATCAAGTAATCCCATGGGATTCATAATCAATCCCATGGGATTCAGTATGAATCTCATGGGATTGTCTAATAGGATTGACTAATAATTATAGGTATTCACTGGGAATCCCATGGGATTTTTGTGAATCCCATGGGATTCTGTTTAAAATCCCATGGGATTCTCTTTAAAATCCCATGGGATTCTGTTTAAAATCCCATGGGATTGTCTAATGGGATTGGCTAATAATTATTGTGTTTTAAAAAGGTACTGCGTAATACAGAAGATGGGTCGGTGGTGTGTAGTTGCAGACATTTTGTACGATTCGGTTTCCTATGCCGACACATATTCTGTGTTTTCAAGAATCGTGATATTAACTTCATTCCAAAACAATATATTTTGAGGCGTTGGACAAGAGATATCATACCACCTGATTTGAGAAGGAAAAGAAACAGATATGGTGAAACAGATGAAGAAATTCAAAGACTTACAAATGAGGCAACGTTTCTGGTGGATGAATGTTTGTTTCGGTTGAGCAAAGACAAAGTCAAGATGGGTGTTTTTGTAGAAAAGTTAAAGACATTGAAAACAGAAGTGGAGGCCGAGGTGCCAAATCCTCCTTCAAGAAATACAGGAGATGTAATTGGTGATCATTTTGCTATTTCTAACCCTGAGAAGAAAATAGTTAACAATCCAACAAAAGCAAGAAATAAAGGGAATATTTCAGAAGCAGAACGAAATGAAAGGCGAAAGAGTGAAAGAGAAAAAGCGCTTCAAGTTAAAAAGAAACAAATGAAGCCTTGTGGACATTGTGGAGAGAAGACAAACTTGCATACGAAAACAACTTGTCCGATGAACCCAAAGGCAAGGCGAAAGGCGAAACCAACTGATGTTTGAAAAAAATTAATTTACTTATTTTTTTGTTGGTTCTTTTTTATTGTTTTCTTGAATATATAGATTGAATATTCAAATTATATTCTGTTTAATTCACATATTTGTTATTTATATTCTGTTTAAAAACTTACTCGTAACAGAGGGGAGAGATAATCTGAATGGATCACAATGAATCCCACGAGATTCAGTTAGAAATCCCATGGGATTCACAATAAATCCCATGGGATTCACAATAAATCCCATGGGATTCACAATAAATCCTATACTTGCATTCTATTTAAAAAATTGTATGCATAATCTGCATGGATTCACATTGAATCCAATGGGATTCTGTATAATTCACATAAAAGATAAACAACAGTTAACATTATAAAACTCATCTAACATCAATTAACATTCTCAAAATGATCTACCATAAAAGATTCACAACTGTTGTAACATTCTCAAAATGATCTACCATCTACCATCTCAAAATGTTCTCAAAATGATCTACCATCTAACATCAATTAACATGTTTTCTACAATCAACTGATCAACTATTGATAGCTTCAACTGGATCAACGGTTAACTTTTCAGTCTTTTCTGGAATGATTTCGCGTTTTTCCCTATTCTTAATAGCTTCAACAATTATGTTCATCTTTTCTAGACGAGGAAGTTTATCAAACTCTTTTGCTAGATCATAAAGCTTACCAGCATGTATATTAATCTCATGTAACAAGATTTTGGTAGCAAACTTAAATCTCAGTCGCCTCAACAAATCACCCTGCGTCAACTTGTAACCATCCATTTCACAGCAGCCAAACTCGGAAAACAGCCCACAATCCCACTTTGTAGCAGGTTCACCATGGTAACATTCCATATGTAGCATTGTGAAAATACCACAATCACGGAAATTTTTCTTGGTTCTCCATTTTAGCTTTGGGATTCTTGGTTTAGCTTTAAGAATGTTAGCATGCTTTTTGTGACCATAGAGCTTCAAATGTCGGGAAAACAACTTTTTCTACAAAATTATTAAAAAAAATATCATAAATTACTAGAATTCTAGGAAAATGTCAATAGCGATTCAAATGGAATTATGTATTAATCCCATGGGATTATGTTTAAATCATAAAGTATTCATCAAAGAATCCCATGTGATTATTGCAGAATCCCATGGGATTCATACAGAATCCCATGGGATTTCTAATGAATCCCATGGGATTTCTAATGAATCCCATGGGATTTCTAATGAATGTCTTTAAAAACAGAAAAGTAAATACTTACAAGTACTAAGTTGAAAAAAAAATACTTACTAGTAGTTCACATGTTTTTCTATATTTCGAATCATAAGTTGCTCCCGAATCACTGTTATCTAGTATTGTTATCGATATTGTTCTGGTAAGGCTGATCACGATGACGTAAAAGTGGCCACCATTGCAAATTGGAAAAAAAGCCTGTTTTAACAAAACAAAAATAATAAAAATGAATCCAAAGTAAAAACACAAAAATCAATTTATAAAAAAAAAAAAAAAAAAAAAAAATACCAAGTCAATGCCATCGAGAGCCAAGCCAGCAACATTATCTGCAAACTGAGCTAAAATTTCATCTTCAAAACTCTTAAATTTATTGTCCTCAGACTCCAACGTTCCATCAAACATAGATTTTACCTGTATATGCAATTTAAAAGATCATATTATGATTTGTATTGCTTTGGGGGTGTTTGGTAAGTCAGATAAGATGATAAGCACTTTATTAAACAAATAAGAAATTTACTAAAGCAATCAAAAATAATACTTACAATACATCCTGTTGGAAAAAAGTGCCGTGATGGAGAACCATGTTCTTTAAATCTCTCTTCATAGTTTAAAATAGCACTCCAACAGTCAACAACATTTGAATCAATCCACAAACCGGGTGCTAACGTTTCCATTTGCAAACGAATGGAAAACACCGTGAACTCCGGAGATTCAGAATCAGATTCAAAAATGTTCTCACTATATGAGTAAACAAGAAAAAGAAAAAACATCTTTCAGAGTCAGTTTGGAGTTTGTATGAATCCCATGGGATTCAGTACTGAATCCCATGGGATTCAATACAGAATCCCATGGGATTCTGTACAGAATCCCATGGGATTTGATGTTTTTTTTTTATCAACTATATTAAAAATAAACATGTAAACTTACAATTTGTCGCCTTGCATTGCAAACAAACTATTTCCTAGAATAAACTCCAGCTTTGTGATTTTGGATACAACCTTTGTCTTCTTATTCATATACGGAGATAACAAGTACGAAGAAGGTTTCACCTCACGTTTTCCAGCTCGAGTAGCGATTCTTTCAGGAGTCATTGGAACCGGCATCATTGGATCCGGACCTCCGTTGAGCGATTCTTGCTGAATACAATAAAAAGATTTAATTAAAAAGAAACAAAATTTTCGTAAAAAAAAAAGAGATTCAAGAATATTACATATGCGTGCTCAGCAGCTATACACATGATAATCTCATCAACATTATCTAAGTTATTTTCTATCCATTGTGTTAACCCCTCCGGTGTGCACGTGATCTCAGGCTCATCCTCATCCTTCTCAACCTCATCAACTTCCTTCTCAGCCTCATCCTTCTTAGCATCAACTTCCTTCTCAGCCTCAACAACTTCCTTCTCAGCCTCATCAACTTTCTTCTCAGCCTCATCCTCTTTTTTATCAGATTCATCATTCACAACCTCATCAACTTCCTTCTCAGCCTCATCATTCTCAACCAAATCTTCATCTTGTTTCTCGGCCTCATAGGCCAAATCTTCTAAAGTTACCTTCTTCCCATTCTTATCATCGTCATCATCATCGTCATCCTTCCCACTACCATCAGCATCATCATCCTCTTCATCATCGTCATCCTCTTCATCATCGTCATCCTCTTCATCATCGTCATCCTCTTCATCATCCTTCCCATTACCATCAGCATCATCATCCTTATCATCGTCATCCTTCCCTTCATTGACATCCTCAATTAATAGCTTCGGTTGCTTGAAAATATTAGCATACTTTTTATGTAGCTCCTCCAACTTTGCATCACCGGGGTAATCTGACATTGCTTTGGTGAAATAACCCTCTATAACAACTCTTTCATCACAAATCAACTCTAATTTTTTTTCAATTTTATTAAACAAGTCCTGAAATAAGAAACATTGTAATAGTCATAATAAAGCTCAATGCAATGAATCCCATGGGATTTCATTTCTAACTGAATTGCATGTGAATCCCATGGGATTCTCTGTGGTTGTAAACAAGAAAAAGAAAAACATCATTTCAGAAAAAAACATTGGAGTTTGTATGAATCCCATGGGATTCATTACAGAATCTCATGGGATTCATATTGAATTCAATAATATTTGAAGTGAATCCCATGGGATTCTGTATTGAATCCCATGGGATTCTGTATTGAATCCCATGGGATTCACACTGATATCATTTAATAACAATAAATGTAAAAACAAATAACAAAATTTTAAAAGGAACCTCAGAATCTTCCGAATCGCCACAAATAAACCCTTCAGCCTCTTGAACCTCAGACTCAGTCCATTCTGGTTGAAGTGGTAGCAAACCAAAACATTCTTCCTTGAGTTCTAGATCCTGTCGTTGGGACATTAAGTATGAAGACCAGCTTTTGATTGCAGGACGTGTCCGGACAACAGGAATCTTTTCATGCTTTGTGGAATCCAGATACAAAAGCTGAAAAACAAAAAAGTGTAAAAGAAGGTTATAACAAATCTGTCACACAAACACATTTAATAATCAAAAAAATAGAGTTCAAAACTTAGAAACTTACAACAAGGAAGGTATATGGACCAGTATAATGATTAGATGTCGTTGTTGGGACTTTATGCCGTTTAAGGCAGGAAAAAATAAAGTCACACCAATCAATAGCCTTAACATCAGTATCTTCACGCAATCTTAACACAACATCCAAACATATCTTCCCCTTTAACCCATCAACCTCACCCATCAAGTTTGCAAAAAGGGTACAGAAGTTGACTTTAAAAAGGAAGTCAACTTCCCGAGACTCGATCAATTTATTAGCAATGTCATTAACACGGACATCCTTGAGTTTTTTAGGATGAAACTGACCGATCCAATTCCTCACAAAGTCATCATTTTCTGATCTAGCATCTAGAGAAAAGAGAGATAGACCACCAAATGGAACACCTAATATCTCATGAATTTTTGAACTAGTGACCTTGATTGACTCGCCATTCTCCAAAACCAACTCACAACTTTCTGCATGAAATCTAGAAACTACATACCTTCCCAACCTTGAAGGAATGTGATCTATGTTACACTTGTGTAACGAACTAAATCCGATGTCAGCCAAAAACTGCCTCATATCAACCTTAGCGTCACGGATGGCACCAAAAAGAGCTGTAGGTGTTGTCCGTGTTTTAAGAATCGGAAACATGGCAACATACTTTTCATGCGCTTCCTCTTCTGCCGTCAACTCCTTACCTTTCTTCTTCGACTTCCCCTCTTCATCATATTCTTCCTTCTTTACACGCTTCTTATCATCAACGTCATCAAAATTCTCCCTCTTTCTCTTAGCCAAACCCTTTCCCTTCAAAACCTTTTCCGCATCTGCAATGTCATCACAATCTACGTAAAAAAAAAAAGACATTATAAATATGTTGGATCACAATGAATCCCATGGGATTCACAATGAATCCCATGGGATTCACATACAATCCCATGGGATTCAGGTAGAAATCCCATGGGATTCAGGTAGAAATAGGTAGCATACTGTGGTGCAGGGCATTACCTTTTGCCTGTTCCTTTACATTCTTATCCCCTCGCTCCTTACCAACCGCCTTCTTACCCTTCTTAGCCTTTTGCTCCTTCGCCTCTTCATCCTTCTCCGACACATCCTTTTGAACAGGTGCCTTCTCCGACACCTTCTCCTTTTGGACTAAAACTGTTTATCAAAACCAAGTAAAACTACTTTATGACTTCTAAAATGCAATTCACTACTAAAATTAGAAGAACTTTTGTCTTAAACTGATTCAAAACTGATAATTAACAAAAATCTCAACATTAAAAACAGATTAAAACTATACCTTTTTGTTGCTTGACCTTCAGTTTTTTTCTGTCTTCTAATTCAGATAAAGACAAAATCCTTTTACGTTTCACTTCATCTTTGGACTGAACTGGGTCAACCGACTCCAGTTTGTCCAACTTAACAGCAGATTCTACATAAAAAAATACATGATATAAATATATTGATCAAAAAATACCATGATACAATCCCATGGGATTCATTAGCTGATTTAGAACAGCTTGACAAACTAAAAAAAGGAGCATGCAAAACTTGTATGCATAACCTGCATGGATCACAATGAATCCCATGGGATTCACAATGAATCCCATGGGATTCACAATGAATCCCATGGAATGCTAGATGTGCAACAATAAACTCCAGTACATATAACAGAAAAACAAATTTAAAACAGGTAGCATACTGTGGTGCAGGGCATTACCTTTTGCCTGTTCCTTTACATTCTTATCCCCTCGCTCCTTACCAACCGCCTTCTTACCCTTCTTACCCTTTTGCTCCTTCTCCGACACCTCCTTTTGAACAGGTGACTTCTCCGACACCTTCTCCTTTTGGACTAAAACTGTTTAACAAAACCAAGTAAAACTAGTTTATGACTTCTAAAATCCTCTTAATAAATCCCATGAGATAAAAAAATATACCTTTTTTCTGTTTTTTCTGATAGACCTTTAAACTCTTCTGTTTATCTTCAGTATCTTCAGTCTCAACTGGCTTAACCTTAGCCGACTTATCAACAGCCTTCTTATCAACAGCCTTCTTACCCTTAGCCGACTTATCAACCTTAGCCGACTTATCAACAGCCTTCTTACCCTTCTTAGCCTCTGCATCCTTGGCTCCTTGGTCCTTGGCCTTATCCCCTTGCTCCTTGGACTCTGCATCCTTCTTCGACATAACCTTATCCGGCACCTTCTCCTTTTGAACAGGTGCCTTCTCCGACACCTTCTTCGCCGGCACCTTGTCTTTTTCAACCAGCGCTTTCTTTTTTTCAGCCGGCACCTTGTCTTTTGTAGCCGGCGACGTCTCTTTTGCAGCTTGAAGGATATCAGATTTTGTTAACCACTTCTTACGTGGGGAAACTGTGACAACACCTAACATAAAAAAAAATAAAAAAAAAGTTAGATATACAATAATCTGCATTAATCTGCATTTTAATTTCATTTATGTCTCATTAATCTGCACTGTGTCGATTGCATAATTGAGGTAATCAGGATGTGGCGCTCTAGCGTAGTTAATCTCAACAGGACATATCCTTCCTGGAATTTTAAAAAGTGGAGCAAAATCAAGCTGGTTTAGTAGCAAAAACGTACATATACCTAACTGATTACGCTAGACTTGTCACGTGTCCTCAATAATATACCTAACTTAATTAGTTTACACAGCAAGCACGTACATTCTACATTACTAATTACACGTATTTAGCAAATGCTAGACTTGTCACGTGTCTCAATAAGCATACATATAACTAACTGATTACACTACTTATCAAGTGCGTACATTCTACATTACTAATTTTTTCTTGAGTCACGCAATCAATTACAATAAGATTCATGTATTTCGTAGTATACATATAGACACACATATCAACGCTAATAGCTAACTTAATTACACTGCTTAGCAAGCAACATACATTCTACATTACTAATTAAAGTATCTCGCAATCAGTTACAGTAAACTCGTACACAATCAAACACGCTCTGCTCAATCATCTACTCAATGAACTTATACTTTTCCTTACAACTTAGGTAGTCCCATACACATATATACCAAGCATGTACGTTCTGCATTACTCTACAAGCTACTAATCACACATATTTAGCAAACGCAAGTGTCTTAATATGCATACAGCCATACATATACCTAGCTGATTACGCTACTAAGCAATAGCTTATATTCTACATTACACTACGTGAGAGTCTTAATAAGCATACATATACCTAACTGATTAGGCCACTCAGCAAGAGCTTATATTCTACATTACTCTGCAAGCTACTAATTACATGTATTTAGCAAACGCAAAACTAGTCGCGTGTCTCAATAAGCAAACGCAAACGCAAAACATAGCATTAACTTCATAACACCCCTCGTTTAGCAGTCTCCTCATAAACTCTAAAATAAGCTGCCAAATTAAGCTCTAAAATAAGCAATCTAATCACAAATTTCAGTCACAACTCTTCAATCACAAATTTCAGTCACAACTCTTCAATCACAAATTAAGCTCTAAAATAAGCAAAATAATCTGATTCCTATAACACAAACTTTAAGCCATCACAAATTTCAGTCACAACTATTCAATCAAAAAATAAGCAACTGATGTTATTTAATCAAAAAATAATTAAAACAATGAATTTCGAAGCTTACTTTCATTAGGAACGTTAGATGAAGCACCTTTTGCCACTGAAACGCCTTTAGATAGGGCAATCTCTTCTCGAATATCCATTTTAATAGAATAATTATGGCTGCGCGGTGGTTTTGGGGGTGGTTTGGGGGCGGTTTGGCGGTGGTTGGCGGTGGTTGGTGGTGGTTAGGGTTTGAAGATAGATTGGGGATCTGAAAAGTTGAGAGGGTGAGCGTGAGTGAAACTTCTGTGTGTGTTTTCAAGTTTTGCGTATTGAGTATAATGAGATAATGAAATTACAAAAATGACCCCTTTAGTATAATTTTAGTTTCAAATGTAGATTAATCTAATCCGTTGGATTCAAATGGATGGATGGTTGAGATCTAACCATTTGTTCTTTAGATAAAACTTGTTCCGTATGGAACTTTTCTCTCATACCGTATAATTTCCGTTAAACTAAAAATACCTACTTAGAATCTTAAACATTAAGGAAAAAACCATTAGGATTGAGTTTTGAAAAGTTGCCTATAGACTTATAATTAATACTACTTCTTAGTTCTCTATATAAAGGCATATAGTCTTTAGTAATAGACACCCTAAGAAAATACAACAAACATAACCACTATAGTACTACGTACTTTTTTTCTAATTCACCTCGCAAAGAATGTCTTATAATTCAAAATCCAAAACGGATCTTGCAATGATTGGAGCTGAAGGTTTTGCTCTCTTGGATAATAATGTCTCAGGTGGGTGGAACTCAAAACCTCCATCATTGGAGACAACTGCTCCACCACATAGAACTCCACAACACACGATGTTTCCCTATCAATATAAACCCCAACAGTCTTATTTTGTGCAACAAGTGCCAGCAAAAAGGGCAGAGACAGTGATAGATTGCTACAAGGCGGTCAGAATGTATGGTGGGACTCTGATCGTAGATAAAACTAAAAGAAAGCCCGCCCGTAGGGGCTTCTTTTATTGATAATTCTAGATATGGATAGATGTATATTAAAGCTTTGTGTGTACTTTGAGATCCATCCCTTGCCAATAATTGGTTTTACGAGGATGTGCAAAGATTGTTGAAATCAATAACAATGCTAGATTGCTAATACTACTCGATCGATTGTTATAACCATAGTTGTCAGGATCCCGATCCTGATCTTAGGATCTTACGATTTTACGATACTGCAAAGCAAAAACGATCCGGATCCTACATAGGATCTTTGCAAGCTTAAGATCTTATAGGATCCCGATCTTTACCATACGATCTTACGATCTAATCCGATCCGATCTTACTTTTCTCGAATTACAAACTAAAAAACTACAAATTTATGGGTTATTTGTTTGTAAAATTCAAAAAACAACATGTTAATCTTTTTAAATATTTTATAATCATAATTTAGGACAAAATTTATATGAAACATTCATAGTATTTTATGGTTATAATGTATTAGAATTTGTAGATTTGTATAAAATTACATAAAGTATTAATAAATAACATTAGAGTAGGATCTTAAGATCCCGATCCGATCTTACGATCACGATCTTGTAAAGATGAAAACGATCCTGGGTAGGATCCCGATCTTGACAACCTTGGTTATAACTGCTAATGGTGTTCTCTTTGTTGATCGACCTCCTTCTTTTAATACTCCATAATTTAGAATTCATTTACTAAATTTAGGAAGATTATTATAAACCAAAAGAATGTCGATATGCAACTACAAGGATCAACAACTTAACATGATTCTCAAACTCATAAGAAGAAAAGGGAATATAAGGATAAAATCAGTACACCAGAGAAACAAGTAGATTGAATGGTGAATGTGTCACCTATAGATACGCTATAACAATTCCAAATTGGACATGGCAGTCGGCACAAAGGTTATTCTGAACATTTTCATAAATGAATTTTTCCCAAAAAAAAGTACCCTAAAACTCACAATAAGATAATGTCTCTCAGTGACAGATTATTTCTATGACGGAGAGCAAAATATATGATAGCTACTAACAAATATTTAAAACAATAGTACAAGTCTGTTTTACCAGCCATATAAAGTATGGGTAATTGTTTTTGCCACTTTTGGTTTGAACTTTCTAAGAATAAAGAGTGGCACCAAGGTCTTAATTGCATACTAAACGCGTCTATACCCACTTCTTTTATGTGTAGGTAGGGTATTTGGCACCTTTAGTGACTGTTTTTTACTTTTACTGACACGAATGGTAGGTCAGTAGAAGAAAATACTTGACTAAAAATACCGTAGCCAAACACCATCAGGAATTTGGGATACTGTCAAACAAAATTGAGCTGGATCAGATTAACAAAACAAAAGGATATATACCCATGAAACTGAAATGGATAAGAGGTGTTTTGATGTGACATAATTTCGAGTTTAATTAGCTATGTCCTCGGTCATGTTTAATTTGCTAAGAGCTTTGCAACTAATTCACCACTACTACTACTGTGGTTAGAAAAGGAGCATTTCTTTTGGTTGATTAAAACAGGTAGAAAGTAGGTCTTATTGCTCTGGAAATTCTCTTGAAGTTTCAAAAGATTGAATGAAGGTGACACGTCTCCAAATGTGAATGGAATAAATCATGATCCATTATAACTTATAGATCGGAAGGAATAAAAGCATCTAGCTTTTAATGATTATGATAAAACAAACACACATTTAATATAATATTATACTATAACAGTTTTATATATAGATATACAAAGATCATATCCGAAAGATCTCTAATCCATTTTATATTTGCATCAAATAAATGCTGATAAATAAAACTTGTTCTACTTCACATGCTGATTCTATATTTTCTATCACGTTTATATTTTTTCTATTTAATAATACTTCTAATTACCTTTACTCGAATAAAATAATGGATGTATATTTTGCTACAAAAACTTTAACTATTTTCATTTATATAGTTTATGTTTGTTTCGAAGAGCATTATTGATATGTGTTATATATCAATATATTGAACTAAGAATATATTCATTAGTCATTCTGATTTTGAAATGTGTAATCTTATAATGAAAATAAATAAATAATTTTAAAATAAGTGTATATTAAAATAGGTCTCTGAGTTTTGAAATTTATGTTGGTGTTATACACAATACACAAGTAGGCTCTTCATTCATTCGGTAGATATATGCAGGTGATTATTGCTTCATGTTTAAGTGTTTGTTGATATTTATTGGAGTTGTGATTTCTCACGTTCTTATTATTAGATGTAATGTTATTTCGAACAGGATTGGGATAATAATCTATATATCGGTTCATCTGCATTCTGTCTGATCAAATGAATGAATAAGTTGGGTTAGTTACTACTCGTTAAGATTGTAGTAATCAATTTTCATTGCATAGAACTATAGAAGGCATCCTGCCTTGATGCCTTCCTCGAAGGCATATTAACAAATTGGTACAATTATCCACTTCAAGAAAAGAATTTTTGATCTTTTGCCTGAACAAAATAAGAAGTATTTTTTCCCATTCATCTGAAAGGAATAGGGAAAAGTATGATTCTACACACAAACAAAAGAATAAGTTCATCTATTATGGTTATAATAAACTAGTTTAGAACAATACCAGTAAAATTGATCGATCAGTTTAACTTGATTTTCTATATATAAATGCATAAGAAACCTGTTATCAAACCATAAGCAAATACAACAACAAAACAGAACTACTGGTTCCTTTTTCTCTCCATCACTTCATTTGCTCTCCTGGACGATAACTTCCCAGCAGCAGCTCCTCCACCTCGTAGGACTCCACCGCAGCTATTTCCTTTTCAATACAAACGTCAACAGGCTTATGTCGTTCAACAGGTGCCAGTCCATAGGACCGAGACAATGATAAACTGCTATGAGGCAATCAATAAGTATGGCGGAGCACATCTCGTGGAATATCCTAAAAGGAAGACTGCCCGTAAAGGCTTCTTTTTTTAACAATTATAGCTAGCTACAAATGATGTTTACTTGTGGTTTTTTATGTATGGTATGTGTGTAAGTGTTAGTTTATGGACATATTTTAATGGGTATGACCGGATTCGAACTCGAGACTATGGGATTGCACACTTTACGTATGAGACTCGATGTCTAAATAATTAATATACAATGTTGTGTTTAATTATTAATTCACAATAAACTACTAATGAGCGTTAAATACAAAACTAAATTGACTAACGACTGTTTAATGTCAACGGGATATGAAGAAAAGGGAACAAGCCAAGAGAAGGTTCTAGAAACCCTCTCTTGGGCTTATATTTGGCCGAACTATGGGATCCCACATGGGAATCCATAGTAAACTTGATTTCTACCATAAGAGTATAAATACATCCCCATGTATTCATCTTTTAGTACACTTGATTCACTAGAAGGCCAAACTTCTTCTCTTCTCCCCTTGGTCGACGAGTGAAACCCCACGAAAAGGATTTGTGAGTGATCTTGAGCATAACAAAGGTGTTTGGTTAATCTATTGTGATCAAGAACTAGCATTCGCATCGAATCGCTAATAGTACGTGTGTACAAGACCATAGATAATCTCTCCCATGTGGCGATTTTGGTGAATACATCCAAACCTAATCGTTTTTTTAGTTTAACCGCTTGAATTCACTGATTAAATTCCTATAACGTTTGTCTAATCTGTTCTTATCATCCATTAATCATTCTTTGTTACTGGTGCGGTAACTTCGATTCTACAATTCTGCTTTAGGGTTTCCTTTGTCAATTTTCAAGTTTTCAATTGTGGTTTGGTTCGTGGTGCTGATTTAGATATACTTAGACTTTAATCGATTTAGTTCAATTTAGTTGTCTACTGGTTCAGGGGAATCGCTACTGTTGAATTGGTTCTATGGGTTAACTTAATTGAGCTTCTTCGCAAAAACCCTAGTTTCTTAACTAGGGTTTACTCATACTGATTAGACCAGGTGCTTTTGTTCATGCTTACTTGGTTAAGGGTTGTGTTGTTGTTGTGATGTATAAGACGGGAGAGGAGAACAAAAATTTGCAACGCCCTGTGGTTAATGTTGATCATGGGGTTAATGTGGATGTTGATCAATTGAACGCTCGTATGTAACGTTTAAAGGTTATTGATGCTGGGAACGCCGGTGTATCTCAGCCAGGTGATGATTTGAGGGTTGTGCGAAACCCTAATGGGGGACCTGTTTGTAGCGTTTCTCATGACGTGCTTACATCTGATGTACTTACATCGGCTGATTTGGAGTCTTTGTCTGCTGAGGATGAGTGGGCTATATCATGGGATACTAATCCTTAACAAGTGGAGCCGGTTTCACTTGAAGTTCTAGGGACTACTCACTATACTTCTATGTTGAGTGTTGAGACAGCTCCTATGGCTGTCCACCAACAAGTGAACCTGGGAGATACTACTATAAACACTTCGAGTGTTTTTGAGCAGCCCTCTATTCTTAAAGTGTTGAAGAAGCCTCAAACACATGTGGTTGTACCTACACATGTTACTATTCCTAGTACGTCTCCTAAGGGTGTCGAACCTAGTAGTGCACAGCCTAATGGTATTGAGCAGGTAGTTTTTTATGTATGTTAGAATTTTGAGGCTGCTATGAATGAAGTACAATTGAAGAATGCCGAGAATGCTTTGAAAAAGCCTCCTACATCATATGTAGGTGCTACTTCAAATGAACCTAAGAAATACACGTCTAAGCTTCGTAGGCTGGAGTGTAGCAAGATAACGAATGGTGTGGATCTTAGTGTCCCTATTAAAGTGGTTGAAGAGGTGAACACTAGGTATGAGAATAATCTCTATGGTTATTTTCTTGGTAAACGCATGCTTTCCCTGTTGTTGATTATTATGTACGCAATGTGTGGGCTAAGTATGGTATACAAAAGGTTATGATGAATGCCAAGGGGTTCTTTTTCTTTAAGTTTAATTTGAAGAAAGGTGTTGAGGATGTCATTGAAAATGGTCAGTGGTTGATTAGAAATGTCCCTATTATTCTTAAACCATGGACCTTGAACACCAACTTACTTAAAGAGGATTTGACCAACATTCCGGTGTGGGTTAAGTTCCATGATGTTCCTCTTGCTATGTTTTCTGATGATGGTCTTAGTCTTGTTGCTACATTGATTGGTACGACGAAAATGTTAGAAGCCTATACTAGCCAAATGTGCAAGGAATCATGGGGTCGCAATAGTTTTGCTAGGTGTTTGAGTGAAGTTAAGGCGGATGAGGTACTTAGGGACAACCTAACTATTGAAATATCCCTACTTGATGGGTCGGGTTCAACTATTGAGAAGATACATGTTGCATACGAGTGGAAACCTCCTCGATGTGATACGTGTAAGATCTTTGGTCATACTCTTGTTGATTGTCCAAAATCTGTTTTACCCCCTATTCAGCCTACTAAGAGTGTTAATGATGGTTTCCAAACTGTTAACAAGAAGAAGAAGGGTAAGCAAGGTGGTCCAGCTACTTCGGGTCAAGGAGGGTTTACGAAACCTAATGTGGGTAAGAAGTTGCAATATCAACCCACAAAGCTTCATGCTCAACCTAAGCAAGTCGATGTCACTAAGCAAAAGGCCGCTGATGTGCCTAGTACGAGTGGAACGAAGGTCGCTACATCAAATAAATATGATGCCCTTAGTATGGATGATACTGATCACTTTGATATTCCTACTAAGGAAGTGAATGAGGATGCGGATGTTGATAGTACAATGGAGGAAAAGAAGAATGAGTCTCCAAAGACTAGTAATACATTGTATGAACCGCTTGTAAGTGATTCTATGGAAGCTACCGAGGTTGGTCCTACCCCTATTGTTGAGAAAATTGGGGAGTTTGAAAAACTTCTTATTGATGGGAAAGCTACTCTTGTGGATGATGACGGTCATCCTATTAAAAAGGTACATTATACGGGCAATAAAAAGGATTTTCCGTCTTATTCTTCTAGTAAAAGGGTTAACCCATTCTCTAAGGTGGGAGAGATTGTTGACTCCGATAGTGATGAAGAGGAGGTTGTGAACACTTTTGATGAGTCAATGAACCTATTTGGTGGTGGTCATGATCGTGAAGATGATTATGATGACTATGATTACGATGACTTCAAGCACCAAGGCTTTGGTAGGAAGTAATTTGTTTTCATAGAAGTCTAAGGTTGTCTTTTGAGTAGTGGTTTATTTTCTTGTTTAGAGAATAGGAAGTATCTTGTTATGTAAGCTTTTTCGCCTATATAACGGGCTGAGATATGGGATTCACCCATATCCTTTGTACTTAAACGTTTTTTGGAATAATATATTTACCGGGTCTTTGACCTTTTACCCAAAATAAAAAAATACAAGACCATAGATAAATCCTATTTTATATTTTTGGTGTTTCCCCAATCGACTTAGGTGTTAGTCGATTACATAAACCCTAATTATTTAGGTTTTATGCTTCTTGATCGTTTGATTGCTTTGAGTTGCTAAAAGGTACGCTTACTTTATGTTTCGGTTAATTAATTGTGAATATCTATTTAAGTTTTCCGTTGCGTGCTCTAGTGATTACTTCTTTATATATTAGGATTGTCATATTATATAATTCCAACAGTGGCATCATGAGCCGTTAATATTGTGTAATTAATTACCGAAACACATAAAAACGAATCTTGTATCATGTATTGCATGATTAATCATATTATAGAGTTTAGAATTTGAAACACTAATTTTTTTAATTAAGGCCGAATGCCCTCTTTTATTTATAATAAAAATTATGTTTTGTAAATTGTAGAAACCTTTGGATTGCATGCAATTTGTTATGTGTTAATTAATGAATAATTGTTGTTATGCCATTAATTGTAAGCGATCTTGCGACTTAATAATAATTGTTATGTGGAATCCATGATGAAAACATGCATATTTTGTCATGGATTATTGTTTATTATGCATTAATTGTTAAGTGTGTACACATATATTTATTGATAATTCTTGAATTGAGAAATACCTCAATTATATATTATTGAATCAATTATGTGCAATATGGCATATATTTAGCTATGACTTACGCAATTGATTCGTCGATGTATGTAGCTCACTTTGTACATAGATGAAAACAAGTGAAAGTCTTAGTTAAATATATGCATTATCAAACCTAGATTGATTATTAATAGGTTTTTATCAAATTAGTTTGCATGTGGCTACTTGTTTACACATATTAATTGTTAAGTTATATGCACATTGTTTTAGTTGTTTATTTTTTATTTTACTTGTTTGTTTATTTTTGTTTGACAAGTTGTAAGCAAAGGGTATCTTTGAATAAAAAAATAAACCGGACTAAACAAAGGTGAAATATGATTTGCTTTTAAGAATTAAATCTTAAACTTTTAGTCGATTGATGTCGTTTTCCCATTTTGACAAACTATAAGAGAGGTATAACAAGGGTACGCATTAAATTGTGACCTAAATGAAGAAGGTTTTTAATACGCTTCGCGCTGACCCGCTTCTCCGCTTCTTTGTGTGTCAAAATGGAGCTACCTACGACTATTTAATGTACAAAAACATCTTAAGGGTGAATTAACCTTAATTCCACGCGTCACTTTGTGGTAATTTTCCGAATAACTTGGGTCTTTTGACTCATGCAGTAGTACGATATAGTGGATGATAATTAAAGGTAATTCTTTTATTGGTTTACTCAATACCTCGATTGAAACTTTGTTGATTTAATCTTTGTAAAGAAACTAATGAGTAAAGGTTTTTTTATTGAAACCTATGATACAAAGATGAATGCATGACATCTTTGTACATATTTGATTTGACACAAAAATCAAAATTACTGCCCTTTAAAATTTAAGTTATATGGCATCTAATGAAACGGGAACACCTGAGGTTGCCATTTACGTTACGTGAGATGTAGCTAGATTGTAATCAAAGGGTAAATCTTCACTTGTCGTGAGACGGCATGGATGAATTTACACTTTCTTAAGTTGGACAACTTAAGTGAGTTAGATAGTGAGACCTAGTAACTCAAGGCATAAGATGGAGATGAAACATGCTTACATTGCAACTGGTTTGGTGAAAATGTAAATCCCATAATGATCTAGAAATTGCAATCCGAGATCAACTGATATAATGAAACTATGTCAATCTGGATCCTATTTTTTCAAGGAAATTAAATGGTTATATGTATATTTACCAAGGGTATTTAATTTCTTGAAAGTTTAATTATCGAAAATACTAAAATTGATTTTTTTTTAATTCTTTTAAATGTATTAATGCAACATTAAACCGTAAACATGATTTAGTCTTTTATTGGTAAATTGATCAGTTCTGTTTTCAAACAAATGCTTGATCGAGAAAAATTTACTGAAAAGACAAACAAAGTCTTTTTTCCATGAGAGTGAGACGCAATCCTATTTCTTTTCATGATTGAGAAATGTATGATAGAAACATTAGACTTGTCTAAATTCTAATATAACTCATAGCAAACTTTAATAGTTAAGAGAATTGCACATCTTATTATCCATAGGGATTTCATCACCCTCATTCGGTGATTGAATTCTTTTGTCACAAATATGACATTTGGTTAAATGGAAAACATGTATGACATTTTATGAGTTATTAAATTAGAAGCTAGACTGATTACCGCAAAAATGATAAAAGGCAAACTAGCATAATTTATCTAGTTCTTTTGGTTTAACCCTTTAAAGATACTACATACCATTGTGAGGATGGTAGGCCTATTAAGGAAAAAATTGCATACCCAAATTTTCAAGTTAATAGCATTAATGGATAATCCATCATAAACATAGTAGAATACGCTCTTATAGTACCTAAGTAATTGTTACGTATGGGTTTTCAAAAGTGTAGGAAAGTAAAAGCAAGCAATTTGTTTTCACTAATTATGAAACACTTACAATGTTATCAAATCCAGTAGGAGCATTAAAACTCCCTCCTCTCTGGCGATTGTGGAGACCAATAAAAACCCTAAATCGTTTTTTTTTCCAGTCCCTTAATCGATCTTCAATTCGAGCCATAACAATTCTGAATTAATCCTCTTAATTCTTAATCTGTTCCTGGTTTTGTTTGGGATCGATTTAGGGTCTTTATTAGGGTTATCTTAAATCGCTGGTTGGGGTCTTATAAGGTCGGTTCTGTATTGTTTTCAACATCAGTAAGATTACTTTAACATCGATCTTGTGTAATCATCACCGTATCATGTAATATTCATGCTCGTTTATTGCTTATAAACCCTAGTTGTAAACTAGGGTTTTATTCGTTTTGACTGAAGATTAGACGTATGTTCTTCTGGTTTTTTCTCTTTCAATCTTTATTAGTTTTGGTTTAAGTTTGGTGTGATGTCGAATTCGGGAGATGATAATAATAGTTTGCCACGATCTGTGGTTAAGGATCCCTTGGGTAGCATTGAACAACATAATGGGAAATCTGTTACGATTGGAGCTGTTACGATTACAGACACATGCCTTGGTTCACGTGCATCTCAGTCAAGTAGTTCTCGTAATAATGAATAAGTGGAGCCGATTTCACTTTGTTCGACCCCTAGTCATGATGCAACTAGTCATGACACGCCTGAGGGTCATGATACTTTATTGAAAATTAGTGCTATTGAAAAAAAAATATTTGAGGGAAAACTTGTTCTTGTGGGTGACGATGGGCAACCATTGAAACCTGCCGTGATAGAGGATGCTACTACTTCTACTGGGGCTAATCCAATTGAGCATCTTAAGGTGCCGCAGTCACAGAAGGAGCTTGAGGAGATGCTTACTACTATTGGTTATTATTCGAAACCTCCTAAAGATACGAGTGGTCCTATGGCTTCTAGTGTTAAAGGCCATAATAATGCTAATGATAAGGTTGATATGAATGCACATGGGGTTGTTGGTATTGAGAATGTTGGTGTTGCTTTGAAACAACCTTCTTCATCGTATGCTGGTGTTACTTCTACTGAACCAATGAAACAAGCATCTAATTTTCGTAGGTTGGAGTGTAGTAAGAAAGCTAATGGTGTGGATCTTTCTGTCCCGATGAAAGTGGTTGAAGAGGTGAACACTAGGTTTGAGAATACTTTGTATGGGTATTTCCTTTGTCAACGCCTTGATTTTCCTGTTGTTGATTACTTTGTACGCAATGCGTGGGCTAAGTTTGGTATACAAAAGGTAATGATGAATGCAAAGGGGTTCTTCTTCTTTAAGTTCAATTCGAAGAAAGGTGTTGATGATGTTCTTGAAAACGGTCCTTGGTTGATTAGAAATGTACCTATTATTCTTAAATCATGGACTTTGAACACCAACTTACTTAAAGAGGATTTGACCAACATCCCGGTGTGGGTTAAATTCCATGATGTTCCTCTTGCTATGTTTTCTGATGATGGCATTAGTCTCCTTGCCACATTGATAGGCACGCCCAAAAGGTTAGATGCTTTTACTAGCCAAATGTGCAAGGACTCGTGGGGCCGTAGTAGTTTTGCTAGATGCATGATTGAAGTGAAGTCGGATGAGGTACTTAGGGACAGCCTTACTGTTGAGATACCATTACTTGATGGGTCAGGTTCGACTATTGAGAAGATACGGGTTGAATACGAGTGGAAACCACCCCATTGTGATAAATGTAAGATTTTTGGTCATACTCTTATTGATTGTCCGAAAGTTGTGGAACCTCCTTCTCAGCCTACTAAGCGTGTTAATGATGGTTTCAAGACGGCCAATAATAAGAAGAAGGGAAAGCAAGGTGGTTCTGTAGGACCTTAGATATATCAACCTTATCACTTTACCAAGCAAACCCAACACAAACCAAACACAAATACGTTGTATGAATAATAGAAAGAAAAGAACTTGGTGACTTGATGTATAAATTCGTGTATATGTTTAGAGAGGTAGAGAGAAGAAAGATGAAACAATAAGATGTTATATTGCTTCAAAGGAAAACACACACACACACACACAAGCACACCCCTCAAATGACATACTTGAGGGGTATTTATAGTACAAGAGAGAGGATGCCCTAAGGCTTGGCCATGGGCCTTGAGATGGACTTGGATTGGGCTTGGGTTACACGAACTAGACAAGGCTAGCTTAACTTACCTAAAGCCCAATTAGCTTAGCCCAATCCACGAGCCCGATGACTATTCTATCACGATATCTAACACACATTACAAAGTTCCTAATCATGAATGACCATCACTTCTAATAAAAATAATCAAGGCTAACAATCTCCCCCTAAGGGGTGGTCATTCAAAAGATGTTCCACTTGAATAGGTCTTTAATCTTTTTGAGCTTGAACTTTGTGAGTAGATATAGAATAGTCTTAATTCTTTGTTCCTTCATGCTTTGTGATCAGTTAATGTGGTTGTCTGCCGTTGTCAACTTCGTTGGTTAGGTGTCTCCACGTCATTCTCCACCATGCTCACACTTCTATTTGACTTTGAGTTTCCAATGATGAAGTTCTCGAGTCTTTACACTTTGTAGATTCTTTGACATAGACGAAGAATCATCTTTAACTTTGAGTTGCCTTTGATTTTGATGAGAACTTTCATGTGTTGTTGGTATGAGCATGTGGCAAGTCTGCACGATCCATCCGCTCCGGAGCTTCCATAAGAAGAAAACATAAAACAGGTTAGTAATAAGCGGATTCCGGCACTTACAAGTTTGAATTTCGAGGGTGTTAACAGCATAGTGTGAAAACACATCTCTAATTCTCACAAAGGCCGTTCCTGAACTGGAGTCCCACAAGTGAGATAACGCGATGTACCGAAATACACCTACAGTTCAGATGAGTCGCTGAGGTACACCGAAGCATCACCCCACGACTGTAGACCGTTTGAGACACACTAAGCGTAATCCATGGAGAATTACCGAAGTGACCTGCTGTCAGGGCTGCTTGATGTTGACCCTGGCAGGAGTTTCCATTCAATCATTGAAGATCACAGATGTGAAACTTCTCATAAATGTTCTGGCAAATTGCTAAGATCTGCGTAGGACTCTATAATATATCACTTGTTCCCTTATAGATGAACAGCAAGCGATGTCATGTCAAGTGTTCCTATGAGATCTTTTGATGAATCTCGTGGCTCTAGACTCAATAAGTGCATTTTGGTTTCCTGAGCAGAGACTAGGGAGAGGGTCTCCTTCTTCAATACCAACGATCTCTAAGAGAAAGTCGATAGATTATGTAGGGTTCCCAGTGAGAATGAAACAAATCCTTTTAAGAGGAATTGAGTGGCTAGAAGGTTTAGTGCAGTGCGTCACTGGGTCCATGACGTCTTTGTCTTCAATACCAGTGTCATCTAGTGACAACCAGTAGCATATGTATTGAACCTGGTTTCTGCCCTAAGGTTGAATTATGGAGGGCTATTTCTTTTCACCCTTTTTCATTACATTTCTTTTTAATTCTTCAACCCCTTCTTTCTCCTTTCTCACATTACTCCTTTTTTCAATCATTCCTAAGGACTTCTAGTTCTAAACTATTAGTGATGTCCTTGGGTAGATCCCTCCGGCTCTGGCGGATCATAGGACGGATTTCCTATCCTTAGTCACCTTATAACTCCATGACTGTCCTATTGTTGCCATAAAACCGTTTTTCATGAAAATCTCTCAAAGTGTTTGTGATTATAAAACACGATTTTGTTAACACCTTGAGAGTTTTATATTTTCAGAAACACTCCCCCTTCACATGTGCTTATATTGTTTTAACTTAAATCTTCACAGTGAGGGTAGAGTTCGCACTTTTTGAATTGATCGACTTTAAATGAACACGACCGATTCGAGACACGTTTACATCACTAGAGAACTAGCTTGAAATTATTACCCGTCCTGGTCAAGTCATAGAAAGTTTCTCGAGATGGTACATGATTGCTCGTCAATTCATTGGTTTCAACTGAGTCGAGCTCTTTTGAGATTCAAACAACGATCATTAAACCTTTTTGATCACATTTTAATCATGTTTCTCCCCCTCAAAAATAGCATATCCATGATGTTTTTGAAACAAAATGATTAAAAGATATATTTTTCGGAAAGCATTTGGAGAGAAACTGATTTAGCATGAATTTTGTAACAAGTTTGGTTTAATACTCCCCCTTAACGAAAGCATATTTTTCATTCAGAAAATTTAGAATCAATTAAGGGTATAGAGGGAGTTATCTTGGTACCAAATGTGAGAGATTTTGAAAAATCTTTTTAAAAACTTTCGAATCAATGGTACGCAAGATGAAGATTTTAAAAATCTTTTGAAGATATTTAGAGAAAAATTATCTTCATTTGTTTTAGGATAAGTGATCGATATTTATGAAAATCGATTTTGCGTAGCACTTTCCTTTCTTTAAAGATCGGGTTACAGTCTGAAGTAACTGTAAGCCATTATGTTTTTAGGAAAAGCGCTTGAAAAATATTTAAAGCCTTTGATTAGGATATGCACTTTCCTTTCTTTGAAGCGTGGGTCCTGAACTGATGTGTTCAGAAGCCATTAATTTGAAATCCGGGTTTCGTACTGAAGTATACGAAAGCCATTTATTGAAGAAATTTTGAGAAACGACATGTTTTGGAAAACAATTTAAAGAACTCTCGCTCAAGCATCTGTACATGCCCGTATCATTGTTGAATGAAATTTCTAGAAACGTACAGAATATCGATTATACGAGAGACATGTCGTAGAAGAATATTTTTGAATTTTTGATTTTCTATTGTTTTTGTATTTTTTTGAAAGATTTTCTATTTTTGTATTTTGCTTTTGTTGGTTTTATAAAAGAAATGGAAAATCAAAAATAGAAGATAGAGAGAATGAAGAAGACGATTTTACAGAATTAGAACCCTCTGATGAGCTGGGTTCAGAGATATTTGATTCACCTGCAACCAAAGAAGAAGAGTTTTCACAAATAACAGTGTTAGAAGTACAAGATTCCTCACGGTGAGGGTGATCACTATCAACGGTTGTAGTGGTTTCTACTTCCTTATCCTGATGAGTTTCACTATTATCTGTGTTGGAGCAAGTATCAAAAATCTTTCCTGTGGGAATCCATCTAAGACCTATTTGGTTGAAAACTTTTCCCGTGGGAATCCACCTAAGGTAAGATCTAGGAGTTGTTTTCTTATCAGATTCAGCGGAAGACTCATTTTTTGAAAAACTACGTCCTGAAGAGATCCACCTATTAGGTTTCCTTTTGATGTTCATCTTGTCAACGGGTTTGTTTCGGTTTGGAGTCTTAGTGGATTATGCCTTGGCACGAGAATTATCTTTCTTGAGATATTGTAAGGCACATGCATCATGATTAGCTGAAAAGATACATTTTTTACATGTAGTACAGACAAATTCAATATTCTTGTTTAAAACAGCAGCTTTAACTTTGTCACTACAGTCTTTTGGAAATTGATTCTGGTTCGAAAAAGACTTAGAATTCCTAGTGTTGTTATCTAAGGGCATAGCATTTTCTTTTGCGCAACTACTCTTAGATGCAAGCCAATCCCTAGTCTTTTGTAGAGTGTTCCTAGGTAATGGTTTACTACTACTAGCAGTGCCTTGAAATCTTGTAGGATTCATCACCCTAGATGTTGAACCTAGAATTCCATCTTTTCGAGTCTGTGCCTTTTTCCTAGCTTCTTCTAGATAGTGATTGTTGACCATTTTGTTAGAACCAACAGATTCTTTAACTGGATTTGCGGTCACATTCCGTGTACTTTTCTTAGAAGTGTCATGTGTAATCACTTTTTCTTTATCAAAAACTGGTTTTTCGAAAGCTTTGATAATTCTCTTTTTAATAGGCAAAGTCTGTGGAGCGACTGTTTTTGACAAATCATTTTTCTCATTGACTTTTGAAGGAGACTGAGAAATAGACATTTTTGGTTTGAAAACCGATTTTGGAACATTTGTATTCTCCTCAGTCAATGGTTTTGCAAACTTAGTATCCACAGCCTTTCCTTTTAGACATCCCAGCTGAGCTCTCAAAAGATCATTTTGCTCTTGCATGTCCTTGTAGGCACGCTCATACGACAGTTTGTCATACTTGCATTCCTCTGTTTTTCGATCAAGCTGTTTAAAATAGGACACGTTTTCTTTTTCAAGTTTCATAAGAGCTTTTTCGTATTTTGAAACAATTTCGGAGGTCTCATCCTGGAGTCTTTCATAATCTTCAACAGAATATGTTTGTAAGATAATGGACATGATATCGGTAGTCATAACATCTTCGAAGAGAGAATCATTCAAATTTTCCAAAACTTTGATGTGTTCAAAACATTCATTAGCTTGCTTTACCAGGGATTTATGGTCCTTGACAAAGTCAGCTGTTTCTTTCAAAAGTGCTTGTTCAACATGAATTACCCTTGAGTTGATGTTATTCAGCTGAGGGGCAATTTGAGTTTCAAAAAACTTTCTCTGTTCGATATCAAAAGTAGAGAACCAGTTGTTAGGTGTCATAGTGGTTTTAGTTTTAACAGTCTCTTGAAGACTCCCAATTCTAGTTTTAACATCGTCTAAAATGCTTCTAGTATCACTTGTGTTAAAAGGATTGTTTGAAGACATTTGTTCGATTTTCGAAAGAGATTTGGAAACTACAACTGGTTTTGAAACTGGTTTTGAAACAGGTGTTGACACTTTGTTTGAAACACTTGGTGTGATGGAAAACTTTGACGTTTCTTTTTGATTAACAAAAGTAATCCCATTAATTTTGTTCCATTTGTTATAATAAATCGGTTTAAGATCTGGATTCTTTTGTTTCATTTTTGATCTAGTCTCCTCAGCTAGTTCCAACGTTTCAAGAGAATCACGAACAAGTATGGGTTCATGCAAAGGTTGTCCATTGTTCAACACATTCCGTTCTTTCTGAGCTTTCTTGAGGAACGAAGGAGGTGAGTTACCAAGAGCCATTTTATGTGAAGTGTGAAAAATCGGATTTGCTTGATTAGAAAGCATCTTGTTTGTTTTAGCGGAATGACCCGTTGTAAGAAGCAAATTATCCAATTTTTTGATAGTTTCATTTTTATCCAGAATTTCATCAAGAAGAGAATCTTCTCGTTTTGAAAAATCAGCAATCAACTGTTTCTTCTCTTTTTTCAAGATCAGAGAACAGTGTTTTTTGTTTAGAAAGTTGGTTGTTTAGATCAGAAATTTCCTTGTTTAAAGATTTTATTTTCAAATTCAGATTCACATCAAGTGTGTCATACTTGAGTTGCAATTGTTGTTCTCTTAAAACAGAATCTCGATAACCAATTTCTAATTCTGAAAGTTTGTTTGTATGAAATTCAAAGGCTTTGGCGTGCTCCTTGTAACTCTCAAGCTCAGCGGTCAATTTAGCATTCGCGGCCTTAACTTCGCGATTGACCGTTCTAACTTTCTCAACTTCAATGCCACATTGATTGATTAATGATTCAAAATAAGCACGTGTTTCCTCATCATTAGCACCATTATGTATCACTTGACCTCCATTAGGATCCATATATGGAGTTTCAGAGTTAACATTGCTATTAACTTGCTCTCCCACATATGTGTCATAATAAGGTTCGGGAGACACAGAATGTGGCTTCTCATGAGTTAACGAATGTGGTACCTCATTGAGTGAATCTGTGTCGTAGACAGGAGTTGTATCATAAGTACCGCTTGATGTTGTGTCCTGTTGATTGATTGTATGACTGGAGGTTGCATTATCGTTTGCTTTATCTTCCCATTTTGGGTACCTGAATTTGATTTCCTCAGCAGTCAACTCAATTCCCAACTCTTCTTTTTCTGCCAACATCAACATGTACTGGATCTTTTCAAGCTTTGTCATTGGTATGACACTAGATCCTGAATCTTGTCTTTGAGGTTCGGAGGTAGCATTCTGAACAGAAGTCATAAAACAGTTATTCCCATTTTGATATCCCATATTCTGATTCACAATCTGACCCCCTTGATGTCCATCTCCATAATTCCCAACGACTGGAGCTGCAACATTGCCATTCTGATTACCCACTGCTCTATTCCCAACATTTTGTCCCATTTGATTTCCAACATTCTGACCCAACTGATTACCCTGATACGGAACCGCCTGATTACCCATGCGACTGCTAAATGCTTTATCCAATAAAGAAAATACCTGTTGCAAGGTCGCTTCTACTTCAGCTTCAGGATCAGTGATTCCTTGTTCCTGGTATTGTGGATACGGTTGTTGAATGACTTGTTGTTCTTGTGGATAGCATTGTTGTTGAGGTTGTGGAATGTATAGCTGCAAGTTGTTGTTGGTGGAAGATGATGAAGCTTGTTGTTGTGTATTAACTGAAGGTTGAGTCTTTGCAATAAGTGCCAATGGATCATGATTCTTTGCCAATCTTTCTTTCCTGATTTCATTCGCTTCAGCTTGGTTTTGTTTCAGAAAATCATTGAGTTGATCAAAGTTTACCTGATGTAAGTCTTTTGTTTGGTTGACAATAGTTACATATCGTCCCCATTCTTCTGGTAGATTATTCAGGAACTTGATGTTTTGAACGATAGTTCTGGGTGTCAGCTTGTTTCTGATTAGCTCATTCATCAAAGTGCAAAACCTTCCATAGTAGGATTCAATGGATTCTCCTGGTGTAGATGTAAACTTCTCCCATTCAGTTAGCAGCTTGTTCTCCATGTCTTGTTTACCAATTTCTGTTCCAAAACATAGCCGTCTTACACGTTCCCACATATCGAAAGCAGTTTCACAAGTGTCTACCGCAGCAAAGATGTCTATTGGTAAACCCAGTTGGACAATATGAATTGCCATGTCATCTGCATCGACTTGTTTATGATCCTCTTCAGTGTATTCTAATTCAGTTTGAAGATGAGAGGATGGTGGGATGGGAGGTGTTGCATCAGCATTTCCAGGGACATGGACTTGTCGAGGCTTGAAGGGTCCATCCTGAATGGATTTAATCATGAGTTTGCCATTAGGTTTGGTCTTGATGTAACGGAGCATTCGACTTGTCCATTGAAGATAACCACCTTTTGCCAACATAGGAGGTCGATTTTCGGCACCGGCTGCATGAATGTCTTGTTGAGTTGCCATTTATGAAGGTATGATATGATAAAGTTGATGTAGGATCGATTCAACGATAAAGGAGTTGTGGTTGATGAAGATTAAGTTATGGTCGGTTGAGGTTTATCCGAAGGTCGTACTCGTAAACTTGGTTCTTAAAAAATTTTCGCCCAAAATTTGAAATTCACTATAAAAATCAATTCTAAGGTCGTATGAAAAATCTGAGTTATGACAATTTTGACGCTAAATTTTACCCGAAAATTTTGAATTTTTGACCAAAATTTTCACAGCTAAACCAAAATTTGAATTTCGCGTAAAAATTGAACGTTTAGTCTCCTCGAAAAATTAAATTTTACTCAAGTTTTCCCGCCAAAAAACTTTTTTTTTTTTTTTTTTTTTTTTTTTTAAACCTCAGGCGTAGAAAGAGCTTAGGCGTAGACCAAAGAAGTTACGAGTAGGATATGGTTACGAGTAGGATATGGTTACGAGTAGGATGTAGTTACGAGTAGGATGTGGTTACGAGTAGGATCTTATGCGTAGGAAGCTTAGGCGTAGGATTCCTTAGGCGTAGGATCTTATGCGTAGAAAGTATCTTACGCGTAACCTTAAGCTTATGCGTAGACAAAAAGTTACTCGTAAACCTTACGCGTAATTGTGAAGTTATGCGTAGAGTTACTCGTAAGCTTTTAGCTTATGCGTAAACTATGGTTAAGAACCAAAAATCCTTTACACTGTCACAGCGTAAGAGATATCCACAAGTCGAAGTGTTCCACACACTTATCCAAGTGAGGGAAGCACTGAGTAACCGTTATAGCACGAAGATTCTTCACCAAAAAGTTACGAGTAGAAAACTTATGAGTAGTTGACTTTCTTACGAGTAGAACTAGGGTTTTGACCTTTTGACTTCTACTCGTAAGAAATTTCCAACGATTCAAATGATCTCGCTTGCACAGATATCCTTAAAAACACTCTAATAACCCAAAAATGTTGACATTTTTCACCCCAAGTTGCTAGAAAAGTTACGAGTAGAAATGACCAATGAACCAAAAACGAGTTCAAAAGTGAAGAAAAACACGTAAAGCTTCTAACTTTTTGCAAAAAACTGAAACTTTAGCACCAAATAAACCTTAAACCACAAGAATCTTGAATTTTTAAGTGCAAAAATTAAAGCTTTAAGCTTGACAACTATGAAAAACGTGAGCCTTTACGCGTACAATACCAAGCTTCAAAACAAACACAAACACTCCTAAACCATTGTTAGGCGATTGATACCAATTGTAGGACCTTAGATATATCAAGCTTATCACTTTACCATGCAAACCCAACACAAACCAAACACAAATACGTTGTATGAATAATAGAAAGAAAAGAACTTGGTGACTTGATGTATAAATTCGTGTATATGTATAGAGAGGTAGAGAGAAGAAAGATGAAACAATAAGTTGTATATTGCTTCAAGGAAAAACACACACACACACACTCAAGCACACCCCTCAAATGACATACTTGAGGGGTATTTATAGTACAAGAGAGAGGATGCCCTAAGGCTTGGCCATGGGCCTTGAGATGGACTTGGATTGGGCTTGGGTTACACGAACTAGACAAGGCTAGCTTAACTTACCTAAAGCCCAATTAGCTTAGCCCAATCCACGAGCCCGATGACTATTCTATCACGATATCTAAGACACATTACAAAGTTCCTAATCATGAATGACCATCACTTCTAATAAAAATAATCAAGGCTAACAGGTTCTACTATTCCGGGTCAAGGAGGGTTTACTAAACCTGTTGTGGGTAAGCAGTTTCAATATCAACCCAAAAAGACTCCTCCTGAACCTAAGAAAGTGGAAGTCACAAAGAAGAATGCTGCTGATGTGGCTAGCTCGAGTGGAACAAAGATATCTACATCTAATCAGTTTGATGCTCTTAATAGGGAATATACGGATGCTGGTATTTCGTCAGATGACACCAACAAGGTTGTGGATTCGGGTCGTACAATGGAAGTTAATGAAGATGAGTCTATTAAGACAGGTACTGCATCACAAGAACCTCTTGTGAGTGATTTGAAAGAGACGGAGTCGGGTGTGTCTCCTATAACTAGTGATTCTTGTATTCCGCCAGCCTCTTCTACTAAGAGAGTTAACCCTTTTTCTAAAGTGGGAGATATTGCGGTGTCTGATTCTGAAGATGAGGTGGTTGCTAACCCATTTGATGAGTCTGCTAATATATTCGGTGGTGGCCAAGAGTTTGAAGATGAGTATGATGACTATGACTACGATGATTATGCGAAGCAGGTTTCTGATATTCCAGGGAATTTGGATGCTTTTAATGCCATGTATGGCACCAAGCTTCAAGGACCTAGGAAGTAATTTTTTCGTTATGTCTTATGTTATCTTTAGAGTAGTGGTTTGTTTTCTTGCTTAGAAAATTGGTAGTATCTTGTTATGTAAGCTTTATGCCTATGTAACGGGCTGAGATATGGGATTTCACTCATATCCATTGTACTTAAATGTTTCTTGGTTAATATATTTACCAGGGTGCAGGATTACTCCCCTTTACCCAAAAAAAAATCCAGTAGGAGCATTGTGTTGTGTTACTGAATAAGGAGTTATTGTAATGTTCTTTAATTCAGTGGGAGCTACGAGCTTTATTTCTTTGCAGTAACCCAGACTATCTCCATAATGTCTCAAAATAATTACTTTCCAATTGTAGACACTTATCATTTTAAGGATAGTCATGTGCGTTTCCTTACTAGACAATGTAGTCCTACATCTACTTTTTATATCTATGACACAAATCATATTGATTACCTAAACAAACATGTGTCATGTTGTTTATCTGCTACATGATGTTGTTCTATGTACAAGTGAGAGAAATCTTTAATGTGTGCAAGGTACAACACATATAAATATGATTTAAAAGTATTCTCTTGACTGCAAGGTAAGAGACTAATGTTCTAATAGGACTTATACACTTAATGTTTAAGATTACCCTATTTAGAACATGTGTCAAGATGATAATGAAGACTACTTCAAATTAAATAGTTATTTCATTCAAGTTAAAGAAACACTTGCAGTTACAATTTACGTTATGTGAGAATTAACTAGATTGTAATCCCAAGGTAAATCTCCATGTTGCGTGAGACGTAGCTGGAATAAATTTACAGTTTATTTTGATTGGGTATTTATGTATTCTTGGAATGGCATAAATAAATGCAGTAATAAATTAACTTGAAATTATTAATTGAAACCAAGAAGTGGTGTTCATGACTACTTTAGTTATACATGTTTATGTTTTCTTTGTAAAGTCACAAACATGAAGTCTTTTTATTGTTACAAGACTTAGAATATAAAGTAAGACGTTAACTTGTTATGTCTTTTATTAAGACATGAAGTCAATGAGTTGATCAATGACTTATAACGAATAGTGGAGTTATAACTGTTATGCTTTTTGACTTGGTCAAAGAGTATTTGTGTTATAAAGCATGCAATTGGCTTGGAAATTCGATTATACCATTAAGTTTGACTTGGTTAGTAAATTGGTAAGCCAAAGAGTATATGGTTATCTTAAATATTGTTAGATTATCTTACAATATTAAATTTTAATAAAATACCACAATGTTAATAGTATGTTCTGTTAGGAGTTTCAAATAAGATAACTCTTACTTATTTTCTTCCAAAAAGTTGTTAAGGTTAAAAAAATGAGTATGGATTGAATATACTCAAATAAAACTCAAATCTAGAAGATTAATAAGACACCATAATATTATGGAATATGATGAATCACATTAAGTCTTAAAATAAAGTTTTGAATTTGTTAAACTGCTTATGAAGTGGGTTGTAACAAACTAGAGTCAGGAACTGTCAATGTGTTTTGTATTATCTCAAAAGAGAACAATTAAGTGTTGCTCTACTTGCTAAAGTATTTATTGGTAGTCTTTAAATTACAAAAAGCAAGTGGGATTTTGTTTAGACCTTGAAGAGATTAAATTACAAAATACATAATCTTTTAAAACACACTAGTGAATATCATGATGAGGCTAAACATGTTAATGATAGATCTCAAGATGATGGAATTCTCATTCATGGATTCGTAAGGATATCTTAGATATTTGATTAATATGCTGAGGAATACGAGTTACAGTATCATGGTAAGCCTGTTAATCATAATGATGTATTTACAAATATTGAATTTGGTAAATTACTCATAATATGAATGTTAAGATATTGTCCATAAAAATAATCAATTTTGAAAACTTGATTTATCTTAAGTCCATAATAGAATGAAGATGAGTTTCTTCAAAGAAAGGAAAACCCTAGTGGTTTAAATCTTTGTAAAGAAATCATATGGACAATATTGTACACATATTTAATGCATATCTAGTGACAAGAATATTAATCATGCTTAAGCAATTAACTGTGATTGAATATTCTTTCCTAGGTACATTAAATATCTATATATAAATATTATAATTGTCGTACTTAGTTTCTTTTATATGAAATTTGACAATGAATATCAAAACTCTTTCTTGTGAGATTACTTTTGCGAGGACGGCACAAACATTCAACAACAGGAAAAGCGAACCTTTTACCAAAAAAGTATCCATACAATGAATTCTTCGGTAGACTTATTAGTTATAGCAACATTACGCAAAGCCTCCTCAAAACTGTTACATGCCGAAATAGTCGAATGTTCCTTAGAGAAATCCACATCAGTGGACTAGTCAATTTGACTATCCTTATTACTAGTCTTATCACCCACATCAGTGGACTTGTCATTTTGACTATCCTCAATGACAATAGTATCTTTCCCTCGTTGACTTTTAGTTTCATGTTCCCTATATTTCTATACATGTTCATGACCATCTACCAACTGTATGTTCCCTTTATTTCAAGACATGTTCATGACCTACAAACTAGTATCATTCACACATACAATGGTTATAGAAGGTTTATATATAGAGAGAGAGTAGCTAGAGAGAGAGAGGATGGTGTAGAGAGACGATGGAGAGAATGGTGAAGACACACTTTGTTTCACATAGTAAAATGAGTCTCACACCCTTCACAAATGAAGGGTGGCATTTAAATGTACAATGGAAGACCAATTTTGGGTCTTGGTAGGTTTGGGCTTGGTTATGGTCTTGGTTTAGATGAATACGTTTCACAAACTCACAGGTTTACCCGTGGGCAATGGGAACCCACGGGCATGGGCAAAAAATTGTACCCGCAGACGGGTGGCGGGCGAGTGACGGGCAAGAGAAAACTTACGGGTGTGGGTGACAGGTTAGAGGTACCGTGCCCATGGCCCATGGTTGCCAACCCTAATTATATCAATAGAATGTATTTCAAAGCTTTGTGTTTACTTTGAGATACATCCCTTGCCAATAATTGGTTTTATGTGGATGTGCAAATATCATTGAAATCAATTACAATGCTAAATTGCTAATACTACTCGATTGTAGTATTTAAATAGCTCCTACTGGTGTTCTCTTTGTTTTTCAACCTCCTTATTTTAATACTCCATAATTTAGAATTCATTTACTAAAAAAAGAGTTCAGGAAGATTATTATAAAACAAAAGAATGTCGATATGCAACTATAAGGATAAACAACTTAACATGATTCTCAAACTCATAAGCAGAAAAGGGAATATAAGGATACTCTAGAAATCAGTACCATAACAAGTAGATTGAATGGTGAATGTCACCTATAGATACGCTATAACAATTCTAAATTGGACATGGCAGTCGGCACAAAGGTTATTCTGAACATTTTCATAAACGAATTTTTGCCAAAAAAAAGTACCCTAAAACTCACAATAAGATAATGTCTCTCAATGACAGATTATTTCTATGACGGAGAGCAAAATATACGATAGCTCTTACCAACCATATAAAGTATAGGTAATTGTAATTGCCACTTTTGGTTTGAACTTTCTAAGAATAAATAGCGGTACTAAGATCTTAATTGCATACTAAACGCGTCTATATTGGCTTCTTTTATGTGTAAGTAGGGTATTTGGGCACCTTTAGTGACTGTTTTTTACTTTTACTGACACGAATGGCATGCCAGTAGAAGAAAATACTTGACTGAAAAGTGAAAATACCGTGGCCAAACTCCAGTAGGATTTGGGAGACTGCCAAACAAAATTGAGCTTAGATTAACAAAACAAAAGGATGTTGGTTTAATGGACAAAATATTAATAGATGTGTGTTAGGATCGAACTCGAGACAACGGGATTCCACACTTTACGTATGATAATTAAAGTTTAATAATTAAATATAAAATGTTATATTTAGTTATTAATTACACGAAATAATATATAACGGACGTTAAGTTAATTAAGTGTAATGGACTAACGATCATTAAATGTTAAATGGAAGGACTAGATGTGAAAATAGAGATTGGGAAAGTTTCAGAAAACCCTTGGGATAGCTAAACCGATCGGCCAAGGGTTCCTCAAGCCCAATCCAGTCTAACTTGGTCACCAAGTTATTTTGGGTATAAATACAAAGTTTAGGGTCTTGGTTTTTTATCTCTTGTACTCACAACCTAAAAAAACCAAAAAAGTGTTTGTGTGTTTTTGTGTTGAAACCAATCGGACAACCCCTAAGGGTGTCGATCACATTGTTTTTCCAAAACAAATTATTTTGTGTTAATTAAACTAGCATTTACTTTAATTCGTTAATAGTACGTGTGTACAAGAACGTGGTACAATCACACTATTGATTGTATCTTGGATTGAATTACAAAACGGTAAGGGGTAATTCTTATAATCCTATAAACCCTAATTAAGGTACGCATACTTTATGTTTATGTTAGTTAATTATTCATTATATGTTCCTTTACGCTTCCGCATGTTTCTTTGATGTTTTATGTGTTTTATATATGATTCTCATGTTATATAATTCCAACAGTGGCATCACGAGTCATTGGTTTTAATGAGTAATTAATTACTAAACACGTAAAAAACGAATATTGTATGTTGTTTGATATGATTATTCTAGGGTTTTGGTTTATATTTTTTTTTATGGGTCGATTTTTTTATTTAATATGGGGCGTACCCCAATTTTTTTTGTTGACGATTCATTAAAATATTTTTAGGGTTTTAATTGTTATGTTAACCTTATCGAAACCTAGAATTAATATATGTGTTACGTGATTAATTCATGAACAATATGTTATGTGACATGGAATTATATGCGATCTTTTGACTAATTGAATAATTGTTATGATATATCCATGATGATACATGCATGTTTGTCATGGATAGTTGCTTGAATATTGTTTAATTGTTAAGATATTTTATCACATGTTTATTTTTTGATAAATCTTGAATTGGTGAAGACTCCAATTATATATATTAATGAATCAATTATGTGCAATTTGGTATATTTTAATTAAGGGTTTACGCAATCGATTCGTCGATGTATGTGGCTCACTTTCAATTGAGAAAGTGAAAGCCCTAGCTAATATATACATTAATTAACCTAGACATTGATTATTAATAGGTTTTATCAAATAAGTTGCATGTGGCTACTTGTTTACATGTATTAATTGTTAGTTATGTGCGCATTGTTTTTAGTTATTTGTTTTTTATTTGTTTACTTGTTTGTTTATTATGTGTGACAGTTTTAAGCAAAGGGTAATTTTGAATAGAAAAATAATACGGACTAAACAATGGTGAAATTTGATTTATTTTTGAAGAGTTAAGTTTTCAATAGTTTAATTGATTGATGATTTTGGTACAAATGGTCTGAATGGCTCACCCAATTTGACGGACTTGTGTGGGAAGTACTAGGAGGGGAGCGCATTAAATTGTGACCCTAAAGAAGGAGGTTATTGCTTCAGCGTTGACCGAAATCTCCGCTTGCTTACGAGTCAAATTGGAGCTACCAAGTAAGCCATAGATGTACAAAATCATCTTAAGGGCGAATTAGCTTTAATTCCATGCGACACTTCGGTGGTAATTACCCGAAACACTAAGTCTTTAGACTTATGCAAAAGTACGGTATAATGGACGATAATTAAAGGTAAATTCCTTGATTGACGAAACTAATACCTCAATCAAAACTTTGATAATTCGATCTTTATGAATTGGTAATAAAAAGTTTTTTATTAATATTTATGCTACAAGACGAATGCATGACATCTTTGTACATATTTGATTTGACACCATAAAATCAAAACTAGTACCCTTTATAAATTAAGCTAAGTGCCATCTAGTTAAAGGAACACTTGAAGTTGCAATTTACGTCATGTCAGAACTTGGCGAGATTGTGATGGAAAGGTAAATCTTTATGTAAAGTCAGACCTTACATGAACATATTTGCAGTTCTTTAAGTTAGACGACTTAATTGAGTAGTACGTGAGACCTGGACTCAAGGCACAAGATGGGATAAAACATGTTTACATTTGCAATAGCGTTGGAAAATGTAAATCCCATAATGATCTAGGAATTAGAAAATGTTTGCCAATTATTGTTCGACAGATTACCCTATTATATGCTTTCGTTACTAGCAGATCAACTGATGTAATGGAACTATGATAATTTGGATCCTAGTTTTCGAGAAAATTCTATGGTTATATGAATATTACAATGGGAATTTTATTTTCTTGAAAAGTTTAATTATCGAAAATACTAAAATTGAATTTTGAAAATTCTTTAAATGTATTAATTTAACTTTAAACCGTAAACGTAGGTTATTCCTGTATTGTTAAATTGATCTACACCTGTAAGGGTTTTTGGTAGAGTCAACTTTGCTAAAAGAATAAACCTAGTCCTCTTTTCATAAGAAAGAGTGAGATTCAATCATATTCCTTTTTATGAATGAAGAAAGGTATGATAGGACAATTAGAATTGTCTAAATTCTAAATACATAACTCGTAAGCAAATTTTAATAGTTAAGAAAATTGCATATTTCTGAGTTATTAAATTAGAAGCTAGACTAATTACTGTATGATTGGTAAAAGACAAACTAGCATATTTTATCTAGTTGTTTTGTTTTGACCATTAAAAAGTACTACTTACAATTGTTGGAATAGTAGAACTATTAAGAAAGAAATTGCATGCCCAATTTTTCAAGTTAATAGCATTGATGAATAATTCATCATCTACATAGTAGAATACACTCTTTTAGTACATAAGTAATTGTTATGTATGGACTTTCACAAAAGTGTAGGGAAGTAAATAGAACACTATTTTCTTTCACTCGTTAATGAAACACTTACAATGTTGTCAAATCCAGTGGGAGTATTGTGTTCTTATTACTGAATAAGGAATTAATGTAATGATCTCTAATTCAGTGGGAGTTACAAGGTTTTTCATCTTGGTAGTAACCCAAATTATCTCTAGAATGTCTTAAGATAATTACTTTCCACTTGTAGACACTTATGTTTTCAAAGATAGTCATGTACGTTTCCTTATTAGACAATGAAGTGGTTCTACATCTACTAGTTATGGTAATATCAATGACACAATCATATTTGTCACATAAACAAACATATGTCGTGTTGTTTATCTGCTACATGATGTTGTTCCATGCACAAGTGGGAGAAATCTATATTGTGTGCAAGGTACAACATATAGGTATATGATTTAGCGGATTCTCTTGACTGCAAGGTAAGAGACTAACGTTCTAATATAACTTGTATATATCTAATTCAAGAAACACTTGGTGTTGAAATTTACGTCATGTGAGAACTTGGAGAGATTGCAACAACAAAGTAAATCTGCATGTGAAGTCAGACCTTGCATGGACATATTTGCAGTTTCTAAATTAGACAAGTATTTAGAACATGTGTCAAAATGATATATAAGACTACTTCAAATTAGATATTTATGTATTATTAGAATGACATAAATAAATGAAGTAATCTAATACTACTTCTATTTGTTTATTTATGTATTTTGGAATGGCATAAATGAAAAATAATGTAGTCCTACATTATTGTGAAGTAAATAAATTAACTTGAAATTACTATTGAAACCAACAGTTGTGTTCATAATTACTTTAGTTAAACATGTTTATGATTCATTGTAAAGACATAAACATAAAGTCTTTTAAGACTTATAATAAAGTAAGACGTTAACTTGTTATGGTTTTTAATTAAGACATATATAAGAAGTCATTGAGTTGATCAATGATTTATAACGTTAAATGGGATTATAACAGTTTATGTTTTCTTGATGAGACATGGATATGAAGTGACTTGGTTAAAAAGTACTTGTGTTATAAAGCATGCAATTGGCTAGGAAAGTCTATTATACCATTAAGTTGACTTAGTTGGTAAATAGGTAACCCAAAAGGAATATGTTTATCTTATATATTGTTAGATTGTCTTACAATATTAATTCTAATGAATACCGCAAGTTGATGGTATGTTCAGTTAGGAGAATCAAACTCTATTTGATTTGTTTGATTCAAGATAACCATAACTTCTTTCTTAAAAAGTAACAAGGCTAGAAAATTGAGTATGGATTGAATATACTCAATATGACTCCAACCTAGAAGATTAATAAAACACCATTTCATTATGGAATGTGATGAATCACATTAAGTTTTAAAATTGAAGATTCTGAATTTGTTAAACTATTTATGAATAGGTTATTAACAAACTAAAGTCAGGAATTGTCAATGTCTATTTGTAATGTCCCAAAATGAGAACAATGTAGTTTTGCTCTAATTGCTAAGTATATATAGATAATCTATATATTACAAAAGGCAAGTGTGAGTTTTTTTATCTTGAAAGATAAAATTACAAGATACATAATCTTCTAAAACACACTAGTAAATATCATGATGAGGTTAGGCATGTAAATGATAGAACTCATGATGATGGAATTTTCATTCATAGATCTGCAAGGATATCTCAGATATTTGACTTATATGCTGAGAAATATGAGATACAGGATTATAGTAAACCTGATAATCATTATGATGGATTACCAAATATTGAATTGGGTAAATTACTCATACTATGAATGTTAAAGATGTTGTCCATAAAGATAATCAATTTTGGAAATTTGGTTTATCTTAATAGTTAGACTAGAGAATGAAGATGAGTTTCTTCAAAGAGATGGAAAACACTAGTGATTTAAATCTCTGTATAGAAGTCATATAGACAAAATTGTACACATATTTAATGCATGTTTTATGACAAGATTATTAATCATACTTAAGCAATTAATTGTGATTGAATATTCTTTCCTAGACACATTAAATATATAAAGATAATAATTGTCATACTTGTTTTTATTAATACAAAATATGACAATGGAATATCAAAACTCTTTCTTGAGAAATTATTTGAGCGAGGACGGTAAGTAATCGAAAGGTTTTTGAATTCATATAATCTTTGGAAGTGTACGAAGTGCAATAATTCATGAATGGATAAATGCATGCATCTATAAAATTATTCTTATGTTTAATTATTAAATACTAGTTTTGATTTATAATTGAAATAAGATAAATTTTAAGTATTCCTGAAAGCTAGTGGGAGTATTATATTAAGGTTTTAAATCTTATATGTTGTATAACATATAGAAAGTAACATTCCTTGTAAGTTAAATGTTAAGTATTAGTTTGGAATAAAACTTCACTTGTAAGATTTAAGAATTAAAACATATAACCTTGGAATATATGCTTATTGTTAATAAACATGTGCAGTAAAATAAATGATTCTAATAAAACATGATATATCATTTGGGAAATGGATAAATATCTTTTGACAAGATAGAACATGATTGAAGTCTAAGTTTGACCTGTAGATTCATCATGTACATTATGTTGGGTATTCAAATTGTTGTATCATTCTTGAATGATAGATGATTTCACAACATTGATATCTAACTAAAAGTTATTAGATAACTTGTGTAATGAATATTCTAATAGAATTACATTCTCAGCCTGGAATTGCTCCTATATTCTATTGATGAACAATATGTCAATTGTTGTGCAAATTTTCATCAGCTACAAACTTGAAAGTTTGGAAGACATCAAACATTACACAATAAGATATTAAAGTTTACGGAGTTTTAATGAGTATATTGTTGTTTGTATACAATGATGCTGATTTAATTGAGATGACACTCAATACTAGTCATGATGGGATTTCATCCTTGTTAATGGCCATGTGAACTAGTTGTGCTACTAAAAGCACAGTTGCATTATAAGAATAAGAATACTTTAAACTTAAAAACGTTTGAAAGTTTAATTGTCATAAATTGGTGATAGAGGATGTCACACACTTTATGAATTATTATGTGGATTGGTGAATGCACACATACAAGGACTTCACTAATTGAATTCTTGAAATAAGTATTCTCAAAATTACGATAGATCAAGTTGGTTGATTTATGCCTTGTCAACAAGCAGTGGCGGATCTAGGTATTTGAATCATGTGTGGCACAAACAATTTTTTTCCCCTCAAGTTCTAACTAATACAAAGTATAGAATAAAAAGCTAACGCGGTATTAGAAAAATATATACAAGCTAGTATAGTTACTTTGATCAGCCTAGAACAAATTATCTCTTCCATATTTCATGAATTGAACATATGATTTGTTCACGTTGGCATAATCATTAACTCAAAACCTTATCAAAACGAAACTTAATAAAACTTGGATGTCAAATAGAAATATGAAGCCAAAAAGGAAAAAAAATGTAACACAATCATATCAATATCTAGTTAAAAAACTATTGTGTGAATCTAGTTTAGTAGTCCTAAATTGTGACTTTTCTTTAATGAGTTCTCACACATTAATCTCTACTCTCTTTAAAAACAATACTAGAACATGGAAGAAACAGTAAGTTAGAAAGCAAATACTTCGTAATAATATTAGAGCATTAAAGGAAGATGAAAATATATATTTAAAACTAAAAAATAGGCGAGCCCACAAGTTTTATTGGGAATAGTGATATGACCCATTTTTGACATTTTGTATTTTCTCTTTCACAAAAGGTTTTCATTTTCTCTTTTAGTCTTCTTCTCCACTTCATTTTACTCCGTGGATGAGGAAAAAACACAGTCAACTTAACGTATATGTGCTTGTCACCAAAAAAGAAAAAAAAATACACTTCACATGGCCAATCCATGTGTGGCTAAGGCATAGCTCCGCCCCTATCAACAAGTATGATTGGCATTACTTGAGGCATAATTCATCAACTGGAATTTTCATGCATTGATCTATTTAGTATTTGTATAAAGGATGTTAAAAAATTATTATAATAAATCAAATACTTGGTATGTTTGATTTTATAATATATTGTATCTTATATTTGCATGTTTAATCCGTGAATAAATTTATTTATTCTAAAGCGTCCGTTGTCAATTAATGATATGGGAGTATCGTTAAATTAAGACAAATCTGAGTGATTTGGTAGAATATACTTAAAATTATATTGATGAGAAAGCATACCAATTTCAGATGATATTCAATGAATTGAATATAGCACTAGAACAAAAAGTAGATTTGCCACAACGAATATGTGTGACGATATACATATAGTCACACATTTTTTTTCGGCCGTGTGTGACTAAAGGTCCCGCGACCATAGGTACCCTATGGTCACGTGTTTGACTTTTTTTTAGTCTCTATTGCAAAAGAGTAACCAAAACCGTAATATGTGTGACTAATTAGGTACAAATTTTGTTGGATTAATCCGTATTAGTGACCATAAACACTGGATAGTCACACAAAGCATGTTTGTTTTGGGTATTTAGTCACATACAATTAAGCATAAAGTGGCAAAAAGTGTTAATAAGTGTGACCATATGTTGTTTAAGGTGAAGAAATATGTCTTTTGTGTGACTATTGATCATCTAATGGCCACTTGAATTTTATGTTTGTGTGGCCTTTTCTAACATTTAGTCACACAAAGCATGTTTGTTTTGGGTATTTAGTCACATACAATTAATCATAAAGTGGCTAAAAGTGTTAATAAGTGTGACCATATGGTGTTTCAAGTGAAGAAAGGTGTCTTTTGTGTGACTATTGATCATCCAATGGCCACATGAATTTAATGTTTGTGTGGCCTTTTCTAACATTTAGTCACACAAATCATGTTTGTTTTGGGTATTTAGTCACATACAATTAACCATAAAGTGGCTAAAAGTGTTAATAAGTGTGACCATATGGTGTTTTAAGTGAAGAAATGTGTGTTTTGTGTGACTATTGATAATCCAATGGACACTTGAATTTTATGTTTGTGTGGCCTTTTCTAACATTTAGTCACACAAAGCACGTTTATTTTGGGTATTTAGTCACATCCAATTAATCATAAAGTGGCCAAAAGTGTTAATAAGTGTGACCATATGGTGTTTTAAGTGAAGAAATGTGTGTTTTGTGTGACTATTGCTCATCCAATGGCCACATTAATTTTATGTTTGTGTGGCGCTTTCTAAGATTTAGTCACGCATCGAATTAAGCAAACTGTGACCAAAAAGTGTTAATAATTGTGACTATATGAATCTTTTAGTCACATATAAGAAATCAACATATATCAAAACAAATTCTAATATATAAAAATATATTCAAAATATATTCAAGTACAATAAAATTGGAATGTATATAAAATTGTAATGTCGTACATAATAAAATTTCTCAATAATTTAACGACTTCTGACTCTTGATCTTCTTAGCTTCCTTTTGCATGGTATGACTAGAGACGTAGCGCTTCGTATTTAATTTAGGTGCAGTTCTGTTCTCACCAATCAGTTTTATGGTACTTGGTGGTGTTACCTGTAGGAAACAAAAGCCGGGGTATCAAACATTGAATTAAATATGAAGAATGATATATGTAGGTTTATAAAACACATGCATCTATGTACCTTTTCATCGAAAACCACTTGATCCTTTGGCCATGCATAAAAACCACCTACTGCATCCTTAACTGTTTTGAGACCGTTACTTCCTACATCCGGTATGCACGCTGCATCCACTAAAGATTTTTCAATAGATACTTGATGAGTGTCTAAATACTCATCATTTTTATACCTTTTAAACTGCAAAATCATCTGAAAACACTCAGGAACGCATCAAAATGATGAAAATATCACAAATCAGTGTTTTATGTGTTTCAAATGCAAAAATATCAAAATCAGATGAAAAACGTATCAAATTTGCAAAATTGGCAGTTTTAGTCCCCCAAGTTTCAAAAGTTGTCAAAAACAGTCCCTGGTATATCAAAATAAAGAAAAATGTCATTTAAGGTCCATGGGATTCAAAAGTTGTTAAAACAAACCTTTCAAAGTTTAAAATTTGCAAAATTACAACTTTGGTCCTTCAAGTTTGAAAATTGTCAAAATTGGTCCTTGGAAAATGGAAAATGTCAAATTTGGTCCTTGTACTTTTAGAACTTGTCACTTTTAGCCCTTGGAGCATCTTTGCAAATTGGCAGCAATGGTCCTTATATTTTCAGAAAATTGCAAATAGGTCCTTGTGTATTATTACCCTTTACACCATTTGGCCTTGTCACAACCATTTTGGACCCTATCATATGCCTTGGACCCCTGTCAAATACCAATTTTGGACCCCTTGCTTATTAATATCCTGCCCAGTCAATCCCATGGTCAAACATAACACCACTTGGCGCCCTTTTTTCTTCCTTCTCCAACTGCTATCCTGCAACAATCAACAAAACCATCCCCCAGCTCACCTTCACCTTTCCCTTGTCCCCCCACCTCCACACAACTACAAAACACATTTAATGCTACCTCTTGCCCTTTACTCAACCTCTCCAGCTGTTAAACTAATTTTGGCGCCAAAAATCCTTTTCAATGGCCAGGATCATTTTTGGTCATCCAATGGTGGAGATTAGTGATGGGATTTATTCAGAAGTGAGAGAAAAGACTTATGGATTATAAAAGAGGAAGAGAGAATCAAGATAGAGTAGTAGTTAGTGTAGTTTTATTTTTCCTTATGTCGTTTTAATATTCTCATGTTTTACAGTTTATGTTAAAGTTTCAAATGCTTTGTAATTTCATGTTAGTGTAATAAAAACATATTGCCAGTTTCAATTTCAAGTTTTAGTTACATATACAGTTTATGCAAATTTTTGAGCCAAAATCTCAAAAATTGGTTTATGTTGTTTAAAGTTGTTATTCTGGGATCAATAAGTTTGTATAAGCTCCTAGTAGCTTGTTTAAGCTAGTGAAATCATTTATAACTCAGTTTATATTCAAAATACAAAAATTCCCAAAAATCTCAAGAAATTACTTAGAAATTCAAAAATCAATGGGAATGATGATCAAGAGCTGAAGCAGAGCTGGATTTGGATTGTTCATTGGTGTAGAGCTTCTTGGGAAGCAATAGGGTGTATTTGCAGACCTTGGTTCTCAGTTTTGAGCATTGGACTCATTTTGTAAGAAATTTCTCAAATTTGTATTTTTAGTTTAAAGTGTTCTAAGCTTGTTAATTCCAGTTCAATTATGCTGTATTATAGCTAATATAAGTTAATTAATAGGTTACTTAGTCTATAAACTTGTTGTAGCACTAAACTCTTCATAACAGTTAAGTTAAAAGGGTGTTTGGAAGTTCTTTGAAAATTGTATTGTAGTTTGTTCAAGATGTTGTTTTTACTTGTTCCATGTCACTTTAGTTCATATTAGTTCATTTAAGTCATTAGAATTAGTCCTCATTTGTTAAAAAGTCAAAAATTCCAAATCCTATCTTTTGACAGTTAACTGTCAAAGATTTACAAGTCATAATCCTTCATGTTGTTGCATACCTTGGTGCTTTAGCTTAAAATCAACTTATCATAGCTTATTATAACATATACAGTCATTAAGATCAATTACAAGTTCCTTTTAGTCAAACTGCATGTTCTTGTAAAAAGTCAAATTTCTCAAATAGCTGTTTTTGAATAAACTTTAGATTTTCATTGTGTGTTTAATATTAGGATTTAGCTTAAATGCTTTTGGGATAGTAAACTTTAGTTGCTAAACAAAATTAGAAAAATATTAGTTTAATCTTAATCAGCTTATAGAGTGCTTAATTCATAGCTTCTTTTGACTACCTTTTCTGAAAAGTGTCCTGTGCCAACAGTGCTTGTTTTGGCTTATTTTGTGCTTATTTTCAAGATATATTGCTTATTCAGTTGTTATTCTAGCTTGTAATCATTTATCTAGTTTGTTCTTAGTTAGCTCTTGCTTATTTAGAAGCTTATTAGTAACTTAGCTTAAAAACTTATGCTTATTTCATTTTTTTTTTGCACAACTGTTGAAATCTTCAGCTTATTTTGAGCTTATTAGTCATTTTCATAAAAAGTTCTAGTTATAGAAAGTGCTTATTTTCTTGTGTTTAACAAGTTTGTAAAAGAAAAATCGAAAAAAAAAATAAAAAGGCAAAAAGGGGCTGCTGAGATTCGAATTCAGGACCTCCTGCACACCCAGCCATGCTTCAGCACACACCTGCACAACCAACTGCCCTTGGGACTTGTCTTGGTTTTATTTTGCAACATTTAATATATAAGGGTATTTAGTCAGTTTTGCTTTAAGCACTTCTTTAGCTTATTTTGAGCTTATTTCACATAACAACCATCTAGTTTTTTATTTTTCTTAGATCAAGCATAAGTTAAAGTAGTTTTTGTGAATTTTTCATATTTTTCTAAAAACGTTTAGTATTTTTAATAATTAATTTAGTTAAATTTAGTTTTTAAATCATAATAAATAATTTAAGAGTCGAAAAAATACCCGGCTTTTTCCTAAAATTTTCTTTTATCATATAGTACGTAATAAAATTGTTTTTACACTTGTAGGACTTTTATTTCATAAATTTTACGTTTTGTCTTGCGCTCCAGCGTAATTTTCGTACATAACGCTCGTTTTAGTTTTAAGTAACGTTTTTAGATAATTTGAGTTTACGTTTTAGTTAATATAGTTTATTTAAGTTATTTTATTTTATAAATCACAAAAACATCATTGTAAAAATAGTGATAGCGTTTATTTAATATTTTTAACTTTTTAATTTCTTTTAATTTGCATTTAAGTCGCTGTTATTTATTAACTTTTTCAGTAGTGTAATTATCCATCCTAATCCTTTCCGATCACTATCATTAGTGATCATTCTATCGTCTGATCTAGTGTTTACACACCATTGAGTCTCCGTGGGACTTAACGACCCGGGAATTCATTCTATTCTCCAGGACTTCATTGCATTTGGTTCCCAGCTGTTTTAAGTCTGTTACGGTTGGCCATTCACAAGTGGCCAGCTTGTGTGATTAGACTTGACGGTTCGGACCAGATCAATACTCTGTAGCAATCCTTTGGGAGTGGTTTGTTATGAAGCATTTGTTTTCCATCTGTTTTGTACACGGTACCCTCCGCAATAATATTTGATTTCTTTAAGTGCCACAGTCTGCACTTAATTACCTAAAAAGATAATTTGTTGCATGTATATATGTATCAGTAATTAATTAAACTAAAGAACATATGAAAATGTTTAAATACATACTTGTGGTAGTACTGTTAATGGAGACTCCTGTTCTTGTGATCCAGAAAGATGACGTGAAGAATCCTTTCGTTTTGATCTAGTCGATTTCTTAGATGCGACAGATTTAACAGTTTCCTATATGTATAATACACGGTAAATAAATAATATATGTAGAATTCAAAAATCCCAGGGGGGGTGATTTATTACTTACACTTATTTGAATTTCCTTTTCCAAAGTTGCAAGTCCATTTGACTTCTCAATGCTCGCAACTTTCTCACGTCCAGCAACACGTGTTCCGGCATCCTCATCAGCACTGCTATTTAAAAGATTAATGTTCACCGGAGACACCTGAAATATAAATTGTTTAAGAAGACTGAAGCAGTATTTAAAAGGGTAAAAAAAAAGATGGAATGTTACTTTCTTATGTCTTACTTCCGTTTCTGTCAATGGAGTTGAAGTTGACTGAAACTGCCCCCTTTGTGCAGCCAATTGTTTCATCAAATCCTGTATTACCGCCTCTTTTTCTTGACGTTGGCGCCTCTCATCATCAAGTTCACTTTGAAGTAACACCACTCTTTCATCAGATGCTTGTCTGATTCGAGGCAGATCAAAATACCTCTTGTAGGTTACTCCACCTCCCACTCCTCTCGCATATCCTCCCTTTTCCTTACCTAATACAACTATCATGGCATCAGTGCCATGATCAAGCTTCAAGATTCCTTGTTTGATCTTGTCGTCCGTTTCTTTCTGCACACACAATATGGGAAATAGGTTATTTAATTCTACCAGTATTAACTTGTAACTAAAAGTATTAACTAAAACACTACCTGTATTAACTTATAAATAACAGTTTTAAGTAATACAATAGCAGTATTAACTAAAAGTATTAACTAAAACACTACCTGTATTAACTTATAACTAACAGTTTTAAGTAATACAGTAGCAGTATTAACTTATAACTAAACAAACATAATAATAAAATTTGCAGTCAAACTTACAAATTTTTCTCCCACTGATCTGATATCATCATCGTGATATTCTCCATCTTTTTTCACCCTTCCTTTCAACCACAGCGTACCACGCGGTGGTTCTTCATCTGGTTCAATTTCTTTACTCTCGATCTTATAAACATCAAATACATACAAATGTAAGATAAACGAATATAAACGAAACTATGATGCTATTAAATGCAAATGTAAATGTGCAAATGTTTACTGTTACCATTTTTTCTATCACACGGGCGTATCCACCTCGTCCCATTGTATGATCATAAACAGACTTGGAACGCGACACTTTAGCTTTTGCTGATCTCACCTTGCAACACAAAATCATACGGCGTTTAGATGTAGTAATGCTGATAGTATACAACTAATACATATGGAAACATATGAAAAGGTGAAAGATATTTGAACTTGAATAAAAATGAATAATTAACACCTTGTATTCCTCGCTGGCTGTGTAGTTTACAAAATTAACCCAATCTTCGGCTTTTATAATTGCACTATACTTTGCCGGGACTTCATTTAGTTTTGAAAGGGTATTTTGGTTGGGCAATATGTAGTTTTGTATCAATTTCATTCTGAAATTCCTTAGAAGTTGACCAGGACGATTCATTATCAGCTTTCTGACCGTCAAGTCAACATCAAAATATCGCTGCAAAGATTAACAAATTGTTGTTAATTAGTTGCACATACTGTAAATGCAGAGATAAACTTATTAACACCTTGTATCTACGACAGCCAAGCCACTACTAGTTAAAAAAAAGTATATGTGTACCGTGATTTCGTCCCACATTTTATCTCTTGCTTCTGAATCAACCTTCCTCCAGGTTAGAATCCTGACACCTATATGCTCACGAACCAAATCACCCAAAAAACTTGAAAACAATGCTCTGTTTTTTCCTGATAACCTATCCAGTGCATCGAAGGTTACACTGACCTTTATTCCGTCTGTTTTTCCATATTCCCTGCGAAACTTAGCTAACCTAGTTATGCCCCTCTTAACAACATTCACATTTGAATGGTTGTTTCCAGCATCCTCACCCTCATCTGAATACGTCTCTGATTCATATTCTAAAGTGTTTTCAATTTCACGATCAGAATAAACCAAATCATCCAGATAATTGATTTGCGTTGACATGATTCGTCAGAAGTAATGTGTTAAAGAAAATTAGTAAACTTAATTGGTAAATAATGGTGTAAACATTGAAGTTCTGGTTGTTTTGCTTGAAGCCTGATTTATTGGAGTAAAAAAATAGGGCTAATGATGGGGCAGTTTTTCAATTAAGGAAACCATAATTTCCAAAGTAATTTTAAAAATTTTGGCTAAAATTTGGCTCCAAATTTGATAATTTTAAAATGTGGCTCCAAATCAAACAATTTTTGAAACCAAAAACACCCCTGACAGAAATGGTGCTTACCCACAGTCACAAACACTCATATTACTTCAAACCAGCTGTGTCAAAAACACATATAACTGCAGATACACTAAAATCACCACATGGCGCATACAAATGAACAATCAAAAGCTAAAAATGGACTTAAAGCAACTATTTAAGCAACTATAACTAATAAGCAGTTCCAGATAAACAATTAAGCACAAAAATAGGCAAATCAAACCAAGAACTGCTGATACATCAAACAGCCCTAAGACCTTACTTTAAGGCTATAAATAAGCTATTTATAAGAAATTAGATAAGCTCTAACATCCTCAAGTAGTCAAAAAAAATCAAGAAAACATGTAAATGCAATTAACTTAAAGCAGAAACAACAACAAAAACACCCAATATAGTGGTTCAATCAAAAATAATTGTCATGAACAAACGCCTCCAGTTCTAAACTTCATAATCAGTCATAAAAAAATTGACAACAATCTAAAAATTGAACATCCTAATCCTACAATAATACATTATACTAGTGCGAATATGAACTTTAACACCACAACCAATTCCTAAATTCAAAACAACATGAAAAAAAAGATGAAACAAACTAGCGAACACATTACTTATATTAACAAACATAATTAGCATTTGTATGGATAAACCATCAAAAGATCCATACATATTCCATTGTTAATATATCTACATACCATCCCATTAAACCAAGACATTAGACATTAGACATTAGACATAAACAGATGACACTAGAGCAAAGAAAACATCCCATTCCATAGCGAGAAACCCTTCAACCATTCATCGCCTGAATTTGTTCTTCCTTGGTATCGATTTCCTCCTAAGATTGAGTAATGAGATCATTCAACCCCTGCAGCTTAGACCTCGCAGCCTCCCTGTCATCCCTAAGATCCACCAATCCCTAAGTCCTCCTTCTTTTAAAGTATGACTATAAATTAGGGGTGTTGATCCGTTCGGTTATCGGGTTTTGTTTCGTTAAATCGGTTATATTTGTATTTTTGTCAACACGAAAACCGAAACGAACCGAACTATAATTAAACCAAAGCGAACCGAAAACCGATTATGAATTAAGTTCGCTTCTTGGGTTGACCCGAAATTAAGCTTGATTATTGGGTTGACACATATGGTTTTAAACCGAAAATGGATAATTAAGTTCGCTTCTTGAGTTGACACAAAATTATTTAGATTTTAAGCCATGGCTTCCATAATTAGCAACCTACAAACATAATGTTTGAGTAAATGGGACGAAAACGTGCAAAACAGCTGGAAACGGCCGAATGTGTGTAAAAAGTTATACAAACGGACTAAAAGATGAAAAAAACAGCTAAAACGTGCAAACACGGACGAAAACCTGTAAACAAAAACGGGAACGTATAAAAACCGATTAAAAGGGACAAAGACGTAAGAAAACGGACCAAAACGTATTAAAACAGAAGAAAACGTGTATAAACGTACGAATCTGTGTAAAAGTGTAAGAAAACCTTTGAAAACGGTTGAAAAATTCTTAAAAACATACGAAAATGGGTAAAAACGAATGAAAATGGGGTAAATGGGATGAAAATGTGCAAAACAGCTGGAAACGGCCGAATGTGTGTAAAAAGTTATACAAACGGACTAAAAGATGAAAAAACCAGCTAAAACGTGCAAACACGGACGAAAACCTGTAAACAAAAACGGGAACGTATAAAAACCGATTAAAAGGGACAAAGACGTAAGAAAACGGACCAAAACGTATTAAAACAGAAGAAAACGTGTATAAACGTACGAATCTGTATAAAAGTGTAAGAAAACCTTTGAAAACGGTTGAAAATTTCTTAAAAACATACGAAAATGGGTAAAAACGAATGAAAACGGGGTAAATGGGACAAAAACGTGCAAAACAGCTGGAAACGGCCGAATGTGTGTAAAAAGTTATACAAACGGACTAAAAGATGAAAAAACCAGCTAAAACGTGCAAACACGGACGAAAACCTGTAAACAAAAACGGGAACGTATAAAAACCGATTAAAAGGGACAAAGACATAAGAAAACAGACCAAAACATATTAAAACAGAAGAAAACGTGTATAAACGTACGAATCTATGTAAAAGTGTAAGAAAACCTTTGAAAACGGTTGAAAAATTCTTAAAAACATACGTAAATGGGTAAAAACGAATGAAAACGGGGTAAATGGGATGAAAACGTGCAAAACAGCTGCAATCGGCCGAATGTGTGTAAAAGTTATACAAACGGACTAAAAGATGAAAAAACCAGCTAAAACGTGCAAACACGGACGAAAACCTGTAAACAAAAACGGGAACGTATAAAAACCGATTAAAAGGGACAAAGACGTAAGAAAACGGACCAAAACGTATTAAAACAGAAGAAAACGTGTATAAACGTACGAATCTGTGTAAAAGTGTAAGAAAACCTTTGAAAACGGTTGAAAAATTCTTAAAAACATACGAAAATGGGTAAAAATGAATGAAAACGGGGTAAATGGGACGAAAACGGACGAAAACATATGTAAAACATATGAAAACGTATGAAACGTTTGAAAATGTACGTTAGTATGTAAAACAGACTAAAACTTATTCAAACGGACGGAAACATGAAAAAACTATCGAAAACGTGTAAACACGGACGAAAAACTGTAAACAAAACCGGAAACGTATAAAAACATATTAAAGGGGACAATGACGTACGAAAACGTATTAAAACAGACAAAAACGTGTATAAACGTATGAATGTGTGTATAAACGTGTATACACGGGCGAAAAAAGTTTTCAAAAAAGTAAACAACCCCTAACTCATATAGTATAGCTAAACATATGTGTGAGCATCCTATTGTGTCAGCAATTTACGTAATATTGTATGCAAGTAGTTACATGTAAGGTATTGCAATTGATGTTATCATGTGTCAGCAATTCTTGTTGCGTAATGTTGTTGTAACCTTGTCGGGTAATGTTTATGTGGGTTTTGTTATGCAAATTTGCATGGTTCGCAAATTAATAACCACCGAATTCATTGTTTGCCAAAGTTGTAGTGTCTATAAAGCAAGATTAGTCTTCTTCAGTTCTGCTGTAGATATGACTACATAGTAATGATGACTAACTTTGATTTTTGTCAATGTGCTACATTGTAAAGATGACTAACTTTGATTTTGGTCGATGTATTGCAGTTGACATAAATTTTAAGAATTTGAGAAAATCCGATAACCGCTAAAAACCGATAACCGAAGAAACTGAAATCGAGAAAACCCGAAACCGAAAAACCCGCTTATCACGGTTCATAATGCATTTTTACTTATCTAATTTGATCATTTACTAACGTCCATGGATTACATATCATTAATGTGATCGTAATCTATAAACGTCAAATAATTAGTATTACTTATTTTGTTAGATATGGTAATTTGAATGTTGCTATTGCGACACAACAACATTACTATTATTCTAATATCTTTAGTGTTATTTAATTTTACTAAAATGACATATTACGTTATAATTTATGTTATTGTTCGCCCGATTCGATTCGATTAATTTTTTTGAATGGTTAACCGTGACCCGAACCGCGGGTAACCGCTCATTTCGGATACCCGCATGTCCGGTTACCCGCCTAGTACGGTTCGGTTTTGGATAGTAGAATGAACTACCCGCCCCGTGATGGATAGTTAAAATCTCTAAACGAATCGAGCCGAACCACCCCGTGAACACCCCTAGTATATAGGGGCTGGTTTAGAACCAATGAAAAAATGAAGGGTTTAAATTGGAATATTAGATATCTTCCTAAATACTCCTCCTGCATAACACTTTTTTCTTTTCTTTTTTCTTGAACTATTGCATATCACATTTAAGCATTGAAGAATATGAAGGGGCTACAGTAACACCCAAAATAAATTTTCCGATGCCTCTTAAGTGTTTTTTTGTGATTATTTGTGCAAATTGTGAGGTACATTGTAATTATGTATACTTACCTAACCATAAAATCAACCCACAAGTATCAATCATTTTAACTCTAAACACACAACTATCAATAATTTTACCCCTAAACACACAAAATGTCTTCCACACCTAATATCGATGAAATGAAAGCCGCCACTGAATCCGGCAAGCTCAGCGATGGTTTCAGGTTGTTGATATTGCAAGACATAGCAGAGGAGAAAAAGTTGATCCAGCGGATGGGAGAAGAGAGCAGCATTCTGAGGGAAACTGTTGCCAAAAAAGAACAGACAATCGATGAGGCTGGTAGATTGTTTACTCGTTTCAATGCTGTTGCAGCAACTGGTGAGTATGCCCTTCGTGAGATACAGTTGAAGGATCGATGGAAGATTGATTTGCTGGCTCAGCTTTTGGTGCTATGTCGTCGTAGTCTGTCGGAGAAGGAGGAGTTCTTGGAAGATTTGGATGAAGTTGATGAGTCTGAAGATGGAGCATAGGAAGCTTTGGAAGTTTTTTTTGTGTTTTGATGATGTATAGTTGATGGTTGTATGGATGCTTGCTATTAACTGCTACTTTGTTTATATAAGTAATTATATGTAAATGATCAATGATCAATGATCAGTACAATGGTTAATTTTAGGTTTTAATGCTTTATTAACTTGAAGAAATAAGTTAGTTTTATTTATTTATTTACTTTTATTAGAAAATGGTCAAGTAGTGTGTGTTTGACTTTCAGTATTTCACACATTTATCTCTCTTACACTCGGTCAAAACACACAGTTAGATTCTAATTAATAGCAGATTTAGGGTTTTCAATCAAACGCAAAATCAATGAAAATAAATGTTAGTCAATGAAATACTCTTGAGGGCTATTATAAAGGGCTTGATTCTCTTCCTATTGAGCCTAATATCTCAGGTATAAATGTTATAATTTAATGCTAGTTTGTTAGTTTAGGATGTTTATTGATTTATAGATGATAATGTGTTATGTTAGTTTAGGATGTTAGTCAGGGTATTAGTCATTTGCATAGGAAAAGTAGTTGTTTGATGATTTATGGATCATTAGTTGAGGTAATAACGATTACGTGTTATACATGTAGTATGGGTACGTGAAGAATGAGACACGAAGAATGAGATTAGTAGACGCGAAGAATGAGATTTGCGGGTAGTGGTGCTAGGTTGGCTTTTAGGTGTCCCCTTTTGCCTCCTTGCGTGTTTTGTTTTGCCGTAGTCTTAGGCCCCGTGCGTGGTTTGCGTTGCTCTGTTGTTGCTCCCTTAGGTTGGCCTGCTTTTGGTGTGCCTGGGCTTTTTGGTTTTATGTCTGTTGCGCTTTGCTTGTTTAACTTTTTGGTTTTATGTCCGTAGTCTTAGGCCCCGTGCGTGGTTTAACTTTTATGATCTTAAATACACAATCAAACCCTTTATGTATGCCCTGTTTGCTTGTTTGCTTGCTTTCTTTTTACTACGCTATTGCCTTTTGGTTTTGTCGTATGCTTTCTCTATCATTTCGCACTACGCTATTGCCTTTTGTTTGTTGTTGTTGTTGTTGTTGTGATCGCATAATAGTCAATAAGGTATGCAGTTTAGTAAATATAAAAAGCATAGTTAAATGTTAATGTATGGGGACTCAGAAGGGTTAACTATGCTTCTTTTTTAGGAAAACACTTTTTTTATGATCTTAAATACACAATCAAACCCTTTCTGAGTTCCCATACTGTTCCTTTTGTTTTTTCAACAATCTAGCAATTTGCCTGGTGCAGGCAATTGCACAAAGGGAGTTGAAACGACAAAAGGACCAGTAGGGGATCTCAGAAAGGGTTTGATTGTGTTTCTTTTTTATGAGGTGTGTTGATTGCGATAATGATATAGTGTGTATTATTCATGGCAGGCCACACTCCTTCATTATCCCATTCAACACATACACTTTCGTAGAATCGATAATTATTTACACTTGGTACTTTGAGCTTCCCCTCGAAAACCCATTCCTATGTCACTGTCATAGCAACAGGTTTGGTGCAAATCTTTGCAGCCATTTCGTAGACATGGCAATGGGATTTCGAGTGGACGTTCAAAGTACTAAGCTATCTCCACTTGCTTACTTATAACATATTGACATTTAACTTTTTTGAGCATTTTCTTTGCATGTATAAACTCTATTTTGTTCATAAGTGTCTTACTTTGATAGAGGCTGTGATGATATATCTTAATAAATCAATCAGATGATGTGATAGAGGTATGTTCAACTTCCTTTTGAATCCGCAACTATATCATATTGTTCCTTAACTTTTTTTAACAATCTAGCAAAACTATAATTATGATTTCAAAAAACATAATTAACCCTTCTCAGTTTCCATACAGTTCCTTTTGTTTTTTCAACAATCTAGCAAATCGCCTGGTGTAGGCCTTTGCTCAAAGGGAGTTGGTTTATTTTGGGCCACATGTGTTTATTTGTGATATGCAAAAGGCTGTGATGACGATTATCTTATTTGATATGCAAATGATGTGATTTACCGTATGTTGGCATGGCAATTTTATTACATTATTTTGCAGCCATGGCGGTTATATCCTGATGTTCCGGTGTTTATCCAACCTTTTTACAGATCTGAGCCTTGCTAATGCATATCACACTGCACACTCAGTTTGGAAGTTTATATGAGTCTGATATACTTGTTAAAGACTTTTGCTAGATTGTTAAAAAAAGTTAAGGATCAATATGATATAGTTGCGGATTCAAAGGGAAGTTGAACGTACCAAGGTGGCCACGTTACTTTGTAGATGAGTACGGAATTTCAGCATAGTTACCCATTCTAAATTCCCAAACAGTGCCTTTTGTTTTTTCAACAATCTAGCAAATCGCCTGGTGCAGGCCTTTGCTCAAAGGGAGTTGAAACGACAAAAGGTACTGTAGGGGGATTCAGAAGGGTTCACTAAGTTGAAATTCCATACACATCTACAAAGTAACCCGGCCACATTGGTATGTTCAACTTCCGTTTGAATCCGCAACTATATCATATTGTTCCTTAACTTTTTTTTAACAATCTAGCAAAACTATAATTATGAGGTGTCAGTGTGTATGAGGCTGTGATGACAAGTATCTTATTAAATCATGCAAATGATGTGATATTGATGTTTTTGAAACTATTGATTTATACATATCTGAGCCTCACTATTATGTGCAAAAAATGAGTCAATTTTTTTTTGACTGTATGGTAGATGGGTTGCCTGTATACAAGATCTTATTCCCTAGTTTCAACATTAAAATTTTAACCATTGCACTTAAAAGTCTTTTCATCGCTGGATAGGCTTTTTGTCTTTTCATCTCTGTAAAATTAACTTTTTGTAGAATCGATAATTATTTATTCGGCAAACCTTTGGTACTTTGAGCTTCCCCTCGAAAACCCATTCCTATGTCACTGTCATAGCAATAGGTTTGGTGCAAATCTTTGCAGCCATTTCATAGACATGGCAATGGGATTTCGAGTGGACGCTCAAAGTACTAAGCTGTCTCCACTTGCTTGCTTATAACATAGGTGTCTTACTTTGATAGAGGCTGTGTTAAGCTTACCATGACCATCAACGCTTTGATCAATTATGAAGGGTAGTTTTAAACTTGAGATTGCCCATATCTTGACCTGGTTTATAGCAATGTATAGACGATTATGTCGCATGTTTTTGACCGTTTTATTTTATATGCATAATATTATCACAACCTTGTACTTTAATGAAGTTGGTAAATTTCTTCAGGTCAATCATGTTTCATTGTGGCTGGCGTCCGTTGGCGTCACGTGTATATATATTTTCTGTTAGAAGCTATATATAATCATTGGTCCCTATCATACACCCGTCCCAATGAATCATGATTGGCTCGAAGATGTTAAGCATCTGTGTATATAGTCGTAGTAGAATGGGCTGGAATTTGACATCGAATAAGAATGGGCTGGAAGAAGTTAATACTGTCAGTGCTAAGTTAATATTGGTAGTGCTAAGTTATTGAATAGTATGTTTCTTATTTAAAAAGTACCTACAATTATATACTTTATTACAACGTATAACTTTTTTTGTTACTTGGATTCCACAGGTTTTTTATCATCACAGTGAACGTGACATTCAAGGACGGGAAACATCGTACAAAAACATTGCAAACGTTGATGCACTGGCAGTGATTCAATAGCTACATTGTATATTCGATTAACCAATATTGTATTCGACATATGTATTTATTTGCGAGAAGTTACGATATCGTGTATGTTAATGTAATATTATTTATTTGTATGTTAAGGTACTTAATTTTTAAGGTGATTCTACCAAATATTTTGTATGTATTTAATCAAGGGTTTAGGTCATAAAATAGTTGCGTACTTTTTAAAATGTACCGTTTTGGTACGTAATTGTTGTGTAAAATTTACATATTTGCATATATACCCAAAACATGCTTAAGTTGCATTGTACATCATGCATTAAAAAATTGTATTATGGAGAAATGTGAAACTTTTTGAGTTTTAGTGGGTATATATGCAATGCTCCCATAATACAAGCTAAAAAAATAAAACAAAAAATCCTTCCCTTAATTAATAGTAATCATTGCAGTTTTGAGAACCGTGACATATTACGGCTACACTTAATCACATAGTCAAAGCAAAATATTCAAGTCTATCTTCTTCAACACAACAACCGCATCATCAGATAATGTTACACATTGTTTTTTTTTTTTCTTTTGTTTTTTTAACCATGAACTGCAAATGTAAAGTGATTGATATGCACGCATGTTTCTGATATGTTGATGGATACAAATGCATGTTTGGTAATTTTTCAGCAATGTTTAACATATCCTAAAGAATATAGTATCCTTTGATCATAATGTAACAGCCGTTTTATTAGAAATATATGCGATTTGATTCTTTAGAATATTGTGTGACATGTAAATATATGTGGATTGTGGAAAAACGTAGCAGCTATTTGTTAAATAGCTAATTAGACAACTTGTAAACATATGTTTAATCTAGGTTAGTATAGCTTTTATATGATTTGGTAAAGCACTACACCTTATGTAATTAATTATCTGAGCTTAGGTTTAAACATTGGATGAAGCAATGGCGTATGGTATGTTGGGTATATTATGGATTTCTTACTAGATTTTAACAAACATATGGGGTAAGATGAATAAACGTAAAAAAATACAGATTTTTACTCTAAAAGGACTATATGATTATTGGTTTTTGAAACATAGTTAAATATGTAGTAGTACATCTTCAATCATATTTTGTTTGACACCTTAATGATAAAGATGTATTGATCATCTAAGACTTGTATTAGTTGAATGTTATGCATATGAGATAACCTTATTGACCATTAAGACGATTGTGGTTTTAAAATAGAATGAGCATCCAATTGTTGGTGGAGGCAAACCGCACAAACATTAGGACATTGCAGGTAAGTTGTACTTAAAATGCTTACTTAAGGTTATAAATTTATCGATGTAACCATCAAATTGATATACGTGCTTACTTTTTAAATTTAAGATGCTTCCTGCTTTGTTTACTGAAACACTGTACCCCAACAAGCGCTGGATATACCTAATCCACAATAGGGGAACCAAACATAAGGTTTACTGGAAATTGGTTCGTGGTCGCATTACTTTGCAAGGGTCCGAGTGGCAAGCTTTTATTGATCAAAGCCAATACATCAATGTGGCCACATTCCATTTCATTCGTCAGGAAGAAGACTGTTATTATGTAACAGGGTACAACGATGCAGGCCACGAATGCCCTGGATACGATCTGGCTCTTCTAGGTTACAGAAAACATAGGTGCCTGGTTACGTTGGATGAATATCCTGCACAACCTCTGGTAAGAAAAAAAATGTTAATCAATACATTGTATAAGTTTGTTGAAAATGGGGATTATTTTAATTGTTTGACCCGCTAATGTTTTCTTTAAACTAAACTGTAACGTAGGTCATTCCTTGCAATTTCCGGGACAATACTTACAATAACCAATTTGACGTTCTTGTTGCTGGCGTGCCCGTAGAAGCTATCACTCACCGTCAAATTGAAATACTGGAGGAAAACAGACACGTGCATGAGTTTGGTGGGCACGGATGGAATGTATTGGTTCACGATGAAAACCTGTTTGTTGGCACAAGAGTTGTTTTCACAAATCTCCTAAACAATACTCTTTCCCTGATGCCATTTGCTGAAAATGGACTGATGATGCGTTCTGAATTTGTGCAACGTATGGAGCTGAATCGTACAAGACCGTTCATGAGAAACCCCGTAGATGAAGGTATGTTAATCAAAGTGTAGACATAATCTATGACTTTATTTTAAAAATAAACCTTTCCATATAATAGCTTTTAAATTATTAATTACCATTTTTATTAAATTCCAATTGCAGATGAGCGTATGAAACACATATGTGCATGGAACGAATGTACAGAGCATGAAAGTGAAAGGGATTGTTTTTACGCGCCCATCCTTGCATATGTCACGGACAGGAGTCGTTTGGTAAGTAATGATACAAATCGGACCATTTCAGTCATTATCTGCTTTCGCAAAAACTAATATATGCTTCAACACATGGACATACTTTTGATTAGCATACTACATTGTTCTTTTTAATGCAGAACATACCACATAAGTTTACGAAGCGAAATCACATGTGGAAGTACCATAACGCATTGCTGAGATACCGGGAAGACATGGAGTTTTATGTGAACGTGAATCTGCAACACCACAGCGATAGGCCTAGAAGCAAGAACCACGTTACCATAAACGCCATATGGAGAGAGATTGTTGAGGAGTGTCAGTGGGAACGAAACAAAATGGTCAGATTCAATCTTGTTGACTTTGTCATCGACGACCAAGCTTCGGTGTCTTCCCGTAATCCAGTTATAATTCCAGTATTTAGCATGTGCTAAAACGTAATTCCAGGCGTTATCAGTTGTTATTGATAGACACGTTTATAAACAGATTTTAGGATTGTGTAGGATTTGGTTGGCTTCATTTAGGGTGTGTGTTCCCAAGTAGTTGAAGCCATTCATGAGATGGAATGTAAACTACTTGGTATAGCCCCTATCTGGAAGTGTATGGTTCATACTGGTGCATTAAAAGGTGTTCTTTGTGATGGTTTTGTGTTGGTTGTCATCTGTCCATGGTTGTATGATATGGGCAGTTTGTTTTTGTTATCAGACTTATAAGAACAGATATATCAGATATTGAATAGAGTTGCCTAGTATGCAACTTGATATGGGACTTGTCCATATCAGTGTGTGTTGATTTTTTCATTTTACAAAGTTTCCTTGATTAATACAAGTTCATCTTTGCACCCAAAAAAAATATATATATTTTGTGTTGTGGTATACTTATAAACAGAAAACTTTAGTGGTTAAAGCTTCCAGTACAAAGTTAAGTCTGGTAGGTTAGTTTTAGTGGTTAAGGCTGCCAGTACAAGGTTAAGTCTGGCAGAAATAAGATAAGTCTGTTTAGTATTCGTAGTTAGTTCTGTTTATGAAAAACATAATAGTTTTTTGTGTGACTATTGATAATCCAATGGCCACATCAAATTTCTTTTTGTGTGGCCATTTCTAACATTTAGTCACACAAAGCATGTTTCTTTTGGTTATTTAGTCACATACAATTAAGCATAAAGTGGCAAAAAGTGTTAATAAGTGTGACCATATGGTGTTTAAGGTGAAGAAATATGTCTTTTGTGTGACTATTGATCATCCAATGGCCACTTGGATTTTATGTTTGTGTGGCCTTTTGTAACATTTAGTCACACAAAGCATGTTTGTTTTGGGTATTTAGTCACATACAATTAATCATAAAGTGGCTAAAAGTGTTAATAAGTGTGACCATATGGTGTTTCAAGTGAAGAAAGGTGTCCTTTGTGTGACTATTGATCATCCAATGGCCACATGAATTTTATGTTTGTGTGGCCTTTTGTAACATTTAGTCACACAAAGCATGTTTGTTTTGGGTATTTAGTCACATACAATTACTCATAAAGTGGCTAAAAGTGTTAATAAGTGTGACCATATGGTGTTTCAAGTGAAGAAAGGTGTATTTTGTGTGACTATTGATCATCCAATGGCCACATGAATTTGATGTTTGTGTGGCCTTTTCTAACATTTAGTTACACAAAGCATGTTTGTTTTGGGTATTTAGTCACATACAATTAACCATAAAGTGGCTAAAAGTGTTAATAAGTGTGACCATATGGTGTTTAAAGTGAGGAAACGTGTATTTTGAGTGACTATTCATCATCCAATGGCCACATATTAAGTTACGTGACCATATGTACTGGATTTTGGCTACACTTGAATAATATGTGTGACAAAACGTTTAGTGTGACCATATATGGCATTTGGTCACGGTGTTAGTAGCAAATGTGACTTTATAGATTAGCTTCCGGCAAGCTAACACAAACTAAACTTTAAACACACATATTAACTTACGTGAACATATGTACTGGATTTTGGCTACACTTAACGAATGTGTGACAAAACATTTAGTGTGACCATATATGGCTTTTGGTCACAGTGTTCAAGTGTGTGACATATATTTGTCACTGTTTATATGTATATCGTGACTAATGCTTCAACCTTACTTTTCATTTGTCACTTGTTCCAATTTCAGATGTGGCTAAAGAGTTGGCAAAACATATCAGTCACCCTTAAATAATGTGTGACAAAACTTGACTCTATGATTTAGACACACAAAAAATTACTTCATGTGACTAACGCATCAAGGTTACTTGTATTTGTCACGCGTTCCAAATTCATATGTGGCTAAATGATCTGAAACAAAATCACCAGATACCTTTAGCCACACAACGTTCAATTGTGTGGCGATACAGTTCTAATGGTCACACAATTAAAATTTTCATGTGTGACTAATTAGTACATGTTGTCAATTTTCGTACCTTCAGCCACACAAATATGCGAATGTGTGGCTGTTCCATTTCGACCATGCGTGACCAAATCCCGTTTTTGTACTAGTGTAGGACTTATCCCAACTACATGAATTTACTTTATGGATATTGTTATTAAGTAAATCATGAATAGTTATCCTCAGACTTGAGATACCAGATAAGTGTCATGAATGTAGTCCACTTCTGTGGAACAACTTAACGCTATACGTAACTGGTAGTCATAAGGGTTGTTTCCAGAAGTGTTGCAAAGTTTGTGAGTTAGTCTCGTAGTCAAGATAGAATGTGTTCCTTCAAATTTATTTGGAGTTTAATAGTATTGGGCCCCTCGTAGGGTTGACAAGATGTTTGCATGGCCATGCCCAAGATCTCCCCTGAATATGTTCAGAAGATTTGGTAATCTTGCTCAATCACTAATAACGAGAAACATGATGGTTGAATAAAGAATGACTTAATTCCTTATCTTTATTTAACATGGTATTAGAAACAAAAGGATAATAATAATGAGAAATCATTAAAAGGTTTTTCCAGGAGCCTTGCTCGAGTTGTACTAGAGGCATCGAAGTGTTGCTAGACGTTAACCGATGTGATCACACTATTAAGATATGTCCAAGTGGGAGTGATTGGTGCTAAACAGTCAAGTCTAACAGACTAAAAACTGCTCAAACACTAATGCAATTAAGATCAGAGGAATATAGGGAATTCCTGGGTCGTTAAGTCCCACGGAGGATGAATTGGTGTAATAAACACTTGATCAGATAGTAGAATGATCACTAAGGATAGTGATCAATAAGGTTATTGATGGAAAATTACCTAAAGAAAAAATCTACAAATTACAGCGACTTAAATGCAAATTAAAAGAGATTAAAAAGTTAAAATATATTAAATAAACGCTATCACTATTTTTAAAGTCGATGAACGTTTAAAACCTAAAACTTAAAACTTACGTTTAAAATAAAATTACGTCTACGTACAAAATAAAAAGTGAGTTTTAAAGAAATAAAAGGCCTATAAATATGAAAATGATATTTTAACAATCCTAATAGTAAAAGAAATTTATTAGAAAAAGAAAATTATTTTTTACAACTTATTATTTAATTATTATAAATTAAAAACTATTTATTAAGTATTTAAAATGTACTAAAATACAAGAAAATACAAATTAACCTAGAAAAATGAAATTATAACTTGGAAAAATCTAAAATATGATAAAACTTATTTTAAAACTAAAAATATATTTTGTAGACTTTTTAGGTATTTATTATTAATTTAAAACTATTTAAAACTAATTAAAATGCTAAAAAATACTTTTTAAACTAAGAAAATTATGGAAAAATACTTTTTATTACTTTTATATTTATCTTAACCTAAGAAAATAGAAAACATATTTTTTTAAGCTTTTTATAATTTATTAGTATTAAAAGCTATTTAAAAATGCCTAAAAACTGTTTTTAATTAAGAAAAATAGCAAACAGTTATGAAAAATTATGAAAATTTCAGGAAAAGTCTATTTTAATCTACTGAATCTAAGAAAAATAGAAAAACATGGGCTTGTGTGGAGAAATAAGCAACTGCAGTGGCAACTGCTTATTTATAAGCACTTGAAAAAGCCAATTGATAACCAAAGACCACCAAACCTACACAGAAGCTATATTAAGCTAAAATGACTCAAATTCAACTAAAAACAACAAGCTTGAACCTCTGAATTGCAAGTTATCACAGATTTGAGGTTTTGAGCTAAATGGGCAAAACAGATTTGGTAAGCTACTTTGAGCTTATGCACAGATCACAAAATAAGCTAGAACTAAAAAGCAATTATTGGAACTTGTATTAGACCTGGTTGACTACTTAGAAACCAAAGATGATGTCCAGATAAGCTAACATGAGCTTGTGAGAAGCTTTTACAAAACCTGACAATTCACTGAGTAAAACTCAGTTAATACTGATTAATATGGGACAAAATGATAAGCACTTGCAGGCTTATCAAATAAGCTGCAAATGAAAATTTAAAACTTGGAACTTGAAAAGGACCAGGTTAACTGTCTTAGAACCAAAAATCAGATACTGAGAAGCTCTTATGAGCTCAGGACAAGCTTAGCAAAAAGCTTGGAAAATCTCAGTTCTGAACAAGCTTTGGAGCAGGGCACATAAGTGCTTTTTTATGAGCTTATTTGAGGCTTAAGAAAAATTAACAAAAATCTAAAAAAATACTTATAAGAAACTAGATCAAGAAAAGTTATAAAACCCAAAGTTTGACTAGTTTTGACCCAAAAATGAGCCTGTGATAAATCCACCCAGTTGGGTTCAAACCTGGATTTTTGCAAATATCTTGACTTTTAAAGCAGTTGAGATAAGTTTGACTTTGGTGAGTTTTAAATCAATCTAGCTTACTGATATGAGATTAAGCTAGGTTATTAGATTCTAAGCTAGTATGGTAAATATGAAAAGCTAAAATCCAACAGTTAACAAGCTAGGTAAAGATTAAGGTACTTTTGACTTTTACTATAATAAGCACAGGATTTTAAGGTTTCTTTGAGTTCTTAACACTAAGTGTGACAGATAATACTAATGAACAACAACTCTAATAACCTTAAACACAGTAAACTCAACAGAACCAAACAGTCCTTAATGAGACTGGTTTGGTTATTTTCAAAGGGTTAAACAGATTAAGTACATGCAATCTATTACAAACCTCATAATATCATTAAATAACACTGAAGAAACATAGAACAATAACATTAACAACATAAAACAGTAAAGTACCAAGATTGATCAACAAGCTTACACTTTGGTTTTCAAGGTAAAACTGAGAACTGAGGATTGTAACCAATTCCTATAGCTTCCCAAGAAGCACTATACCAAGGCCATCAAAGATAAACCCTGCTCCAGCTTCTTGATCTTCTTCACCATGTGATTTTTATTTTTAAGCTATTTATTTGATATTTTTATGAATTTCTGATTTTTGCTACTAAACTGCTTTTAAGGTATCTAAAAGCTTTGATAAGCTATATAGGGAGCTTATATGACCTATTTAATCCATAATACCAGCTAATTAACAACATTCATACATTCTTGAAATTTTTGAATTAGGAAAAATTGAATAACATGAAAACTGAGATGAAAGTTGAAATTGATTACTTCAAAAGGTTTAAGATACACTGTGATTGCTTAAAAAGGTACTTAGAAACTTTAAATTACACTGGAAATGAAAATTGTACAAAAAACGACATAAGCTTAATTTAAAATTATCTAACTGCCTTCTCCATTGCTTCCTCTTGATATTTATTGACTTCCATTAACCTTGTCGACACTCTTGAGTATTTCCCACCACAAATCAACCGTTGGATTAAACCAGATCACCAGTTTTGACATTTGTCACTTTTGGCGCCATTTTTTCAATTGAGCAGGTTTTCTCATTAATTGGAGTTGGATTGATGTGGAGGTGGAGGGAAAGTGTAATCAAGTGGGAAAATGAGGTGGAAATGGTGAGGTGGAGGTGAAACCACCACTGGTTTTGGCTAAACCAGTGTGGGAGAGACGAAGCTACAGTGGCGCGGTATTTTTGAATTTAAAATCTGGGCCGGGTCACAGTGTTGGGTTGGATTGGGCTTATATATAATAAAGGGTCCGGTTTGGCTAATGTTAACAACAAGGACCATTCATGCAATTCTCTGAAAGTTGAGGGGCTGACCTTGAACATTTTCCAAAGCTCTCACAAGGACTAAAACTGCCAAGTAAGATTAATACAAGGACCTTTGTTGATAATTTCCATTTTTACAAATCCAGGGACCAAAACTGTCAATTTAGAAACTATAAGGACCAAACTTGTAATTTTCTCCAAAGTTTATCATAAGGACCTATATTGCCATTTATTAATAGAACAAGGTTAAAAGTTGATAATTTTCACTTTTTAAATTAACCAAGGACTATTTTTGACAATTTTCAAAGTTAAAGGACTAAAGTTGTCATTTTGTGATTTTTAAACTTTAAAGGGTTTATTTTGACAACTTTTGAATCTCAAGGACCTAAAATGATATTTTACAAGTTTTTGAATTACCAGGGACTGATTTTGACAATTTTTGTAACTTGGGGGACTGAAACTGTCAATTATGCAAACTTGATACGTTTTTCATCAGATTTTGATGTTTTTGCATTTAAAACATATAAAACACTTGTTTGTGATATTTTTATCATTTTGATGTGTTTCTGAGTGTTTTCAGATGTTTTTGGCATTTTAACAGTATAAAAATGATGAGTATTTAGACACTCATCAATCCCCCACACTAAGATATTGCTAGTCCCTAGCAATGATTTGAGAAAACATAATGGATTTTAATCTCTTTACCAAAAGCCATTACTTCTGGAGTAGCCAAATGTTTCAGTTCAAGTAAGAACCATGGTACACCGATAACCATGTGATTTTGAGCAAACCACCAGCTTTCAACGGATTTGATTTGTCTTTACCAGAAGCCGTTTGCTCTGGACTAGCCAACTCTTAGATAAATTATCAGAATTATCTTTGGTGAGTCGATTACCAATTATGGATTTTCAACTGCCTTTACCACAAGCCATAACCTTGCGGGCTAGCCAACTTTTCACTAGTTTAAAGATATGGTGAGTTGAACACCATACAATTTTAGGCAAATTGCAAGCCATAAACGGATTTGAGATATCTTTACCAAGAGCCGTTTGCTCCTGGATTAGCCAATCCTTATGTGGGTTAGACATGGCGGACTGATTACCATTTGCTGAGTAAGTGAAAAACACTTACTCCAAAAAAAAAAATTTGGCCAAAAACGGGGGAATTGGGTGGAATAATTACATGATGAAATTCGTGAGAATTCCCCCCCACACTTAGAAATGAATATTGCCCTCAATATTCAAAGTACCGGCGGTTATGCCGAAACAAAGAACATAAAAGGGAAATACTACGGCCATTATTTTATTTTTGATATATACACATCTTTTTTTTTTTTTTTTTTTTTTTTTTTTTTTTTTTTTTTTTTAGAACTTGATTGATATATACAACAGCGTGGGAAAAACTCCCCCACACTAGGGTGATAGAAAGGGGATAAGAAAACAGAAATATGGATGAAAATCCATATGATGTGTGCTACTATTTTTGATTCCCGAGTCACTAGCTTGACTCGATCCCCGCATTCATTGGTTCATGGGGAATGTTTGTAGATCCGGGACAATCACAGATGGAATGTCCTCTCCAAAGTAATGCTTTAATCGATGACCATTCACTTTAAAATTAGGACCATCGGGTTGAGATAACTCAATGGTACCATAAGGATAAACCTTAGTGATAGTAAATGGACCAGACCAGCGGGACTTAAGCTTTCCCGAGAAAATCTTCAATCTAGAATTGAAAAGAAGGACTCGATCACCAACGTTGAAAACGCGGTTCTTGATTTTAGAGTCATGAATCTTCTTTGTCTTTTGTTTATAGATTAAAGAGTTCTCGTATGCTTGATCACGAAGTTCATTTAGTTCATTCATTTGAACTTTTCTGTGATCACCGGCTGTCTGTATATCGAAGTTTGCATGCTTTAAGGCCCAGTAAGCCTTGTGCTCTAACTCAATCGGAAGATGACATGCCTTTCCGTACACTAGCTTGTATGGAGTACACCCAATTGGTGTTTTGTAAGCTGTACGAAAAGCCCAGAGTGTGTCATCCAGTTTATCCGACCAGGATGCACGATTTTCACCTACTGTCCTTTCAAGGATTCTTTTAATACCACGGTTTGAAACTTCCACCTGCCCACTTGTTTGGGGGTGGTATGCAGTAGATAGACGGTGGGTAACACCATACTTTTGCATGACACGATCAAATTGGTCATTACAAAAATGTGTACCACGATCACTGATTATTGCACGAGGAGTTCCAAACCTGGCAAAGAGAGCTTTCAAAAATTTCACAACTACTCGGGCATCATTTGTAGGTAAAGCTTTCGCTTCAACCCATTTTGACAGATAGTCAACAGCTACGAGTATGTACTTGTTACCACGAGAAGATGGAAATGGCCCCATAAAATCAATACCCCAGATGTCAAATATCTCACAAACTTGAATGGCATTTTGTGGCATTTCATTCATTTGAGATATATTTCCATGACGTTGACAAGCGTTACAAGTTTTGACAAAATCGTGGGCATCTTTATAGATTGTGGGCCAATAAAACCCGGAATCAAACACCTTTTTCGCGGTGTAGTTTGGACTATGATGGCCCCCGGTGGGTCCAGCATGGCAAGCTTTGAGAATATCAAGAGCTTCTTGTCCATAAACACACCGTCGGATGACTTGATCCGCACAGATTTTGAATAAGAAAGGGTCGTCCCAGAAATAATGTTTAACATCCTTGAAGAATTTATTCTTCTGCTGGGTCGACATCCCTTTCACAATGAAGTTACCCGCATGGTAATTTGCAAAGTCAGCAAACCATGGGGTAGAAGAGTTTCCACGAAAAGAAACCGCATTGAGTGTCTCGAGAGGAAATGTTTCATTAATATCCTTTTTCTCGAAAACATCTTGGTGAGGGTTTTCTAATCTGGACAGATGATCAGCAGCTAGGTTCTCAGCTCCTTTTTTATCACGTATGATAATATCAAATTCTTGAAGAAGGAGAACCCAACGGAGCAATCTCGGCTTTGCATCTTGTTTTGCAAAGAGATATTTAAGAGCCGAGTGATCCGTATACACTACACATTTGGTCAAGATTAAGTACGGCCGAAACTTCTCAAATGCATACACCACGGCTAATAGCTCTTTTTCTGTGGTGGTGTAATGAGTTTGAGCTTCCGTCATAGTCTTACTTGCGTAGTGAATAGGCTGAAAATGCTTGTTTCTTCGTTGCCCTAAGACTGCGCCAATAGCAAAATCACTTGCATCGCACATAAGCTCAAAGGGTAAATCCCAGTCGGGAGCAACGAGAATGGGTGCTTCAGTAAGCTTTTTCTTCAATGTTTCAAAAGCTACGATGCACTCGGGTGAAAAGATAAAAGGAGCATCCTTTTCAAGAAGATGGGTCATTGGCCGGGCGATTTTGGAAAAATCTTGAATGAATCTACGATAGAAACCGGCATGACCTAAAAAACTCCTAATACCTTTAACGGTAGTAGGATGAGGTAATTTAGCAATAACATCTACTTTTGCTCTATCTACCTCAATCCCGTTCTTTGAAATCTTATGGCCAAGGACTATGCCTTCTTTGACCATAAAGTGGCTTTTCTCCCAGTTTAGACAAAGATTGGTGTCTTCACACCGTTTGAGCATTTTATCTAGATGGGAGAGACATGTTTGAAACGAATCCCCAATGACCGAGAAGTCATCCATAAACACCTCCATCGTTTCCCCGATCATGTCGTGGAAAATGGCCATCATACATCGTTGGAACGTGCCAGGAGCATTACATAAGCCAAAAGGCATACGTCTGTAGGCAAAAGTTCCGTATGGGCAGGTGAATGTGGTTTTATCTTGATCCTTTGGATCAATGGGAATCTGAAAGTACCCCGAGAAACCATCAAGGAAACAATAGTATTCATTCCCTGCTAATCTCTCAAGCATCTGATCCATAAAGGGTAGAGGAAAATGGTCTTTACGAGTGGCGTCATTCAACTTACGATAGTCAATGCAAACACGCCATCCCGTAACCAATCGAGTTGGAATTAACTCGTTATCTTCATTTGTGACAACAGTTATGCCACCCTTTTTCGGAACACAATGAATTGGGCTAACCCAAGGACTATCTGAGATCGGGTAAATCAATCCTGCATCAAGAAGTTTGATAACCTCTTGTTTGATAACATCATGAATTTTTGGATTTACTCTTCTCTGATGTTGAACTGCTGGCTTAAAGTCATCCTCCATCAAGATTTTATGAGTACAAAACTCAGGGTTGATACCCTTAATGTCGGAGAGTTTCCAAGCAATTGCTTGCTTGTGTGACTTCAAGATTTTAATGAGAGCAGCTTTTTCATCTTTACTCAAATCTCTAGCAATAATGACTGGTAATTTATCATCACCTTCAAGAAATGCATACTCGAGATGAGGTGGTAAGTCCTTAAGCTCAACCTCAGGAAATTCTTCAGTTTTCTCAACTGACTTAATTTCCTTGTTATGAAGTTTGATGGAAGGGAGAGGAGGAGAAATGTCATGATTTAATAACTTCTCAAGAAGAAAATCTCCCTCCAGATTAATCTCATTTTGATTAATCTCATCAGGAATTGAATCACTAGAGTGAGGGGTGGATGATGGATCATCATTAAGCAACTTCTCAATGAGAAGTATGTCTCCCTCAATGTCAATTGGAGCGTGATCAATTTCCCATGGAACAGAATCACTGGATAAGTAAGCTTCAATTTCTTCTAAGATGAAGTCACTTTCCTCAAATGGGGTGAGAGAAGGGGTAGAATTGGCGATGATAGGTTGAGATGAATGAGTGAGATTATCACTCGAAGAATTATGATCATAACCAAGAACTTCTTGAGAATACTCTTCAGAAGCAACACCAATGATATCTATTCGGTTAACCGATTCAGAATCATAGTTTGCGGAGTACCTCGAAGTCTGATCAAGGTTAAAAGTGACAGCTTCATTACCAACACGTAATGTGATTTCTTGCTCAAATACATCTATGAGAGCACGGCCCGTTCTCAGGAATCCTCGACCAACAATGAGAGGAACCCGATGGTCGGCATCAAAATCAACAACCACGAAGTCAGCTGGAAAATGGAACTTTCCTACTTTCACAAATACGTCCTCGGCAATGCCAAGAGGACGAGATATTGTACGATCTGCAAGCTCGAGAGTCATGCATGTAGGAGTAAGTTCCGGAAGAGAAAGTTTCTTCCATACTGAATAAGGCATCAGATTGATGCTTGCACCAAGATCTGCTAGGGCAAAGCATTCAACCATTCCTGGGAATACACAAGGTAAGAGAAATTTCCCAGGATCTCCAAGCTTTTCTGGAAGCTTCTTCAGGATAACTGCAGAGCAGTTCTCGTTAAGAGGAGTTTTAGCCATTTCAAACAGCTTTTCCTTGTTGCTTAACATGTGTTTGAGAGTTGATGCAAACTTGGGCATCAGCATGATAGCATCCGCAAAGCTTATGTCAAAATGTAATTCTTGGAAAATTTGGAAAAATTTGTCCATTTGATGACTAGCTTTTTCACGGAGCTTTTGCTCATTCAAACGTGATGGATAAGGAATAGAAGATTTGGATTTGGTATTTTCAACGGGAGCTACAGGTGGTTCAAAAACAACTCCTGGATTAGACTTGGGTTTCTGGATAACTTGAGGATGGACTACCGAAGGTGGGACTTGTGCGGTACTAAGTGGACTTGAATAATGCACCTTGTCCGTTGTTTCCTTGGTAACTTGACTCATTGCCACAGGAGGAGGGGGCATTGGAGTCGTAGGTCCATTGTGAGTTGGAGGTTCACTTTCCACTACCTTTGGGAGAGAAGAAGAAGAAGAGGTAGTAGGAACAGCGGGTCCATTGTATGAAACACCACTTCTGGTCGTGATCGCCTTAGCATCGCCCCTCGGGTTAGCGATCGTGTTGCTCGGAAGTTTTCCTGAGCCCGAGGGTTGATCATTTAAAGACTTTTTGAGATCAGCAATCTGACTGACCAACAACCTGTTCATTTCATCTTGGGATTTCATAAACTGCTTCAGTAACTCATCAGATGATGGTCCTGGAGGAGTAATGACGGGAGGTGCTGGAGGGACAATTTGAGGCCGTATGTTTTGATTGTAGCCAAAATTCCCTTGATTAGGATTCATATTCCCATGAAATTGATTCCCTCGATTGAAATTGTTTTGATGAAGGTTCCCTTGTTGTTGGAAACCTTGATTGGGTCCAGGATAGAAATTACCTTGGTTTTGATAACCTTGGTTCATTCTAGGTTGATTCTGATTCCGGTTAGGATTCTGGTTAAAACCGGGTGGTGCCTGATAAGTGTTAGCACGGTAGCTTGGTTCATTTTGAGGACGGTATTGATTACCTCCTTGATTTGAAGTACCGGCTATAGCATTTGCTTCAAACGGACTACCATCAGTGGCAGTACAGTTGTAGTATGCATGAGGACCACCACAAGTAACACAAACTTCAACTTTCTTCACTTCACCATGTGATGGTGTTTGAGTGAATGTGACTTTCTTTTGGTTAGCAAGAACCAAAGCCTGAACAATGTCTGTGAGTTTATCAATCTTAGCATCGGTGCTAGATGTACTCACAGGAGATGAAGTAGAAGGTCCAGCATTAGACTGATTTTGATATGTCTTAGTGCGGAAAGAGCGGACCTGGGACTTGTTTTCAATGATTTGTAAGGCTTCTTTGGTGGTTTTGCTAAGGAAATTACCTCCCGCGGAGGCATTCAAAGAGTCTTGGTCAGCTTGTCTCAGACCATTATAGAAAGTATCCATTTGCATTAACTCGGTAAAACCATGATGTGGACACTTGCGGAGCAATTCTTTGTAACGATCCCATGCCTCCCCGAATGATTCATCAAATCTCTGAGAAAATTTCATTATCTCATTCTTAAGACTTGTGGTTCGGGATGGAGGATAGAACTCGTTAACAAACTTGGTAACTAGATCTTCCCATGTCTCAATGGAACGAGGGGGTTGTTTCTCAAGCCAATTCCGGGCTTGTCCCTCTAGAGAAAATGGGAACAGAAGAAGCTTGATAGCTTCGTGTGGGACATTCTTGTACTTGATGGTAGATGCTATCTTGTTAAACCATCGAATGTGTGCATGAGGATCATCCCGCTCAAAACCATAGAATTGGCTTTGGGTTACTAGATTAAGCAACCCGGTTTTGAGCTCGAAGGTATCAGCCACAATGGCTGGGACAACAATGGCATCTCCGTAACCCTCGATGGGTGCTTGGAGAAGCTCATTCATGGGTTTGTCTTCTGCCATTTCGACAGGTGGTGGTGGTGGTAGACGTTCCTCAGTCACGGCTGAAGGAGCTGAACGTCCTCTACGTCTGCGAGGAATGTTTCCAAGTTCGGAAAGTGGACTTGTAGAACTGGAAGAACGAGTGCGCATGCACTAAGTATAAAAACCAATTTTCAAAACAATTGAGGCAAAACACAAGTGAACTTAACCAATAATCACAAATGAAATGGCTTCTTTGAAAAAGGTACACCAAATCACAAGTGACACAAAGGCAAGTTTTAAATCTGATGTTCGGGAACTTATTAATGGTCGCACCCCCAGTTAGGTTGTGCACTGCCTTGATTTGCGGTGGTTGATTTTTATGTATAAATTAAGTACCACTGAAAAGACGTAGGTATGATTTGTGCAAAGGGGTTCAAAAACTTTTGACAATATTTTTGGTATCGTCCCATTTAACCAAATCGTATCTCTTTAAGAATCACCATAAAAGAAACACAAGATAGAAAACGTTACGATTGTTTTGTTGTTTTATATTGTTTTTGGGTTTTTAACACTTTAGGAAAAGAGGAGTTAAAAGAGGAGTTATAAAAGACTTAAACTATTCCTCTGATCTTAATTGCATTAGTGTTTGAGCAGTTTTTAGTCTGTTAGACTTGACTGTTTAGCACCAATCAAATTTTGGCGCCATTTTTTCAATTGAGCAGGTTTTCTCATTAATTGGAGTTGGATTGATGTGGAGGTGGAGGGAAAGTGTAATCAAGTGGGAAAATGAGGTGGAAATGGTGAGGTGGAGGTGAAACCACCACTGGTTTTGGCTAAACCAGTGTGGGAGAGACGAAGCTACAGTGGCGCGGTATTTTTGAATTTAAAATCTGGGCCGGGTCACAGTGTTGGGTTGGATTGGGCTTATATATAATAAAGGGTCCGGTTTGGCTAATGTTAACAACAAGGACCATTCATGCAATTCTCTGAAAGTTGAGGGGCTGACCTTGAACATTTTCCAAAGCTCTCACAAGGACTAAAACTGCCAAGTAAGATTAATACAAGGACCTTTGTTGATAATTTCCATTTTTACAAATCCAGGGACCAAAACTGTCAATTTAGAAACTATAAGGACCAAACTTGTAATTTTCTCCAAAGTTTATCATAAGGACCTATATTGCCATTTATTAATAGAACAAGGTTAAAAGTTGATAATTTTCACTTTTTAAATTAACCAAGGACTATTTTTGACAATTTTCAAAGTTAAAGGACTAAAGTTGTCATTTTGTGATTTTTAAACTTTAAAGGGTTTATTTTGACAACTTTTGAATCTCAAGGACCTAAAATGATATTTTACAAGTTTTTGAATTACCAGGGACTGATTTTGACAATTTTTGTAACTTGGGGGACTGAAACTGCCAATTATGCAAACTTGATACGTTTTTCATCAGATTTTGATGTTTTTGCATTTAAAACATATAAAACACTTGTTTGTGATATTTTTATCATTTTGATGTGTTTCTGAGTGTTTTCAGATGTTTTTGGCATTTTAACAGTATAAAAATGATGAGTATTTAGACACTCATCAGGGAGCTGTTGGTTTAATGGACAAAATATTAATAGATGTGTGTTAGGATCGAACTCGAGACCACGGGATTGCACACTTTACGTATGATAATTAAAGTTTAATAATTAAATATAAAATGTTATATTTAGTTATTAATTACACGAAATAATATATAACGGACGTTAAGTTAATTAAGTGTAATGGACTAACGATCGTTAAATGTTAAATGGAAGGACTAGATGTGAAAATAGAGATTGGGAAAGTTTCGGAAAACCCTTGGGATAGCTAAACCGATCGGCCAAGGGTTCCTCAAGCCCAATCCAAGTCTAACTTGGTCACCAAGTTATTTTGGGTATAAATACAAAGCTTAGGGTCTTGGTTTTTTATCTCTTGTACTCACAACCTAAAAACCAAAAAGTGTTTGTGTGTTTTTGTGTTGAAACCGATCGTACAACCCCTAAGGGTGTCGATCACATTGTTTTTCCAAAACAAATTATTTTGTGTTAATTAAACTAGCATTTACTTTAATTCGTTAATAGTACGTGTGTAAAAGAACGTGGTACAATCACACTATTGATTGTATCTTGGATTGAATTACAAAACGGTAAGTGGTAATTCTTATAATCCTATAAACCCTAATTAGGGTTCATCTCAATTGCTAGTTTTGTGGAATTGATTCTTGTTCGGCTAGAATCAAAAAGGTACGCATACTTTATGTTTATGTTAGTTAATTATTCATTATATGTTCCTTTACGCTTCCGCATGTTTCTTTGATGTTTTATGTGTTTTATATATGATTCTCATGTTATATAATTCCAACAAAGGATACCCATGAGACTTAAATGGATAAGACGTGCTTTGATGGGACATAATTGCGAGTTTAATTAGCTATTTCCTCGGTCATGTTTAATTTTCAAAGAGCTTTGCAACTAACTCATCACTACTACTACTGTGGTTAGCGAAGGAGCAGTTCTTCTGGTTGATTAAAACAGGTAGAAAGTAGGTCTCATTGCTCTGGAAATTCTCTTGAAGCTTCATAGAACAGAATATTGGAGGAGACACGTCTCCAAATGTGAATGGAATAAATCATGATCCATTAACTTATAAGATTGGAAGGAATAAATGCATCTAGCTTTCAATGATTATGATAAAATTACAAACACACATTTAAGAGAATAATAGACTGTAACAGTTTTATATATAGATATACAAAGATCATATCCGAAATATCTCTGATCGATTTTATATTTGCATCCATTTGCATCAAACGCTGATATAAATAAAACTTGTTCTACTTTACATGTTGATTCTATATTCTTCTATCACGTGTATTTCTTGTTCTATTTAAGAATACTTTCACTCTAAAAGAATGGACGTATATTTTGCTACCAAAGGATTGAACTCTAAATGTGAAGAATGGAATAAATCATGATTCATTAATTTATAAGATTGAGTGGAATAAATGCATCTAGCTTTCAATGATTATGATAAAACAAACACACGTTTAAAAGATTAAAAGACTATAACAGTTTTATATATAGATATTCAAAGATCATATCCGAAAGATCTCTGATCCATTTTATATTTGCATCCATTTGCATCAAGTAAATGCTTGTATAAATTAAACTTGTTTTACTTTACTTGTTGATTCTATATTCTTCTATCACATGTATGTTTGTTGTTCTATTTAATAATACTTGTAATTACCTTTACTCGAATAAAAGAATGAATGTATATTTTGCTACAAAAAATTTAACAATTTTCATGTATATAGTTTATGTTAGCTTCAGATCGCATTATTGATATGAGTTATATATTAATATATTGAACTAAAAATAGATTCATTAGTCATTACTGATTTTGAAATGTGTAATGATATATGCTTATAATGAAAACTAATAAATAATCAAATGCAGATTAAAATACGTCTCGAGTTTTGAAATGTATGTTGGTGTTATACACAAGTAGGCTCTTCATTCATTCGGTAGATATTCTGGCGATGCTTCATTTTAAGCGTTTGTTATTGGAGTTGTGATTTCGCAATTTCTTATTTTATTTCCAACAGGATTGGGTTAATGATTTATCACCTCATCTGCATCAAATGTCTGGGTCCTTACTTGTTAAGGTTGTAGTAATCAATTTTCATCACATAGAACTATAGAAGGCATCCTGCCTTGATGCCTTCCTCGAAGGCATATTTACAAATTGGTATAATTATCCACTTCAAGAAAAGAATTTTTGATCTTTTGACTGAACTAAAGAAGAAGTATTTCTTCCCATTCATCTGAAAGGAATAGGGAAAAGTATGATTCCACACACAAACAAAAGAATAAATTCATCTATCATGGTTATAATAAACTAGTTTAGAACAATACCAGTAACACTGATCGGTCGGTTGCACTTGATTTTTTATATATATAAAGGCATACGGTTCCTGTTTTTAAACCATAAGCAAATATAACAACAAAAAAGAACTAGTGGTTCCTTTTTCTCTCAATCACTTCACTTCAAAATGTCGCATTACTCACAAACCAAAACCGAGCTATCCGTAATTGGGGCAGAAGCATTTGCTCTCTTGGACGATAACTTCCCAGCAGCAGCTCCTCCACCACGTAGGACTCCACCGCAACTATTTCCTTTTCAATATAAACGTCAACAGGCTTATGTTGTTCAACAGGTGCCAGCCCAAAGGACCGAGACAGTGATAAACTGCTATGAGGCAATCAACAAGTATGGCGGGGCACAGCTTGTGGAATATCCTAAAAGGAAGACTGCCCGTAAAGGCTTCTTTTTTTAACGATTATAGCAAGCTACAAATGATGTTTACTTGTGCTTTTTTATGTATGGTATGTGTGTAACTTGGAATCCATCCTTTGCCACCAATTGGTTTTATGTAGGTGTGCCAGGATTATTGGAACCATTTACCCGTACGATATTATCATTTAGTGGTTGGGTTTGCTTCATTGATCTTGTTCTCTTTGGGGTGCCATCACTCTATGTTTTCATGCATCTATCATTTCCTCTTTTATTGAGTTTAAGGCAACGTTGGATGAAAACTGAAAAATTAGAGGATAGGTGGTCTATAAGAAGTGATAAAAGAAACAGAACATAAACTTTATTCCTCATAATTAAATTTTTTTGCAGAGCATAATGATGCTCATTTTAACAAACCACATACTATAATCAGTGAGGAAATCTGTTTCATCAATTTGAGGACCAATAAAGATGGCCCAACTCTTTCAGGCTTAAATCAGCCCATCACTAATAATAATAAAAAAACAGGTTTTAGGTTGGAAAAATCGAAAACATCATTCTTAATATGGGTAAAAACTGGTGAATTCAAGTTGGTTGACCCGTACGGTGATTTTTCTTTATACTTGCTATTTTGTAGAGATGGGAATTGGATGGGCCGGCCAAACATGGCATTGATATTACGGGTGTACACGGTCCGGCTTGGCCGACTGTCAAAAATATCGGCTGAACCAATAAGTAATAACTACGGTTTCAAAAATTTCCAAACCAAACCAGCAAAGGATGCTCATGCTGAACTATTTAAAGCTGTTTTGGTTTAGCCAATTTTAACGGTTTGAAATATTTTCTTGTTTTTCAGTTTTTCCCTTACTGACTATGAATGCCTTTAAACCTTCTTATTGTTTTTACTATATGTTAGCTGAGATTAATCTAAAAATTCCATCTCAACGAGATAAAAACAGTATGTATCTCTTGGTAAGGATCTAGTGTAGTCTTTGACCCTTGGTTTGTATTTCTCTCTTTTGGTGGAAGGTTAAGGTTCTTATTTGGTGACTTTATTCTAGGTTTCTTTTGTAAAGGTTTGTGATCAGACATTGTGACATTCTCTTATTTCCCTTTTAGTATGTAACTCTATATCTACATTCTAGTGTGATGTTATTATGAACGTTTTCTCTGTAAAAACAATAATAACCCCTTACAAAGTAACCCAAAAACTAAAATACTTAAAAAATGTTTTTTTTTTTTTTTTTTTGAAAGGCAACATATATAAAAAACAAACCAAATAACAAAGTACAAAAAAATGGCATCCCACCTCCCCAACAAGACATTTAGAGAGGATGAAACCCAAAGAAAAAAAAAAAGCACCACAAACAAAAGCCTATAAGCGAACCACAAATGACAGCAAACGACAATATGCTAGTTCCCAAAAACATAGGACCCAAGCTACCAACATGACCCAGCAGAATCAAAACAAAACCATTGACCCATGACCCACTAGCTATACAATATGCTTTTGCCTGCTGCTGCTATCCTTTGCTTGCATTCTTTATTTTTATTTTTTTATATTGCTAGCTTGCTCCCATTCTTTTTTCTTCTCAACCGAACATCATGACTAGTAATATGGCTCAGGTTCCTCTTTGTCCCACCAGGTTTACACTTATTCTTCGTGTCCAGGTCCAATCCCATATACGTGGTCGTGTACAGGCCCAACATATGGTCCCATATTACTCTGCTCCTCCTGTTGCTCCTGCCCCAAGTTCGCATACAGCCCAGGCCCAGCCTCTAGCTGCTCCGACCCAACCCATCTTTCCAGCCCATTTTGCAAGCGTCCACGCCCGGTCTCCTGCTGCTTATTGCCCCGTTCCTCAACAGATGTGATGCCTTATGGTCAGGTTCTACTTCTTATTTTGGCATGCCTAATGTTTTTTCCTCGCATGCATCGCAAGCCACTACGCTTTCAAAAGCTTTCCTTACCATGACATTTCAAGACTCGGCCTGACATATGGACACGTGTGTTGTAGGTCTCTACAAACTAGTATCTTTTTTTTGGGTAAAGGGAATCAATACCCCTGGTAAATATTATTACGCCAAAAAATAAATAAGTACAATAAATGTGGGTGAGTCCCACATCTCAGCCTCAAAAGGCAAAATAAACGCTCCTACTGCGCTTACTGTTGGTCCCTAACGTGTATATTGAGTGAGTCGATATGAAAATGCAAACAACAAATAAACTTTGAATAACTAAATCGTCTAACTATTGAAATGATTCATTACATCAAGTATTTAAACTAAACGAATGGGCATGATCCCAAGCGTTGCAACGGTTAGGAGGTAACCGTTTGTAACCGTTTTTCTATAACTACCCTATAACCGTTTTTGGCGGTTATGTAACTAACTCTAACTGCTATTAACCGCTATTCGGTTATTATCTTTGTAACGAGCAACTTTGGTCCTTCGAGTTTGAAGCAATGGCGAGATTATAGTTTACAATCTCCTCCTCAATCTTGATCGTTGCTTCGTCCTAAGTCTTGAACTCCGAGCATTTGTCGCATAGTCACGAACTTAAGTCTTGGTAATGCTTTTGTTAAGATATCTGCTCTTTGTAGTTCTCCACTTACGTGTTCCACTTTGATATGACCATTCTCTACGCATTCACGAATGAAATGATAGCGAATGTCTATATGCTTGCTCCTTCCCTGAAAAACTGGGTTCTTTACAAGTGCTATAGCTGATACGTTGTCAACTCTAAGCGTTATCTTCTTTTCTTCTAATCCAGTTAACTCACTGAGTAATCGTTTTAGCCATAAGGCTTGACATGCTGCTGCAGTAGCCGCCATGAATTCTGATTCACATGATGAGAGTGCTACTGTCGGTTGCTTCTGAGTACACCAAGTGATAGGTGACTCTCCAAAGTAAAATACTATTCCAGTAGTTCCTTTTCCTTGATCTGTATTGATTCCATAACTACTGTCGCTGTATCCTGTAATCTTGCAGCCTCCTTCTTTCTTGTATATTATTCCATGGTCTTTCGTTCCTTTGATGTATCAGATTACTTGTTTCACTGCCTTCAGGTGATGATCCTTCGGGATTGCATAAATCTGCTGAGTAGTCCGACTGAGTAACTAAGATATGGTCTTGTATGTAGTAAGTATCTGAGACTTCCAATTAGGCTTAGGTAATAAGTTGCATCAATTGGGTTTCCATCTTCCGCCTTGACCAACTTAGTGCTGGGATCCATTGGTGTCTTCGTGTCATTACTGTCCGTCATGCTTGTCTCTTTTAAGATCTTGTTAATGTATCATGTTTGCTTGATCGTAATCTCTCCTCCTGTCTGTGTAACTTCTATCCCAAGGTAATATGCTAGCAACCCTAAGTCGCTCATTTCAAATTTATCTTCCATTTGGGATTTGAACAAGTCCACTTCCTTCTTTGGAGTGCCCGTGATTATCAAATCATCTACATATACTCCAACGATAAGTGTAGAAGTCTTGCTTCTCTTTGTGTAGACTGCCTGTTCGAGATTACATTTCTAAAAGTCTAATTACTTCAAGGTTTGGTCAAGCTTCATGTTCCAAGCTCTAGGTGCTTATCTTAAGCCATACAAAGCTTTGGTTAGCTTGTAGACTTTTCCTAGGTTTCCTTGTTGAATGAAACCTTCAGGTTGTGTAACATAGACTTCTTCCTTTAATTCTCCATGTAAAAATGTTGATTTTACATCTAAGTGGTGTACTTGCCATCCATGATATGCTGCTAGTGCTAATATCAATCGAACTATCTCTATCCTAGCAACTGGTGCAAACACCTCATCGAAGTCTATTCCTTGTTCTTGTACATAACCTTTTGCTACTAATCTTGCTTTATATTTTATGATCCTTCCTTGTGCATCTCTCTTGGTTTTATAAACCACTTGAGTCCTATTGCCTTCTGATTTTTGGGCAATGTGGTAAGGGTCCATGTGTTATTTTTGTTAATTGAATCTAATTCAATTTTCATGGCCTCAATCCACTTCTCATCTTTTGATGCTTCCTTGTAATTACGGGGTTCTTTTGTGAAAAATAAGCTTGGCGCTTCTACTTCGCGTGCATTTTGGTAGATTCCGTAATATCTTTTAAACCTTGTATAGGTCTATGATCAAATCTAGGATCTGAGCTTTCTAATGAACTTATAGTAGCTCATTCTTCATCTTCTGAGTTAGGGTTGTAAGTGTATGATGGTGGTGTGATTGGTGAGGGTGGATCTGGTATAGGTTCTTGTTCTTGATACGTGTTATCAATGTTTTCTATGTTGACTGGTGTAGGATTATCATAGTCAACTCCATCTATTACAAAGCTAGTCCAAAACTTATCCTCAGTACTTGTATCCTCTTCATTGTTATTCCAATCCCACGGTTTCGTTTCCATAAACTTTACATCCCTACTAACATGTTTCTTCTTTCCTACTGGATCATATAGCAGCCTACATGCTTTTGATCCTTCTTCAACTCCTAAGTAAATCATTGGAATGCTTCTATCATCCAGCTTCTTCAAGTGAGGTATCGTTATCTTAGCATAAGCTGTGCATCCGAATATTCTTAGTTATTCTAGATTTGGTTTTCTGTTGTAGAGGGCTTCGTTTGGTGTTTTATCTTCCAGGGCTTTCGTAGGCACCCTGTTGAGTATGTAAATGGCGTGCCTGACTGCTTCCGCCCAAAAAGTTAAGGGTAACTTCATCACTTTCATCATACTCCTAGTAGTTGACAACACTGTCCTATTTCTCCTCTCTACTACACCATTCTGCTGCGGTGAGTATGGTGCTGTCAATTGTCTTTCTATTCCGTTTTCCTTACAGTATTTGGTGAATTCATGTGATGTAAATTCTCCTCCTCTATCAGTTCTTAGCATCTTTATTTTCAACTTCAACTTTGATTCAATCTGCTGTCTAAATTCCTTGAATGTGTTGAATGCTTAATCTTTCGAAGTTAGAAAGTAAGCCCACATGAAACGTGTGCAGTCATCTACTAATAAGAAGATGAGCTTCTTTCCAGAGTGTGTTGCTGGACTTATGGGACCACAAATATCTCCATATACTAAGTCCAACGGGTTCTTTGATCTGAATTTAGCTTGGTTTGGAAAGGGTGTTCTGATGTGTTTTCCTAATAAACATGCATCACAGATTTGTCATGCATGATTTATTCTCGGAATTCCATCCACTAGACCTTTTCTTGTCATTTTGTCTATCGCATCAAAGTTCAGGTGACCTAATCTAGCATGCCATAACCATGCTTGGTCATCTACGTTTGCTAAGAGACATATAGGTGCTACTATATGTAATCTAATACTGTAAAGTCGATTCTTAGATCGTTCTACTTTCATCAACAACTTCTTGTTCTTATCATACAAAGTCAGTAAATTTCCATCCATGATGATCTTGCAACCTATTTCTATAAGTTTTCCTAGACTAAGTATGTTGCTTTTGAGGTTTGGAATGTAGTAAACATCCGTAATCATCTTCTGTTGTAGGTTTCTACATCCTAATAGTATTGAACCTCTACCCTTTATCTCCATATACGATCCATCTCTAAAACGAACGCGTCCAGTGATGTTTTCGTCAATATCCTTAAAATGGCCTTTGGTGCCCGTCATATGGTTACTTGCACCATTATCTAAATACCATATGCTAGCATCTGTTGTAGCATATTTTCGGGGGTGTACTTGTTCTTCATTTAACAAGATTTCTCCAGTTTCGTGTGTAGCCATTAATAATGATGGTTCATCGTCTTCTAAGATAAGGTTTGATTGTTCCTGAGTTGTTGGTGGACTTTTAAAATTTCTCCTGAAATGTCTGGGTTTCCCGCAATTGTAACATTTCAAGTTTTTTTTATCCCACTCACCTTTATTCTTATTGTGAGTTGAGTTTCCTCCATTCGAGTTGTCTCTAGTTCCCTTATTTTGCCAATTTCCTCGTGAATAGTTTGATCTACCTCTATATTTGGTAAATTGTTTCTTATTTCTAGAGTGTTCGCCTTGTGCGAATAATAGGTTGTCTTGGCTTTCTACTTGTCCTCCCTTTTGGAGTTTTATTCTTTCCTCGAATGCCTTAAGTTTTCCAGCGATCTCATCTAACGTAATTTCATCGAGATCATTCATCTGTTCTATGGATGCTACTATTTAAATGAACCTATCTGGTGTGGAATCTAATAGTTTTCGTACTAAAAGTGATTCATCCAATGTTTTTCCTAATTCTTTAGCCTTTGTGGCGTAGCCGTTCAGTTTGGCTGTAAATGCATCCACCGTTTCATTTTCCTTCATTTGAAGGGTCTGAAATCCAATCATGAGTGATTGTAACCGTGCTTTTTGCACTTTCTCTTCTCCACCGTGTCTCTTTCTCAATGAATCCCATAATTCCTTTGCTGTTTTGCAACTTGCTACTTGTAAGATCACATCTTCGGTAAATGCTTGATATAAGAAGGCGGTTGTTTCCTTATCCTTCTTATCATCTACTTGTGCGTTTTACTTAGGTTCTATTGCTTCCCATAAACCTTGTGCTTCTAGTATCACCTTAATTTGTATAGTCCAAACTGTGTAGTTTGTGGTTTTGAGTTTAGGGCATTGATACTGTGTCATTGGGGTTACGGGTTTTGGTACAGTGTTACTGCCACTCGCATCGTCACCGGGCATTTTGATAGTGCTTATGATCTTCACCTTCTAATGAGGATTCTAACTAAGTATGGTATTCTTATTACTACGGGAACATAAATAGTTATCCGGGAATCTAATAGTACGGGATCAATATATAGTTCTCGGGATTTTCTAGTAATGTAAAATAACGATCTATACTTTCTAAAGTATAATAGAGAAATCCAAAGTTTGAATTTGTGACCTTGTTGTTGTGTTTTAAAACACAGTCATATTCCCACTTGTGTCGGTACTTGAGTTTAATACCAACCACGTTCTTTCTTTCCCACTTTCACTAAACCAATTCGCTTACACCTTTGTTGATGTCGAATTGCCTTTAATGACCACACTTTCACCACGTTGTCTTTCCTTTTTCTTTTGTGTCGAGTTATTAATGTCTTGCCTTCGAACTCTTGGTCTTGGCTATTTTTCGAACACAAGTATCTCCAAATACCTTTCAGTATTTTAAGAAAAACAAGTCGATTACTTGTTTTCTTCTTTACCAATATGAGTAGTAGTATCCTTCGTTGCTTGTCCGTGTTCCACAACACTTTCCTTTTCTTTCTTTGTTCCACACCGAGTATGCTTCACTAAAATACCTTTCGGTATTTCCAACAAACAAAACACAATTGATCAGGTCGTGTTTCTTGTTATTATCTTTGTATTGCTAGCGTCTTCTTCCAAAAGAAAAAAAAAAACAATCCTAGATTGCTTTTCTTTTAACCGGTCTAAATTTCTCCAAGCAACTTACTTTTCTCTTCTTGTATATGTCTTGTATATACAAGGTATCCTAACGCGTCTTCTTTTTCTTCTTCTTGTCACGTTACGAATTGTAACAATGTATCCTTCTTCTTTTTCTTCTTGTTGTCGTGTGTAAAACACCAACAAGGTATCCTTTTCTTTCTCTTCTTCCGCGTACAAAACTTGCAGCAGGTATCCGACACCAATAGGTTTGATGTCCTCTCGTTTGCAGTTTCGACACAAAGATAAATCGTATACTATTTATCTTATGTCCTAGTTATCCAAACAACGTCTCCTAGTTTGAAACGTCGCATATTTCTTTTCTGAAACAAAGTTTCAGCGTGTTTTCCTTCTTCCTGAACCAAAGAACAGCGCTTGTGTTTTCTGTTTTGGTTCCCTTCTTCTTCTCGTGAAGATTTTTTGGTTTGGTGTGTCTCGTTAACAGAATTTGGTGATGTTTGATTGGTGTAACGAGATGTATAACAAAGGCTCTTGATGCCAAATGTTGGTCCCTAACGTGTATATTGAGTGAGTCGATATTAAAATGCAAACAACAAATAAACTTTGAATAACTAAATCGTCTAACTATTGAAATGATTCATTACATCAAGTATTTAAACTAAACGAATGGGCATGATCCCAAGCGTTGCAACGGTTAGGAGGTAACCGTTTGTAACCGTTTTTCTATAACTACCCTATAACCGTTTTTGGCGGTTATGTAACTAACTCTAACTGCTATTAACCGCTATTCGGTTATTATCTTTGTAACGAGCAACTTTGGTCCTTCGAGTTTGAAGCAATGGCGAGATTATAGTTTACACTTTCCACCTAAACTAACATAAGAATGACATGCCAAACTTATGAGACCTAAACAAAAACCCTATCTAATTTGACCACGGAGACGAATGTCATAAGCGTTAGCAAACTCCATTTGGGCTTCAGTCATCAAAATAATCATCATGATACGGGTCTTAGCAGTTTCATCGCTCATATAAACTCTTTCTACCCACTTCACCACCACTCTTAGAGGTTTCATTAACCTTAGAACTCGTAGATGTCATATAAGTAGCAGTTTCGTCAAAGACGTCAAGCACTTCATCATCACTATCCGTATTATCTGAATCAACCACATTTTTAGAACTCGGAATCGATGATTTACAAGGTCTTAGCGGCTTCCCCATCACCACTAGCACAAGCTTCCCATTAATCATCTGACTTTACAGTTCATTAATCCTTTCAACCAAAGGTGTATTACTTGGACTAGATGTTGTACCAACCAAAGGTGAAGGGACATTATCACTAGGTTCTACATTAGCATTAGAAGCCTTATCCAATTCACCTAGAACACCAAATGCATTAGAAGTACTTACCACTTTAGCATCTATTTTCGATTGTCTAGATGTAGAAGCCTCACAATTATCTTTTGAATTAGAAGCCTTGGTATTCTTTAGTGCAAGAGGCCTATACTAAACCTTTTTCATAGGAATACCATTAAACTTCTTTGGATTAGCTCCTTTCCACTTCAACACCGTAAACCCATCATTATAATTTAAGATCTTCTTTGATACACCCTAACTCTGACCCTTGCCTTTATCTATCCCATTCACCACACGTTTAGGAGCAACTTTAGGACAATCATTGAGAGAATGACCATATAACAAGCAAGTACCATATCGAGGGGGTTCCCACTCGTATTCAATACGAATAGACTCTTTCATATATCCACTTACATTAAGCTTTGGAACAGACAAAACCAGATTATCACAAAACTCATTTGACGCATTAATTTCAATCAAGGCTCTTGCATAGCTTCTCCTCCCCATGAATCCAAACAGATGTTATTTGTATACAAGTCGAGCATCATAGGAGTACCAATCTTAGAGGAAATCAAGCTCAAGTCATCCAATGTATATGCAACCAATGGTACATCATGGAACTTCACCCAGAGTGAGACACATGACAAATCTTCTTTTAAAAGGCTTACCTCGGGTGACCACTTGTTAAGAAAGATGGGATTTCCACGTATCATCCATGGACCATCACGAAGAATCGATTCCACACCCTGAACAAACGAGAACTTAAAAAAGAAAAAACCTTTCACGTTCATCGTCACCTTCACCAAGCCATACTTCTCCCAATTGTTACGCACAAATCATTCAACAACAGGAAAAGCAACCTTTTACCAAAAAAGTATCCGTACAACGAATTCTTCGGTAGACTTATTAGTTATAGCAACATTACGCAAAGCCTCCTCAAAACTATTACATGCCGAAATAGTCGAATGTTCTTTAGAGAAATCCACATCAGTGGACTTGTCATTTTGACTATCCTTATTACTAGTCTTATCACCCACATCAGTGGACTTGTCATTTTGACTATCCTCAATGACAATAGTATCTTTCCCTCGTTGACTTTTAGTTTCATGTTCCCTATATTTCAAGACATGTTCATGACCATCTACCAACTGTATGTTCCCTATATTTCAAGACCTGTTCATGACCATCTACAAACTAGTATCATTCACACATACAATGGTTATAGAAGGTTTATATAGAGAGAGAAAGTAGCTAGAAAGAGAAATGATGGTGTAGAGAGATGATGGAGAGAATGGTGAAGACACACTTTGTTTCACATAGTAAAATGAGTCTCACACCCTTCACAAATGAAGGGCGGCGTTTAAATGTACAATGGAACACCAATCTTGGGTCTTGGTAGGTTTGGGCTTGGTTATGGTCTTGGTTTAGATGAATACGTTTCACAAACTCATAGGTTTACCCGTGGGCAATGGGTACCCACGGGCCATGGGCAATAAATTGTACCCGCAGATGGGTGGCGAGCGGGTGACGGGCAAGAGAAAACTCACGGGTGTGGGTTACGGGTTAGAGGTACCGTGCCCATTGCCCACGGATGCCAACCCTAATTCTAGATATGAATAGAATGTATTTCAAAGCTAATTTGTGTGTACTTTGAGATACATCCCTTGCCAATAATTGGTTTTATGTGGATGTGCAAAGATTGTTGAAATCAATTACAATGCTAAATTGCTAATACTACTCGATTGTTGTATTTAAATAACTGCTAATGCATGGTGTTCTCTTTGTTTTTCAACCTCCTTCTTTTAATACTCCATAATTTAGAATTCATTTACTAAAAGAAGAGTTCAGGAAGATTATTATAAAACAAAAGAATGTCGATATGCAACTATAAGGATCAACAACTTAACATGATTCTCAAACTCATAAGCAGAAAAGGGAATATAAGGATACTCTAGAAATCGGTACCATACCACCAGAAAAACAAGTAGATTGAATGGTGATTGTCACCAATAGATACGCTATAACAATTTCAAATTGGGCATGGCAGTCGGCACAAAGGTTATTCTGAACATTTTCATAAACGAATTTTTGCCAAAAAAAAAGTACCCTAAAACTCACAATAAGATAATGTCTCTCAATGACATATTATTTCTATGACGGAGAGCAAAATATATGATAGCTCTTACTAACCATATAAAGTATGGGTAATTGTAATTGCCACTTTTGGTTTGAACTTTCTAAGAATAAATAGTGGCACTAAGGTCTTAATTGCGTACTAAACGGGTCTATATCGGCTTCTTTTATGTGTAAGTAGGATATTTGGGCCCCTTTAGTGACTGTTTTTTACTTTTACTGACACGAATGGCATGTCAGTAGAAGAAAATACTTGACTGAAAAGTGAAAATACCGTGGCCAAACTCCAGCAGGATTTGGGAGACTGGCAAACAAAATTGAGCTTAGATTAACAAAACAAAAGGATACCCATGAGACTTAAATGGATAAGAGATGCTTTGATGGGACATAATTTCGAGTTTAATTAGCTATGTCCTCGGTCATGTTTAATTTTCGAAGAGCTTTGCAACTAACTCGTCACTACTACTACTGTGGTTAGCGAAGGAGCAGTTCTTCTGGTTGATTAAAACAGGTAGAAAGTAGGTCTTATTGCTCTGGAAATTCTCTTGAAGCTTCATAGAACAGAAGATTGAAGGAGACACGTCTCCAAATGTGAATGGAATAAATCATGATCCATTAACTTAAAAGATTGGGAGGAATAAATGCATCTAGCTTTAATTTCAATGATTATGATAAAACAAACACACATTTAAGAGAATAATAGACTGTAACAGTTTTATATATATATATATACAAAGATCATATCCGAAAGATCTCTGATCGATTTTATATTTGCATCCATTTGCATCAAACGCTGATATAAATAAAACTTGTTCTACTTTACATGTTGATTCTATATATATTCTTCTATCACGTGTATATTTCTTGTTCTATTTAAGAATATCTTTACTCTAAAAGAATGGATGTATATTTTGCTACCAAAGGATTGAACTCCAAATGTGAAGAATGGAATAAATCATGATTCATTAATTTATAAGATTGAGTGGAATAAATGCATCTAGCTTTCAATGATTATGATAAAACAAACACACGTTTAAAAGATTAAAAGACTATAACAGTTTTATATATAGATATTCAAAGATCATATCCGAAAGATCTCTGATCCATTTTATATTTGCATCCATTTGCATCAAGTAAATGCTTGTATAAATTAAACTTGTTTTACTTTACTTGTTGATTCTATATTCTTCTATCACATGTATGTTTGTTGTTCTAATTAATAATACTTGTAATTACCTTTACTCGAATAAAAGAATGAATGTATATTTTGCTACAAAAATTTAACAATTTTCATGTATATAGTTTATGTTAGTTTCAGATACCATTATTGATATGAGTTATATATTAATAATTGAACTAAGAATATATTCATTAGTCATTACTGATTTGGAAATGTGTAATGATATATGCTTATAATGAAAACTAATAAATAATCAAATGCAGATTAAAATACGTCTCGAGTTTTGAAATGTATGTTGGTGTTATACACAAGTAGGCTCTTCATTCATTCGGTAGATATTCTGGCGATGCTTCATTTTAAGTGTTTGTTATTGGAGTTGTGATTTCGCAATTTCTTATTTTATTTCGAACAGGATAGGGTTAATGATTTATCACCTCATCTGCATCCAATGTCTGGGTCGTTACTTGTTAAGGTTGTAGTAATCAATTTTCATCACATAGAACTATAGAAGGCATCCTGCCTTGATGCCTTCCTCGAAGGCATATTCACAAATTGGTATAATTATCCACTTCAAGAAAAGAATTTTTGACTGAACAAAAGAAGAAGTATTTCTTCCCATTCATCTGAAAGGAATAGGGAAAAGTATGATTCCACACACAAACAAAAGAATAAATTCATCTATCATGGTTATAATAAACTAGTTTAGAACAATACCAGTAACACTGATCGGTCGGTTGCACTTGATTTTCTATATATAAAAGCATAAGGTTCCTGTTATTTAACCATAAGCAAATACAACAACAAAAAATAACTAGTGGTTCCTTTTTCTCTCAATCACTTCACTCCAAAATGTCGTATTACTCACAAACCAAAACCGAGCTATCAGTGATTGGGGCAGAAGCATTTGCTCTCCTGGACAATAACTTCCCAGCAGCAGCTCCTCCACCACGTAGGACTCCACCGCAGCTATTTCCTTTTCAATATAAACGTCAACAGGCTTATGTTGTTCAACAGGTGCCAGTCCAAAGGACCGAGACAGTGATAAACTGCTATGAGGCAATCAACAAGTATGGCGGGGCACAGCTTGTGGAATATCCTAAAAGGAAGACTGCCCGTAAAGGCTTCTTTTTTTAACGATTATAGCTAGCTACAAATGATTTTTACTTGTGCTTTTTTATGTATAACTTGGAATCCATCCTTTGCCACCAATTGGTTTTACGTAGGTGTGCCAGGATTACTTGAACCATTTACCTGTACGATATTATCATTTAGTGGTTGGGTTTGCTTCATTGATCGTGTTCTCTTTGTGGTGCCATCCCTCTATGCTTTCTTGCATCTATTATTTCTTCTTTTATTGAGTTTAAGGCGACGTTGGATGAAAACAGAAAAATTAGAGGATAGGTGGTATATAAGAGAAGTGATAAAAGAAACAGAACATAAACTTAATTCCTCACAAATTAAAACTTCTTGCAGAGCATAATGATGCTCGATTTAGCAAACGACATACTATAACATCTTTTTTCTATGTTTAAAGAACATGCTACAACATTAATATGCTTAATCAGTGAGGAAATCTGTTTTCATCAATTTGAGGACGAATAAAGATGGCTCAACTCTTTCAGGCTTAAGTCAGCTCATTACTAATAATAATCAAAAAACTGTTTTGAGGTTTGAAAGATCGAAAACGTCATTCTTAATATGGGTCAAAACTGGTGAATTCAAGTTGGTTGACCCATACGGTGATTTTTAATTTATACTTGCTATTTTGTAGAGATGGGAATTGGCCGACTGTAAAAAATATCGGCCGAACCAATAACTATGGTTTCAAAAATTTATAAATCAAAGCAGCAAAGGATGCTCATGCTGAACTATTTAAAACCATTTCGGTTTAGCCAATTTAACGGTTTGAACTGTTTTCTTGTACTTCAATTTTTATCGTACTGACTATGAATGCCTTTAAACCTTCTTGTTGTTTTTACTATATGTTAGCTGAGATTAATCTAAAATTCCATCTCAACGAGATAAAAACAGTATGTATCTCTTTGTAAGGATCTAGTGTATTCTTTGACCCTTGGTTTGATATTTCTCTTTTGGTGGAAGGTTAAGGTTCTTATTTGGTGACTTTATTACGTTGTCCCAATTCTACTGAGTCGAAATATAGTTGCAAAGTATAAAATGAATAAGTGTTTCGTCTAACTCTTTCAATCAAATACAAATGTACATATATATAGGTTTCCATTCGACATGTTGGAACCATTGTGTCTATTCGGTATATAACCGAAATTAACTAACTTTTTTAACCGCCAATAACTACTTTTCGGTTACTAACTAACATAACTAACAATAATGGTCCTTAGTTTATTTATTGATTACATATGAAGCAAAGAACGTGATTATATGTTCAAATTCTCCTCCTTAATCTTGATCGTTGCTTCGTCCTAAGTCTTGAACTCCGAGCATTTGTCGCATTGTCACGAACTTCAATCTTGGTAAAGCCTTCGTTAGAATATATGCTCTTTGTAGTTCTCCGCTGACGTGTTCCACATTGATGTGCCCATTCTCTACGCATTCACGAATGAAATGATAGCGAATGTCGATGTGCTTGCTTCTTCCATGAAAAACTGTGAAATGTTGTCGACCTTTAGCGTTATCCTTTTCTCTTCCCATCCAGTTAATTCACTAAGTAGTCGCTTTAACCATAAGGCTTGACATGTTGCTCCAGTAGCTGCCATGAATTCTGATTCACATGATGAGAGCACCACTGTTTGTTGCTTCTGAGTACACCAGGTAATAGGTGATTCTCCAAAATAAAATATTATCCCAGTAGTTCCTTTTCCTTGATCGGTGTTGATTCCATAACTACTGTCACTGTAACCTATAATCTTGCAGCCACCTTCTTTCTTGTATATTATGCCATGCTCCTTTGTTCCTTTGATATATCAGATTACTTGCTTTACCGCCTTCGGGCGATGATCCTTCGAGTCTTGCATGAATCTGTTGAGTAGTCCGACTGAGTAACTAAGATCTGGTCTTGTATGTAGTAAGTACCTGAGACTTCCAATTAAGCTTCTGTAATAAGTTGCGTCAACTGAGTTTCCATCTTCCGCCTTGACCAACTTAGTACCGGGATCCATTGGTATCTTTGTATCATTACTATCTGTTATTCCCTATTCACTATCATATAAAAACAATTAAGTACTTAAAATAAACTTGTAGTGAATTAATGACTGAAATGACATAAGTACTTGTGGAACAGTACTTGGGATTGAAATGACAAAGTGTTGGTAACTCCTCACTAAGCTCAGGCTAAGTCTGAGCACAACTACTATAGAACCACTGAGTTATCTCAGGGACTGAGTTGTATTTGGAGGAGTGAAAGATGGCTTGTGTGTGTGTGTGTTTTACATTTCACAAGCGTTACTTTTTCACTCCATCTCTTACGCTATTTATACAAGTATAAGTTTTAACTCTATCCTAAGTGACAAACTGACAGGTTACAGAAGACAAAATACTTGTGTATTTGTCTCTGTTTACAAAGGCTATATCTGGTAAGGGACAAGGTCACTTTCTACTTGTCAGTACTGATGCTGAGCCTTTCAGGGAAAGTTGTAACACCCCGAAATTTGGGTCCAGCGGAAGCATACGAACCTTTGGGTGCTACAATCTTGGTATCACAACATAAGGTACAAAGAATGGTTTTTATCCCATTTATTTAAAATAAAATTCATTAATTGAAAACCATAAGTTTACATTAGTGAAAGTAGTGCGGAAATAGGCCCAAAAGATAATTAAAGCGGTCCCATTTATTCATCAGAGACGTCTATTACCATGCCCCTTGCCAAGCGTCTTCCAATAGTGAGCTATCGCCTTAATCCTGAGAACACATGCTAAAAAGGTCAGCTTACGCTGGTGAGTTCATATGTTTAAGTTCAATTAAAACATAGTGGACCTGTAGGAGTTGATTTTCTGTGCGAGACTTAATATAGATATACATCAATCACAAACCGTATCATATCCGAAATCACAATTCATATCACGCATGCAGTGATCACAACGGGCCCAGCGACTCTAGTCCAACACTGTCGTGGCAAAGTCTAGAACAATTGCCAACCCCGGACTAGGTCGAGGTAGAAGTCTACTCTTAGCTAGGCAACAGTTATAGAATTTAGAATTGCTACCCTAGTCTAAGGCAACGACTACCACACATCTATCTAAACAGTCAAGCACATAAGCAAATCCAAATAGTTTTAAAGGTCCAAAAATAGTAGCATGATTCTCACCCCAATTTAGTTAAAAACGTAGATAAAATGGGGCTATGAAACTCACCTTAGCCACAGCAATGCACTATACACTATTGACACGACTGGCATCTAAAGCTAATCTCCATGGCATCCAGAAGAATGTACGACGAGTACAATAGGATAGAAGTGACGCAACCTAATGCGTATACGATATTCTTAAAATACAGCTCATATGATAAAGAAGTTGATAAAAGTATTGTGTCGTAGTTTTCGTGGATCATTCATGTCGTTACTCTCAAAAGTCCATTATCGTTCCCAAAAGTTTATAATTAATATTTCAAAAGTTTAGTTTTAACGTTTCGTTTGGTGGTAAGAAACATAGACGCGACGCACAACTCACGCAAAAGAAGAGAAGACATCGACATAATCGAGACATACAGACCATAACTCACGCCAAAAAGGAAAAGACATTAAAAAAGTCAAGAAATACTAACAATACTCAAGCTAGTCAAAGACTAAGTAATAGCGACAACTATTTATCTAAATATGAATAGGTTATCTTTCGATAATTTCCCCAAAATACCCAAATGTACATGTTTATAATATGAGATAAGCTCCATTTATTACTTAATCAATAAAGGTTTCCCAATCATTATTCATAATCATACAAGTTTATAAGAAAGTACTTCTTATAAGGTACACTAGGTAGTGTATTTTATAATGACGCGTTCATTTATTCAATGTTCCCAAACCTTTGCGACTCAAACAAGTCATTTTATCAAAATAATATTCCTAAACGAGTTTATAAAAGTAAATTTTGTAATTATAAAACATGAGTTATTATCGTAGTTCATAAAGGGTTTATAATAAATAAAACCATATTTATTGATAATGTATATCTGAATACCTCGTTATTAGTTAGAATAAGAAAATAGAATTTTTAAGCATATCGCGAAACAAATATGTTAAACTCATTTCCGAGTCTAATATATTATTCTCGTTTAAGCAAAAACATTTAATATACTCGTAACCAATATAACTTGCGTACTTAATGTTACTCCAACTTCATTAACCGTAATTTGTACCTTATAATGTATGCGAAATATTCGATATTAGATATTAAGCAAGTAGTTAGTTTCTTAATGTTTATCATATCACTCACACATAACTCGTTTATTATTCATTCAAGTCAAATATCGTTTGCCATGATAGTCTTACTCCGTTATTGTTATATAATTGTTTCGTTACGAAATCAAGTCGTTAAGTACTTATATATAGGTATATAATTAACCCGTCACATAATCCCAATTAGTCCGTCATTAACCGTTTCGATATTCTATATTAACAACCGTTCACGATTCACAATTTATCAAATCTTATTCAAGTAATACTCGTAATCTAATTACCCGTGACTCATTTTTATTAGTGCCATATAACCGATTCATGAATCAAAACAAAATAAACATTAGTTTATCCTTCGGGTCAAACACGAGACTAATGATATATGTTGGTCAACCTACAACTTAGGTCCAAACCCGAGCAAAAACAAGACACGAGATCCACACACCTGGGCCTTGAGCCCAACATATCCAAATGTTTACCCATGGTAATTAGACCAACCCAACTGGTGACCTAAATCTGACTCGATAGGCAAGACCCATAAGACCCGTTCTATTATTGACCCGAAACCCTTGTCTGACCCTACTCTCAACTTGACCAAAACTGCTATGACCTCTAAACACCACAATCAAATCAGTAATCTACATCAATGTTGGTGCAACCCGTACTCAATCACCACGATACCAAATACGGATTCAAACCGAGAGCAAACAAAGAAATCACTTGACCATTTTCACCACACGAAACCAATAATACCTTTGTATCCATTCGTTTTATTAGATGGTTACCACACGAATATTAATCAACCATTTTTAAATCTTGTTTTATCATTTTTACGTCCACGAAAACACAACATAAATAATCATTTAAACAAAATAACAAAATATGAGACGGGTCGTAGGGTTTACCGAGAAGAAAGAGGAGAAAATGAGGGTCATGATGGCGTCTCCAACGGGTACAACCCGTATCCATCAAACCTTGAATTATTAAACACGTTTTACCACGAACCCCTAATTGACGAAACTAGGGTTTGAGATTTGAGGCGCGTTATAGGGTTTGAACGCGTGTAGATTGCATGAATAGAACCACCATGGCCCGATCTACAAGATGGGGTAGGCGGTGTTTTGTGTGGCGGTCGCCGGAATTTGGCCGGACTCCGGCAGCGGCGCTGGAACCCTAAGTGGTGGCCAGATAATATTTTAGAGAGAGAGAGTATTAATGTGTGTTTTTTAAGGAGAGTGAGAAAGTGGGAAATGGGAGAAAGAGTGGGGTGTGGGGTTTATATAGTACCAGCAAGGACCACTCTTGTAAATTTGAAAGTATAGGGGGCCTTAGGTAACTATCACGGGGACCCATTATGTAACTTTTGTTATCTTTTGCATTTTAATGATTCGGGACTCGTTTGGACTAGCAAATGAAGGATTCATGTCCTGAGAGTTACGCCAATATTCTCAGAATATTAATTCCAATAAAAACGATATATAATATGACTCGTATCTCAAATTAATTAAAACAATCGCTATAATCGATGTTTCTCGGATTTCGACGCATTGAGGAATTTACGAGTTGTCACAGCCTCTCCTCCTTAAAAGGAATCGCGTCCTCGCGATTCAATTCAAGTTACTCGCTGAGGTTTAAAAGAGGCGAGTGCATAAGCACGAGGATTTATCTTTACGTTTCCTACGTGAATTTAGGATCTTACTTGCGAGTTTCTACGAACTTCGAAGATAGGGATGCGACTTTCCTAAAGTCGTCTGAATTCATGGTCTACGATTTCGATAGGTCAACGAAGTTTAAACGTTCAAAGATTAGGATTTCCCAGAGGGATAACGATTGCCTCACTGGCGAGTCATCTCTTCCTATTACGCACGAAATGTCAAGAGCACTGCTAAGTCTTGACGATAGGTCAAGGCTCTGAGCTACTGGTCTAACTTCAACAAGGTTTTCGAAATGAATGATGCAGCGAGGATTAAGCTTCCGCGTTTACCAAACGCTTCACACATCCTCATGATGAATCCCTAAGCTTAACCTAGGTCATATCCGGGAGGTCAAAAGGTTTACGTTGTTTGTGTCTCCTAATGGTTTGCGAGTAGTTTGCATATCCATTTCAAATTAGAACGGTCTCCTTGACAGTTTCTCAATTAGGTTCGAGGTTGCTAAGTTGGGTATTTCCATTTCTACCCATCAATCGGGATTGGCACTCCTGACCATAGAGGGTCTCTTACGGTGCCTTCAAAGTACTAAAGCAATAGGTATGGTTATAGGAGAATAGGGCCAATGGAAGGTGTCTATCCCGACCATTGCCAATCTTGATGGACTCGCGTCGTGTTATACTAAGGTTCGCATGGTTTCTTCACTTCGGTCGTCAGTCTGGAGATGATACATTGTAAGCATATCCAGACCTGCTCTCTCGGCTCTAGGAAGTGATGGGTGTGTGGTAATTGCCACGATCCGAAAGAATAGAAATCAGCATTTCAGATAACGCTCATAATGAACATGTTTTTAGTAGCGTTATTGTTGGTTTTGTGTATGATAATCGGCTATATTTACTCATAACTGTTGCAAAAGTGCAAAAGATACGTATTGTGTATGTGAATGTAGCTAGGTATCACAAAAGATGAAGAAATGAAGATTTCATGCACATTTGGAGAATTCCCGATGAAGGAAATCAAGTAAGGGAGCTTTTGGACTCAATGATTAGGAAGCGCAATGATTTCTAAGTATCTACAGCAAGTAAAGATCAAGTTTCGTCTTGGAAATCATCAGGGAAAACAAAGAAAAAGGCGCAAGTCAACAAAAGTCAAAAATGGAGGTACAAGAAGCGCCCAACCGTTCGGTTGGAGCCCGCAACCGATCCGGTTGGGCGAGTTAACAAGGCGCAACTGATCCGGTTGCCTGAACTGGAGTTACACAAATTGTCATTTAATGTTGCCTTAACTCCCCATAATCATTGGAGGCCGATCATTTCCTGTTATTTACTTGTAGAGAACGTTTTTAGACAGATAATTATGGTTCTCTAGCTATATAATGAACCTAGACTTAGTAGTCTAGGTGTGACACAACCCAAAGTGTAATAGTTTACACCAAAGCTATTACCAACCATTTTATTCATCCCAAAAGTTTGGTTGCTGCTATAAACGTCCAGGAGGTTGGAGAGACTCATTCTCATCCATTGTTTGATCATTCGGAGTTATACGGTTAAGCTAGGCGATTAGAGGCGTGTGGTTGCTAGAATCCACATATCTAGTTCTTGTGATCCAAAAGTTTAGGTATTCTATGGAACTTGTTATGAATTTCTATTCCCTTGAGTTATTTGAATTAGTTTGTTATTACTTGTGTTTTCTTATAATTATCATGGATTAGTTCTCGAATATACTTGTGTGAAAGGATGTAGGAAATCATACTAGTGTTCTCATATGTGATGCACGTATATATGATCTTGTTTAAATGAGTTTGTTGGAAAACTACTAGTCTTATTTGATTTGTCGGTAAAACATGTTTTAAGAAAAAGGACCGAAAGGATTTCTCTTGTGTTTTATTCCAAAAAGTTAAGTGACAAACTAGTATGGGGATATGGTGATTGACATCCACCATGTTTACTTATTAAAACAAGACTAGAAACATTTTCATCACGAAAGGTCGAAAGATTCGTAGGAACGAGTTTAATAAGAACATTTTACAAACAAATGGATTCTCTAAAGGATAATCATTAGGATAAGGACCGAAAGGATTACCTATATGTTATTGTTCTTAAAATGATTTTACAGAACATAAATCATGGGTTGAAAATCATTTGCTTATGATTTGTGCATCCCATCAAGAGTTTACACCAAGCCTTCATGAACATTTACTATGATTGCCTATAGACTACACACAAGTATATGTTTCTTAATATTGATTTTCACTAAAACAATCATTTTTGGAGAGAGCCTTGACAAAGCTTTCTTGTTACCAATCTTTTAAAAACAAATTCAATAGCAAAATCTCTTGGGACGATCTCGACTTACCCACCTTTGCTATCGCGAACGAGTATACTTGCTCGTATGTATTTAAAGTAATAGCCGGATAATTCGTGTTTATAAATTTTTAAAACTTGCACACGGTGAGCACATCAAGTTTTTGGCGCCGCTGCCGGGGATTTGTTTTGCACTTCTTTGTTCGTTTGACTGTTTTCTTGTTTGATATTTTTTTGTTTACTTGCATGATAATTCCGGCATCGTCACCATCAAGTTTTTGGCGCCGCTGCCGGGGATTTTGGATTCTTAAGTAATTTGATTTTGTTTCGATTCTGTAAAATTGGTAATATTTAAATTAGATGTCATAAAGAAGAGTAAAAAAAATTGTTTTAGAGGCTAACCGAATTGGTTGCGCGAGCAACCGAACCGGTTAGTGCTCTCGGAAAAATTTTATTTTTGATTTTTGAAGTTTTTAGTTTATCTATTGTTTTGTGTTATAATTTATAGTTTATTTCTTGTCATTTCTGATTTTTATATATTGTCTTATAGATTGTTTCATCTTGTTTGGTAATTTTTAGATTTTTGATATTTAGTAATTTTTAGTTTTATCTAATTTTTAGTTAATTTTGTCTTTATTGCAGTAATTAGCTTATTTAATTTTCAGTTTTAGGGGTTAGTAGTCTTAATGGTTAGTTAAGTAGATTAGTTAATGTAGTTTTTGATTAATTAACTTAATTAATATTTTTAATTAATAAGGATAATGAGTAGACACATTTAATTAATAGTTTAAGTACAATTAATGGTAATTAATTAATTTATAATTAACAGGTTTAATTAATTATAGTAAAAAAAATTGGAAAACAGATCCAACCGTTCGGTTGCAACCCGCAACCGGATCGGTTGGAAGTTTTTGCTTAGGAAGTTTACCGCCAACCGAATCAGTTGGAGGGCAAACCGATCCGGTTGGAGCTCTCGGTAAAAAAAATTCTAGTTTTTCTATTTTGAGTTTTAACTTGTGTTTTTAGTTTTGTTAAGTGTCTTTACTTGTTTAGTATATGTTTCTGTAGTTTGCTTTGGTTTTCACTAACTCTAACGCTAATGATTTGGATTTTTGTCTTTGGTTTTGTTTTGTTTTGTTAGATAGTTGTTATGGATAGTTTAAGCGGAATTTCTGAGTACCTACGTAACTTGGATGAGATGTTTAAAGACACCAGGAACTCGTTGGAGAAGATTGGGAATATTTTGGAAGAGGGTAAGAAGGAATTGGCTATTGATGCGGATTGTGTTGAAGAAGTGGGAGAGAACAAGGTCCAACTTCCAAAGAAGAGTAGAGTTGTGGTATTCACGCAAGCACCACTAACGGAGTATGATTCACCACTTATGAGGTTCGGTACACCTTGTAGTGTCAAAGGGGTGAGTGCGTGGGACGCTCAACTAAACATGACCTATGGTGAAAATTATATTGTGGAAAACGTTCTTGATCAAATTGGCCACGTTCACTTGGATTATGAGGCCTATGGCAGAAACATGGTTAAGAATCTTAAGGTTAACATTCATGGTCATATTTTCGAAGCAGATTTTGTTGTCTTGGAAGAAGGAAACGCTGATGAGCCCAACGTATGCTTTGGGCGAGATTTTATTGTGACTACTAAATGTCAAGTGGATTTTGCTTTAGGGGAGATGAGAATCAACATTACCGACTTGGAAGAGGAGAAGGGAGTGAATGAAATGCTTATGGAGTTATGTGCTAACATGGAGAAGGAGAATGTGGAAATCGTCAAGATGGGGAAGGCTAATAGAAAGATAACCTCATCCAACAAATTAACTCCTACCACATCCAACAAAAAGCATGATTACACATCTTCACCACCCAATACACCAAATACCTTCAAACCTTTAACCCAAGACAAAAAAGAAGCCATCTTGGAAAACCTTGAACAAAAATTTCTCGTACTCAATGAGAAAAAGCCGGTGATTGAGGTACTACAAGATTATGTTCTATACCGCAAGAAACTAGACGCGGTTATGTTAGCAAGAGCAAGGTTGGAGGATAAAGATCTATCGGAGGAGGATAGAGATAGGATCTTGTTTAAGGGAATGCCACGTAAGGAGAGTGATCCGGGGAACTTTTTTTTGCCTATTAAAGTTAACGGAGCCACTCCAGTGTATGCTTTGGCGGATACGGGTTCAAGCGTAAATGTTATGCCCTATCCATTATTTAAGACGTTGGGCCTAAGTAAACCACAACCAAACCACTCCAAACTAACCATGGCGGATAATTCCCAAGCAAAAGTGATGGGGGAGGTGAAAAACGTAAGGGTTCAAATTGGCTATCAACCCTACTTGGCCGATTTTTTAGTCCTAGACATACCGGTTGATAAGAGTCTACCTCTTCTACTTGGAAGACCGTTCCTACGCACATGTGGTGCAATTATAGATATGGGTAGGGGTACGATGACAATCGATGACGGGATCTCAAAACAAACCTATTATCCAAAGAAAAGGGGACCAGTGTTGGAATTCATGGAAGATTTAGAATTGTTTGATGGGGAAGAAGACTTGACTTGTTTTGAAATTGGACGTGATGTCCACGGAAACCCATGTATGGACCACTAGCTCCACCATACTTTGATATTGAGGATGAAATGGAACGTGCACTAGTGGTGGAGGCATTCTACAATCCATTCAAAAACATCCTTGTTTACAAGAAACTCACAGATTTCTTAGGTTCTCTACCGGTTCAACTAAAAAATTTGGAATGGGGGCCCAAGGGGTCAAGTGTTTACAAAAGAGAGGATGGAGACGGGGAATGGCACGTCAAATTTGATATACTATGCCCGGATGGGAGAAGATTTGTAAGGAAATTCAAAACTCACGAAACAAACCGTGAATTGACCGTAAAATTTCTAAGTGAGGACATCTTAAGGCATGAGTATTTCGAGGAGTACTAAGTAGAAGCAAAACATCATAATAACAAGCAATTGTTTGCTTGGTTTTCATCTTTGTGATGAAACTTTTAATTTTATGCATTTAGGATTTTGTTCTTCATTTAATTTTTATTTTCTCTTATCATTTTGATTTGAAGTTATTTAATTAATTCATTTTGAGTTTTAGTTTAAGTTATGAGTATGATGATTTAGTTTTTGAGATTAGATGTTGTTGAAATTTTCAAATGGTTGGATGAATGTTGTGTGAATCTTTAATCGGATTTTTTGAGTAAACGATTGTTGCTTGGAAGGTAAAATACCCAAGTAAAGTGAAAAAGCAAAATTCTGAAAAAATGTAAACCGAAACGGTTGTGTCCATGACTAAAACGGTTGCATGCAAGTATAAATACCAAAAATTCATTTTTCCAGAAAAACACACACACACACTAATCCTCCAGCTGGGTTTCGCAAAATTCGACCATTAGAAGTACGTTGTTTGAAGATTGAAAAAGTTTTAGAAGATCATCATGGCACCTAAGCAAGTAAGCATCTGCAATTAATTAACTTAATTAAGGTTTAATTAGAGTATTTGATTCGAATTACAAATTAGGTCACTAATTTGGGGGTTTTTTGTTAGAATTCGAATTAAGTTGTAATCTTTTAGGATTAAGTGGGTAATTGATATAGGAATGCATTGCAAAAAGAATTGTAGTGATTGATTCAACATGGAATGAGTATTAGATGATTGAATTTTTGGATTTAATTAGGTTGTGCCATTGAATCAAATTAAATTGCAATTGATGATTCCTAGTTGGTAGATGATGCGTTGTAATGAATTTTAGATGCCACATTGTTAATTAGAACAAGTAATTGAGAATTGAAGTTGAGATTGTTAAGTTCTAAGCAAGATGAATGTGTGATGATTGAAAGCTTTGAAAAACGAATTAAGAGCAACTTGAGGATTTGGGAATCGTTGATAATGTTAGAATGCAGTCTAGGAGTGAATTTGACTTAGAAGAATCTAGTGAGAGATGGGTTTGAAGGAAAAGCCTTCTGCAGGGGAAGTAACCGATCCGGTTGCGAAGCGCAGCCGAACGGTTGGATTGAGGAAGCAAGTGGAACCGATCCGGTTTCTCCTCAACCGATCCGGTTCCACGTTCTATTTTGGAAAATTTCAAAATTTTGAACTAGACCTTAGAGGCTTCTATAGACCTTCCCGTTTGTTCTAACACTCTTATATTGACTTATATTTATGATTTCTACAGAGAAATGTTGTAGGTTGTTCAAGTTCGACACGGGTTCCACTAAACCCGATTGTTACCAAGTATTGCCAACGGAACGCAAGGAAGAAAGTCACGTATAGCTTGAAGGCTGAAGCGAATGCAAACTTGAAGTTCAAAGATCTCACCAATGAGGAGAAACATGCTTTCAGGAAACGATTATCAAAGTTGCAAAATAGGATAGTTTTGGTTCCAAGGTTGATTGATTGGGATTTGTTTGTGGAGTATGAGTGTGAAAATGAGTTGCGTCACATGATGCGGATGTCTTATGTCTATCCGGTTGATGGGGATTCGTTTGATGATTTGTCATGGGAAAGAGCATTTAGCATAAATGAAGAGGTTTATCGTGAATGGTGTATGGAGTTCTTTTCGACCATGTACTTTGAAAGAAAGGTCAATGTTCGAAACATCATGGAGGAAGTTTGTGTTTGGTTTAGGCTTTGTGGGCAGGATCACGCCTACACTTTGCCGGATTTTGCTGTTGCTTTTGGCTTGTATGAACCGAATGAAATTAAGCATCGATTATTTGAAACTCATTTTTCTAAGCTTAGGAGTTTTGAAAAAGAATACCCTAGTATCCCCGCTTACTGGAATTGCGTGGGAGATCTTCTTGTACTAGAAGGAATGCTGCAACCATTAGGAATCCGTTGATGAGAGTGCTACACAAGTTGCTAGTAACTGGGCCGTTTCATAGAGTTGGAAGCAGGGACAAATGTCATAAGCCGGACTTATGGGTTATGATGTTGTTGGAAGAAACTAAGGATGGAAATGCGGCTTGGCTCATAGCTGAGTATTTGTCTAGGAGAGCTCCAGGAATCAAAGGTAATAGCAACATTTGTGGAGGCCATTTTGTGACGAGGTTGGCAAGGAATCTTGGGTATTACAATAGTAGTGAGTTGGCTAAGTGTGGAGAGCCAAAGATTTGTGAGATTTGGAATGCAATTGGTTTTGGTAATGCTTAGAATAGGAAGACGAAAACGTTGGGAGCATGGATTGAACCACAAGAACAACAACAACCACCACAGCAGCAAGGAAATGTGCCAATGGGCAATATACGAATGGAAAACATGCAAACGGGTACGTCTAGTAGTTTTGACTCAGGTTGGGGAGAGTGGAACCAACATTTAAATGAAATTGAGTGTAGGGATGTTTGGAGAGACTCGATGATGTTGAGGAACAATTATATCAATGATTATTCAATGCCGATTTTTCAACACATGGCTCAAGAAGCCAATTACGAGTTGCCACCCTACAACCCACCCAATGTTCCACCATATCCTTTCCCCTACACCCCTTATCATGGACCTTATCCGTATCCATATCCTGACCCAGTACCTGCATATGGTAGATTACCCGAGGTCGGAGGATCAAGCTTTGATGTTGGAGGATCTTCATTGGGAGTTGCAAAGGAGAAGAAGAAGAGGAAGGTTTACACAATCTTTGATGAGGGGGAGAACTATGAAACCGAAAGCGATGATGATAATGAAGGTGATGAGATGAGTGAGGATGACGAATGATCATGGATCATTCTTGATTTATGGTTTCAAAAACAATGGTTATTGTGTGTCGAACAAAGTTATTTCTATCTCTATCTCTTAACTCTTTCTTTAGGATGATTATCATACTTTGTTTATTTTCAAATTTTAAGTAGCGTTTGGATTGTTTGTTTGTTTGCTTTGTTTTGTGTATTGCATATTTTGCAGGATGGATGTAACGGAAGCTTATTGTTGGTCAATATTTGGAGTTGGATAACTCACATGCTTGCTTATGACCCAATATGCACATTGCATATTCTATTCCGTGGTATCTTTTGACTATTTCTTTTTCCCATTTTTCTTTACTTTGAAGTTCATTTTTAATACATTGAGGACAATGCAAAACTTAAGTATGGGGGAGAGAAGAAAATAGGAAAAATGATACGATTTTTAAAATTATAATTGTTTTTTTTTTCTTAAGTTTATTTTCGATTTTTAGGTAAAGTTTTTGGATTTTAGTAATTAGCAGGAAATCGCCCTTGATTGTCTAGTTGTTTTCACACGTTATTGAGATATATTAAAAACAACTTGGGTATTTCAATAGGTAAAATGAGGTTTTTGAAAATTGTTGATTTGAACCAAATTACGGAAGTAATTCATTATGGATTCGATAGCATTTTCTAGCACGCATTATAGCCTTTTTCCACTTAATTGTGAGGTTTCTTTTTGTATAAAACACATCTTTTGTTTTATATTTGCTATGAGTGTGCCGGTGATTATGTCGATTCTAGAACTTGTACTTGTTATGCATTACGGTTAAAATCACTCTCGAGTGATAAAAATATGTTCAAATGATAAGAGGCATCGTAGGATTTAACCCAAATGGCCTTCCATTTTACATCTAATGTTTTTTTTTTGCTAACCACATCGGTTAGTTAACCACCTTATATGGACCCATTTGTTAGTGCTCATTTTTAGCACTAGATACCCTTAGTTACACCCTTCGAGCCAATCTTTTCATTCTTGTTTAAATCTAGAAAAATACAAAAAGATTTTACACCTTAAACTTTAGCCAACTCATGTCTTGTCTATTGGTTGTTGCTAGTTGTTTGGAGTGTTGGATTGTTTTTTATGATTATGAAGAAGCTACACTTTGTCTATTGTGTGTACCATTCTCCAACAAAGATGAAGGAGACGTCTTTCTCGTTTGTATTTTTTGTGGTGTATGCTTACACTAAGTGTGGGGGAACTTTGTTATTAAAAAAAATGGTTATAGCCAATGATGTGTTATATGAAGAATATTGATTAGCCAATGAGCTAAATTGAGTTATATATGTTTGGAGATCGATATGTGAAGAGGAGAAAAATATATTCATTTTCGGGATTGTGGTTTGTATGATGGCTAGCAACATGGAGGTTTATACTTGACTTTATTTTTCTTTTAACACCAATTTTCATAAACCATACCATGTCTTATCCATACCTTTTATAAACCCGAAGCCTTAACGTTATAACCCGAATAAAAGCCCTCTTTGATGAATTTATTTTCTTTGTTTTGATACTTGTACAAGCTTATGGTAAAAAGCATTGATCATGACTAGGCATTGAGTGATTTACATATACCACCAATATATGAGTGTTGAGTGAATTCTTAAAATCATTCGTGAGGTGTTCTAGTTGTGTTATCTAAAGTATTTGGTTCATTTTAAAGTTTTCACATTATAAAAGCAAATAAATAATTATTTCTTTTGAGATGATTGTTAAATTTTCGGAACCACGGTATCAAGACCATTGAAATCGATTTTTGCAAATATTAGACCTACTCGAGGGCGAGTAGAGCTTAAGAATGGGGGAATTTGATAACGCTCAAAATAAACATGTTTTTAGTAGCGTTATTGTTGGTTTTGTGTATGATAATCGGCTATATTTACTCATAAATGTTGCAAAAGTGCAAAAGATACGTATTGTGTATGTGAATGTAGCTAGGTATCACAAAAGATGAAGAAATGAAGATTTCATGCACATTTGGAGAATTCCCGATGAAGGAAATCAAGTAAGGGAGCTTTTGGACTCAATGATTAGGAAGCGCAATGATTTCTAAGTATCTACAGCAAGTAAAGATCAAGTTTCGTCTTGGAAATCATCAGGGAAAACAAAGAAAAAGGCGCAAGTCAACAAAAGTCAAAAATGGAGGTACAAGAAGCGCCCAACCGTTCGGTTGGAGCCCGCAACCGATCCGGTTGGGCGAGTTAACAAGGCGCAACTGATCCGGTTGCGTTGCAACCGATCCGGTTGCCTGAACTGGAGTTGCACAAATTGTCATTTAATGTTGCCTTAACTCCCCATAATCATTGGAGGCCGATCATTTCCTGTTATTTACTTGTAGAGAACGTTTTTAGACAGATAATTATGGTTCTCTAGCTATATAATGAACCTAGACTTAGTAGTCTAGGTGTGACACAACCCAAAGTGTAATAGTTTACACCAAAGCTATTACCAACCATTTTATTCATCCCAAAAGTTTGGTTGTTGTTGTAAAACGTCCAGGAGGTTGGAGAGACTCATTCTCATTCATTGTTTGATCATTCGGATTTATACGGTTAAGCTAGGCGATTGGTTGCTATAATCCACAATTCTAGTTCTTGTAATCCAAAAGTTTAGGTATTCTATGGAACTTGTTATGAATTTATATTCTCTTGAGTTATTTGAATTACTTTGTTATTACTTGTGTTTTGTTATAATTATCATGGAGTAGTTCTCGAATATACTTGTGTTAAAGGATGTAGGAAATCATACTAGTGTTCTCATATGTGATGCATGTATATATGATCTTGTTTAAATGAGTTTGTTGGAAAACTACTAGTCTTATTTGATTTTTCCGTAAAACATGTTTTAAGAAAAAGGGCTGAAAGGATTTCTCTTGTGTTTTATTCCAAAAAGTTAAGTGACAAACTAGTATGGGGATATGGTGATTGACATCCACCATGTTTACTTATTAAAACAAGACTAGAAACATTTTCATCACGAAAGGTCGAAAGATTTGTAGGAACGAGTTTAATAAGAACATTTTACAAACAAATGGATTCTCTAAAGGATAATCATTAGGATAAGGACCAAAAGGATTACCTATATGTTATTGTTCTTAAAATGATTTTACAAAACATAAAACATGGGTTGGAAATCATTTGCTTATGATTTGTGCATCACATCAAGAGTTTACACCAAGCCTTCATGAACATTTACTTTGATTGCCTATAGACTACACACAAGTATATGTTTCTTAATATTGATTTTCACTAAAACAATCATTTTTAGAGAGAGTCTTGACAAAGCTTTCTTGTTACCAATCTTTTTAAAACAAATTCAATAGCAAAATCTCTTGGGACGATCTCGACTTACCCACCTTTGCTATCGCGAACGAGTATACTTGCTCGTATGTGTTTATAGTAATAGCTGGATAATCCGTGTTTATAAATTTTTAAAACTTGCACACGGTGAGGACATCAAGTTTTTGGCTCCGCTGCCGGGGATTTGTTTTGCACTTCTTTGTTCGTTTGACTGTTTTCTTGTTTGATATTTTGTGTGTTTGCTTGCATGATAATTCCGGCATCGTCACCATCAATTTCTTAAGGCACACGGTTTCCTTTTTGTGTGAAGAAATCTATTTGTTAGCTTAGGCCTTCCGATCGCACTTCCTCCTTAAAGAGGATCGGAAGAAGTTGAGGAAGGATCAGGTGTGTACTAACAGAATAATTCTCAGATAGAGAATGCGGATGAAGGGGAGGTTTCCCTTGTCGATTGGTGTTCTATTGTGAGACAAAAAATGAGGAGCTAGAGTTCAGAAGTGTGGGCTAGCTCATCGGAGCAAAGCCGCTCTACCAGAGGGAGAGAAAGATTACTCTCTCACCTCCTTAAAAGAGGATGGAGGGATTCTCTAGTATTGTCATAACTATATGAGGAGAGGCGAGCAGGGTCGTCCATACTTTCCATTTTACTGATTAGCGGGAGGTGAATAGGTTGGGTAGGATTACCAACAACCACTCAGGTAAAGGCACGAAATCTACTTTCAAAGTTTCATCTACAGTGCAGCTTATCGTTCGGCTGAAGGACCGAAAGGATAGGAGGAGGTGATTGTCTCGAGGAACGCGGTTGAGGTTACTCCTTAGGATTTCAAGATTTCCACTAGGCACGGAATCTCTACTGGATGAGAAGTCTAGGAAGTTCAGAGTACGACTCTGTTAGATAGTATTGATTGCTACTAGCAATCAGTCGGTTAACTTAGCACGATATCTAGGTTAGAGGCGGAAAGTACTACTCTGATGGAGAGTATTGATTTCTAACGTCAATCAGCCAATTAACTCGTTAGTGCACTTGATACCTAACGCAGAAAGGTGTCATATTCGGATCCAAAGTCCTAATTTCCAAAAGATGTTCGGCTACTAATCGATATAAACCAATTTCCTCAACACGGGTAAACGTCAATGGCTCTAAGTGGGTTCACTAAAGAATTTCGCATCGATGGAGTGTAAGGTTCAACACTGATAGGACATCATAGGTAGTACCACAATCGATGGTATGACGTCAGCAGACTATTGTTGATAAAACAGAGTTGAGGGTTCAACGTTGACGGAACAATATCTACAAGATAACCTCGGTGAACAACTTCACTAAAACAGGTTGCTAGAATGTTATCGATAGGGGTACCTAACTAGAGGATAAGGTACAACACCAACAGTACGTAAGGTACAACCTTAATTGTGAGTTTTTGATGAAGCAATGTCGAGAAGACATTAGTCTAGAGAGGTGAACAATGTCAACTGGGTGACATTATTTGAATCAACATCGAGTGAATGGTAAGGTTTCAAGAGTCTAACCAATAGTCGATTCGAGACGAGGCTCGAGGTAGAGGTGTCGGTAACAGGATTACCAATGACACGAGGCGGGATGATAATTCTGATGAGGTTACTAACGAAACGGCGAGGAATGATAATTCCAACAATATTACTTAACGAAACGAGGCCGAATGTCGATTCAAGGCCAAATAATGACTCGAAGTCAAATGATGAGTTAACAACTCGGAACGAGGTCTAAAATCACAAAATCCAACAATCCCCAAAACCAAAATCAAAACCGAATCCAAAATAGTCTAGATCAAATCCAAAAGTAGCCCAAAATGATTCCAAATGCTCTAGTGAGATCGACGAGGCTTATGATGATAAGAAACTCGGATGTAAACGGAGCCAATCGGGTCTAACCCGACTTAAGGCGAACTACGCATAACGGCGTCAAACAGGAATTCCATATGAATGGAGACGCATAGCGGTGTCAAAAGTGTTACGATTCGAGAGGTGTTGCGATGCCCAGTGTGTCATGTGTGAGTGCAGGCTTTCGTGATGTTCGGTGAGTGTGTGTGTTCACCTAAAGCTCATCAATACCAAACCAAACTCTATCCTGGACATAATTCTGTTATAACTACCCCAAGTATCGCAAAATTCACCTTTGAGTCGGACATAGGTGATCAGTCCATGTCCCACTGTCCCTGGCTGAATATAGGTGATCAGTCTATATCCACCCGAGGTTCAATGAATTTTGATATACCCGACTTAGTTATACTAGCACCATGTCCTCTACATCCCAAATCATTCCCAAGGATACTACTAGTGTGCAAGCTCTAAGCTGGCTAATAAGATTACGCAAGGGAATTGCGTAACTAGGTGCAAGGCATAGTGCGTGCGTAAGTATGAGGACATACTTACCATGTGTGCTTAAGCATGAGGACATGCCTTCTATGCGTGTATAAGCATGAGGGCATGCTTATAGTGTGTGCATAAGCATGAGGACATGCTTATGGGCACACATTCAACAAGTGTTCCATTAAACCGCTCATCAAATAAGCCATAAACATCTCATCAATCATCTTATCAATCAATTCGTCTAATGTGTTCTTAATTATCTACATCCATAAACTAATTGTACGCGAGGCTTCAGCTTGGCAGGCAGGCACATGGCGGTCATAGGGCTAAATTTTAGAAAAAGTGGTTATAGTCTAGGTTTTGAAAATACCAAGTTCTCTATAACCTGACTCTGATACCAATCTGTAACACCCCAAAATTTGGGTCCAGCGGAAGCATACGAACCTTTGGGTGCTACAATCTTGGTATCACAACATAAGGTACAAAGAATGGTTTTTATCCCATTTATTTAAAATAAAATTCATTAATTGAAAACCAAAAGTTTACATTAATGAAAGTAGTGCGGAAATATGCCCAAAGGATAATTAAAGCGGTCCCGTTTATTCATCAGATTCGCCTATGACCATGCCCCTTGCCAAGCGTCTTCTAATAGTGAGCTATCGCCTTAAACTTGAGAACACATGCTAAAAAGGTCAGCTTACGCTGGTGAGTTCATAGGTTTAAGTTCAATTAAAACATAGTGGACCTGTAGGAGTTGATTTGTTGTGCGAGACTTAAGATAGATATACATCAATCACAAACCGTATCATATCCGAAATCACAATTCATATCACGCATCCAGTGATCATAACGGCCCCAGCAACTCTAGTCCAGCACTGTCGTGGCAAAGTCTAGAACAATTGCCAACCTCGGACTAGGTCGAGGTTGAAGTCTACTCTTAGCTAGGCAACAGTTATAGCAATTAGAATTGCTACCCTAGTCTAAGGCAATGACTACCACACATCTATCTAAACAGTCAAGCACATAAGCAAATCCAAATAGTTTTAAAGGTCCAAAAACAGTAGCATGATTCTCACCCCAATTTAGTTAAAAATGTAGATAAAATGGGGTTATGAAACTCAACTTAGCCACAGCAATGCACTATACACTATTGACACGACTAGCATCTAAAACTAATCTCCATGGCATCCAGAAGAATGTACGATGAGTACAATAGGATAGAAGTGATACAACCTAATGCGTATACAATATTCATAAAATACAGCTCATATGATAAAAAAGTTGATAAAAGTATTGTGTCGTAGTTTTCGTGGATCATTCATGTCGTTACTCTCAAAAGTCCATTATCGTTCCCAAAAGTTTATAATTAATATTTCAAAAGTTTAGTTTTAACGTTTCGTTTGGTGGTAAGAAACATAGACGCGACGCACAACTCACGCAAAAGAAGAGAAGACATCGACATAATCGAGACATACAGACCATAACTCACGCCAAAAAGGAAAAGACATTAAAAAAGTCAAGAAATACTAACAATACTCAAGCTAGTCAAAGACTAAGTAATAGCGACAACTATTTATTTAAATATGAATAGGTTATCTTTCGATAATTTCCCCAAAATACCCAAATGTACATGTTTATAATATGAGATAAGCTCCATTTATTGCTTAATCAATAAAGGTTTCCCAATCATTATTCGTAATTATACAAGTTTATAAGAAAGTACTTCTTATAAGGTACACTAGGTAGTGTATTTTATAATGACGCGTTCATTTATTCAATGTTCCCAAACCTTTGCGACTCAAACAAGTCATTTTATCAAAATAATATTCCTAAACGAGTTTATAAAAGTAAATTTTGTAATTATAAAACATGAGTTTTATCGTAGTTCATAAAGGGTTTATAATAAATAAAACCATATTTATTGATAATGTATATCTGAATACCTCGTTATTAGTTAGAATAAGGAAATAGAATTTTTAAGCATATCGCGAAACAAATATGTTAAACTCATTTCCGAGTCTAATATATTATTCTCGTTTAAGCCAAAACATTTAATATACTCATAACCAATATAACTTGCGTACTTAATGTTACTCCAACTTCATTAACCGTAATTTGTACCTTATAATGTATGCGAAATATTCGATATTAGATATTAAGCAAGTAGTTAGTTTCTTAATGTTTATCATATCACTCACACATAACTCGTTTATTATTCATTCAAGTCAAATATCGTTTGCCACGATAGTCTTACTCCGTTATTGTTATATAATTGTTTCGTTACGAAATCAAGTCGTTAAGTACTTATATATAGGTATATAATTAACCCGTCACATAATCCCAATTAGTCCGTCATTAACCGTTTCGATATTCTATATTAACAACCGTTCACGATTCACAATTTATCAAATCTTATTCAAGTAATACTCGTAATCTAATTACCTGTGACTCATTTTTATTAGTGCCATATAACCGATTCATGAATCAAAACAAAATAAACATTAGTTTATCCTTCGGGTCAAACACGAGACTAATGATATATGTTGGTCAACCTACAACTTAGGTCCAAACCCGAGCAAAAACAAGACACGAGATCCACCCAACTGGGCCTTGAGCCCAACATATCCAAATGTTTACCCATGGTAATTAGACCAACCCAACTGGTGACCTAAATCTGACTCGATAGGCAAGACCCATAAGACCCGTTCTATTATTGACCCGAAACCCTTGTCTGACCCGACTCTCAACTTGACCAAAACTGCTATGACCTCTAAACACCACAATCAAATCAATAATCTACATCAATGCTAGCGCAACCCATACTCAATCACCACGATACCAAATACGGATTCAAACCAAGAGCAAACAAATAAATCACTTGACCATTTTCACCACACGAAACCAATAATACCTTTGTATCCATACGTTTTATTAGATGGTTACCACACGAATATTAATCAACCGTTTTTATATCTTGTTTTATCATTTTTACGTCCACGAAAACATGACATAAATAATCGTTTAAACAAAATAACGAAATATGAGATGGGTCGTAGGGTTTATCGAGAAGAATGAGGAGAAAACGAGGGTCATGATGGCGTCTCCAATGGGTACAACCCGTAGCCATCAAACCTTGAATTATTAAACACGTTTTACCATGAAACCCTAATTGACGAAACTAGGGTTTGAGATTTGAGGCGCGTTATAGGGTTTGAACGCGTGTAGGTTGCATGAATAGAACCACCATGGGGTAGGCGGTGTTTTGTGTGGCGGTCGCCGGAATTTGGCCGGACTCCGGCAGCTGCGCCGAGAGAGAGAGTATTAATGTGTGTTTTTGTAAAGAGAGAGTGAGAAAGTGGGAAATGGGAGAAAGGGTTGGTGTGGGGTTTATATAGTACCAGCAAGGACCACTATTGTAAATTTGAAAGTATAGGAGGCGTTTAGGTAACTATCACGGGGACCCATTATGTAACTTTTGTTTATCTTTTACATTTTAATGATTCGGGACTCGTTTGGACTAGCAAACAAAGGATTCATGTCCTGAGAGTTACGCCAATATTCTCAGAATATTAATTCCAATAAAAACGATATATAATATGACTCGTATCTCAAATTAATTAAAACAATCGCTCTAATCGATGTTTCTCGGATTTTGACGCATCGAGGAATTTACGAGTTGTCACAAAAGTTTACTTCTTGAGGATAAGCACTCCGTCTTTATCGCTTCAAGCATAACCATTTTGTCCGGCCCATTCTTCAGTCTTCTCCGCCTATAGTCAAGTTTGTCTTCAGTGTTAGTAGTTGGTGAGGAGTTGAGGGATTCAGTGAGTTATTGTCATCACTCACTGAATCCACCATCTTCTTCTTGACTCAGTCTTCACCCCTTAAGTTCCGCCTTGCTGGGTGGAGAGACTTCATCTTCGCCTCTTACTGAGTATCCTGAAGATGGCTCACTAAGAGACTATGCACTCAGTGACCTGTTAATGTTTAACAACTTGAACACTTAGGGTATTTTCTATTCAAATCCTAGACTTAAGGGGTTTGAGTATTTACTGAACCCAACAGTCTCCCCCTATTTGGATATACAAATAGCCTAAGTGTTTGATCAGTGTAAGTGAGCAATTGGCTTCTTCTTACACTAAATGTACTAATGAACATAATAAGGAACACTGAAACTTTTAACAAAACATACATCGTTTATTGATCAATTACATAGTTCCTATCACTAGTACAAAAGATAAATCAGAAGTGTCATTCGAGATGGATCCCCAGTGCTTCAAGCTTAACCTTCTTCTTGAGGAGTGCTTCTTTGTCAGGGTGCTCTCTTATCTTAGCATTCAGGTCTTTGCAGAACCTTTTGTTTTCTGGAGTATTGATTTGAGAGGCCACTGGTAGATAGCTTGCCATTGCAGGCACTCCTGCAAGATCTATGTCACTCCACCTTTGGAATGTTGGGTTTCCATAGACATCAATGTAGAACAGTCCTCTTTCAGGCTTTTCAATGCATAGACAGTTTACAAACTTTACATCGTCAGGTAGCTCCCTATTGCACTCTAGTCCAGGCACTTTGATCTTAGGTTCGAACTCAACCATCTTTCGTTTGCCCTATGATGATTGAGGTTGAGGTCCTTGAGGTGCAGTTAAGGCAGGCTGAATCCCCAGTTGTGCTGGTGCTTCTCTCAGTCTTTCATACCTTTTACTGAGGTTTTTCATCAGCTCCTTAACCACAGCATTCTATTTATTTTCAATGATTGGACCAAGTTCATCGAGTTCAGTGATCCCAAAGTCAGTGAATTTTAGGGGGTCATGAACCTCGAAGTGTCTTTTATCATCCCCTCTGTAGACATTCATTGCCAGTGGTTTGGACTTAGGGATGATTCTGACATCAGTGATTTTCTCAGGCAGCCTTCTGATTGTCATTGACCAGTTGTAGTGGTCAATTCTTTCTTTTCTGATGGCTGCAGCCCTCCTGTTCTTTTCTTCTAATTTATTTTTCATTTCAGCCATTTTAGCCGCCTGAGCATCCTTGAACTTCTGTCCAGCCTGACCCTTTTGAAGCTTCTTAGGATCAATGCCAATATTTTCAGCTTCCTCAGCAACAACTTGTACCAATGCTTCTTTGCTTTTTCTTTCTTCTTCAGCTAGTTTCTTTCTCCTTTCTTCCTTTGCAAGATAGGCACTTAGCTGTTGTGGTGTGAGCAGGTACTGAGTGTTGCCGATTGTATAGGGAATCTTCTCAGGCTCAGGAGTTTGCATTATGGCCTTTCCTTTATCCTGGCCTGAGGAAGATGTTGCTACCAAGGGTGGTGTTGTTGTCATGATTGGTGTTGCCAATGTCATTGTCATTGTTGTTGTTGTTGGTGGGACTGATGACAAGGGAGTTGCTGAAACTGGTGGGATTGATGATATTGGTGTTGCAGAGACTGGTTGAGCTGGCTCCCCTTTAGTGTGAGAGGGAGTCTCTTCAGTGGTCTTCTCCCCCTCAACTGTTGCTGCAACATCAGTGAGAGCAAGAGTTGCCTCGGACACTGGGGGAGTTGGTGCTGCTTAACCTTTGAAGGCTTGGTAGATCTCCGTGACCATAGCCTTAATGTCAGTTGTATCCTTCTGAACACCAGTGACTTTTTCTGCCAGAGCAGCCTGAAAGAGTTCCAAAGCAGTCATTCTAGGCCCAAGATTCAAAGCCATTAAAGATGATGCCTTAGCCAAGGTAGTCACCTGAGCATCCAAAGAACCTAGTGTAGCCTGAAGAGAATGAACTGAAGACTGAAGACCCTGAACATTGGCAGACTTTAGCATGTTGATTAGTTCAGTGAGGTCTGAGTAATTTTTCAAGTAAGCCTCAGTAGCCTCCAGCACTTTAGATTTGAGTGATGGGTCTTCTTTGACAGCATCCCTGATTTCATCTATTGTAACCCCACAAGTCTAAAGATGCTTGAGAAATTTAACCAGGTTTTCATCCAATCTATGTAGATATTGGTACATGAGATCCCTGTGTTCATCAGTGTTGGCATTGAAGGTGAGCACATCAGACTTTAGATCAGCATAGCTGGCAGCAGCTTCAGTGTGTTGATCCCATAATGTTTCAGTAACCCCAGAGTATAGCTTCCTTGAAGCTTTAGTGATCCACATAACTAGTTGCCTCTCTATCAGTGGAAGAGTATTATCAAACTTTTGGAATTCTTCAGGACAGGAAGATGCAGAGGAGTCAGAGTCATTATATTCAGGCTGGAAAGGTGACTCATTAGGCTCTTGTGGATCAGGCTGATGCTCTTGTTCAGTTTGAACATCAACGTCCACTTCTTCTCCTACTGATAGAATTTCTTCTTCACTGTCAGCTTGTTCTTTATCAGAGAATAAAATTTCGTTAACCTCAGCAACTGTCAGTAAACCAGTGGTGATAATGGGTTCCATATCAGCGGGTTGTATTTGTCCCTCTGAGTCTTTGTCCCCCAGTGACCCCTCAGACGCTGATGGGTTTTTCTCAGTGCCTTCGCCGGAGTCAGGATTGGTTATGAGTTCCGTATCGGCGGGTTGTTTCTTTCCCTCTGAGTCTTTGTCCCTCTGTGCTCCTTCAAGCACTAGTGGGTGATTCCCAGTGCTATCCTTAGAAGTAGTGGCAGTGAGATCCCTATCAGCGGGTTGTTCATTTCCCTCTGAGTCTTTGGGATCATTCAGTTGGCCCTCAGACAAAAGCTGTGATTTGCGAATATCCTCCTTGGGCAATGTGGAAGGCGCTCCCCTACCAGCGGGTTGTATGTTTCCCTCTAGATCTTGGGGAGTAGTAGATGGGACCAAGGGCACTGATTGTGATGTATTAGTATCCTTCTTTGTCACTGGGGTGGATGATTTTTGGTCACCAGTGGGTGGTAGATCAGTCTGGGGCTTTCTTTGCCTTTTAGGCTGTGCTCGAGAAGCCTCAGGGCCCTGAGACTTGGGTTTGGTCTTAGTCCCAGTCTGAGACTTCCCCTTTCTCTTTTTAGGAGCAGGGTTGGGAGACACTGAGTCCCTTTGGTTGTTTACAGCAACCATATGGGCCATCAATTCAATTTCAGTGACTTGGGATGGGTCTTTTTGAAAATTAGATTGACTCAGGATACCAGGTAAAGCAGTGTATTTGTATTCCTGAGGATAATTACAACCCAGTAACACTTGTAAAGCACATGAGACAAACCTAGGGTACGAAACATATTTTGCCCTAGTTTTGCTCAGTAGCTTGGTTACGAGATCACTGTAAATGATCTCCCCAATGTCGACAGTGACCCCATTCATCAAGCAGTATGCCACCATCAACTGAATAGAATTAACTTGTTCAGTAGATGAGTGGTTCCCGCCGAGAACCTAAATTACAAATGTAAACAGGATCTTCCAAGCCGCAGGAAATGAGTTCTTGGTGATTGGGGTTCTGTCCAAAAACTTTGGATCTAAAACAATTTGTTTCAACCCATCCTTAACTGTGGAGGGTTCAGGATAGGCAACATAGACTCCATTATTATAGTCTAACCCTGTTGAAGTACAAAAAGTTTTATAGTCCAAGGTGACTGACCTTTCCCCATTAAACAGACAGAATTTGATGAGATACTCCCTGAGGGGTCTGAGGTCAGTCTGATCAATTGAGGGTGACGGGTCATAGGCCACTGCTGTAGCCCAAAAGTCCCTGAGGAGGTTTTGGTACAGAATTGAAGGGGACTGAGTAAAGGCCGTTTTTAGTGGGCAGTTGAATAAAAACTTCATTATGTCCTTATAGGCTGGGACATTTGGTGGGTATTCAAAATTGCCTATAACATTATTTGTTTTAAATTCAACATTACTGAGATCCCCTACCCACTGTGGTGCAAAATGAAAAGATTGAGTTCTTGCCATTTCCATTAAAAGGTTTTAGGGTTTTGAAAAAGATATCTTGACAAGAACAATCAAAGAGTTTTTAATCTCTTGAGTTTTGTAATGAAAAATCTTTTGTAAATGTTTACAGAGAAGATTTTACTGAAAAGCTTGTTTTTGAGGATTAAAGAACATAAAGATTTCTTGTTTTTTGAGAAGAGATTTTGACAGAGTTTGGTTGCAGAAAATCTCTGTGTGTCTTTTTAATGTTTTGAGAGGGGTAAAACTTGTATAAATGAGGATTTGTAAAGTCATTTTTTGAAAACGTTTTGAATCTCCTCATTTAATGCCACCACTCCACTACCCGCAGTAAAATCCCGGTTTTCAAGGAACAGTTGCAGTGCACTGTAAAAGTGCATTATGCAGTAATAAAATATCCACAAGATATTTTATGTGAGAGGAGGCATTTAATGCCAAGTGGGATGAGGTAAGTTTAGAGGGACCCTTGACATGGATGACAGTGAGATAAAAATACATATATTCCTATCTTAATTGATATGTATACCAACCTAAGACATTTAAGTAACTGATACTTGGTGTATTTAGTTACTCATTCAATGCTTAATTTTTCACTGTCAGGGTCCCTGAATGAGTCTTACTCATTCAGTGAGAGGGTTGTTTTGGGTTTTTGTTCAGGGAGGATGAACCATTTCAGAGAAAACTTACTGAGATTGGGATTGGTTTTCAGGTTGCTGACTTTCAATGTCTAGCATTCCCAATTCAGCTTTCAGTCTTCTGAAGGTAGGTTCATCTAAGGGTGTGGTGAAGATATCAGCAAGTTGATATTCAGTAGGGATGAAATGAAGTTCAATGTCTCCTTTCATTATGTGGTCCCTGATGAAATGATATCTGATATCAATATGTTTGGTTCTTTGGTAGAGGACAGGATTGTTGGAGATCGCTATAGCATTGGTGTTATCACAGAAGATGGGTACCATCTTGTAACGGATGTCATAGTCACTGAGTTGACTTTTCATCCATAAGACATTTGCACAACACCCTGCAGCAGCCACATACTCAGTTTCAGCTGAAGACATAGCCACTGATTGTTGCTTTTTAGCACTCCAACAAACCAACTTTCCTCCAAGGAATTGACAGGACCCTGAGGTTCTATTCTTGTCCATATTGCAGCCAGCATAGTCAGAGTCAGAATATCCTTTGAGGTCAAACCCTTAGCACTTTGGATAGTAAAGTCTAAGGCTTGGAGTTCCCTTCAGGTATCTGAGGATTCTTTTGGCTGCAGTGAGATGGGATTCTTTGGAATTGGACTGATATCTTGCTATAAGACAGACTGAGAATTGTATGTCTAGTCTGGAAGCAGTTAGATACATCAGTGAACCTACAATCCCCCTGAAATGAGTTTGATTGACTGATTTGTCAGTGAGATCAGGTCCAAGGTTGTTAGGAGGGACCATTGGTGTCTTCACTGAGGCACAATCAGAGATCTCATATTTCTTCAAGAGATTTCTGGTATATTTCTCTTGACTGATGGAGATTCCTTTATCAGTTTGCCTGATTTGTAGTCCAAGAAAGTAAGTGAGTTCACCCATCATGCTCATTTTAAACTTCTTTATCATCAGTTTTTAAACTGTTTGCAAAGAGTATAATTTGTTGAGCCAAAGATGATGTCATCAACATACACTTGGACTAGGATCATATCTTGTTTTGTCCTATAGTTAAACAATGTGTTGTCTATCTTTCCTCTAACAAACTTGTTTTGAATCAGGAAGGCTGAGAGAGTTTCATACCATGCCCTGGGAGCTTGTTTATGTCCATAAAGGGCTTTATCAAGCTTACAGACATAGTCAAGGAATTCACTACTCACAAAGCCAGGAGGTTGTTGAACATATACATCTTCCTTGAGTTCACCATTTAGGAATGCACTTTTCATATCCATTTGATAAACTTTGAAGTTCATGTAAGTGGCAAATTCAAGGAAGATTCTGATGGCTTCCATTCTTGCAACAGGAGAAAATGTCTCATCATAGTCAATGCCTTCTTGTTGACTGTAACCTTTGGCTACAAGTCTGGCTTTGTTCTTAATGACAGTGCCATTTTCATTAGTTTTGTTTCTGAAAACCCACTTCATTCCTATGACAATGACATCCTGAGGACATTTGATCAAGGTCATGACCTTGTTTTTATCAAACTGTTGAAGTTCTTCTTGCATAGCCTGAACCCAGCTTGGATATTTAAGAGCCTCAGTGACACTTTTGGTTTCTATTTCTGATAGAAAATCAGCATATAGACATTCATTAGCTGAAGCTGCAGTTAATTTAGCAGCCATGCTTCTAGTGAGCATGCCTTCAGTGGGTTCACCAATGATGTTTACAAGCTTAATGTCCTGAGATTTTGTCCACTTACTTTGTGGCTAGGATCTGAACTTGAAGAGGTCACTGGAAACTCAGGAGTGAGTTCAGGTACAGGAGCCACAGAATCATTTAGATCATTTGTTGAGATGTTGTGTTCAGGTTGGGGTTCATGAATAATAGGTTCCTGAACATTTGGTTCAGTGTTACCTATCCTAGTAGGAACTGATTGATTTTCAATGATTTCATTGATGGTTGGTTGAGGAAGGTTGTGGGGTAAGACATAGTATTAGATGTCAGCATCAACTTGATATGAGGAATTGATTTCAGTGTTGAACTCATCAGGAGGATATCTTGACGAGTCATCAATTCCTATTTCCTCTACTGAGGTGTTGGTAAATCTGATGCTTTCAGAACTTTCATCAAAGGTGACATGAAAGGTTTCCTCAACTTGTTGTCTTATGGTGTTAAACACCCTAAAGGCTTTTGAGATCAGTGAGTAAACTAGGAAATATCCATCATCAGCTTTGCATCAAACTTTCCTAGGTGATCCTTGTGATTGTGAATAAACACAGGACACCCAAACACATGAAAGTAGCTGATATCAGGAAGTCTACCTTTGAATATCTCATATGGGATTTTGTTATGTCTTTTGACAATGATTGACCTGTTTTGAGTATAACAAGCTATTTTGACTGCTTTAGTCCATAAATGCTTAGAGAGAGCTGAACCATTTAACATTGTTCAGGCAGCCTCAATGAGAGTTCTGTTTTTCCTTTCAGCTACCCCATTTTGTTCAGGGGTGTAAGGAGATGAAAAGTTTTGGGAAATTCCCTTTTCATCACAGAAATTCTCAAGCTCCTGATTTCTAAACTTAGTATCATTGTTAGTTCTGATTTGTTTCACAGTAATGTCATTTTGGTTTTCAATGTTCCTGATGAATGACATTATTGTATCAGCTGCCTGACTCTTTTTGGAAAGAAAGTATACCCAAGTGTATCTTGAGAATTCATCAACTATGACAAGTGTATACTTCTCATACTGGATTGATCTAGGACTGACTGGTCCAAAGAGATCCATGTGCAGGAGGTGAAGGCAGCTTTTGATGGAGAAATTTTGTTTTGTTTTGAAGGATGCTCTTTGGTGTTTGCCTTTTTCACAGGCTGAGCATGGTTTATCTTTTGCAAAAACTAGTGATGGTAAGCCAAGGACCTTGTTTCGTTTTGCCAAGTTGTTGATATTTTTGAAATTTAAGTGAGAGAGTCTCTTGTGCCACAGCCAGTTGACAGTTTCAGTGACTTTGGAAAAGAGACAAGTTCCATCTAGAGAGAGTTTTGACATGTCTAAAACATAAACATCATCTCTTCTAGGAGCTATCAAAACAACTTCTTTATTGGCATTGAAAATGGTGCCTTGTTTGTCATTGAATTGCACAATGTACTTAGCATCACAGAGTTGACTGACACTGATGATATTGTATTTGAGACCATTGACATAAGCTATTCTAGATAAAACTATTCCATTGCAGTATACTGAACCATAACCTTCAGTGGGACATGATGAGTTATCACCAAATACTACCTTGGGTCCTGGTTCCTTTACATACTTGTGCAGATACTCCTTGACACCAGTCATGCTTCTTGAGCATCCACTATCTAGATGCCAAATAGGCTCCCTGGCGTGTCTCTGCACAAATAGTAAAGTGGATTAGTTTCTCTTGCTGACCCACATACAAGTGGGCTTGGGTCTAATGGTCTGCTTGAATTTGGCAATAGACTCATGGTCAGTGGTTGAGTGCATTGTGCTACCACAGGTTTTGCATTTGGTGACTGAGGATGTCTCAGTGATTCGGGGTTGTTTGGAACTTCTTCTTGCTTGGATGACACTGTCATGCTGGTAAGTCTCATGAGCTGGATTCTCGCAAATATCACAGCATGAGTTCATGAGACAATCATCAGGATGATCATTAAAGCCACAGTGCGGGCAAGGAGGAAAAGGTTTTGCTCTATGCTTGTGAGTAGATTTGGAGGTTGAAGCATACTGATGACCAACATTGGTATAGTTTGCTTTACTGAGTGAAATTACATATTGTAAGTGATCAGAAGTTCTGTGATCATCCTTTTTGCAGATCATACAAAAAAGGATTCTATAGCAGTTGTCAGTGGTATGACTGGTATAGTGGCCCAGATCACACTTCTGTTTGGGCTTGTTGGTGGATTTTGACTTTGATGAACTAGAGGAGGCTGACTTAGTTTCCTTGATTGATGAATCAGGGGCTTTTTCGATGGATTCCATCTTATCAGTCAACTTCCTCACAAGTTCAGTCAGTTGCTGAATTTGGTCAGCTTCAGTAGGAACTGAAGATGTGGAAGTCTCAGTGGGAGTAGACTCTTGTTGAATTGGTTTTGATGGTCTTTTCAGGATGGTTCTACCAAGTCCAGACCTTTCTTTTGGTGAGTGAGGATTGAATTGTTGTGGAGTAAGCTCAGAGCTTGGTGCAGCACCCTGAAAAGGTTTCAGGGGTGGAAGCGGTGCATTAGATTCTGCTTCAGACTCAGAGATATGTTCAGTACAACTGGGCACATCAGGGAGTCCAAGCATGCTCTTAAGAGCTTGACTCTCAGGCTCTAGTATTCTTCCAGAATCGAAATTTGGAAGCTTACTCTCAGGGTTTACCCGTTCAATCCAATCACTGGGCTTGGGAGATGTCAACATATTGGTAATCATGCCACCAAACACAAATGGCTTTGGACTCTGGTCTTTGTTGTGAGATTCAAGGAGATGGTCATTACCTATGACTCTCTTTTTGCTACTGGGGGCACCCACAACATCTAAGACCCTTGGATTTTTAGTAGTCCAACTTTCAATGATTTCTTTTTCTTTCTTAAGTTCATCTTGAAGAGCCTGATTTCTTTTAACTAGTTTAGTGTTTTGAATTTGCAGTGTGACAGCCTCAAGCTTAGCTTGTTTTAAAAGAAGTAATTCATCCCTACACTTGTTCAATTCAAAACTTAGCTTGTTGTATTTTGAAAAAGGATTTAATCATTGCTCTTCTACAAACTTAAGATCAACATTGATATAGTTCATATGGGACTGCCAATCAGAGTCATCATCCATAGAAAGTAAAATGTTTACCTTTTTCATTGTGATGTTGACCCATTCTCCATTCTTGGCATGATTTTTCCCAACAGCTAGCTTGTCCTCTTCTAAGAGAGCCATCAGTGCACTGACATGCACCATTTCATTGTCTGAGGAGACTGGCTCTTCATCTCAGTCGAAGACTTCAGCAACTAGACCCTTGTTTTTACCCTGCACAGATTTAACAGTGTTTGTTGTTTCTGAGGGAGTGGCCTCAAGCAGTGCTAGCTTGGCTTTGACTTTCTTGTACTTAGCTTCAAAATATACAGTTTTGTTTTGATCAGATTTGTTTTGAAAATTTTGATGAGACTGATAGATTTTTGGTTGAAATTTGCAAAAGCCTGAGGACTGATTTGACCCTGATGGTTTGTAAAAGGGTTCAGAAATTGTTTTTGAAAAACAGTCTTTTGCAAAATGACCTCTTTGGTAACACTTAAAGCATTCAGTGTCCTCATTTGCTTTAGCATTTGAAAAACCTTTGTTTCTTTTTATAAACCTTCGAGAGTTAGCAAGGAGTGCCCTTTCCTGAAATTCAATGTTCAGGTCATTTAGGTACTCCTCACTTGATCTCTCATCAGGCTCATCATCTGAATTTTCCTGAAAATCTTGAACCACACTGTTAGAATAAAAAGCATTTGATGTTGGTGATGAAGTGGTGGTCAAGGACTTCTTGACTTCCTGAGACTTCTTTAAGTCAGGGTATCGTCTGTTGATGAGGTTTTCCTCACAGACAAATTTCCTATAAATTTCAGGAAGTTCAAGATTATGGATATGATTAGCATTCCTAATTCCCTGAGAGAAATTCAACCACTTCTCAGGGATACTATTGACAAAACCAACGTTGATTTCATGTTTGGACAACTTAACACCATCATTTGATAGTTCATTTAACAAAGTTTTGTATCGGGTGTAAGTTTGAGACATAGTTTCTGAGTCCTTAGCCCTGAAGGTGTTATACTCAAGTTTTGGGTCCATTATCTTGTTTTCCTTGGTATCAGATGGGCCTTCTTGACTGTGGATTAGGTCATCCCATGTTTGTTTAGCTGTACTACAGCTTATAATCGACTCCATACTATCATCAGGAAGATAAGATATGATGATACTTTTGAGCCTTTGGTCCTGGTTGACCACTCTCCTCTCATCCTGAGTCCACTGAGCTTCAGGTTTAGGCAAACCTTCAGCAGTCTTTGGGATAAATGGACCTTCATTAATACACTTAATGTAATAAGGTTCCATCCCAGTCAAATAGCAAAGCATGCACTTTTTTCATTTGTTAAATTTACCAACTTCAAGTCGAGGGGCAACAGTAGAATACGCTCCACCCTTTTTGTCGACTAGTTGGGGCACATCAATTTCAGCCATTTGGATCCTGATTTAAAAACGTTTTAGAGCGGCTTTAAAAGGTTTTATAATCAGCCTTGCTCTGATACCACTTGTTGTTCCCTATTCACTATCGTATAAAAACAGTTAAGTACTTAAAATAAACTAGTATTGAATTAATGACTGAAATGACATAAGTAAAAACATACTGATAAATTTTCAACTTAATATTCTTTATTAGAAATCAATCAAAAGAATACATTACCCAAGTACTTGCGGAACAGTACTTGGGATTGAAATGACAAAGTGTTGGTAACTCCTCACTAAGCTCAGGCTAAGTCTGAGCACAACTACTATGGAACCACTGAGCTATCTTAGGGACTGAGTTGTATTTGGAGGATTGAAATATGGCTTGTGTGTGTGTGTTTTACAATTCACAAGCATTACTCTTTCATTCCATCTCTTATGCTATTTATACAAGTATGAGTTTTAACTCTATCTTAAGTGACAAACTGACAGGTTACAGAAGACAAAATACTGATGTATTTTGTCTCTGTTTACAAAGGCTATATCTGGTAAGGGACAAGGTCACTTTCTACATGTCAGTATTGATGCTGAGCCTTTCAGGGAAAGTTGACTTCTTGAGGATAAGCACTCCGTCTTTATCGCTTCAAGCATAACCGTTTAGTTCTGCCCATTCTCCAGTCTTCTCTGCCTTTAGTCTATAGTCAAGTTTGTCTTCAGTGTTAGTAGTTGGTGAGGAGTTGAGGGATTCAGTGAGTTATTGTCATCACTCACTGAATCCACCATCTTCTTCTTGACTCAGTCTTCACCCCTTAAGTTCCGCTTTGCTGAGTGGAGAGACTTCATCTTCGCCTCTTACTGAGTATCCTGAAGATGGCTCACTGAGAGACTATGCACTCAGTGACCTGTTAATGTTTAACGACTTGAACACTTAGGGTATTTTCTATTCAAATCCTAGACTTAAGGGGTTTGGGTATTTACTGAACCCAACACTATCTGTCATACTTGTTTCCTTCAAGATCTTGTTAATATAACCTATTTTCTTGATTGTAATCTTTCCTCCTGTCTGTCTAACTTCTATCCCAAGGTAATAAGCTAACAATCCTAAGTCGCTCATTTCAAATTTGTCTTTCATCTGGGATTTAAATACTTCTATTTCCTTCCTTGGAGTGCCCGTGATTATCAAATCATCTACGTAGACTCCAACTATAAGTGTAGAATTCTTGCTTCTCTTTGTATAAGCTGCTTGTTCAAGATTACACTTCTTAAAATATAATGACTTTAAATTTTGATCAAGCTTCACATTCCAAGCTCTTGGTGCTTGTCTTAAGCCATATAAAGCTTTAGTAAGCTTATATACTTTTCCTGAATTTCCCTGTTGAGTAATTCCTTCAGGTTGTGTAACGTAGACTTCTTCCTTCAAATCTCCATGTAAAAATGGTAATTTTACATCCAAGTGATGTACTTGCCAACCGTGATAAGCTGCTAGTGCTAATATCAACCGTATTGTCTCTATCCGAGCAACTGGTGCAAATACTTCATCGAAGTCTATTCCTTGTTCTTGTACATATCCTTTTGCTACTAACTGTGCTTTGTATTTGATTATTTTTCCTTTTGCATCCCTCTTGGTCTTGTAAACCCATTTGAGTCCTATTGCCTTCTGATTCACTGGCAATGTTGTAAGAGTCAATGTATGATTCTTGTTGATTGAATCCAATTCAATATCCATGGCCTCAATCCATTTCTCGTATGTTGATGCTTCCTTATAGTTACGGGGTTCTTCTTCCATAAATAGTAGACTTTGAGGTTCAACTCTACGTACATACTTATATATTTCCATCATATCTCTGTATTCTTGTACTGGTGTATCATCAAATCTATCTCTTGAGTTCTCTCTAGAACTAATAGTAGGCTCGTCTTCCTCTTCTGAGTGTGGGTTGTAAGTGTATGTCGGTGGTGTAATTGGTGAAACTGGATCAGGAATCAGATCCTGTTCATGATATGTGTTATCATCGTTTTCTGTGTTGACTGGTGTAAGGTTTTCATTGTCAACTCCATCTACCACAAAACTATCCCAAAATGTGTCTTGTGTACTTGTATCCTCTTCATCTTTATTCCAATCCCACGGTTTTGTTTCCATAAACTTTACATCCCTACTAACTTGTTTCTTCTTTGATAGTGGATCATATAACCTACATGCTTTCGATCCTTCCTCTACTCCTAAGTAAATCATTGGTATGCTTATGTCGTCCAGCTTCTTTAAGTGAGGTATCGTTATCTTTGCATAAGCTATGCATCCGAATATTCTTAGGTTTTCCAGATTCGGTTTTCTATTGTAGAGTGCCTCATATGGAGTTTTATCTACCAGGGCTCTTGTAGGTATCCTGTTGAGTATGTAAATTGCATGTTTAACTGCTTCCGCCCAAAAACTTAAGGGTAACTTCATCGCTTTCATCATACTCCTCGTAGTAAATAATATTGTCCTATTTCTTCTCTCCACTACTCCATTTTGCTGTGGCGAGTAAGGTGATGTCAACTGTCGTGCTATTCCATTTTCTTTACAGTACTTGGTGATATCATTAGATGTAAATTCACCTCCTCTATCTGTTCTTAGCATCCTTAATTTCATTCTCATCTCCATTTCTATTTTCCGTCTAAATTCCTTGAAAGTACTAAATGCCTGATCTTTCGACGTCAGAAAGTAGGCCCACATAAAACGTGTACAATCGTCCACTAACAAGAAAATGAGTTTCTTGCCAGAGTGTGTGGATGGACTTATAGGACCACAAAGGTCTCCATATACTATGTCCAACGGGTTCTTTGATCTGAATTTAGCTTGAGTTGGAAATGGTGTTCTACTGTGTTTTCCTAATAAATATGCATCGCAAATCTGTCCGGCATGATTTATTCTTGGTATTCCTTCCACTAGACCCTTCCTAGTCATCTTGTTGATATCATCAAAGTTCAGATGACCTAATCTAGCATGCCATAACCATGCTTGGTTATCTACATTTGCTAAGAGACATATAGGTGCTTCTATCTGTAGTTGAATACTGTAGTTGAATACAACTTCTTGCTCTTATCATACAAAGTCAATTTGTTTCCGTCTATGATGACTTTACAACCTATCTCCGTAAGTTGTCCTAGACTTAGTATGTTGCTCTTGAGGTTTGGTATATAGTATACATTCGATACTATCTTTTGTTCTTGGTTTCTACAACCTAACTGTTGTTCCCCGTTCACTATCGTTTAAAACAGTTTAAGTTTATAAAACAAGTTAATAGTGAACTATGACTGAAATTAACATAAGAAAAGCACACTAAGTAATTTTCAACATCATATTCTTATTATAAATAAATCAACAAAGAATACGTTACCCAAGTACTTGCGGAATAGTACTTGGGATTGAAATAACAAAGTTGAGTGACTCCTCTCTAAGCTCAGGCTAAGTCTGAGCACAACTCTTAGAGCTCATTGAGCTATCTCAGGAACTAAGTTGTATTTGGAGGAGTGAAAATATGGCTTGCGTGTGTGTGTGTTTTTACAATTCACAAGCTTAACCTTTTCACTCCATTTCTTATGCTATTTATACATGTATGATATTTGACTCTTTCTTAAGTGACAAACTGACATCATACAAAAGACAAAATACTGATGTAGTTTGTCTCTGTTTACAAAGACTATTCTAGGTAAGAGACAAGACTACTTTCCTAAGTTCAGTGATGACACTGAGCCTGATCTTTTGCTATTCAGGGAAAGTTGACTTTGGTTGATAAGAACTTCGTCTTATCTGATTCAACCTTTTCCCGCCTTGTCCCGCTCTTTCTTCAGTCTTTACATCCTTCAGTCTTCTACTTCAGTTTGTCTTCAGTGTAAGAGTTGGAGAGGAGTCTTAGGGATTCAGTGAGTTATTGTCATCACTCACGGAATCCATCATCTTCTTCTTGACTTAGTCTTCACCCTTTAAGTTCCGTCTTACTTAGGGGAGAGACTTCTTCTTCGCCTCATACTGAGTATCCTGAAGATGACTCACTGAGAGACTATGCACTCAGTGACCTGTTAGTGTTAACGGATTAAACACTTGGGCTATTTTCTATTCAAATTCTAGATTAAGGGGTTTGGGTATTTACTGAACCCAACAGTCTCCCCCTATTTAGATATACAAATAGCCTAAGTGGTTGATCAGTGTAAGTGAGCAAATGGCTTCTTCCTACACTGAATGTACTAATGAATACAATAAGGAACACTGAATATTTTAACAAAACATACATCGTTTATTGATCAAATTACAAAGGTTCCTACCACTAGTACAAAAGATAAATCAAAATGATGTCAGTTGAGATGGATCCCCAGTGCTTCAAGCTTAGGCTTCTTTTTTAGGAGTGTTTCTTTGTCAGGGTGCTCTCTTATCTTGGCATTCAGGTCTTGGCAAAACCTGATGTTTGCTGGGGTTTGAATTTGAGAGGCCACTGGTATGTAGCTCAACATTGCAGCCACACCAGCCTGATCAATATCACTCCATCTTTGAAAAGCAGGGTTTCCATAGACATCAATGTGGAATAGCCCTCTTTCAGGCTTCTCAATCACTAGACAGTTCACAAATTTAACCCCTTCAGGCAGCTCCCTATTACATTCCAGTCCAGGCACTTTAATCTCAGGTTAGAACTCAACTCTTTTCCTTTTGCCAGTGGATGCTTGTGGTTGAGATCCTTGTGGTGCAGTCAAGGCAGGCTGAATTCCAGTTGGGCTGGTGCATCTCTCAGCCTTTCATATCTTTTGCTGAGCATCTTCATCAGCTCCTTGACCACCTTATTTTGCTTCTTTCCAGTGATCGGACCAAGTTCATCGAGTTCAGTGATCCCAAAGTCAGTGATTTTTAGGGGATCATGAACCTCAAAGTGTCTTTTGTCATCCCCTCTATAAACATTCATAACCAATGGTTTGGTGTTGAGAATAATCTTGACATCTGTGATTTTATCAGGAAGCCTTCGGCTGGTCATTGTCCAGTTGTATTCCTTAACTCTGCTTTGCCTGAGAGCTTCAGTTTTCTTTCTCTTTTCTTCCAACTGCTTTCTCATTTCAGCCATCTGAGCAGCCTGAGCTTCCTTGAACTTTTGTCCTGCCTGACCTTTTTGGAGCTTGCTTGCATCTAATCCCATGTTTTCAGCTTCTTCGGCGACTACCTTTGCCAGTGCTTCTCTGTTCTTTTTCTCTTCCTCAACTAGTTTCAATCTTCTTTCTTCTTTAGCAAGATGTTTACTTAGCTGTTGTGGTGTGAGCAGGTATTCAGTGTTGCCGATTTTATAGGGAATCTTCTCAGGCTCAGAAGTTGCCATTTTGCCTTTTCCTTTTTCCTGGCCTGAGGAAGATGAAGTTGCTACCAGGGGTGGTGGTGTTGTTGTTATTGGAGTGATTACTATCAATGTTGTTGTTGTTGATGTTGTTGGTGGGATTAATGAGATAGGTGTTGCTGAGACTGGTGGGGATGATGAGATTTGAGCCACTGATGTTGATAGTGTTGGCTCCCCCTCAGTGTGAGAAGGAGGTTCTTCAGCAATATTCTCCCCCTCAACTGTTGCCGGAGCTTCAGTGAGGGCAAGAGTTGGAGTTGGTGCTGAGGGGGACTGAGCAGCTTGACCCTTGAAGGCCTGATAAATTTCTGAGATCATAGCCTTGATGTCTGAAGTGTCAGATTGAATACCAGTGACTTTAGTTTCCAAATTAGCCTGAGAAACTTCCAAAGCTGTCATTCTGGGCCCAAGATTCCAGGCCAGAGATGAGGATGCCTGAGCCAAAGTAGCCACCTGCGTATTCAAAGAGTCCAATGTAGCTTGAAGGGACTGGACTGAGGATTGAAGACCCTGAACATTTGTAGACTTGAGCATATTAAGCAGTTCATTGAGGTTTGAGGATTGTTTCAAGTACACCTCAGTAGCTTCCAGCACTTTAGAGTTGACTGCTAGGTCTTCTTTGACAAACTCCCTGATTTCATCTATCGTGGTACCTACACCCTGAAGATGCCTGAGGAATTTAGCCATGTTTTCATCCAATCGGTGAATGTTGTCATACATCAGATCCCTGTGCTCATGAACATTTTCATCAAAGCCATGTACCTCAGCCTTTAGATCAACATAACTCGCAGCAGCCTCAGTGTGTTGTTCCCACAATGTGTCAGTGACCCCAGAGTATAACCTTCTTGAAGCTTTGGTGATCCACTGAACGAGCTGTCTTTCAGTAAGTGGGAGAACATTATCAAATCTTTCAAATTCATCAGTGGAGGAAGAGGAGTCATCATTGTCAGGCTTGACTGGTGATTCAGTATGCTCCTGTAGATCAGGCTGAGGCTCTTGTTCAGCTTGAACCTTAGCGTCCATTTCTTCTCCAGCTGATAAGATTTCATCATCAGTCTCAGCAAGCTCATCTTCAGAAAATAATATCCCAGTGACATCAGCAACAGTTAACCAGGGGTTGGTGATGGGTTCCATATCAGCGGGTGGTATGTTTCCCTCTGAGTCTTTATCCCCCGTTGACCCCTCGGACACTGGTGGGCGTTTCCCAGTGCCTTCGCTGGAGTCAGGATTGGTTGTGGGTTCCGTATCGGCGGGTTGTTCCTTTCCCTCTGATTCTTTGTCCCCCAGTGACCCCTGAGACACTGGTGGGAGTTTTCTAGTGCCTTTGGCGGAGTCAGTGATAGTTGTATCCCTATCAGCGGGTTGTATTTTTCCCTCTGAGTCTTTGGGATCAATCAGTGTGCCCTCAGACAAAGGCTTGGATTTGCTAATGTCATCACTGGGCGTTGTGGAAGGCGCTCCCCTACCAGCAGGTTGTTTATTTCCCTCTGGATCTTGGGGAGTAGTAGGTGTGACCAAGGGCACTGACTGTGATGTATCAGTGTCCTTCGTTGTCACTGGGGTGGTTGTTGCCTGGTCAGTGGGTGTCTGTTTGGTCTCGGGCTTTTTGTGCCTCTTAGGTTGTGCTCCTGAAGCCTCAGGGCCCTGAGACTTTGGTTTAGTCTTAGTCCCAGTCTGAGACTTCCCCTTTTTCTTTTTAGGAGCAGGGTTTGGAGACACTGATCCATTTTGATTGTTTACAGCAATCATGAGTATAATTTGAACCCAGTAACGATTGCAAAGCACAAGAGACAAACCTAGGATACGAAACGTACTTCGTCCTAGTTTTGCTCTGTAGCTTCGTTACGAGATCACTGTAAATGATCTCCCCTATGACGACAGTGACCCCATTCATCAAGCAGTATGCCATCATCAACTGAATAGAGTTAACTTGTTCAGTGGATGAGTGGTTCCCGCCGAGGACCTGAATCACAAAAGTGAAGAGGATCCTCCAAGCCACGGGGAATGAGCTTTTAGTGACTGGGGTCTTGCCCAAAAAAGTTGGATCTAAAACGATTTGTTTTAACCCATCCTTCACTGTGGAGGGTTCAGGATGGGCGACATAAGCACCTTTGTTATAATCTAACCCTGTTGAAGTGCAAAATGTTTTGTAATCCAGGGTGTATTGTTTCCCCCCCATTTAGACTGAACCTGATGAGATACTCCCTGAGAGGTCTAAGGTTATTCTCATCAGTAGAAGGTGTCGGGTCAAAGGCTCTAGCTGTAGCCCAAAACTCCCTGAGGTAGTTTGGGTACACTACTGAGGGACATTTTACAAAGGCCGTTTTGAGTGAGCAGTTGAATAAAAATTTTATAATGTCTTTATAGGTTTGGACATTTTCAGGATATTCAAAATTTCCTATGACATTATTTGTTTTAAATTCAACGTTAGTAAGATCCCCTACCTACTGAGAAGCAAACTGGAGAGATTGTGTTCTAGCCATTTCCATTAACGAAAATTTTAGGGTTTAAAAAATGTTTTGACTAGAACAATCAAACTATTTGGATCTCTTCAAGTTTGTGATGAAAAACTTTTGTAATTTTTTTTACAATGAGGGTTTTTCCAAAAGAGGTTTTAACGATATTGAGAACACACAAATATTTCTGGATTTGAGAAAGAATTTTGACAGAGTTTAGTTGCAGAAAATAATTTGTGTGTGTTTGTTTGTGTTGGAAGAGGGTATTTATAGAGTGATAAGAGGGGTGTTTTGTGCACAAATGGGAATATTAGGATTCGGTTTTTTAGAGACGTTTGAATTTCCACATTTAATGCTACCACTCCATTACCCGCGGTAAAATCCCGTTTTTCAAGGGAACAGTTGCAGTGCACAGTAAAAGTGCACTTTTGCAGAGATAAAATATCAATTTGATATTTTTGTGAGAGGCATTAAATGCCAAGTGGGATGACAGTAAGACAAAGAGACATATATTCCTTTATTAAATTGGCATAGTTACCAACCTAGGACATTTAAGTAACTGATACTTGGATCATTTAGTTACTCATTCAATGCTCTTTGTCAAGTGTCAGGGACTCTGAATGAGTCTTACTTATTCAGTGAGAGGTTGGTTTTGGATGTTCAGGGAGAATGAACCATTTCAGAGAACTCACTGAGATTGGTTTTCAAATACTTGGCTTTCAATGTCAAGCATTCCTAATTCAGCTTTCAGTCTCCTGAAGGTAGGTTCATCCAATGGTTTGGTGAAGATATCAGCCAGTTGATATTCAGTAGGGATGAAATGTAGTTCAATATCTCCTTTCATTATGTGATCCCTAATGAAGTGATATCTGATATCAATGTGTTTGGTTCTTTGGTGGAGGACAGGGTTGTTGGAGATTGCAATAGCACTAGGGTTATCACAGAAGATGGGCACCATTTTGTAATGGATGTCATAGTCACTGAGTTGACTTTTCATCCATAAGACATTGGCACAACATCCTGCTGCAGCTACATATTCAGCTTCAGCTGAGGACATAGCCACTGATTGTTGCTTCTTTGCACTCCAACAAACCAGTTTTCCTCCAAGAAATTGACAGGACCCTGAGGTACTTTTTCTGTCCTTGTTGCAGCCAGCATAATCAGAATCAGAGTAACCCTTGAGATCAAACCCTGAGCATTTTGGATAATAAAGTCCAAGGTTTGGGGTTCCTTTCAGGTACCTGAGTATTCTTTTGGCTGCAGTGAGGTGAGATTCTTTGGGATTGGACTGATATCTTGCTATTAAACAGACTGAAAATTGTATGTCTGGTCTAGTAGCGGTTAGATACATCAGTGAGCCAACAATCCCTCTGAAATGGGTTTGATTGACTGATTTGCCAGTGAGATCAGGTCCAAGGTTGTTAGGTGGGACCATTGGTGTCTTCACTGAGGCACAGTCAGATATCTCAAATTTCTTCAAGAGATTTCTGGTGTATTTCTCTTGACTGATGGATATTCCTTTATCAGTTTTCCTGATTTGTAGTCCAAGAAAGTATGTAAGTTCTCCCATCATGCTCATTTCAAACTTCTTTGTCATTAGTTTTTCAAACTGTTTGCAAAGTTTGTAGTTTGTTGAGCCAAAGATGATATCATCAACATACACTTGGACTAGTATCACATCCTGTTGGGTTCTATAGACAAACAGTGTGTTGTCTATCTTTCCTCTGACAAACTTGTTTTGTATCAGAAAGGCTGAGAGAGTTTCATACCATGCCCTGGGAGCTTGTTTGAGTCCATAAAGGGCTTTGTCAAGCTTGCATACATAGTCAGGAAATTCACTACTCTCAAAGCCTGGAGGTTGCTGAACATACACATCTTCCTTGAGATCACCATTTAAGAATGCACTTTTAACATCCATTTGGTAGACCCTGAAGTTCATGTATGTTGCATATGCAAGGAAGATCCTGATGGCTTCCATTCTTGCAACAAGAGCAAATGTCTCATCATAGTCAATGCCTTCTTGTTGACTGTAACCTTTTGCTACAAGTCTGGCTTTGTTTTTAATGACAGTGCCGTTTTCATCAGTTTTGTTTCTGAAAACCCACTTCATTCCTATGACTACTACATCCTGAGGACATTTGATCACGGTCATGACCTTGTTTTTATCAAACTGTTGCAGTTCTTCTTGCATAGCCTGAACCCAGCTTGGGTATTTTAGAGCCTCAGTGACACTTTTGGGTTCTATATCTGATAGGTAATCAGCATATAGACATTCATTGGCTGAAGCTGCAGTTAGACTAGCAGCCATGCTTCTAGTGAGCATGCCCTCAGTGGGTTCACCAATGATGTTTACAAGCTCAATGTACTGAGATCTTGTCCACTTACTTTGTGGTCTTGGATCTGAGCTTAAAAATGTCACAGGGAGTTCAGATGTGAGTTCAGGTGTAAGAGCCACATAATTATTTAGAACATCTGTAGTGATGCCTTGTTCAGGGTGAGATTCATGAGTTACAGGTTCCTGATCATTTGAATCAGTGTTTCCTAACCCAGCAGGGACTGACTGATTATCAATGAACTCACTGATGGTTAGTTGGGGTAGGTTGTGAGGTAAGACATAATATGAGATGTCAGCATCAGCTTGATATGAGGAATTGAATTCAGTGTTGTACTCATCAGGAGGATATCTTGATGAGTTATCAATTCCTATTTCCTCCACTGAGGTGTTGGTGAACCTGATGCTTTCAGCACTTTCATCAAAGGTGACATGAAAGGTTTCCTCAACTTGTTGTCTCCTTGTGTTAAAAACCCTGAAGGCTTTGGAGATCAGTGAGTAGCCTAAGAAGTATCCATCATCAGCTTTTGCATCAAACTTTCCTAGATGATCCTTGTGGTTATGAATGAACACAGAACATCCAAATACATGAAAATAGCTGATGTCAGGAAGTCTACCTTTGAAGATCTCATATGGGGTTTTATTATGTCTTTTGACAATGATTGACCTGTTTTGAGTGTTACAGGCAGTTTTGACTGCTTCAGTCCAGAAATGCTTTGAGAGGGCTGAGCCATTTAACATAGTTCTAGCAGCCTCAATGAGAGTTCTGTTTTTCCTTTCAGCAACCCCATTTTGTTCAGGGGTATATGGAGATGAGAAATTTTGAGAAATTCCTTTTCCATCACAAAACTCTCAAGTTCTTGATTTCTGAACTTAGTACCATTGTCAGTTCTGATTTGTTTAACTGTAATGTCATTCTGGTTTTCTATCTTCCTGATGAATGACATTATTGTATCAGCTGCCTGACTCTTTTTGGAAAGAAAGTATACCCAAGTGTATCTTGAGAACTCATCAACAATGACAAGTGTATACTTCTCATGCTGGATTGATCTGGGACTGAAAGGTCCAAAGAGATCCATGTGCAGGAGGTGAAGGCAGCTTTTGATGGAGAAATTTTGTTTGGTTTTGAATGATGCTCTGTGGTGTTTACCCTTTTCACAGGCAGATCATGGTTTGTCTTTTGCAAAAACCAGTGATGGTAAGCCAAGGACCTTGTTTTGTTTTGCCAAGTTGTTGAGGTTTTTGAAGTTTAAGTGTGAGAGTCTCTTATGCCACAGCCAATTCATAGTTTCAGTGGCTTTAGCAAAGAGACACGTTCCATCTGGGAGAGTGTTGACATGTCTAGCACATAAACATCATCTCTCCTAGGAGCTATCAACACAACTTCCTTGTTGGCATTGAAAATGGTACCTTGTTTATCATTGAATTGTACAATGTATTTAGCATCACATAGTTGACTGACACTGATGAGATTGTATTTGAGACCATTGACATAGGCTATTCTAGAGAAAACTATTCTATTGCAGTTTACTGAACCATAACCTTCAGTGGGACATGATGAGTTATCACCAAATACTACCTTGGGCCCTGGTTCCTTTACATACTTGTGCAGATATTCCTTCACACCAGTCATGCTTCTTGAGCATCCACTGTCTAGATGCCAAATAGGCTCCCTCGCATGTCTCTGCACAAGTAGTAAACTGAATTAGTTTCTCTTCGTGACCCACTTACTAGTGGGCTTGGGTCTCAAGGTCTCTTTGAAATTTGCAATTGACTCATGGTCAGTGGTTGTGTGCATAGTGCTACCACAGGTTTTGCATTTAGAGGCTGAGGATGATTCAGTGACTCTGGGTTGTTTGGAATTTCTCCTTGCATGAATGATACTGTCATGTTGGGATGTCTCATGAGCTGGATTACCACATATATCACAGCATGTATTCATGAGACAATCATCCTGATGATGATCATTAAACCCACAGTGAGGGCACAGAGGAAAAGGTTTTGCTATATTCTTTGGAGCAGCTTTGGAGGATGAAGCATACTGATGACCAACTTTGGTATAGTTTGCTTGACTGACATACTGTAGATGGTCTGCAGTCCTGTGATCATCCTTTTTGCAGATCATGCAAAAAAGGATTCTATAGCAGTTGTCAGTGGTATGGCTGGTGTAATGACACAGCTCACACTTTTGTTTGTTTTTAGAGGTTGACTTAGACTTTGAGGAACTGGAGGAAGCTGACTTTGTCTCCTTGATTGGTTCAGGGACCTTTTCAATGGATTCCATTTTTTCAGTAAGCTTCCTCACAAGTTCAGTCAGTTGCTGAATTTGGTCAGCTTCAATGGGGACAGTGGATGTTGAAGTCTCAGTAGGAGTAGACTCTTGTTGGATTAGTTTTTCTTGTCTTTGTAGGATGGTTCTACCAAGTCCAGACCTTTCCTTTGGTGAGTGAAGATTGAATTTTAGAGGAGTAAGCTCAGAGCTTGGATCAGCACCCTGAAGAGGTTTCAGGGGTGGAAGCGGTGTTTCAGATTCTGCTTCAGACTCAGAGATGTGTTCAGTACCACTGGTCATCTCAGGAAGTCCTAGCATGCTCTTAAGAGCTTGACTCTCAGGCTCAAGAATCCTTCCAGAATCGAAATTTGGAAGCTTACTCTCAGGATTAACCCGTTCAATCCAGTCACTGGAATTTGGAGTTGTCAACATGTTGGTAATCATACCACCAGACACAAATGGTTTTGAACTTTGGTCTTTGTTGCGAGAGTCAGGGAGATGATCTTCACCTATGACTCTCTTTTTGCTACTAGGGGCACCCACAGCATCAAAGACCCTGGGATTCTTAGCAGTCCAACTATCAGGAATATCTTGTTCCTTTTTAAGTTCATCTTGAAGAGCCTGATTTCTCTTAACTAGTTCAGTGTTTTGAATTTGCAAGGTGACAGCCTCAAGCTTGGCTTGTTTTAAAATAAGCAGTTCATCTCTACACTTGTTTAATTCAAAACTTAGCTTGTTGTATTTTGAAAAGAGATTTAATCTTTGCTCTTCTACGAACTTAAGGTCAACATTAAGATAATTCATATAAGACTGCCAAACAGAGTCATCATCCATAGATAGTAAGATGTTTACCTTCTTCATAGTGATGTTGACCCATCCCCCGTTTCTGGCATGATTCTTTCCAACTGCTAGCTTGTCCTCTTCTGAGAGGGCCATCAGTGCACTGACATTCACCATTTCATCATCTGATGACACTGGCTCTTCATCCCAGTCGAAGGTCTCAGCAACAAGGCCTTTGTTTTTACCCTACACAGATTGAACACTTTTTGTTGTTTCTGAAGGACTGGCCTCGAGCAATGCAAGCTTAGCTTTGACTTTCTTATACTTAGCTTCAAAGTCAACAGTTTTGTTTTGATCAGATTTGTTTTGAAAATTTTGATGAGACTGATAGATTTTTGGTTGAAATTTGCTAAAGCCTGAGGACTGATTTGACCCTGATGGTTTATAAGAGGGTTCAGAAATTGTTTTTGAAAAACAGTCTTTTGCAAAATGACCTCTTTTGTGACACTTAAAGCATTCAGTGTCCTCATTTGCTTTGGCATTCGAAAAACCTTTGTTTCTTTTTATAAACCTTCGAGAGTTAGCAAGGAGTGCCCTTTCCTGAAATTCGGTGTTCAGGTCATTTAGGTACTCCTCACTTGATCTCTCATCAGGCTCATCATCATAATTTTCCTGAAAATCTTGAACAACATTGTTAGAATAGAAAGCAGTTGATATTGGTGATGAGGTGGTGGTCAGGGACTTCTTGACTTCCTGAGACTTCTTTAAGTCAGGGTATCGTCTGTTGATGAGATTTCCTCATAGACAAATTTCCCATAAATTTCAGGAAGCTCAAGATTTTGGATATGATTAGCATTCCTAAGTCCCTGAGAGAAATTCAACCACTTCTCAGGGAGACTGTTGACAAAACCAACATTGATTTCATGTTTGGACAACTTAACACCATCATTTGACAATTCATTTAAAAGAGTTTTGTACCTGGTGTAAGTTTGAGAGAGAGTTTCTGAGTCCTTAGCCCTGAAGGTGTTATACTCAAGTTTTAGGTCCATTATCCTGTTTTCCTTGGTATCATATGGTCCTTCATGACTATGAACTAGGTCATCCCAGGTTTGCTTAGCTGTACTACAGCTTGTAACAGACTCCATAATATCGTCAAGAAGACAAGATATTAAGATACTTTTGAGTCTTTGGTCCTGGTTGACCACTCTCCTTTCATCCTGGGTCCACTGAGCTTCAGGTTTGGGCAACCCTTCAGCAGTCTTTGGGACAAATGGACCTTCATTTATACACTTGATATAACAAGGTTCCATCCCAATCAAATAGCAAAGCATTCGCTTTTTCCATTTGTTGAATTTGCCAACTTCAATTCTAGGGGCAACAGCTGAATAAGCTCCACCCTTTTTATCGACTAGTTGGGGTACATCAATTTCAGCCATTTAGGATCCTAATTTAAAAACTTTTAGAGAGGCCAAAAAAATGAGTTTTATAATTAGCCTGGCTCTGATACCACTTGTTGTTCCCCGTTCACTATCGTTTAAAACAGTTTAAGTTTATAAAACAAGTTAATAGTGAACTATGACTGAAATTAACATAAGAAAAGCACACTAAGTAATTTTCAACATCATATTCTTATTAGAAATAAATAAACAAAGAATACGTTACCCAAGTACTTGCGGAATAGTACTTGGGATTGAAATAACAAAGTTGAGTGACTCATCTCTAAGCTCAGGCTAAGTCTGAGCACAACTCTTAGAGCTCACTGAGCTATCTCAGGAACTAAGTTGTATTTGGAGGAGTGAAAAGATGGCTTGCGTGTATGTGTGTTTTTACAATTCACAAGCTTAACCTTTTCACTCCATCTCTTATGCTATTTATACATGTATGATATTTGACTCTTTCCTAAGTGACAAACTGACATCATACAGAAGACAAAATACTGATGTATTTTGTCTCTGTTTACAAAGACTATTCTAGTTAAGAGACAAGACTACTTTCCTAAGTTCAGTGATGACACTGAGCCTGATCTTTTGCTATTCAGGGAAAGTTGACTTTGGTTGATAAGGACTTCGTCTTATCTGATTCAACCTTTTCCCGCCTTGTCCCGCTCTTTCTTCAGTCTTTACATCCTTCAGTATTCTACTTCAGTTTGTCTTCAGTGTAAGAGTTGGAGAGGAGTCTTAGGGATTCAGTGAGTTATTGTCATCACTCACGGAATCCATCATCTTCTTCTTGACTCAGGTTACTCTTGCCTGTTACACTTTCGATCCATCTCCAAAATGTACCCGTCCTGTTACACTTTCGTCAATATCCCTAAAATGACTCTTTATTCCCGTCGTATGGTTACTTGCACCATTATCTAAATAGCATATGCTTGCATCCGCTGAAGCATATTTTCCTGGTTGAATTTGGCCTTCATTCAACAACACTTCCTCGTGTTCAGTTTCGTGTGTAGTCATTAATAGTGATGGTTTATCGTCCTCTAAGATAAGGTTTGATTGTTCCTGAGTTGTCGATGTTCCTCTACAATCTTTCTTAAAATGTCCAAGTTTCTAACACTTGAAACATCGTACTTTACTCAAATCCCACTCACTTTTATTCTTATTAGAGTTTCCTTTGTGATTTGAGTTCTCTCCTTGTAAGTTATTTTTGTTTCTATTATTCTGCCAGTTTCCTTGTGAAGAATTTGATCTTTCTCCGCGTTTATAAAAACATTTTCCTTTTCCCGAGTGTTCGCCATGTGCGAATAATAAGTTTTCCTGGCTTTCCACTTGCCCTCCTTTCCGGAGTTTTATTCTTTCCTCAAATGCCTTGAGTTTTCCAGTGATCTCATTTATGGTGATATCGTCGAGATCATTTGTCTACTCTATGGATGCTACTATCTGAATGAACCTATCTGGTGTGGAATCTAATAGTTTTCGTACTAAAAGTGATTCATCCAAAGTTTTCCCTAATTCTTTTGCCTTCGTGGCGTAGCCGTTTAGTTTAGCCGTAAATGCATCCACCGTCTCATCTTCCTTCATTTGAAATGAGTTAAACCCAATCATCAATGATTGTAACCGTGCTTGTTTCACTTTCTCTTCTCCAACGTGTCTTTTATTTAACGAATCCCATAATTCCTTAGCCGTTCTACAACCTGCTACTTGTAAAATCACATCTTCGGTCAACGCTTGATATAGGAAGGCCGTCGTTGCCTTATCCTTCTTATCGTCTACTTGCGTGTCTTCCTTAGGTTCTATTGCTTCCCATAAACCATGTGCCTCTAGTATAACCTTAATTTGTATAACCCAAACTGTGTAGTTTGTGGTTTTCAACTTAGGGCATTGATATTGTGCAATAGGTGTTACGATTTTTGGTGTAGTTGATGTGTTTGTTGTATCGTCACCGGCCATCTTAAAAGTGCTTAATATCCTCACTTTCTAATTACGTATGGGAATTATCCTAACTAGTATGGTATGGAATATAAATAATTTTTTCGGGAATCCTAATAATACGGGATCAATAAATAGTTTTCGGGATTTCCTAATAGTGCAAAAATAACACTTCTATACTATCTAATAAAGTAGAAATCTAGAAAAGTTTAACTTGTGACCTTGATGTTGTGTTAAACATAGGGGTGGAAACGAGTCGAGCCGCTCGTAAAAAGCTCGAGATCGGATTGGTAAAAAGCTCGAATGAACCGAGCTTAAACGAGCTCGAGCCCGAGCCCGAGCCTAAAATAAAGCTCGTTTAATAAACGAGCCAGATCCCGAGCTTTATATACAGAGCTCGATTAGGCTCGCGAGCCTAAACGAGCTCTAGTATATTTTGTGTATGTATACATGTATAATACATAATATAAACATATATGTAAGCATATATACTATTAGTATCTAAAAAATAACTATCAATCTCTTTTATATAAACCCATCTCACCCTAAATATTCACATCATGTCAATTAAACACTTAAAGAAAAAGAAGAAAAATTATATATATATATACTATTTGTGGTTGGGGGATGTATAAAAATACAGGGTATAAATGGGAATGTGTCAACATTTGATTTTATATATATATATACTATTTGTGGTTGGGGGATGTATAAAAATACAGGGTATAAATGGGAATCTGTCAACATTTGATTGGCTGCCAACAAGTGATACTACACAAATTTCTTTGTTGGCAGCACGCTATTGGCTCAACTGTGTTTGGGAAGTTACTATGCACACAAGATATACGTATACTTTTCTTCCACCGCCTTAAAACATATACCACTGAGAAGCTTCTCCACTCTCTAATAAATCCCACATCTCTCCATTTTTTTTTCTCCTGAATCTTCTTCTCACCTCTCTAACGGGGTCATTGATATCTTTTATATGAATATGAAAATCAAGTCGCCGGAGTATCTTTGGGTTTTCCGGTGAACCTTGCGCCGTTGTCTTCAATCCGGCTAGCAATAGTAAGTCTCATCATATGTTTTTTAATTTTTAATAAATTTTTTAATTATTTGACTTTAAATTTATACCCTTTACAGTTTTTATATAAAAGATTGAAACTTTTTGATCTGTAGGGTTTTGATTTTGCATATGTCAATTTGTTTGAGGTTTGGAGCTACGAGGGTTTTCATTTTGCATAAGTGATAGTAATTGGAAAAATGGTCGAATCGTAATTTTACCAAATGATCAAGGAACATGGTTTGTTGTTGCCTATGTTGAGGCAAACGGTTTAAAGGAGAAGGTGCCAAGAACCAGGTAGCTATGAACCCTGGTAGCACCATATTTGGTAAGCCATTTTTTTTTATTTCTATTTTTATACCGGTTGTTTATTTAGTTTATTAAGTTCAATATAATGCTAGCAAAATCGTTCCACATAATAAAAAACTACAAACTTAGGCACTTAATTATGTTCATGCCTGTTTATTAAAACGAAGAAAGGAAACCCATATTGCGCAATATGAAGTCAGTAATAGGTATTAGTTGAGATAGATAGATGCTTACACAAACTGCGTTAAGCAAAGTATTTACCTAACATTTGTTTGCAAGTATTTGGGTTTCACTTTAGCTAGCTATTTAATCAAGATAATTAGCATGTGGTATTTTCTAATTTGTGCCTCTTTTTTTCTTGCAGATAGCTGCAAAGTGGCAAAGTGGGTGCGTTTTGAGGCTGAAGTGGGGCTTGAAAAGGGTGGATTTCAGTGTTGAAATGGGCCTGAAGTCGGTGCGTTTGGATGCTGAAATGGGGCCCCACATGGGCGCGTTCGGGGGCTGAAATGGGTGGATTTGGGTGTTGAAACGGTGGGTGGAATCGGCGCGTTTGGGTGCTGAAACGTGTGGGTTTACAAGCTGGATTGGGTGGATTTGGACCTGAAATGGGTGACTTTAATCAGCCAATAAATAGGTGAGTTTCTCTTTTGCTTATCTTTCAAATTATTTATTTGGTTCTACTTAAGATGCTTTTTGAAGAGTTTAAGGATTAGTTTGTCATTTGGTTGGTTTGGGTTGTTCCATATCAAATGCGTCAAATTAAATGTTATAGGAGAAGGGAACAGGTGAAAGTGTAAAACACCTTGAAAGTAGTTAATCTTCTATAAATGCATGGAAACATATAATTAGAAATGACTACGATTAACACAACTTGGTTGAATCTTTGCTTAAAAAAAAGGTGAGTAAAAAGTGGTGTTGGTGATGATAATGACAGGATCAACTTGGTTGAATCTTTAAGTAATATAGTCAATAGGTGAGTAATCTTTATGATTTGTTTAATAAAAAGTGGTGTTGGTGATGATAATGACAGGATCAACATGGTAAGGTCCCTTTGTATTGGGGAATCACAGCCGATGGGACATGGGTGCGTTGCATTTGCAAACGATACTGATTTGCTTAAAGATGCTTGCGGCAAGTCACTTGCTTCGTTCGCTCAAGGTTCACTTCCATCCATCTTTCTATCGCTTTTTCATATGCGAGTCCAGTTGACATGAAAAAAGTTTCAACTATAACTTTTTTTTTGAACGGATATTTTCATCCGTAACTTGAAGTATTTTGTGAATAATAATTATGTTACATATCAATTAGTTTATAAATAACCCGACTTATTAGGTTCTATGCACATTTGGATGATTTTCGACCCGTTTAACCATTTTCCTTTTAGCTTAGTTTTTGTATATCCAGTTTGAGGTGCAAATTCTGGAAAATATGGGGTTACTGAACCCACAGTGTGGCGTTTTCCGTTATTGGGTATTTTGATGAGCAATTTGGGGTGTCAATCATTTGTGGGTGTTTTAGCCGCTGCTTAGAATTTTCCTTATAAGCATCGTAAAAATAAGTATTTCAGTGGCATTATGTTAGTGTACTCATAGGTAGCTTTTATCGATATTAATTGTGAAAATCATCCCTGCAGTAGAACAATTTTCAGATGCGTTATCTGAAGCAAAGATATAAGCATGGACAACAAATAAAGCTTCAAAGGTCTGTCCTTTTTTTCTCAAATCATGTCAATTGATTTTTTTTTTATGTACATCTCCTTTAATTTCGGTCTGTCGGCAGGTTATGAGGACGCTGACCCTGTGTCAACTGCCCATCGTAAGGCTCAAAAGAATTATGAAAACGATGATATGACAGACTCGAAAGGAAGGCACATCGACCAGGTATGGCTTGATTGTTAATCTTCTAGCTTATGTCTTCTATATAACAAAGAATCATAATTACACAGCTTCATGTGGGTCAATGAAGATGGGGTAAATAGATTTGTGGTAATTTCTCGGGAACTTGCTACTTTGCAGCAACCATGGGGTAATTTAAATCATGCGCGCACATGTTTGTCCCACTGAAATTTTTATTGTTGAGAGGCAAAGCTTTGCACTTGAATAAAGGCATGTCAATAGGTTAGAAACTAATGCCCGGAGCAGATCGCTTAACTTTGTTCAAACTATGCATTTAAAAGTGAGAAACATGCAATATTATTTGTATATAAATGTCAGCTGCTGTATGCTTTAATAATATATAAAACTAAATATTAGGCCATATAAATGAATTTGGTACAAGTGTATATCAGACTATGATTATTATGAATGATACTGCATCTTTTACAATATAATCAAATCCAAACTGTATTTCAAAAAATACTTGGCAGAAATAGATCAAAATCACTGCCTAAAAAGGCCCATGAAGAGTTAAAGAAAGCAAAAGAACATTAGAGCAAGCAAAAGCAGGAGCAAGTACAGTGTCGAGCAAACTACTTGCCGCGGAAAAAGAAATAGAAGCTGCAAAGGTTTCAGAAAACTTACCTCTTGCAGCCATTGGTGCACTTTATAGGAGTGAACCCACTCCCCGAAAAGATCTACCTAACATAGAAGGTGCCAAGAACCAGGTAGCTATGAACCCTGGTAGCACCATATTTGGTAAGCCATTTACTTTTTTTTTTCCTTTTTTTTTTTAATTTATATTTTTATACCGGTTGTTTATTTAGTTTATTAAGTTCAATATAATGCTACCAAAGTTGTTTACATAATAAAAAACTACAAAGTTAGGCACTTAATTATGTTCATGTCTGTTTATTAAAACGAAGAAAGGAAACCCATGTTGCGCGATATGAAGTCAGTAATAGGTATTAGTTGAGACAAATAGATGCTTACACAAATTGCGTTAAGCAAAGTATTTAACTAATGTTTGTTTCCAACTATTTTGGTTTCACTTTAGCTAGCTATTTAATCAATATGATTAACCTGTGGTATTTTCTAATATATGCCTCTTTTTTTCTTGCAGATAGCTGTGAAGTAGCAAAGTGGGCACGTTAACAGATTTACCTTTGGCCCGTTCAAAAATGGGTTTTAGCATACGTTATAATAGGCTGTGATGATTTATTAAAATCTGAGCACCATGAAATGTGTCATTGAAGATATGACCCCAGCTTGGCAGGGCAATGACCGGACGGCACAGAACGTATGGCTATTATGCGTCAATGCAACCAAGTTTCCTTGCAGCCGTATCAGAATTTTTGCGCTTTGAAATGGTCAATATGAGAATTTCTATTGATTTTCATTTGATGTTGATCCTGGTATTGTTTTCCAAATAGGCTATGATGATTGTTGAAATCTGACTGCGATGAAATGTATCATTGAAGATCCGACCACATCTTGGCAAGGCGATGTACGGATAGCATAGCACGTATGGCCATTATGCGTCTATGCAACCGGGTTTCTTTGCAGCCGTAGTGGAATTCGGATTTTTCTATCACTCGACCGCCATCTACAAATCTGAGCCTAACCATTTATTACACCGCAGTTAGGTTGTCTGGGATTATGTTTGCAAAACTGAAATGCATTTGGACTATGGATTTACAACAAAAAAAATTTGAAACTTTTTTTTTCCTCTAAGAAAACAAACATAGTTACTTTCTTACTAATGAAACAGGTGCTTTTGGGGGCTGAAGTGGGGTTTGAAAAAGGTGGATTTCGTGATGAAATGGTCCTGAAGTGGGTGCGTTTGGATGCTGAAATGGGACTCACATGGGCGCGTTCGGGTGCTGAAGTGGGTGCATTTGGGTGTTGAAACGTGGGTTGGAATATGCCCTTTTGGGTACTGAAACGTGTGGGTTCAGGAGCTGGATTGGGTGGGTTTGGACCTTAAATGGGTGGATCAAAGTCAGTCAAATAAATAGGTGACTTTCTCTTTTGCTTATCTTTCAAATTATTTATTTGACTGACTTTCTCTTTTGCTGAAACGTGTGGGTTTACGAGCTGAAACGTGTGACTTTCTCTTTCGCTTATGTCAGGGGCATTACTTGGTTTGGCTCTAATGAGGTGATTTCATATATTGCAAGTACACACACCAACATGATAAGGGGTGGATCAATGTACAAAGTCACCAGGTTCGTCACGTTAATCCATAACGTCACTATATCTTGACTGTTATTAATTATTAGTCATGATTACATAGTGGATACCTGCGGGTGATTAGTCTTAATATTGTTACTATGTTCAGGAAATTCTGGAATTATATGAACAGAAATAGAACTTGGAACAGCCCATTGCCTACTATGATAAAGCTTCTCATTTTTTTCAAGGTGAAGAAGTAACCACTTCTGCAAATTATCCTAAACATAAGGTTACTTTTTTCAGCTTATGAGTTTGCTTATTTGAGGTTACGGCTTACTTAAAAATGTGATCAAGTTGCTGATGGTTGCTTGCACTTTGGCGTGTTGATGCTTGCTTGCCGATCATGGAAGTAACAATGTGTTTGGGATTAAAGAGTAGGAGTCAAAAGAGGCTCGATCAGGTTGGGTGCTTAAGTGTTGATAAGATGATTCAAGATAGTTAAGCTGCTTTTCACTACGGTTAAGTAAGTTTAGATTTGATCTTAAAAAACAGTCAAGTTTTGTAAACACAACTTCTTATAAATCAAAGGAACATTGCTACATGATAATACTTTGTAAATGTTTATTATATAGAATACAGTTTGACATTGTTTAAGTTGTTCGAGACTTTGTATTGCTCGACAAGTGTAATCTCAACTTGATTGTTGTTACTGTTTCACTTTACAATAAAAAGGTTCCCCGCAGCAACGCGCGGGTCAACCTGCTAGTTAAAGACTATACAGGGAGGTAGCTGAATGTTTATGTCAAGGTCAATGTTATAGGGACAAGTTATCCACACCCTCCCATAGAGAGGGTATCCAATGACTGGGTGCATCGCACGCTTATACGGTGTGCATCGCGGGTTATACGATTTGACCAAAACCCTATGATGTGACAAAATAGGAAGGATATTTATATCACATCCTAATGTTATATTAATACGTACACCATTTACCACATCAATTGAATCAAAGACTTTGTTGTATTTGTTTTTGACTCACAATATTATTACGCCCCCATCTCCATCTTCATTACACATTCTCCCACCAAACCAACTTCTCATAAACGCAGCCTCCATCTTTTTCTTTATTTATTTATTTATTTTTTTTTTCATTTCATTAGAATACCAAATAAATCTTCCACACTTAATATCAACCATAAAATTCAAAACTTGAATCTTTCCTATGGCTTAAGATCTAACCGAACACAATCAAACCATACAAACCCTTTTACTCCTTTTGTTTCATGTTTTTCGAAGATCGGTAAGACCACAATAAGATATTTGATAGGTCTACTCTCGGGTAGGTATAGTTATTGTTCTTGGTTTGTTTGTTTAGATCTATGATAATTTTTTGTGGTTGACTGTGAAGTGGGGAGTTTTGTGAGGTTGTTGTTTGTTGTTGTGATGTGGGATGTTGTAGTTGAATGAGATGACGTTGGATAGATTAAGGTTGTTTGTTATGTTGTTTACTGCTCTTTGTTCTTCTTCACCTCTTTATTTTCTGTTATACTATCTCTTTTGGACCAAGGACAACCAAGAATAAACGAGCTCAAAACACGAGCCGAGCTTGAGCTTTAGACAATCGCATTATAAACGAGCCGAGCTCGAGCTTTATATATCATAACACTAGCCGAGCTCGAGCTCAAATCTTAAGGCTCGAACAAAGCCGAGCTCGAGCTCGAGCTCTGGCAGGCTCGGGCTCAGCTCGGCTCCTTTCCACCCCTAGTTAAACACAAGTATGTTACCTTGCGTGTGTCGGTATGTAGATGATGATACCCACACTTTTCTTTTTCCATTTGTTCCGCGTTAACAACACCATTTCTCAAAAACTCGTTGTTATACCCCAAGTTTTCCTTGTTTTCTTGTCTCGTTGTTATTTGTTTCCAATTCAATTCGTATACAGGCCAAACGAACCCTCAGCCTCCTTTTTGTCGAATTGCCTTTCTTCCAACGAACCAAAAATAATACCCACGGTCTCCTTTTTTGTTTTGTTGTCGAATTACTTCTGTCCCAACAAACCAAAAACAAGTTCTTCTATTCGGTATACCACACTTATTCCACGTTGCTTTGTTTCCCTTGTGTGTTGTCTTGATTTCGTCTCCACAAACGTCTCCTAGATCCTTCTTGTTCACGGTATCCTTCCAACCCAACTAAGTTGTTCTCGGTCTCCTTCCAAGTGATCTACGTTGTGTCTTTTCCTTTTGTTTCGAAATCCAAGTCCTTTCCCTCACACAATCTTGGTACCACTCTCGGTATCCTTAACCAAAAACAAACGATATGTTTGTTTTGCTTCCTTGTCGTTGTTGTTGTTTCCTTGTGTCGCCCCGACATGTTTTCCACACAATCTTCTTGAGTACTCCTTTTCCTTCTTGGTTTTACGTTACAAGTTTCTTTCCACAACAACGTTCCTCGCGTTATAACCCCGCGCTTTTCTCTTCTTTGTCTCTTGTTCTAACTGGTTTCACAAAGTTCTTAACCCACTCGTCTTTTTCCCTAGACGACGTGTATCTTTTGTTTCCTGTGTTGCGTTAACAGCAAATCACAAACAATCATAGCGCTTCTTTTCTCACTCTTGTTCCATGTTCCACTGTCTACGTCAAGAGTTTCCTTCCTTTCCCTTTGATGTGACCAACGAAGTTTTGTCCCACCAATAACGTTTGATGTAAACGTTTGCAACCCCACACAAAATAGATCGTGCACTATCTTCTTTTGCGTCTACTTATTCAAGTCGTTGTCTTCTTTTAAAACAACAAGAGTCCTTACTGAAAACGTTTCGTTCCCAGCGTATGTTTCTTGGTCTTCTCGTTAATGTCTTTGGTATCCAAAACGAGTCGTGTATAACCACTTGCTCTTGATGCCAATTGTTGTCCCAATTCTAGTGAGTCGAAATATAGTTGCAAAGTATAAAATGAATAAGTGTTTCGTCTAACTCTTTCAATCGAATACAAATGTACATATATATAGGTTTCCATTCAACATGTTGGAACCATTGTGTCTATTCGGTATATAACCAAAATTAACTAACTTTTTGTAACCGCCAGTAACTACTTTTCGGTTAATAACTAACATAACTAACAATAATGGTCCTTCGTTTATTTATTGTTTACATATGAAGCAAAGAACGAGATTATATGTCACATATTCGAGGTTTCTTTTGTAAAGGTTTGTGATCAGACATTGTGACACTCTCTTATTTCCCTTTTAGTATGTAACTAGGGGCTTGTTTGTTAAATTTTTTTATTAAGTCATTTCTAATTAAGAGATGACTTAATGCAGACACCCTCAGTTTTATTGCTTAATATTTTCAGTTATCTTTCTCTATTAAGTCACAAACAAACAGTTTTAATATGACTTAATTAATTCAGTGTTTTTCATATTAAGTCAATTAAGTTACAAACAAACACCACCTATATCTACATTCTAGTGTGATGTTAGAGCAAGGGGTGTCGATGATTTCGTTCCTCGCCGAATCCTACGTGGCTACTCGCCACTTCATGTTGCTCCTCGCCACCACACCATGTGGCTTCGCCGGTTGTGGTTTCGCCGGTGCAACGACACACTAGAGGACAAAGAAGGTGACAGAGTTTAGTGTGTGTGAGTATATGTTTTTATGTGTTTTTAGTACTTTTGAATATAAAAGCTTGGATCTTTATGCTGCAATGGTGAATGGGTATTGTGAAGCAAACAATACTTCAAAAGCTTATAAACTTTGGCTTAGTCAACACGAGCTTGTTGTGAAAAGGGGTTCTTGTTGTGCAGAAGGTGAAACCAAAAAAGCTCTCACACTATTTCAAGCACTCGAATCATCAGAAAACAGCTCTTGTAACATATTGTATAGTGAAATCATATCTATGTATTCCCGTCTTGAAGATATGAGGATGGCGAGGTGGGTTTTTGATAGAATGATTAAAAAAGGATTGATACCGGATGCTGTAACCTACACAATGATGTTAAAAAGGATTGAGTATGGAAAAGAAATAAAATGAGGGTGGGTGGGGCCCAAGTGAAGAGAAGTGAGTATGTTGTGATTGGGGGTATTTTTTTGTTAGTGTGTTGGAGTGATGTGGAGGTGATGTGGCACACGTGGGGCCCAAGTGAAGAGAAGTGGTGAAGTCACGATACCCCTTGCTCTTATTATGAACCGTTTATCTGTAAAAACAATAATAACCCCTTAAAAAGTAACCCAGAAACTAAAATACTTAGAAAATGTTTATTACTACTTTGAAGTGAAATGAAAATACACATGAGTCAACTTGCTCCGTAAGTCCATATGATGGGTTGAAATGATATCTAAAAAGAGGAAAAAGTTTATTTCAAAATATATAATCCACATATTGCATGGTTATATGAAATGAAAATGTCTAAGATTTTGTATTTTTCAAATTTACTATACTTGAGCGATGTATGATAGTATGATACTTATAAGAAAAAATCACACGTTTGGTCCCTATGGTATACCCCAAATAACAACTATAATCTCTAAGTCGTTTTTATTACACCACAGATACCTATTTTTGAAACCTTGCACGCATTTAGTCCCTATTTTGGATGGGCGTTAGGTAAGTCCGTTAAGTATTTTGCGCTGTTAGTCCTTCGTTAAAAAATTTTGCACCGTTAGTCCTTATTATTTAAAATATAGTTTTTCCCAGTTAGTCCATCCGTTAATAATAATTATCGCCCGTTTTTTTACATTTTTGTCCGTTTTTATCCGTTTTCCCCTGTTTTTTTTCGTTTTTTGTCCGTTTTTGTCAGTTTTTTATCCGTTTTCGACCTTTTTTTAAGTTTTTATCCGTTTTCGTCCGTTTTTTTTACTTTTTCGCCCATTTTTTTACGTTTTTGTCTGTTTTTATCCGTTTTCGTTCGTTTTTTATCCGTTTTCGCCCCTTTTTTACGTTTTTGTCTCTTTTTTAGCTTTTGCGTTCGTTTTTTATCCGTTTTTTACCTTTTTGTCTGTTTTTATCCGTTTTCGTTCGTTTTTTTCATAAAAAACTTCCAAAAAAAAAAAAGAATTTTTTTCACAAATTTGAAAAATAAAATTCCAAAAAAAATTTTGAAAAAATAAACTGGAAAAAAATATTTTCGAAAAAAAAAATTTTAATAAAAAATATATTTTTCAAATATTTTTTTTTTTAAATTAAAAAATATTTTTGAAATATTTTCGAAAAATATTTAAAAATTAAAAATATTTTCAAAATATTTTTTTTAAAATAAAAAAAATTTGAATAATATTTTTTTATTCAAATTTTTTTATTTTTTTTCGAAATAATTTTTTTTCGAAAATATTTTTTTTCCAATTTAGTTTTTCAAAATTTTTTTGGAATTTTTTTTTCGTAAAAAAATTCTAATTTTTTTTTTGGAAATTTTTTGTGAAAAAAAACGAACGCAAAAGGAAAAAACAGACAAAAACGTAAAAAACGGATAAAAAACGAACGCAAAAGGAAAAAAACAGACAAAAACGTAAAAAAAAAGGCGAAAACGGATAAAAAACGAACGAAAACGGATAAAAACAGACAAAAACATAAAAAATAGGCGAAAACGTAAAAAAAACGGACGAAAACGGATAAAAACGTAAAAAAACGGTCGAAAACGGATAAAAAACTGACAAAAACGAAAAAAAACGCGGGAAAACGGATAAAAACGAACGAAAACGGACAAAAATGTAAAAAAAAAACGGGCGATAACTATTATTAACGGAGGGACTAACTGGGGAAAACTATATTTTAAAAAATAATGACTAACGGTGCAAAATTTTTTAACGAATGACTAACAGCGCAAAATACTTAACGGACTTAACTAACGCCCATCCAAAATAGGGACTAAATGCGTGCAAGGTTTCAAAAATAGGTATCTGTGGTGTAATAAAAACGACTTAGGGACTAAAGTTGTTATTTGGGGTATACCATAGGGACCAAACGTGTAATTTTTTCTACTTATAATAATGGTTTAAGAAATCATACATAATAAAAATATGGGTAAAAGCCATAAAATAACAATGTACTTTCTAAAATTTACCGACTTGAAACACTTACTTTTTTATTAACATATACACCCACGTACTTTCAAATTTTGTTCCGACTTTACCCATATTGTAATAAAATAATATTATTTACTATGATATTATTGTAAAATATTATGGGTTTATAGGCTTATGTATATTCATCATAATCTTGATTAACAAGTTAGGGTTTTCCTATAAATACCTCATATTGTAACATTATGAAGACATCTCACTAATATGAATTTTCTTCCTCTCTCATTCTTGTGTTTTTGTTCATTACATTTACAACACGTTATCAGCACGAAGTCTCTCTACAATTTTTTAAGAGATTCACGACACACAAGAATGAAACTGATTGGGTTTTTTTTTATTCAACCTCTTGATGCAGGGAATATGGGATGGAGAGATGATCATGGGAAAATAAAAAAAGCTTTCACAATTATATTCTCATCATTGGTAAAGGTGATAATTTTAACTTTTTAATTATGTGTTGATATAAACTATTGTCAATAAAGTCATTTATTCTTTTGTCAAAATCATTAATCGCTAATGTGACCTGATAAGGTTTGACCACCTAATAAAATAAATCAAAGTGGTGCAAATTCAATCTACCACATTTACCTGTTTATTATTAATTTTGTGTGTGTATGGTTCTTTTAGCGGTGATTCTATTAAAAATATTGGCTTTATGTTAGCGATGAATAATACACATTCAAATTCGATTTATAAATCATTCAAATATTGGCTTTATGTTAACGAGAATAGATCAAGTGACTTAATATTTGATTATAAAATATTTTGTTTCATACGAAATCATGATGTTTTTTTAAGTTTAAAATTCGTTGTATTGACTTTATGTTAACCATGATGTCTTATTGTTATTTTTTTGATAAAAGCCAGTATGATAACTATTGTTTGATTATTTGACACATACAAGGCAGTCTTTAATTATTATAAGCTTTTAAGCATGCATTATGTGTCAAAAAGTTTTTATGTGTAACAGAATATAATTACTTGTTGCGATAGTATATACGTACACATCGTTTTTGCAAGATGACTTGGCTATCTAATATTGCTATATTGTAGTTCTTTTAGAAGATACTATATCATGATACATCGTTAACTACATGAGATGGAAACATAATCTCTTCTTATTTTGCGTAATCATTGATTATAAAGATTGTCATTTGTTTTAAATGTTCTATTGTGATTACATAACTAGTATTATGTTATATTCTATTGTTAATTTTTCAAACTCTCATGTAATTTACATAAAACAATAGATGTTTTATCGTGACTACAAAGAGAGAATCAAAACAATGTAGCCATCATGTTATGGTTGAAAAATAAATAAATTAGAACCTCAAGTTCTAATATGGTTTGATCAATTGGATCAATAACATAACCTCATGTTATGTTAGTGAAAAAAAAATAGAACTTCAAGTTCTACTGTGATCTCATCAGAAAAAAAAATATATCATAACCTCATGTTATGCTCATAATTATTTTTTAGAACCTCATGTTCTATTTTGATTATCAAAAGAGTGAAAATAACATAGCCTCATGTTATGTTAAAGAAAAATAATATAGTTGGAACCTCAAGATCCAACATGATCCTTTTATAAAGATCAATATCATAACCTCATGTTATGTTAAAAATTATTAGAACCTCAAGTTCTAATTTGATTCAGTTAATAGAATCAATAGCATAACTTCACGTTATATTAGACGGAAAAAAAAGTGATAAAAATTCGAGTTTTATTATCATTCTCTCAAGAGAATCAAATAACATAATCTCATTATGTTAAAAAAAATGTATATATAGAAACTCAAGTTCTATATTGTTAATTTTATTTTGTGTTTACTTTTTATTTTATTTTATGTTCTTTCTATTTATAAACCTAACACAATCTTTAACTTCATGTCAAAACTTCATCTATTTTCTTGATAGTGTAAATGTTTTATGTTGGATGACATCATATATATATTCAGCATTATAGTTGGTCCGATTCACGCATGATACTTAACGAAGAAGAATTGTGATGCTGAAATGCATGGTATATCTTTGTTAGGGATGCCTTATAACATTTTGTGTGATGATTCCTAAAATTTAAATAATATCACTTCTATGGTTTTATTGCAAATTGTGTGGTTATGTGGCGAGACATTGGTTAAATGATATATTCTGAATTCGTGTATATTTAAAAAAAAATGAAAATATGAACTCTTATATAGCTACGCATGATATATTTTTTAGATGTGTTAAAGTGGAGTTTTTGTATGGTAAACGATAAATATTGAATGTTGTTAATGTGGAATTTTTTGTATGGTAAACGATAAATATTGAATGTTGTTAATGTGGAATTTTTGTATGGTAAACGATAAATATTGAATGTTGTAATTCATTTGTTGCAAATGATTAACATGAATTTGACTTGTAATTTGGTTGTATAAATTAGACAACTTATATGTGAAGGCAAATATCTATTTTGTCATATCATTCTTGAGTCTTGCATTCTCTATGCTTGTATCGATTAATATGATTATAAACTACATCATTCAATATTCACATTGTAATAGATGTTTTTTAATTGTCTTTGCAACACTATTACTTCACTGATTGCTTTCCACAAATGTTTTTTCAATAAGTTAAATAAAATGTTAGAAATATTGATTTTGTTCACATGCCCGATTTGAAGTTATCAAACATCTAATATTTGTGTGGACTTTTGATGTTAAGATCTATTTTATCTGTAAAAAAAAAAAAGGAGAACCTCGTCTTCTTCGTAAGGACCTTAAAAGGGAATACTTAACGATGAAAGATTCGTTAAATTATGGTAAGATCTCAAGGATACATTACTACACAAAAGCAAGTAATATTCCCAAAAATCTCGCTACGATTGTATGCACCTCAAGTTGCATTAAAAAAAACATAAGCGAGTTCGGTCTCACAAATTTCAGTGTTAGATCTGAATTAAAAGGAAAATATATAATGGTGAAAGATCCGTTAAATGTATGTCAAAATCTAAAAGAAAGATTTGACCATCATAAGCAAGAGATTCTTGCAAATGCGAGCACATTTTTCGCAATATTAAGTAGTACATCTGAATGATGAAAAGAAAAATTGCAATGAGATGGTTAATGCCTCGAATATACTCATATATCGAGAACGATGCTTTGATATAAAATAAATGGGCATGTTTGAACAAACACGATAAACTCGTTTTCTAAATTTTCTCCATATTGTCGTGTTAAAAGAAACTGGTTGACAACCTCAAGTTGCAACATAAAGATCTTCATTCCTTCAAGTGAATGTGATAAAATGATTAACATAAGATGTTCATTCCCTCAAGTGAATGAGATAAAATGATCAATATGAGATCCTCATTCCCTCATGTGAATGTGATAATGTAACGATAAATGGTTAAAGATCATTTATCATGGTAAATGCTATGGTTGAGGTAGTATGACAATGACAACCCACTAGTAGTGGCGAAAATACAATAAGAAAGGAGCAAACAAAAAAAAGCTATTTATGCAAAAATGCAATGTGATGTATATGAAATACAAGTGTGTCAAAGATATTACACACTATATTCATAGATTTAAAAATCTGTGATAGCGCAGTTTGCTCCACGAAAGAATTATGAAATTGTCATGAGAAACGAAGTTAAGTATTAAAGATACATTATATTCTTTTATATCTTCCTCGACATGCAAAGCTTAGTAAAAGCTAATCACTGCCATAAACTTAAGTTTATGAGCAATAATAATTATAATATTTTTGGCATGACCAGTTACACCATCCTGAGTCATTAATGATGTGAAAGCTATAGAAGAATAAAATTCTTCAATCTAATGTTATTATCTCTCAAAGAAAGTTGATTAGTATTCTATCAACTAGAATGAGGATTAAATTCCTCAATTATAATGGAAAGAAAACAAATGGATATATGTAAGCATACAAATCCATGGTATGAACCATTTAGAGTTTAAAATCGATGCATCGTCTAAATGGTCATTAAATCGCAACCTCAAGTTTGCATGATTAAGAGCTCAATGCGAGCCTAACATTCCGGAGTGAGTATTTCATCATGAAAATACAATGAATTACTTCTAAATTATCAAATGAAACTGAGAGAAAAAACTTGTGTTGTTGTATGGGGCCATATTATAATATGCACAACAACAAAATTAGCATCATGCCAATATGTTATTATAAATCCTCCCTTTTATAATTGGTTTTGGTTATAAACCAAACATATCCCATTTTTGTTTTTTTGTGTGCAAATTACTCCACCTAAATGCACATATATGGGATATAGAAGATGGATAATTCCTTCAGGAGGAGAGAAGTAGCTGCAAATTCAGAATGAATTATCATATTCTGTTGATCCTCGAAAGAATTTTTTTTTATGAATTAATTATTCAATGGATAATCTAATAGCCATAAATAAACATTGGCTAAAAACAAAATTTCAGCTATTCATGCTCTAATTAGAAGTTGTCCCTCAAAGACACTATTTTATTATGACATGCCTCAAGCATGGTAGACAAATCGATTCCAAATAAAATCCTCGATGACAAATATGGAGCATGAAAACAAGATGGTTGTTCGAGGTATAAAAGACCCCATGATAGTCTCATAAAGAGACACTAGACATTAAGGTTCAAAAGAACCTCAGAAAGCCAATGAGATCTCAGTAAATTCTATCTTGTTTTTGAATTATTATGGAATCAACACAAAACGACGTCGATAAATTTGTTTACATACAATATAGCGCTTGCTATTAAGCATAATGAGGATCATAAATCAATTGTTATTCGAAAGTGCGCTCAATGAAACGTTTGGCCAACGTGAAAAGACGCAATCTCGGAAAAATACGAGAAGTATTGGGACATGAAGTCCATACACATGAATGTGTAAAATCTATATAAATCGGTTTTTTGTGCTAAACCGAAATAAGAGCTCTAAAGTTATGTGTTTTAATACTTGAATTGTGAAATAAATAAATTCACAAAACAATAAGTTGATTATTGAGAGACAAATTATCTCGAGGTAGATGTAAATATCTTATTAATATGAGATAAGTATCTATTTTCCTTAAAATTGGGTTTACTAGAGCTCTCGTATTCTATGAAGGATATGTAATGTCTCAAATATGGCTTACAACTTCAACTTCTAGATACGATTAATAAAGTTCTCAATAACTTTATTTGATAAAGTTGAATGAATCCTTATATGGATCAAAATGATTTTGGACGCATATTATAAAAATTATTTTTGCACATGTCTCAAAGAAATAATTAGTCCTCAAGTACCATACATAAGTATAATTGAGGTTTAGATGCCAATTTTTGTGATTAATATGCGTCACGAGAGTGTATTTTTCTCTTTTAATATTTGTACATGCATTGTATATTTTCCAACCAATTGATTTGATATTGGGTTGGAAGCTACACATATTTTTTATCATTTTTTGCAGGACTTATTCATAACATCATCAATTTGATGGAATTCAATGTAAAGTTGTTGCCAACAAAAGTATATGAGCAACTCGTTTAGAAGATTAGCATGCGATGCTTGAAATATATACATTATTGAGGAGGAGGAGCATTATACGCACTGCACTCTTTTCCTTCATCAAGTTTTTTTTTATCCCATTGGGTTTTTCTTGATAAGGTTTTCGATGAGGCAGATATTATATTAATATAAATCGGTCATATGGGTAAAGTCGGAACAAAATTTGAAAGTATGTGGGTGTATATGTTAATAAAAAGTAAGTGTTTCAAGTCGGTACATTTTATTTTATAGCTTTTACTCTAAAAATATCAATACAAATATGACCCAGCATAATCCAAACTGACCTCCATTCATAAATAAACTATTTAGCTTTGCCCCTCGTAACTGCAAGTAGATTGCCAAAAAGCCGATTAATGAAGGATTATAACGTTCAGCTATGCCACATGCCAAACCTTCCAATTCATTTTCCATTAAAAAAGAGCTTCAACAAGCAGCATTACACACAGTGTTTAACGAGCTAACAAAAAAATACCACCATGACTAAATGAAAGCAAGATGTGAGGCCTGAACAGTGAGTTTCCTCAACCGAAGTCTAGATTTAAAAAAAGGTTCAAGCGTATCTCATGATTTCAGTTGGTATCTTCATCTGCCGGAGATTGAATATAAACCCGTCAAGTTCAGTCTTCCTCAGGTTCAAGTAAATTACCTAATTCACCCTGTGAAGAAATCTTACAATGTCAGAGTCGATTACTAGAGAAATAGCACCCAAAAAAATGATATTAACATCTAGTGAAACGGCAGCGTTCATTATTCAAGAAGTTTTTTTGCTAACAATAACTCTGCCCATTTATCAAAGTTAAAACTATTATATTCCGTATTTTCTAAATTTTGTTCCACAAGCCTAAAAGGTATCAACGAAATTTAGGGTGTGTTTGTTTGGTCGGTTTTGAGTGTTGGATTTGACTTTAGGATGATAATCATTTGTTTGGTTGTAATCTCAAAGAAAAAATATAAGAACCACTCCCTCTGACATCAACCCAAGGTGGCGGGTGGGTTTTGATGAGTTTAGCCATTTTTAGTAGGTCCCGCTATATACTTGTGAGTAGAAGTGTTACAATTTAGGGCTCGTTTGGTTTGTTGCCAGGAATGACAATGGGTATCGGATTTGGAATGAGGTGGAATGATAATGGGTATGAAAAAGTGTATCATTACGATTGTTTATGTTTGGTTGATAAAATATGGTATGAAAAAGTGTATAGATATTTTAATTTTGTAGTGGAAAAAAGAGGGGTCCACGGGAATGGATTTCATAGACACCAAATTGGTGTGTAATGAATCTATAACTATGATATACCCATTTCATTACCGGGCCCACAAAACAAAACAAAACAAACACCGACTATGACTTTGAAAGTCATAGTCTCATTCCCATTAATGCAAACCAAACGGGCCCTTAATTTATATAATTATGTAAAAATAATTAATTTTGTGGGTCCTATTTCTCTTTTATTAAATTCAAATCCAATCAAAAATCTAAATCCTAAACAAAATTCAAATCATATCACAAACTCATCTACAAACCAAACAGGCCCTTAAGATAGTACAAGAGTTTCCTTAAACCATATGTCAGAGTCAAAGCTGAAATTCTATGGGCCAGAAATAAGAGTAAATTGCAAAAATCGTCGTTGTGGTATGGTCAAATTGCACGTTTCGTCCTTGTGGTTCATTAAGTGCAAAGATGGTACGTTGATTGCACTGTTACGTGCGCTTTTGGTCCTTTGACTTAACTGCCGTTAAATGGACTCCGTCAGTAGTTACACTTTAGCCTTTTGGCTAACCACCGTTACAGCACCCATCCTTAAAGCACAAGGACGATTTTTGCAATTTTTTTTCGAATTTTTTTAAAATAAAAAAATTTCCTCCGTTATTATCGAATTTTTTTTTTGATATTCTTTTTCGAAAATGGTTTTTATATAAAAATGTTTTATATAAAAACATTTTATAAAAACGTTTTTATATAAAAATGTTTTTTTATATAAAAATGGTTTTTTATATAAAATGTTTTTATATAAAAAGTTTTTATATAAAGCTTTTTTATACAAAAATGTTTTTATATAAAAAAATTTAAAAAGTTTTTCATATAAAAAAAAGTTTTTATAAAACATTTTTATATATAACTTTTTTATATAAAAACGTTTCATATAAAACAACATTTTTATATAAAAACTTTTTTATAAAACGTTTTTATATAAAAAACATTTTCGAAAAAAGAAAACGTAAGAAAAATGTTTTTAAAACAACATTTTTTAAAAAAACTTAAGAAAAACGTTTCATATAAAACAACATTTTTATATAAAAACTTTTTTATAAAACGTTTTATATAAAACGTTTTATATAAAACAATTTTATATAAATAAACGGCCGTAAGAAAAACGGACAAAACTGACAAAACAAACAAAAACGGATAAAAACGTAGAAAAATGGATAAAAAGCGTAAGAAAACAAACAAAAATGGATGAAAACGGATAAAATTGAATGAAAACGGACATAAATGGATAAAAACGGAAAATAAATTACGTTTTTGTCCGTTTTCTTTTGTTTTTGTTCGAATTTTTTTTGAATAATTATTTTCGTCAAGTAACTTTTTATTCGAAAATGTTTTATATAAAAAAGTTTTTATATAAAAATGTTGTTTTATATGAAACGTTTTTATATAAAAAAACCTTTTTAATTTTTTATATAAAAACATTTTTATATAAAAAAGCTTTATATAAAAACTTTTATATAAAAACGTTTTATATAAAAAAACATTTTTATATAAAAAAACTTTTTTATAAAACGGTTTTATATAAAACATTTTTATATAAAAAACATTTTCGAAAAAAAATATTCAAAAAGAATTCGAAAAAAAAAACGGAGTATTTTTTTTTTTTAAATTCGAAAAAAAAAATGCAAAAATCGTCCTTGTGGCTTAAGGATGGGTGCTGCAATGGTGGTTAGCAAAAAGGGCTAAAGTGTAACTACTAACGAAGTCCATTTAACGGCCGTTAAGTCAAAGGACCAAAAGTGCACGTAACAGTGCAGTCAACATACCATCTTTGCACTTAATGAACTACAAGGACGAAACGTACAATTTGGCCATACCACATCCTGATGGCTACAACAATGGGACCCGCTTTTTTATAAACCACCAGGATCATGCCACATGTTTTTAGTCACATCTTTAAGCACATAATTAGTCTTCCCAATCATTTTCCTATATATATATATATAAACGACTCCCATTGACATTGACATTGATATTGATACAGGTTTCATACTTAAATAAATTATTCGGAAATGCAAATAAAAGTTGTCATATACCTTTGATAAAAGGGATTCAAATACAAGCTTATCAAATTTCTCAGAAAGCCTCTTCACCTCATCTCTAAGCTTCTTATTCTCATCCGTTAGTGAGTCTACTTTTAACCGTAGCGTTTCAAGCTCAAACTGCAATCGATATGGGGAAACTACGTAACAGAAAATAAACATTTTCTATTAGAATATCCAAAAGTATGTGTTACCTGCTTGCGCAGTCTTGATCTTCTAGCTGACTCTCTGTTTGCTAATTTTCTTTCTAGTTCCTTAAAGCGATGCTCTTCCTGTAATAGACATGATAGGTTGCATAAGTTGATTCATTGATATTTTGGCTAAACGGAAAAAGTAAATATACCTGGGTTAAAGCGGGATTAGAGTTAGTAACACTAAAGCTCTCTTGTCGAGCTGCCATGAAATCTACAATACAAAGCAGGCACCTAGAAACATAACCACCTACTTTTTAAACAAATTTGCTATATGTTTCACATTCTCTATAAAATTAGCAGATTTGAACAAAAAAATCCTCCTTTCATGGGCATGTTTAGAATTATGATATAATATAAGGTAACAAAAACATAAGTAACAACTGACACATGCATCGAATTAGGTCATAATATGTGGTCCAATACATATTGAGGTACATACATTGTATTCTAGGACGAAAACTAGTTACAAAAATTACTGGTACCTTGGAAGGCAATATCAATTAATTTGGTATTTAATGGTGTACTATAGATATTAAGACGTATTGTCAAATTACTTGTGAGAATATGGTTGGCAATTCCAGTGAACTCTTTTCTAATTAGAGGAATTTGTGTGATTTACACTCATATAAGCCCTTTTATAAGACTCGGATAAATCCTTTTAGAGAAAAGTTGCTAAAGAAATATGACCTGCCATTTTTAACCATGTTTTTCCCAAACATAATAAAAAAAATCTGCTTTTGAATCAAAGACATTGTAATACAAAAACAAAGGTGAACCCATACCCATTCCTATTCTAGCATGTTATCAAACCCATACCCATAGTGACCCATGACTGCAAACCAAATGTAACCTGATTCTCACTATTGTCTTTCCTAATAACCGTCAATAAAAGACATTTAACAAAAGTGCCAAGTAATCTATCATCCATGTCATTCTCTATAAGTTGATACAAGTAAACATGATGAGAATTAAGAATGCAAATGGGGTAACAAACTAATATGAATCTAAATCCAATAACCATCGCATCACATTATAATAATATATGAAACAAGATTCTATGATTCTATCATTTGTGCAGAATTAGCAGGTAATATGGTAGTAGATCATACAGTTATTAACTTGAACAAAAAGTTCTGAAAAGATCTGCAAAGCTATCTAATTACGCAAGAAATACAAATATAACGTCTATAAACTCAGTTTAATGCTTTAAGCAGCCCCGTAAACACCAACATTATACTAAAGTTAACATACATTGTCCAAAATCCCAACATTAAGCATCATTCTTGAAATAAATGCACAATAACAATGAAATGGAAAGTACAACGATAGATTTTACCTGAAATAGATTTTAGAAAGGCACAAGAAATGCAGAACCACAGATTTTAGACACAATATTAATATCTAATAAGAGCGGCGGTTAAAATAATACACCAATGGCAAAACCTATAATCAATTAATCATGTATATTGGGCCGTACAAGTTTCTGTTTTCGCAGATCCTATTTGGGCCGCAATGAAAAGGCGGGTTTAAAGTGTTTAGGATATTGAATAATACCATTAAGGCTTCAAACAGTTTTGCTCTAGAAAACGGAATGCAATATTTGCAATTTCTATAAAGTAACTACTTCAAAAATACGATACCAAAAATCCAATTACAGTATCTCAAAACTGTTTCCATAAAGATACTATCTTTGTAACTAACAAGTGGTTCAGACAAAAACCAAAAATTTACCTCCTCATAATCCACCTCTGACTTTTTAGCATCGCATGAGTCATTTATTAACTTCAAAATTGACAGAAGCCATATCCTTAATGCATAGAAGATCGTAACTCCATTGAACTGTATGAAAAGAGTATCGCAATAATTACTACTCAGATATTTCAGTTTGATAAGTACCCAATAGTATTGTTTCCAAATAAAGAAACAAAGTCAACGTTGCGGAACATGAAAGATATAAAGAGTCATGTAAACAAAAAGTAGCTCAATCTTTAATCAAACATACTTTTTTTATGAAACTTTGAATATATATTACCACCAAATCGTAACATGATTTACATGTTAGCTATAGCCTATAGCTAACTAGCTATGGAAAAACCCAAAGCGCCAGACTGACCAACATAAAAAATATATTAAAACAATCTAACCAACATTCTAAATCTATGATAAATGGTACCAACATTCTAAGAAGACAACCTTACTACTAATCGTTCTATCTTACATTCAGAGACTTAGGAATCAGCAGGCCTGACATAACCATGTGCTGTTGACATTTGAACCAGCAGTCAACCTCTGAATATGGCCATAATTCAGGATGATCAACAAAACAACACAAATCACTTCCGAGATAGGAATAACTATTGCCATGAACTAAATTTCCTTTAACTGTGAAGACAGAAACCAAAGACCGTATTTAACAGTAACTCCTGGCTCACTAACACTGTGTTCTTGATCTCAAAGCAATTTACAGCAGATAGACATATATCCAAATAAACCAATTATCATGCATTCCATCTCTCCACTTGTTAAGTTAAAACGCTGCATAGAATGCAGATCACAAATTATAAAGGGTCTTTAGCATGACATTCAACACCCTTATTTATCATTATCAACCAATTAGCACATGATATCAAGTAGCGAGTAGTGACGTCATTTCCAAATAACATATCTCCGCTAGATAGAAAAAACTAAGGCAATAAACTATATTTCCTTAGACTATAGTCACACAAACCAAAGACCACACATTCTAGTAGTCAACTCTGACTTGGTAAAATGGATAGTCACACAGCAAGACTTCATCCATTGCTTATAGACATCTCCAGAAAACCAAATGTCAAACACTCCAATACCTTTTACCAAGCTCACAGTTTAGATCCAAATCATTGGCTAGAACTAAGTAGTCCCGTCTTTCATGACTCACTATATCTAGCCCCCAATGATGGATCCATACTAAAACCTTCCAAAACCACATTCCACAATACTCATAATGCGCTATTAAGATGATAATTATCCAACACAGAATAACCAAATGTTACAAATTCAATATTGTGTTTGTTGTGAATCAGTGTGGTTTAATAGGTGCTAACAACAGTAATTGTGCTATCATTGGTCCTAATTTTCCTAAGATTATAGGCAGGGGTAGTTGTACACTGATTGAACTCATAGACATATCAACTAAATCATCAAGTTCATATACACTTGGGGCGTATTTGTTCAGTCACGCATAATCGGATAGGCAATTTGAATAATCAATCCCAAACACTCCCTTTCAAAATACACAAAGCAAGTAACCAGTTATAACAAGCAATCCCAAACACAACCTAAACAAATCCAAATAAGAATGATCTCCTGATGCAATCATTTGAATTCATACATACAAATGAAGCTTAAGTTGATGATTAAATTTCATATGTTCGCATATATTTCAATAACCTTCCCTGAATCTCCAAAAGGTTTAAAATCCCTTTGGGTGCCGACTGACCCTTCGCCGAGGACCTTATAGGTATGTTTGGCATGGAGCGGTGTGGAGCTTTTTGGAACGGTGAGTGGTGAGCAATGAGCATTTTGATTTTTAGTAATCGTTTGGCAAAGGAGTGGTGAGCTTTTTTTAGGAAGGCTCATTTTTCCAATGCTTCTTTAAGAAGCTGTGAGCAGTGGCTACTGCTACTTTTAACAAACCCCCCCCCCCCCCCCCCCCCCCCAAAACATAAAACGAGCACATGTTGTAGTGACCTTAAGCTAAAAGTTGGGATCGAACTCATAACCTATTTTTCCAAAAGCCCTCCTTGACCGGGTCGGAGTGGGGTTATACTAATGGCCTATTAATGGGGCAATGCCCAAATGGTAATAACCATCCCTAAATATTATTTTTGAAAATTATACATAAATAAGATACAAACATTATGATTATCGATAAAAAAAAATATAATAATAAAATTAAAAAAATTAAAAATAAAAAGCATACTCCGTATTACTTTATGGGATAAAAACTTACAATGGGTTTGTTGCGGGACAAGCGGCGTTGAAATCGGAATCGAGCAAAGTTGTTAAACACTAGAAAGCTTGTTTAGAGAATCAACACGTATTTACCCCGTTTGCTTTTGATACATTTGGGTTCCTAGCTTCGGCAGATGTGGAGTTTTTGACTAGGTTCAACGGGTTGTGCAAAGTAATTTTGCGACCCATAAGTCACAAAATTTCATTTTTAGTAGAATTGGTTTTGCCATTCAAAAGGGGGTGGCGGCACAGCTTGTTACTCGTTTGCCTGCAATCTTATTGTAATCCGTTATAAAAGTATGTTTTAATAAAAATTAAAAGTATGGCTGAAACACAAAATAAACATTTCTTTTGAAAAAAAAAAAAAAAAAAGGAATCGAGCATGTTAGATGGTTTTGACTTTGACCTCCTAAAGGCAGTTTGGTAATATTAGCAGTAAGGGCATTTTGGTCATTTTTGGTAGTATCTTAAGAAGTAAGATTTTTTGTATGTCGGTTGTTTTAGTATGTCGGTTTGTTTTAGTCGGTTATTTACTTATATAACCAAAATCAGAAACACATAACTTGTAACACACTTTTGATAAATAAAATTAGCCGCTCTTCCCCCACTTCTCATATTGTTCTGATCTTTTGTATGCTGTTCATTTGATTGTGTTTGTTGCTGATCTTTGCCCATGAATATCCCTCCCAAATCCTAACAAATTGGTATCAGAGCCACTCAATCGATTGAAGCAAGCTGCAACTGTTTTGGGTTTTGCAATCGACATCAGCTTTTTTTTGGTTGATTTCAAGATTCAGCATCTTGATATCCTTTGGATTTGTTTCTGCTTGGTGGTTTGTTGATTCGTTCCATTTGAAGAGATCAGGTCAGAACTTATTTTATGTTTTGTGGTTGTTGTCAATCAATCTTGCTGGATATATGGTTTGTGAGTTGGGATTTTTCCCTTTGTTCAATCGTTTGTTGCTTCTGCTAGTTTGATAAGTTGAAGGTGTTAGTTGATTGGGATTAGGGATAATTAGAACTTGTGTTGAATCGATCGGTTTGTCTAGGGATTGTTAATCTCTGTTTGCTTTGTGGATCGATTAGTTATTGGGTTTGAATATGAGGGCTTCGACTAAGTGGGCTTTGAACCTGAATATGGGATTTTGGAATTTGTGCCAATATTTGTTGTTTCTTTGATTTTCGTTTGGTAGTTGGTGATTGGATTTTGGATTGTTATATACAAACTTCATTTGGAGCATATTTGGCTTTGATTTTCTTGGTTTTTTGAGCGAATGTTCTCTTCGAAAGTAACCTACAATTAGGTTATAAAGGTATTTGTATTTGGTATTCGAATTATGGACTGTAATTCTTATCACATAAGTGGGTCACTAGTATTATCTGTATCATATTTGGGGCGTTTGAATTATCAGAGGCCGTTCGTCAAGTTATTCATTAACTTCAATTTGTATGATACTCGGATAATAGCTTTGAATGTTTGACTGTAATCCTTATGATATAAGTGGGTCATTAGAATTTGAATTTGAAGATCGATTTGGTATTTGAAGACTTGGTTATAATCAGTTCGTTTGAATTTTGTTTGATCGTTTGGAATTTGTCAGTTTGGAAATTTTGGATCTTCGTTTTTCGGGCTTTTGAAGTTTGTTGCCTGAATTTGATTGTAGCTGGTGAAGATCGTTTGAGCCGATTTGTTTGTTCGGTTGGCCGTTTTGAATTTGCCGGCTAACATTTGATTGTTCGTTTTGAAGTCATCGGCATTTGCTTTGGATCGATTTTGTTTCGAATTGCTTTTGGAAATCGATCATTTGATGTGAATTAGGCTAGTATCTCTAGCCTTTGGAAATTTGAATTTGATTTGAAGCAGGTGGAGGAGTTAGTTTAACTCAATTCCTTTGATGTTTGGCCTCATTTACGATGGTGAACGTAGATATTTGGTTGCCGTCTACTCAGATTTGGATTATGTTACGGATCTTGATGCTAGAAGATCCTTGACAGGTTATGGCTTCACCATTGTAAATTCGGTTGTAAGTTGGAAAGTTATCATTATAACCATTAGTTGCTTTGAGCAAGTTTGGTCACTGTTTGGATTTGCTCAATATCAGTAATTGGAAATATGGCATTACTTAGGAGCTAAAGTCAAGGTGGAGATTGTTAGATGGTTTTGACTTTGACCTCCTAAAGGCAGTTTGGTAATATTAGTAGTAAGGGCATTTTGGTCATTTTTGGTAGTATCTTAAGAAGTAAGATTTTTTGTATGTCGGTTGTTTTAGTATGTCGGTTTGTTCTTATATAACCAAAATCAGAAACACATAACTTGTAACACACTTTTGATAAATAAAATTAGCAGCTCTTCCCCCACTTCTCATATTGTTCTGATCTTTTGTATGTTGTTCATTTGATTGTGTTTGTTGCTGATCTTTGCCCATGAATATCCCTCCCAAATCCTAACAGAGCAAACATAACATATTTGCTAAAACCTTAATCTCGACTAAGAAGAAGCAAATATCATATGTGATTTTGTTTAAGGAGCAACTGAAATGTGCAGTGATATGATAGTGGATCATACATATTGCTTATGAAAACCGGTATCCTACAGAGAGGCGGAGATAAAGGGGGTCCGGGGGGTCATGTGACCCGGCGAAAAAAATTGTAGTGTAAATTTTCAAAATTTTCCGGTTATTTTTGTAATTTGCCCCCTAACGAACCAATTTTTAGTGTAGTTTCTAAAAATTATCATATTTTGCCCCCTCGACAAAAACTTTCTGCCCCAGATATTTTATTCCTACTAAACATCTCTTCATTTTGGTTGGCGGCAATTGTTGACTGAAACAATATCTTAAACATGTTGATGTTGGGTAGACCCCCACTTAACCCGACAGCTCGAGTCGAATTAATGGAAGAAAAGGAAAGAAAGTGAAAAGGTTTACTCCCACATTGTGTTCTTGAGTTTTACTAAAGTAGGAAAAGAAACTGAAATTGAAGTAAAGTTAGTATGATTTGTGTGATTTTGAAAGTAAAATGTTTTCTCCCAAAAATGGGAGGAAAATGTTTACTCCCACTTTACTTCCGTTTTATTTAATGAAAAAACTCGAGAACACAGTGTGGTGTTTGTGTTCGTGTTTGATGGGTTAGGGGGTGTTCGCTTCGGCTTATATAGTCGGCTTACGACTTATTTGAAATTTGGCTTATGTTTCATAAGCTATTTTTTGGGACTTACTTTGCAACTTTTTAACTTATAAGGTTATTATGACATACTTCGTAATAAATATATATATAAGTCGGAAAGTTTTTAAATAAACCACAAAAGATTTATGTAATGTTCGGCTATTTTTGCAAACTCATAAGTTAAAAAATTAAACTTTATGACCAGTTTTACAAGAGATTTCTTTTTATAAACCTCACAAGAACGTTTATGCCAGAACATAGGCATCCAAAAGTTGACCCCAGTGTTGTTAGGTCAGTCGTTATGGCCAACCAAATGATCAATTGGTCCCTCTGGGAGGACGAGTTCCACCCCCGACGAGAAGACCCCCCCCCCCCCCCCCCCCCCCCCTCTCTCTTCTTTTTTTTTAGTTCGATCGCCTAGCCAATCGATATGTGCATTTGGTTTGTGTGTGTGTTTTGTTTTCTTATTAATATTTGTCGGGTATGTTTTTTGTTGTTGATGAGGTCGTCTTATTACAAGCTTAGGATCATGTGTTTGGTCTTAGAAAGAGATTTTGATTTTGTTGTAACGCTGATGAGGCAGAGTGTCCTGTTCACGTGTAAGGGCGCCATAACTGTTAGTCTTATGGACTTACGAGTTTGAACTTAGACATGTACTAGAAAATCTTAAAGGCCCCGCATGCTAAAGGGTGGAGTCACCAAACAGTTATGTAAATGGGTTTTATATGAACGAGTTATTGCTTGACTAAACACTTCATATTTTCTAGTCAACATAAATCAAAGTTAAAACTTTTCTATGAAATAGTATCACCAACCACTCCTTGCAATATAGATTACTTTTGTGAGGGCCTCAAGGAGTAACAAAATGGTGTATCGTAGGATTGCACTTATACTGTGTTCTCGAGTTAAAGTTAAGGAAGAGAAAAGAAAATAAAAAGGAAACATAACAAGTTGTGTTCTCGAGTAGCACTTAAGGAGGAAAAGAAAAAGAAATGGAAAGAAAGTTAGTGTGATTTTGTTGATTATTAAAATAAAGTATTTCCTCCCAATTTTGAGGCAAAATTATTTACTTTGTAAAAATTTAAGAAAACTATAAAGTAAAAAGTATCCTAAACATCTCTTCAATTTTTTGCCGCTATAAAATCTCGTTGCTATGAACAGAAGTACTCGCTTGTATTGAAATTTTTTACAAATATTTTATCAATTTTCTTAAATCCCCACGGGTGTGCGCGGTTCCGGAACTGCACGAAACCGACCCGGAACCGAAAGAACCGAGAATCAAAAATGAATATTTTAGGAACCGAGAACCGGACCGAAGAGCATGGTTCGGTTCTGGTTCGGTTCTCGGGTCCGGTTCGGGTATTTAGGTTCAACCCGATTGGAGCCGCAATTTTTTTAAAAATTTCCCAAAATTAAATACCTTATATATTTTTGCATTAATCTACGTATAAACCATCGAGAATATTATCCGACTCAAGTATATTGGAATATCCAAGCTACGCTATTTGTCGTTTATAAATGGGCAACACAATCTTTAAAAACTATGTCTATACGACTTAAAAAAACAAAGGAAAATTGACCCTATCATACCTCTACTTTTATCCTTTTCCTTCCTTAAGTAATTAGCTATATATTTATATACTAGATGAGTACCCGTGCATAACAACGAGATTTTATAGCGAATGATCGTTTAGTGATAAAAAAAGTTTATGGGTTATAAACGAACAATAATAAAAGTTTGAAGATTTGGGGATTAAACATAATGTTTTGAAACCCGGTTCGACCCGGGTGGTTCATCCGGTTGGACTGTTACGGTCGAAAAATGGGTCGATTTAAGCCGAGTCAACCCGATGGGTTAGGTCGAAAACGGGTCAAATTAAACCGGGTCAACCCGCCGGGTTTGAAGCGTCCCGGGTCAACCCGGTTTTCGATATGTATTAATAGTTTCGTTTTGAAATATATGTTTTCAACATTTCTTTCTTTAGTTTCAACTTTTCACTTTTTACTTTTTGTTTTTTCCTTTATATATAGTATAGCAGGGTACCAGCACGTTTCGGCGGCGGGTACCCTGTGATGATTAACCGAATAAATAGATCTCGATGAGACCTAATTCCACCAGTTTTTATCGGTTTCAACGGGTTATCTCTGGTTCGTTTTCGGATGGCTTTTATTGGTTAGCCGAACTTGTGGCGACACCGGTTCCTGGTTGAACCATTTGGTCCGATCCGGTTTTCAAAACTATATATACCATCAACTTGTTAGCTTGTATGAAGCTTTGTATGTTTTATTAATTTGTATAATGTGTATAATAACATGTATTTTTCATTTTTAGGGTGTTTTAAAAATAATATTAATTAGTGTTTTAATTATTTTATACTTTGGATTATGTTGTAACTTGTTTAAATTATACATTGTGAAAATTTTATTGTACTTTTTAATAATGGATGTTTTAATTGGTTGTTTTTAATTTGATATATATTATTTTATTTGGTTGTACAATGTGAATAAATTATTGTACTTTTAAGTAATGGGGTGTTTTAATAAGAGTATTAATTATAATATGCATTTCTCTCACCTTTGACTTTCAAAATTCCACTTTTCAATGTTTGACTATACACTCATTGTATGTAGTATATATTGTCCACTATATTTATATCTCTTTACAATCTCAAGTATTCGATAATTATAATTATTCTGAAGCTAGTTCTCATGTTTGTAAATGAGTGATAGCGTCACAAATTACAACAAAATTGGCCTCCACGTTACACTTTTTCATGACTTTGCATATGGTATTTTTCTATCATTAGGTGAAAAAAAATATATATATTTTGAACTCTTGTTAACTACACACAGATGATTAATTAATCGAAATACTGAAAATCAAACTATTGAAACCTTTAATCTTAACCAAAATACACACGTTAAGATCTTAACAATTTACATCTAAAAATCAAAACGCATACCTCAAATGATATATAATTGAGTTTTTTTGTTAATTAAATCACATGCCTTTTAAAATATACAACGCTCACATGCCTTTTAATTAAATTACATGAAAGGGGAGTACAATGATGACTCAAGTACCATTGGGCCAATTCGAGACATGCGATTCTTCGGTTCCGAAACCGATACCCCGGTTTCGGACTGAACCAAACCGAACTCAGAACTGATATTTTCAAGATTGAAGAATCAAAAACCGAACTTCGGTTTTAAAAATCGGTTCGGGTTGGGTCGGTTCCGGTTCAGTTCTCGGTCTTTTTGCTCACCCCTACCCCATTTCTCTTTTTGATTTTTCGTCACGTACACAAGTAACATTTTATTTATGTTATCTTTTAATGACTCGACAAGACCTTTTAGTCGTGATCAATCACTTCTTCTGTAAAAGGCTTGTCGCACACGAGGGTGGACCGAGAGGTGTCCATAAGCCACATAAAATTTTCTTTCGTAATTTAATGTTGTATCAAAAATACCTATTTTTTGAAAATTGTGTTACAAGGCTTTTTTGAAAATGCATCTGATAACTTTTGATCATGGGTTCGTTGTAGGTTACAAATCAGTTGTACTCTTGTAACATTCTCGATTTCAAGTACAATATAACATATTCGTTTTCAAGTTAACCAATTCAGCAATTACATGGGTAACTATTTACGTGTTAACAAACCAAGTTATATGTTTCTTTAACGTTTGTTAGCTTATGTTTTATGTGTTTTGCTTTGACAAGTTCCCTAGCTTGGTTATTCCAAAGATAACTATTTTCAAGTTTACAAACCGAATTCAAAGTTTTTTCTTTTATTTGTTAGGTTACAATTTAAATGCTTTTCATATAATACTTTCTATCTACTTAGCACATGATTTAGTTGTTCCAACTAACTAATAGTTGCAACTTAGGCATTTTGTTTAGGCAGCTTACAAGTTTTAGTTCTAACATTTATGTTTGGCAAAATTCTTAGGTCTTTTCAAAGTTTCAATTGATTTAGGTGCTTTTAAGTTTAGGAATTAAGAAATTGTTTATTTACGTTTTATATTGAATTAAACTTCATGCAAGTTTCTTGTTCATGATAAGTTTAAATTATTTATATTTAGGGCACATGATCCTCGCAGTTAATAATTCCACTTACCATTTTTATAGAAAAAATAATTTTGGTATGCGGTACACATACTTACCATTATATGAATCTCGCACGAAATGTCCTTTATATAAACCAAACACAACGTGGAACAAAACATCGACGACGTGCATTCAAAAATGGTTATCATTGACTTTCCAATGTTTTATTAGAGAATCGAAGAATAGTTTATGATTATAAGAAAATCACACATTATCTATATTACATATAAAAGATCTATATTACATATAAAAGAAAAATAGTAAAATCTTGAAAAGTGGAATGTTGAAAGTCAAAGATAAGATAAATGTATGGTGTAATTAATACTTTTATTAAAACACTTCATTACTTAAAAGTACAATAATTTATTCACATTGTACAACCAATTAAAAGTATATATACCAAATTAAAAACGACCAATTAAACCCCTTACTAAAAAGTATAATAAAATTTTCACAATCTACAATTTAAATAAGGTACAACATAATCCAGAATATAAAATAATTAAACACACTAATTAATAAAACACATTATACAAATTAATAAAACACACAAAACTTCATACAAGCTAACAAGTTGATGGTACATATAGTTTTGAAAATCGAACCGGACCAACGGGTTCAACCGAAAAGCGGTGTCGCCATCGGGGCTAACCAATTAAAGCCATCCGAATACGAACCAACAAACTAGTGAATCATGTCTCATCGAGATCTATTTCTCTGGTTAATTGTCACAGGGTACCCACCGCCGTAACGCGCGGGTACCGTGTTAACTATACTATATATAACGGAAAAACCAAAAAGTAAAAAGTGAAAAATTGAAACTAAAAAAGGAAATGTTGAAAACATATATTTCAAAAGGAAACTATTAATACATATAAAAAACGGGTTGACCCGGGACGTTCAAACCTGGTGGGTTGACCCGTTTTTTACCCAGCCCGTCAGGTTAACTCGGTTTAAATCGACCCGTTTTTCGACCGTAACGGTTCAACCGGTTGAACCACCCGGGTCGAACCGGGTTTCAAAACATTATGTTTAATCCCCAAATTTTCAAACTTTTATTATTTTTTGTTTATAACCCATAAACTTTTTTTTAACACAAAACGATTTGTCGCTATAAAATCCTGTTGATATGCAAGAGTACTCGTCTAATTTATTCAAATAGCTAAAAGAATTTATTCAAACGGAAACGTGAAAAAAGTGCAAAGATGAAAAAAAGTATATATGTCATAAAATTAGAGTAAATTGCAAAAATCGTCCTTGTAGTTTGGTCAAATTGTACGTTTCGTCCTTGTGGTTCATTAAGTGCAAAAATCGTCCTTGTGGTTCATTGTTACGTGCACTTCTGGTCACCTATCACTAACACCGTTAAGTGAGACCCGTTAATAGTTACAAGTTAGCCCTTTTGGCTAACGGTCGTTGTAGCGCCCATCCTTTAACCGTTGCAGCGTCAGTCCTTTAACTTAACGGCCGTTTATTATTTTAAATTTTCGTCCATTTTTATCCGCTTTCGTCTGTTTTAAAACGTTTTTGTCCGTTTTCATCCATTTTTGTCTGTTGTTATCCGTTTTTCGTACGTTTTTCCGTTTTTCTTAAGTTTTAGTCCGTTTTTTGTCTGTTTTCATCTGTTTTTGTTCGTTTTCATCTATTTTGGTCCGTTTTCCTTACGTTTTGTCCGTTATTTTAGGTTTTTGTACGTTTTCATCTGTTTTTTTACATTTTTGTCCGGTGTTCTTATGTTTTTATCCGTTTTGTCCACTTTCTTACATTTTTTTCCGTTTTCTTATGTTTTTTCTCGTTTTTCTTACATTTTTTTCAAAATTTTCAATATGTCGAAATACTATTTTTTTTCAAAAAAAAATGGAATTTTTTTCCTAATATTTTTTCCAAAATGTCTTTTCCGAAATTCTTTTTCCAATTTTTTTTTCGAAATACTTTTCTTCTGAATTCTTTTTCCAAATCTTTTTTTCCGAAAAAAAATTCCAAAAAACTTTTTTTTGAAAAAGAAAGTATTTCGACGTATTGAAAATTTTGGAAAAAAAATTCAAATTTTTTTTAAAAGAAAAACAAAAATTTTAATTTTTTTCAAATTAATTTTTTTTTTGAAAATATTTTTTCAATATGTTGAAATAGGACAAAAACATAAGAAAACCCAACAAAATGTAAGAAAGACGAATAAAAACGGATGAAAAGTAAGAAACATGAAAAAAAAATGTAAGAAAAACGAACAAAAACATAAGAAAAACGAAAAAGACGGACAAAAACAGATGAAATCGGATAAAAATGGACACAACGTGAGAAAAACGGACAAAAACGTAAAAAAAAGAACGAAACGTAAGAAAAACGGATAAAACAGACCAAAACGGATGAAAACGGATATGAAAACGTATAAAAATGGACGGAAATTTTAAATTATAAACGGCCGTTAGGTTAAAGAACTGGCGCTGCAACGGTTAAAGGACATGCGTTGTAACGGTCGTTAGCCAAAAGGGATAACGTGTAACTATTAACGGAACTCACTTAACGCCGCTAGTGATGGGGGACCAAAAGTGCACGTAACAGTGAACCACAAGGACGATTTTTGCACTTAATGAACCACAAGGACGAAACGTGCAATTTGACCAAACCACATCAACGATTTTTGCAATTTACTCCATAAAATTATGATGAAAATATCTTAAGAGAGAGAGAGATGGATAGTGCAATGACTAAATGGTCCACAATCCGTTAATTTTAATTTTCTTATACTTAACGGATTGTATTTAGTCACCGGATTTTCTAACTTGTGCTACCATGACATTTGTTAAACACACTTAATAAACTTAAATTACCATGTTTAAATGTTAGTTTGCATTAATAATTTCCTAAATCTCTTTAATTACTAAGTAACTTTGTATTATTTAGAAATATATTTATTTTAGGAAATAAATTAGTTCATTTAATGCTTCTAAACAAGTGCTATAGTGACACATATTAGAAAATCCCGTATTTTATATAAGTGAATCAGTTGATAAACCAACTGGCTTAGCTCAGTTGGCCACCTTGGAGTCCTTAGGGGCTCTTGGGGGAGGGAGGTCTTGAGTTCAAATCCTGCAAGGGGTTTGAATGAGGGATTTTCCTTCAAGGTAGTCCTTTAATGAATGGGTTTGGGCCTGGTAACCCCAGGTTCGAATCTTGGAAAAGGCAAGGGTTTACCCCTATTAATTGTCGTGCCTTCGGGCGGATTAGTAGGGGGTTTTCCCCCCATCGGGTATTTGAAATAGGCATTTCCGCTTCGAGGGAGCTCTCTAGCGCGGACCCGGTTTAGACAACGTAGTCTAGACCTCCCGCTGTCGAACCGCGACACGAAGCACTTTATAAGAAATTCACATTTCAAAAAAAAAGTTGATGACTTGATAGGTAACGATATTTTTTTATGATAGTCTATGAAGTGTACGTACATAATAAAATGAAGGTAACCAACAATAATAAAAGAAAAAAAAAATACTCCATTCGTCTCAAAATATATGTCTGTTTTGACTTTTTGATTTCAACTTTTACTTTAAATATTTTTATTTGTATTATATAATCCTCAATGAAAATTATACCAATGAAAAATATATTTAAAACCCAATACATTTATATATTCTGCATCAAGTATTATATAATACAAACAAAAATATTTACGATCAAAGTTATATTCAAAAAGTCAAAGTGAACTTATATTTTGGGACGGATGGAGTAAGAAATAATAGTAAGATCAACCATAATAAAAAGAAAAACCACGTTATTACCTATGTGCCACAAGCCCACAACCACCGTAACAAGTGGTCAGAGTATGTGCCACCATCACCACTAGTCCACTACACCCCCTCAATATTTCATACAAGATCATAAAAGAAACCAATTCAGTGGCACATATGAAATTTCTTTTGTGCGTGTGACATATTTATGTTTAAGCTGGACATGTTTATGTTTAAGTGCGAGAACTAGGATCACATGATAAATTTTCAACGTGAGAAATAGAAATGCATATAGCCGCATTGATTCATAGTTTTTATACGTAGAAATATATTTTTAATTGATTTAATAAAACATGTGATTCACAATAGCCATTTTGAATGTAGATTTACTGAAATTTGTAGGTTGATTCAAAACTTCGACATTTATATGATAATTTACAGATAACATGAATCAAAGGTTAATTTTCAAAGGGTAAAAGCTATAGATACGCAACGTACTTTTTCAAAAAAACACATCTACGCAATATACTTTGTCAAGGGTCAAAGCTAGCTAATATACTTTCAAAATTTTTTCATTCTAGCTAATATCACCGGATAGTATCAGGTTTTTTCCAACTTGGCTTTTTTTTTAACTATTATCTAGTTGGCATGTTTGACCCACTTGTATTTTATTGAACCAAAACCCACAAGTAAACCCGATCACTTTCCCCACCCTCTTTAAATACCCTAATCCACTTCACAAATAATAAAAAACCCTAAAATCTCTATATAAATCAATTAACCAATTCCTGCTACAAAATGTTTCGATTGCCTACTCATTGCAAATGTAATCTTCGTTTAGCAAGAAGGGTTTCATGGACAGAGAGAAACCCAGGAAGGCGTTTTCTTGTTTGCCCAAAACAATTTGTAAGAAAACCTACAATCATGTGTTGTTTAATTTTTTTTTCAGTTTGTTTTGTATATTTTAATTTTATATCGTATGTAGTTTGTCCGTGACAAATGTGACTCTTTCTTTTGGATTGATGCTGAGTTGAACTCTTACTGGTATAAACACACCATGTATGAGATGTATGTGACAATGAACAGTGAAGAAAGAGAAGTGTTTGAATCTGAAGTTAATAGACAAGAGATGGAGATTTACAAGGCAGAAATGGAGGCTGAATTGGAAAAGACAAGGGCAAAGTTGTGCAAGTGGAGGAGGATGGCAAATTTCATGATGATAATGTTAATTATCTGCTTTGCCATGTTGTTGGCTGTTCTATGAATGTATCTTGACTAGCATTAAGGGTACCCTAGTATAATTAGGTAGAAATGTCAGATGGTACCCTAGTATAATTAGGTAGAAATATCATATGGTTATGTAGTAGATGGTTTACTTTGTAAAATATTTTGTTTCAATGAAATGGTTGTTGTTATGGTATGAATCTGTACATGGTTTAAGTTTGTTCAAAGATACATGTTATAAACCAAGTCATGCCAAATACAAAATTTGCATACAAATCTGCACATGATTTAAATCTGCAAAATACAAAATGTGCACATGGGTTAAACCTGCACATGGTATAAACCAAGTCATGGCAAATACAAAATCTGTATACCAAGTCAAATTTAAACCAAGTCATGCCAAATACAAAATCTGTAAGGAACTACATTGCATTTATCAGTTAAACCATCATGGTCATTACACAAGTAAGTGCTACATATCTGCACAGGCACTACACAACATTAACAAAAGAAGTGCCAACTTGTGCCATATAACTGACCTACTTAACTGCACAGGCACAACACAACAATAACAAAAGAAGTGCCAAATGTGCCAAATTTGTCAACCTAACTTAGCTACTAACCTAACTCCTACTTAACTACAGAGGCACAACACCACCATAACAAAAGAAGTGCCAACAAGCTACTAAACATGTGCCACTAAACTGCACAGACACAAGCACCAACTACTTACAAAATAAGTGCCACATTGTTCATAGATGACTGCACAAACAGACACATTACAACAGAATACAACATAACAAGATTAAATGTTGAAAGGGGTATCTTTGGATCTCCCATCTGGTGGGAAATTGAACTTCCTTTTTTTTGCAATCCTCTCAGACTTGTTTCTTAGTCTTATAGGAGGTCTCTGCCTTGGCTTCACATTGTTCTGACTTTCAGAAGTTGCAATATCCAAAGGTTGTGATGGAATTGGAGCTGCATTATATGGGTGAACAGATTGGCTAACAGCTTCTTCTGATATTGGAGTTGCATTACTTGGGCTAACAACTTGTTCTGATATGCTAGGTAGTTCAGCATTGTATATGTCATGAGCTTCATCAACAGCTGCAATGTCACTAAGATTAGTTGGTTTTGCCAATCCATCTGATGGAACCTGATCCAACTCAATATCAGACCAAGTTTGATAAGCCCTTGCATTATGTTCCATCTCTGCCTTCTCCCTTTCCTCCCTCTCCCTTTCCTCTGCATCCAAAACCTCTTGCATAACCTCATGCATTGCTTCTTGGTCCTTCATATGCTGATTTTCCTAAGTCACCAACAAACAGAGCACATTGAGAGAAAATAGATTTTGACAGTTAATGAAATAATCAGTTAATGAGTGAATCACTTATTACCTCTGTGTTCATTGATGCACCAGCCCCAACTTTACTAGTTTCACCCAGCTTTATCCCACCGCTTTTCTTCTTTTTAACAGGATACACCACTTTTGGTTTTTTGGTTGGTTTGAATGGATTTTGGGGTTTTGGTTTCTTGGGTTGAGTACAAGAGGTCTTATTGTGACCAGTTCCTTAGCAATTTTGGCATGTGTTGGAATCACTCCTAAACCTTAATTCAAGTGTTAGTAATTTATATGTAATAGTTAGCTTAATATGGCCTTTATGTTAGTAATTAGCCTTAGGCTTATGTAGAAGGCCCATAAGCCTAGGCCCAAGCCCATATAGGAAAGGAAGGGAACTTGGATGTTGCCCTAGTTCCTTCCCCTATATAAACACATGTAAACCTTCCTTAGAAGGTTGGTTGTTCAATTTATCTCTCATTCATACCTTACGCCTAACCATTCAATATTTACGTGTGTGTGTGTTTGGATATTGTTCAACCGATCTCTTCTCCATCTTATTTCTACATATTGATGCTTGTGTTACATATATGGGAACCTAACAGTGGTATCAATCGCCAAATAGTTGAGTGAACGTATTGTTTTTGAAGTGGGTTTTTGGTCCTACGCGTAAAACATACGGTTCGTTGTTTTAAACTTTGGCACGCTTAAAAACTCATTTTTTTCACTTTTCAATCCAAGATTCTTGTACTTTCAATGTTTTAAGGTGTTAAAATATCTGTTTTTGGCATAAAGTTTCAAGCTTTACGCGTGGATACTTGTTTTTTAAGCTAGTTTTTGTACGAGGGTTTCGTTCTACGCGTAACCGTTTTAGACACTTTGGATCATCAAGTTTCACATTTTTGTGTTATTTTGGTGATATTGAAGTTACTTCATCAAAAAAATCTGGTTTAGAAACATCTTTGGGCAAAAGTCATATTACGAGTAGTTCTACGTGTAACAAAACCCTAAAACTACGCGTAACGTGTCCGTGGTTTGATCTTCAGTTTCGTGGCTTACTTAGTGAGTTTCTTGCTTGGATAAGCCTGAAAACACTTCGACTTTGGATATCTTTTGCACTGTGATAGTGTAAAAGATCATTTGGGCAAAACCCTAAAATTACGCATAAGCTAAAGCTTACGCGTAGACTTTTTACGCATAAGATTCATCTTACGCCTAAGCTTTGTCTTACGCATAAGGTAATCCTACGCCTAAGGTTTCTACGCTTAACTTTCTGTTTACGCATAACTTTTGTGTTTTCTCATCTCTTACGCGTAAGCTAATCCTACGCGTAACTTTTGTTGTTACGCGTAACTTTGGTATCTACACATAAGTGCTACTTGGCTTTATTGTGATTTCTACGCCTAAGAATACTTCATCAACAAAGGTTCATTCGAATACAAAGATCCATTTAACAACACAAGTTTTCAACATGTCACAACCACCATACTCTAGTTATTTCCCTTACACTTATCATCAACAACAACAATAACTAAGTCCACAACATCAACAATTTAATCATCAACAACAGATTTATCAACAACAATTTAATCAACAACATACTCCACAACTTGCAGCAATCCCATAACCTCAAATGGTTCAACCACCACCAAGTCTTCAAGTACAACCTTACACAAACTTCTACAATCAACATCCATCCAGGAATACTATGAAGGAACCAGCATGGTTTGGCAAGATGTGTGAAGCCTTAAGCAGCCAACACTCAATTCATGAAGCTGGCTCACTTGATAGACCTCCAATGCTCACTCCCGGAAATTATGATCAATGGGTGATTCGGTTCTTTAGGTTTTGTGATCTAAAGAAGCCTCATGGAAAGTTCTTAAAGAAGGTCATTATGGAAGGTCCATTTCAGATGCCTACTAATGTTACACCCGCAGATCCAGATGCTAATCCACCAAGAGATGCTGTCACCAACATTGCTACTGTGTCAGACCTCACTGGTGATCAACTTCTACACTATGAAGCCGATGAACTTGCAATGCAATACATCCTTTTAGGACTACCAAATCCAATCATTCGAAGTGTTGATGCTCAAAAGACAGCAAAAGCAATGTGGGAACATATTCATCTTCTTATGGAAGGCACAACACTCAATCAGGAAGACATGGAATCCAAAATCTACTTGGCTTATGAACACTTCATGATTGAACCAGGAGAGACAATAAAGTCATATCATCATCGCTTTTCTGACATCATTAATGATTTGGACAAACACAATATCATCATGCCACGAATTGCTGTCAACACAAAGTTCCTAAGTAGTCTTGGTCCAGAATGGGAAAAGTATGTCATTTTTCTCTGTCAAGCGAAGAATATGCATCATGCTACCTACGGATTGTTGTACGATTATTTGAAACCTCATCAAAAAGAAGTTGATAAGGAAAGAATTATCTGTGGCGAAACTGTTTCACCTTCACTTCCGGACAATCAACAACTTGCTTTGTGGGCTCAAACTAGTGTTACTCCTCAAACAGCTCCTCAACCCGCTCCTCAACCTACGGCAGCCATCACACCTTATGATCCATCACAACAACAACATCAACAAAATCAATTGGTTCCATACAACAACAACACTGCTCAAGCTCTTTACAGTGAAGCTGATGAGGACTCCGATGCCTTCGATGAACTGCAACAAGGATTTGTTATGATTGCTAAAGCATTTGGCCGATATACTAACAAATCCAACAATCGCATTCGTTCCTCATCCAATACAAGAAACCAGGCTGTTGTCAACAATGGACGCGTTGAAGTTCAAAATCGTGGTTATGGTCGTCAGATGGGAGGAGGTCAAGGGTTAAATGCTATGGGAAGGAATCACATGGGTGTTCCGCAACAGCAAAGGGCTCAAGTGGTTGAACAGGGTAATGCTCAGAATGGGGTTAATGGTCTTCGATGCTATAACTGTAATGAGAAGGGTCATTTGGCTAATGCATGTCCTAAACTGAGGACAAGAGGCAGTGCTTATTTCAAAGAGGCTTTGCTCTTGGCTCTTAAGGATGAAGCTGGTGGCACTCTTACCAACAAGGAACAGAGCTTTATGGCAGATGCGGATTCTGATGAAGTATATGGAGGACTTGCAGGCTAATACAGCAGTGATGTTGATGGCACAAATGCAAGCTCTACACATGAGTGACACATGCCCAGTGTATGACACTGACGGCTTGTCTCAGGTACCTAAACAAACAATTATCATTAATGAACTAATATCTCCGCCAACATCTGCATCTGACATAGATCAGAGTGTTCAACATGAGCCTTCTACATGTCATTCTGATGATCAACAACTAGACCCCGTAGTTATATTTGATGATCAAGATGACCTTATGGTTACCATTGATGATCAAGTTGACTTCGTGGTTATACTTGAGGATCTAAACAATGACCATGTTGAAACTCACGTTGAACAAAATGATTCTATGTTAGATCCAGAATTTGAGCTCTGGACCTTAGTTAAAGACCAACAATCCCGAGTGGAACATTATCATGATGTCAATTCAAAACTAAAAGCAAAAATGCACTGTTAACCAGGGATAACGATTGCTTAATTCGACAACTCGAAGTTTTTAAAACTCAAGAAAACGGGAAAAAGGTTTTGAAGTCGCTTTTGCTAAATCTTATCAAAACGAACAATCTTTAGAACGACAGATATGTGATCTAGCCGCATCGAAGAATGCTTTGTTGTCTCAAATAGAACAAATGAAACATGAACATAAACAACAAATTAACGCTCTTACTTTGGAAACTCAAAAAGCGAAGGCTGAGTTGTTAACTTGTCAAAAACAGTTCTCTGAGTACAAAAAGCATTCAACGAAACGAATAAATGACTATCTTGAGGAAATTGTCGACTTACAAAACAAAATCAAAGAATTTAAAACTGTTGTTTATAAACATGGTGAATCAATCACAACGATTCAAAAGTTTTCTTTCAAACCAAATCCAAATGGATATTGACCGAATCTTGCTGATTATAAACCTAAGTTTTCACACAGAGCATTCAAACCAAATCCTGAAGTTTACAGTGCAGAACATAGAATTGATGATTCAATTATGACTGTTGTGGAATATAATCGCATGGAGGAAGTAGATGCAGATGACGAGAGTCGGTCAAAAATGTAAAATGTTGTTTATAACATTCCATTTAACTATTCAAAAGCCGTAACTTTTGTCACACAACAAGATACTTCAAACAAACCATTGGTTATCACACCAGTTTCTGAAGTTACTCCCCAACACAATGGTGCACAAATTAATGGTCCTTTACCTTCACTCAGTGAAGTAAAAACTAAAGCCGAAAGTTGTCGTGTTATCAAATACTTTGACACTTTCTTATCTGACATCAAACTTTTGGAACGTGAGATTGAATTTCATTCTGAAATAAAAGTTGAACATTTTCACTCGCCATTGGCACGAGAACAAAGAGACATTTTTCAGAAAAGAATTTTACCCCATGTAAAAAATTTGAAAAACTGTGCACTATATTGGGAAAGGGATTTTCACAAGGAACTTGGTCTCATGAAAACAGTTTTCGAGAAAACCGAAACATCAATTTCAAATACTAAACGTAAAAAGAAATTTTTGCGAAAAGATGTTGATCGACTCTTGGAAAATGTTATATGTGCTGATATCAATAATCTTGTGTTATTACAATCTGTTGCATATGCATCTGATCATATCTCTGCTGATTCTGTTGATATTGTTGAAATTGTTGAGAATACTGATAATGTGCTTCAGATCGAATCTTTAAAAGTTAAAAATGAACGATTGTCAAACGAACTTTCAAACGCAAAACGTCGTCTTCAATGGTGTCAAAAAGATATTCACATTCATCAACTTGCTTTTCAAAACAAAATCGCCCAGTTGCGTTCAAACAATGTTAATCCAAAACTTGAGCAACTGGATGATCAAAACGTGTCTCTTAAGTGTCAAATCTCAAAATATGAACATGAACTTGCAAAAGTTAAAAAGGAATATGGTGTCATATTTGATTTACTCAAACAGACTCGTGATGAAGCATCAAATGAACTTGATCATTATCTTGCATACACTAAAGAAGTCATAAATTTTGCTGGAAATCTTCGTTCTGAAAATCAAGATTTGGTGCACACTATCATTAAGTTACGGGAAATGTTAGGAAAGTATGAACAAGTTCAGCCTAGCATCATTAAGAGAGTTGCACCTGTAACACTTAGCAATCATGTCCCCAGAATACCTACTGACAAAACACAAGTTACTAATGTGCTTCCCTCTACTGAAACAGGACTAGTTGCCTCTTTTCCAAACGTCCGCACTTCACAGCCTAGGAGCAATACAAGGAAGAATAGGAAGTTGCGACCTAAGAAAAGACAAATAAAGAATGTTGAAGTAGAAGAACATCGTAGGACTTTGAATAAGACTTCAGTTGCACCCACTTTAGATATTGCGTCTGGAAAATGTAATGGAAAAAGTGTTGTAACTAATGTTGAACCTTTAAGTACTTTTGATATTCAGTCTGATGCATCTTGTGTTATTTGTCGTAAAAGTATGCGTTCTGATTGTCATGATAAATGTGTTGCTAAGGCTATCTTGTCACGTTTACGGAATCCTAAGATTCAGAATACCTCTAGGCCCACTAATGCTTCTAAGTCTGTGCTTGGTAAACCGCCCTCTTTAGATTCTAAGAAACGCATTGATGTCCCTGTAGCTCCAGTATCACCTCCAAGGAATGTAGTACCACCTAGTCCATTCACTAAGACTAAAGCTAAGACTAGTTGGAGATGGCAGAAATGGATACATAATACACTAGGATTTAAATGGATGCCTAAAATCATTGATGTGTGTATTTCAACTATAACTGCTACGGAAACCTCTAACTCATCGGGTTCCACATCTACTTCTATTCCATCTGTGTCGTCTGTGTGTAATGCAGGTGATACAGATCATCATTTGGATTGTTGATAGCGGATGTTCCCGACACATGACAGGCAACCTTAAACTGTTATCAAACTTTGTTTCAAAGTTCATTGGCACTGTCAGATTCGGGAATGATCACTTCGCAGCTATCATGGGCTACGGAGATTACATCAGTGGCAACATCGAAATTAGCAGGGTTTATTATGTGGAAGGCCTCGGTCACAATCTCTTTTCTGTTGGTCAATTTTGTGATGGAGACTTGGAAGTCGCTTTCAGGGAGAAAACTTGTTTCATTCGTGATTTACAAGGAAATGATCTTATGTCTGGCCAACGCTCATCCAGTCTCTACACTATCTCCATGCAAGACAAGATCGCTTCATCTCCCATTTGTCTACTCTCAAAGGCTACATCTACAAAATCTTGGCTATGGCACCGTCGTCTCTCACATCTAAACTTTCAAACCATAACCAACCTTGCTCGATACAAACTTGTTGAAGGTCTCCCAAGATTCTGGTATTCTAAAGATCACCTATGCTCAGCTTGTGAACAAGGAAAAAGCACTCGTGCTCATTTTCCTTCAAAGGTGGAACACAACACTCAGCATGTGCTTCATCTTCTTCACATGGATTTGTGTGGCCCGATGCGCGTGCAGACGATAAATGAAAAACGCTACATCTTGGTAATTGTTGATGACTACTCAAGATGGACTTGGGTTTATTTTCTTCGAAGTAAAGATCAAGCTCCACATATGATCATCACCTTTCTCACGAAAATTCAGATTCAGCTCCGAAACACCGTCAGACAAATTCGAACAGACAAAGGAACTGAATTTGTAAATCAAAATCTTCGGGAATATTATGAGAAAGTGAGAATTGAGCATCAAACATCTATTGCCCGCACACCAGAACAAAACGGAGTTGTTGAAAGACGAAACTGTACGTTAGTGGAAGCTGCCAGAACGATGTTAATTAATGCTAAACTTCCAGATTACTTATGGGCTGAAGCTGTCTCAACTGCATGCTACACTCAGAATCGCTCAATGATTACAAAACGCCACAACAAAACACCATTTGAGCTTCTCCACAACCGTAAACCGAATCTCAAACACCTTCATGTATTTGGATCTCTCTGTTATCTGAATAATGATCGTGATGACTTTGGAAAGCTCAAAGCCAAAGCTGACATTGGAGTCTTTATTGGATATTGTGAGAATTCTAAAGGTTACCGAATCTGGAATCGTCGTACAAAGCAGGTTATGGAAACGATTCATGCTCATTTCGATGAACTTACTGAAATGGCTTCTGAGCATAACAGCTTGGAACCCGGTCACAACCGCTTAAACTTCCCCCAAACCCCATCATCAGCTTAACTAAGCCCCCAGCTTACACGTCAACAAATGGAAAGGCTATTTGCTCCTCTGTTCAGTGACGATATTGATGACCGTGCTCCAGGTGTATCCGTTGTTTCCGCTGCTCAACCTGATACTACTCTTATACATGATACACCTGCTACAACAACTACGGTTGAAGAAGCACCACCAGTTGACTCCACAACAACAGTTGAACAAACTGATTCCAACGACGTTGAACCAGCTGATGATGTTCTGAACAATCATGTACCCTCACATGCAGATTTTGATCCAAATGCGTTCTTTAACCCGTTTGCTAATGAAACTGCTGCACCTGATGTTGCGGAATCATCCACAAGCCATTTGAATCCTCATAATCTGCACAATGTATACCAACATCAACCCTCTACACATCGATGGACAAAAGACCATCCTCTTGAGAATATTATTGGCAACCCAAATCAACCAGTCGTCACAAGACAACGTCTTCACACAGATGGTGAACACTGCATTTATGCTCTCACTGTCTGCCAATCTGAACCTAAGAACATTAAGGACGCAATGACAAAAGACAACTGGATTGAATCCATGCAAGAAGAACTCAACCAATTCAAACGTCTTGAAGTATGGGAACTGGTTGAAAGACCAACAAGGGTCTTCGTCATTGGTCTAAAGTGGATTTGGAAAAACAAATTGGATGCTGAAGGGAACGTAATCAGAAATAAGTCACGTCTGGTGGCTAAGGGTTATCGTCAGGAAGAGGGTATTGACTTTGAAGAATCATTTGCTCTGGTTGCTCGTCTTGAGGCTGTTCAGATTTTTCTGGCATTTGCGGCTCAAATGAACATCACCGTCTTTCAAATGGATGTCAAAACTGCTTTTCTAAATGGACAACTGAAAGAAACTGTCTATGTTAGCCAGCCAGAAGGATTCGTTGATCCAGAGTTCCCTAATCATGTCTACAAACTGAAGAAAGCTCTCTACGGTCTCAAACATGCCCCTCGGGTGTGGTACGATAAGTTATCATCCTTTCTTATTGCCAATAAGTTTACCAAAGGTTCGGTCGACCCTACACTCTTTATACAATATCATGGGGCTCACATCTTAATCGTTCAAATTTATGTGGATGATATCATTTTTGGTTCAACACATTTAAAATACTCAAATGCTTTTGCAAAACTTATGACAAAACATTTTGAAATGTCAATGATGGGTGAACTCACATTCTTCCTTGGAATGCAAGTTCATCAATCACCCCGTGTACTTTCTTGAGTCAGTCCAAATATGCCCTTGAATTGTTACACAAATTTGGAATGCAAAACTGTGATACCTATGCCACACCAATGGCTCACACCAAGAAGCTAGACGCTGATTTACATGGGAAATTGGTGGACCCTACCAAATACCGTAGTATTATTGGGTCTCTCATGTATCTAACAGCTAGCAGACCTGATATTGTTTTTGTCGTCTATCTTTGCTCCCGTTATCAGTCGAGACCAACTGAAACCCACCTCTCTGAGGCTAAAAGAATCCTCTGAGACATCAAGGGAACCATTAATTTGGGAATCTGGTATCCGAAGGATTCTGGTTTTGAACTAATCGCTTTTTCAGACGCCGATCACGCAGGATGCTTAGATTCTCGTAAAAGTACTTCAGGAGCTTTACAATTTCTTGGTGATAAACTGGTGTCATGGCAATCGAAGAAGCAGGATTGTACATCACTGTCCTCAACCGAAGCAGAATATGTAGCCATGTCGGCGTGTTGTGCTCAAGTCATTTGGATGAGAACACAACTCAAAGACTATGGTTACGTATTTGACAGAATCCCGATGTACTGCGACAATCGGAGTGCTATTGCGATCTCGTGCAATTCAGTTCAACATTCGAAATCAAAGCACATCGATCTTCGATATCATTTCATCAAGGACCACGTGGAACAGGGTACTGTTGAATTATATTTTGTGGGTACAAAATACCAATTGGCAGATCTTCTCACCAAAGCCTTAGCTCCTGTTAGGTTTAATGAGTTGGTCCACCGGATTGGTATGCGGTGTTTGACTCAAGAGGAACTGGATAAACTCTTAAAACATTCTTAAAAACCAGTCAAACACCAAAACCTCTTTTGTAAATATTTTTCAAAAACAAAATACAAAAATATAAAATCAGATAAAACAACAAAAATATTCTTCTATCTATATTTCTTTTAACATGGCAAGTACATTTCTTCCGTCAACACTCAAATCCTTCAAAATTCAGTATTTTTCCGATCAAGTGTTGAGGGGGAGAAAATAAATTCTCAACTGTTTCTAAATAACCATGTACTTGCATGTAACCTATTTCCGGTTGTTTCTTTAAATGGTGGTCACATTTCTGGTTTCTGACACTCCTCGGACTAAAACTTATAAACTTTCATTATTTCTTAAGTCGAGGGGGAGTGTCGTCAAAGTTATTTCCAAATATTCTTCGTTTGGTAACCAAAATGGAAGTTAAAGGCTTTGGATGAAAATAGAAAAGGTGGAGGGACTAAAACTATCAAAATCTTAAAGTTACTTTTAATAAAACACTCCACCTAACTTCTTATCTTCACATTTATTACACATACCAAACCATATCCTACGCATATAAATCGATCTTCAAATCCGTGTGTTGGATCATCATTTTGTAAGTGACTTCTTAACCTAAACGTGTTTTCAAACAAAGGTTTTGGTTTAAATCTAAAACTAATGGTTAGATTTTCAGTTATGATCGATTTGGTGTTCTACGCATAAGCGTAAGAACACCTAATCAAGAATGGGTGTTTGTGGTGAAAAAGATTGTGTCAAAACGTTTATATAACATCAATGATTATACTTTCATCACTAAAACACACCCAGATACACGAATTGAGTGATTTTGTTAATTAGGGTTTATGCGTGGGTTTGGGTATTTTCAAATGTGAATGTTTTTGGTCAAAAAGATAGTTGCGTGATGTGGTTATTATAGTGAATTGATGTTATCCAGGCTCTGAAACAACCCAGAAACACTAATTAATCGTTAATTAGAAATTAGGGTTTAATGTTCTTGCTATTTGGGTATTTTTGATTCATTGAGAGTTTGATGTTAAAACTTGGTCATTACACTCACATAACATCTAAGAACCACCAGAAAAACTTTGATGCAAATTCCATGGCTAGATTTCTTACGCGTAATTATTGAACTTTAGGGTTTAGGTCTACGCGTAAGTATCTTACGCGTAACTGTTTGATGAGTTCTTCGTGCTTGATCTGATGAATAATGAATGTTAATGCTAATATTGATGCTATGATGATTATTATTTCAGGTTTGCTACACGTAAAAATCAGAATCAAGGTTACTAGCAAACTACGCATAAGGATCACCTTACGCGTAGAGAGTTATGCGTAAGAGTAATCTTACACGTAGCTGCTACGCATAAGGTTCTACATATGGGACTACGCGTATCCTGTGAAGGATATGCGTAAACAGTGACCTCTACGCATAAGGTCTACTCTTACGAGTAAGCCTTACGCTTAAGGTTTTATATGCGCTTACGCGTAAGCTCTACGCATAAGGTCCCCCTATTCCTACGCGTAATATTTCTTACGCGTAAGTCAGGATCCTACGCATAAGCTTGTGTCTACACGTATAACTCTTGTTTACGCATAAGCTACCATTTCTACGCCTAAGCCTTGATCAAACCTTCATTATGAATTGTTACGCGTGCAAACTTGTAAATAAATAAATCATAACGTCACGAAACCAATAATGTCACTAATAAGCTTAAACGTTTAATATGTTGTGAAAAATATGAGATAACATAAACTTTAAAACCTAAAGTTAACTAACTCTCAAAACTTATCACGACGTCATTGGACTATTGAACAAACAAGTGATTTTGGACTCGTAACAATCATTGACATATCTCATTCAATTATTAGACAATAAAACCATCTGTTGACTAATATAATGTCTTTCGATATGTTGGTTCTTTTGGCTAAATGTATTTCAGATCACGACATGGACACTCAAATGAATGTGGATGCACCAAATGTACTCACCATTGTTGATATCTTCCCTCATGGCTATCCAATGAAGATTGGAAAGAACAACCTTCGTGTTGACTTTGAAACCCTCACCTGCTCAAAGTCTTCTTGCTTGATTGTTGTGGACATTCTCAAGAATCATCCTTATCAGAATATGCTCTCAAATTCTGCTACAGTTCCTGAGATCTACATTCAACAGTTCTGGACTATAATGCAAAAGATCAAAGGACTGAATGCTGTAACTGTGACTCTTAACCACAAACAAGTCACTATTACACCTGCAGATTTAAGAGCTGTCCTTCTCATTCCTGACATCATACCAACTGAATACTCTGCTGCACCAACTGAAGAGACTGTTCTGCAATTCTTGATTGATATTGGGTACGACGAAGCTTCAGGAGTAATCACTAAGCATTCACACGTGGATCTCAAGAATATTCCTCAGCCTTGGAGAACCCTTTATATCATCATCACAAAATCCATTTCTGGTCGTGACAGCGGCTATGAGCATCCCAAACTCGTGGAACTGCAAATCTTTTGGGCTCTGATCAACATGAAACACATCGAAATTGAAGCTCTGATATGGGATGACATGATGACATTCCTCAAAAAGCTTGGCTCAAAGATTCCTTATATCAGATATATAAAACTGTTGATCCAAAGAGCACTTGGATATTACCCAGATATCCCCAAGAGAATCAATGATCCCGATAATCTTGACATGTTGTCTGAACCCACTCTAACAGTCAGATTTAAGGAGTCAACTACCAAGAAACAAGGTGTTGTGTTGCCATACCACCTTCTCTCAGATGAACTCAAAAAGCTCAACTCTTACAAAAGGTATCTGAAAGCTGTGCAAGAGAACAAAGTTGGTTTTCTAGATGAAAAATCTTCTGGCACACCTACCAGGAAAACCAGACGAGGGAGTGCAGGCAGTGTCGCAAGCAAAAGGAGAGTTCCTTCTCAAGAAGCTGTTCCTATTCCTATTCCCAAGCCTGAACCGCAAAGAAAGCTAACAGACGAGGACACTGAGGGTACTGAATCAGATGAAGAGATTACCTACTCTGAAACTGCAAAGGATGACACTTCATCAGTACCAAAACCTCCTAGTCCACCGGCAGATACAGGCAAAAGGAAGACTCCAGTGATTGAGCACGAAGAGGAAAGTTCAGATGAAGAGCCACTGGACACTGATTACAGGAAAAAGTTCAAATTCATTAGACTCCAACACATCGCAAAAGAATTTGCTAAGGATCAAATGGGTGGCCCCGGAGGGTCAAGTGGTGAAGTTCAAACTACACCAAGTCCTGATGCGGTTAATCAACCCGATAAAGGATCTGGTGCCACCACCTTGGAGCAACAACAAAAGCGCGTGGAAGATTCTATTGATTATAAATTTGAGGAACCAGAAACGGAAAAGACTGAGAAAACAACTGCTGATGATACAAAGATTGATGAAACGGACGATTATGATCGTTTTCTTCTAGACAGTCCCGTCCGTTCCAAGGAGAAAACTTTTGAGCCACCAAAGGACCCAGAGTCTCCCCACATCTCATCATCATCAGATTCATCTTCTCACTCTTCACCACCACCATCAAAAGGATCAACCAAATCAACATCCAAATCAGTGAAGAAGCCAACAACATCTTGGATCTCTCAAGCAAAGACCATAATCGTTAAAGCTGTCAAGCAGGTCAGAGAGAAAGATATTACAAAGAAGAAGTTAGATTTTCTTGCTGACCAGATACAATATCTTCATGATGAGAAAGACAAGATGCAAGTTGAAAGGGAGTATGTCCAGAAGCTCATGAAAGATGATCTTCAAGGGAAAATGGACGAGATAATCAAAGGATACACTCACAAGTTCCTTCTTGACATCGTTCCTGGAATTACAAAGGAGATGTTCACCAAACAACTCTATCCGAATCTCTTACATCTGGCCAAGCAAACCATGAAATCAACTCCAATGCATGTAAACATCAATCCAGTTGATCCCATAATCTTCTCAGATGCTGAATTGGTTAACCGGCTGGTGGCTCAAATGTCGAAACGCTCTGCAACATTTGCCTCCTACGAAGGTAAATTGTTTGAAGCATTGCTGGAATACCAACTCAAGTAAGCATGCAGAGAAGAAGCTAAAAGGCCTAAACGTCCAAGAGACGATGAAGAGAAAGATAGGGATAAGGATAACGAGCCCAAATGTCCGAAGAAGTCTGATGAATCATCTTCAATACAACCTCCACCCCAACGGACTCCAGCTCAACAAAGATTCCCTCCTCGTTCTTCTACAAATAAACCTCAGGATTCTGAGTTACCACCCCAGACTGAGAAAACCGGTGATCACTTTGAATATACGGGTGGTGACGATGAGGAAGTCTCTGAGCCCCAACAACAACCCATCTCTCCTGACACAGCCAAGAAACCAGAATCCTCCTCTAGGCCAAAGAAAAAGAAGAAGAAGGCGCCTATGACTGACGTCTTATCATGGCTGGACGAGGATAACACTGAATTCGACTGGTTCTCGAAGCTTGTTGATTCTACACCCTACCCACCTGAAGGTCAAGATGCGGTAGAAGGTCGTACATTGGAGCATGCTAAGTTCTTGCAAGAAAAATTCCGTGTGAAAAAGATGACGAAATCCGAGTTGAAGCGAATCAAGAATGAAGCATTTCAACTGCTCAAAGACAGCTCGGAAAGTGCTATTGAAGTTGAGTATCACCTTGATAATATAGCACGAGCTATGTCTAACAACATGGATTGGCTCAACCCCGAAGCAAACATCGACTTCACCAAACGGGACAACCCTCCATATTACACCGACTGGTCTAAACCTCTACCAATAATTGGCCAACCAGATCAGCCTAGGATTCCATTCCGATATTTCTTCAACAAAGACTTGGAATTTCTTCTTCATGGTGGCGATGGTTCAAGGAAATACGCTACATCACTGACACTTCCGTTCCCGGCAGCCATATACTCTAACTGCATAGCCATCGAGGAAAGAGCTAACCACATGTTCTCTAACAATGTGGAAGAGTATGACCGTGATGCAATGTATGGGATTCACCATTGGCCGGAACGCCGACGAATCTACTACAGAAGCTGCCAGGTTCAGAAGTCTCAACATGAAGTGTTCAGTACTAAAGAAATCGTGGCTATTAAACATGTTGATCTTTCGTCTAAATGGGACTACACTTTCCTCAAGAATATCGTGGTCAAAAGGCAAGACGAAAGGGATTATGCATTCTCTGAAGCGGACTTTGAGAATTTGTCTATCAACGACATTGAAGACATGTACCTTGCCAAAGTACAGGGTCGCATGAGACAATTCTCGACTGAAGTGCAACGTGAATACATCAAGTGCTTGCTTATCTTTATTAGAAGAATAGTAATCAAAGAACGTGTAGAAGATCTCCAGCTTGTAGTTGAATCATATCAGACCCGTGTCAACTTCACTCCACCTCAGCTAGATCTTCCCGACATCAACCAGCTTCCACAATACACTCTCATCAGCCAACCATTCGGAGTAGTTTACCTTAGTGAACTACAACGCAACTGCTTGATGGCGTGTAGAGATCTTCACAAGTTTGGGGATCACACACTGAAGAAGGTTGGGGACGGATTGACTTATAGGTTGAAGGACATACATGAAGGAATTGGGTCACAAAAGTGATGGAATTCTAAGGAAAGACGGGATGTGAAGAGAATCATCACCAGGATTGATGAAAGGTTGTATCGACGGGACCAGTTCAGAACTCTGGAGAGCTTTGTAGGTGGTCGTCCCAGGATTTATCTCGCCGGCTATCAACGCCCTGTTCGCATTCCTGGCAAGATTGATGGACTTCCTGGTACCCCTTGAACTGCTTCTATTTCATAATATTTTGGATGTGTGATTTAATTATGACAATGGCTTGTGCACACATAACAGTGTACAACCCGTTCTTGTCAAGAAAGGACCCTGTGGTACGCTTCAGTGCCACAATCCTATAAAAGGAGCGAAAGCTTCTTACTTGTGAGTAAAACCTATCAAACCTTTCAATTTTCAAGGTTTTGCTCAAAAGAACAAGTACTTCCCCTTACGTTTTCAAAACCTCAACAATTAGTATTACTTGATGAGGGGGAGTATTTGCTAAAAACTTTGTTCACAAAATTGTTATTCGTGATAATCTTCCCACAAAACTCGAAATGGTCATATTTATTATCAAAACGTTATCAAAAATAGCATTTTTTATATGCCATTTTTGAGGGGGAGAAAAATTATGTGATAAGAAATATGTTGTGAATTGCTATTGAATTCTCGTGTGAAAAGACTTCAACCCATGAATTGACGGGATCTGAACAGTCATACATTGAAAGGATTTGTCTTCCAAGACTTATCCAAGTAAATTGTACCCATTCGAGAAGCTCTTGATAGACATGAACTTTGACGGGTTTGACAACCTTTCGGGGTTGTCCACATCTTCAAGATAGTTATTAGAGCAAGTTGTCACCTAAAAGCTGACAATGTATCTCTTTAACTATGCAACGTAATCGTGTCTCGCAAGGAACTGTCTATCTTGAGTCGATCAATTCAAAAAGTGCGCGCTCTTTCCTCACTGTGCAGATTTCTGTTAAAACTCTTAAGCACATGTCGAGGGGGAGTATTTCTGAAAATCTAAAACTCTTGAAGTGTTCAAACATGTTTTTCATTCACAAACACTTCGAGAGATTTTCATGAAAATGGTCTTATGGCAATGGAGTTATAAGGTGATTAAGGTTAGGAATAACCGTCCTATGATCCGCCAGAGCCGGAGGGATCTACCCAAGGACATCACAAATAGTTATAAGTTTGAAGTCCTTAGGTATGATTATAAAAAGGAGAAAATGAGAATCGGAGAAAGAAGGAGTTGAAGAATTAAAAAGAAATGCAAAGAAAAGGGTGAAAAGAAATAGCCCTCCAGATTATTCAACTTAGGGCAGACACCTGGTTCAATTCATATGCTACTGATAGTCACTTGATGACGCCGGTATTGAAGATTAAAAGTCGTCATGGACCCAGTGACGCATGCACTAAACCTTCTTAGCCACTCAAGTTTCTCTCAACAGAAGCTTGTTTCATTCTCACAGGGAACCCTACATAATCTATCGGCTTTCTCTTAGAGATTGCTGATATTGAAAAAGGAGACCCTCTCCCTAGTCTCCGCTCAGGAAAACCAAAACGCACTATTGAGTCTAGAGCCACGAGATTCATCAAAAGATCTCTTAGGTACACTTGACATTTCATCACTTGTTGTTCAACAATAAGAACATCAGTGGTACGTTATCGAGTCCTTCACAGATCTTAGCAATTTGTCGAGAAAATTTATGAGAGGTTCACAATTGTGATCCTCAGTGATTGAATGGAAACTCCTGCCAGGGTCAACATCAAACAGCCCTGACAGCAGGTCGCTTCGGTAACTCCCCGTGGATTACGCTTAGTGGTCTCAAACGGTCTACAGTCGTGAGGTGATGCTTCGGTGTACCTCAGCGACTCATCTGAACCGTAGGTGTACCTCGGTACATCGCGTTATCTCACTTGTGGGACTCCGATTCAGGAACGGCCTTTGTAAGAATTAGAGTTATGTTTTCTCCACATGCTCATACCAACAACATCACTTATGGAAGTTCTCTCATAATCAAAAGCAACAAAAAGTCAGAATGATTCTTCGTCAACAAAGAATCTACAAAGTTTAAAGACTTAAAGAACTTCATCAACTATAATCCAACGTTAAAGAGCGTGTGAGCATGTTGGAGAAAGACGTGGAGACACTGGAGCAGCGAAGCAGACCTGATGCAGACTACCACACCATACTATCACTTTCAAAGAACAAAGAACAAAAGAACAAAGAAAATGAAGACGTCAAAGCAGAATACTTCAAAGGAAACAATTTCTCTACACTGGGGAGATTGTTCGAATCAAGACGTCTCTTCTCACAAGAAAGAAGAATGTCAGAAGACGTCAAAGCTATTATTACATCAGCACCTACAACGTTATCACTCATTTTATTCATCACTAGCACTTGAGGGGGAGATTGTTGGAATCACTCCTAAACCTTAATTCAAGTGTTAGTAATTCATATGTAATAGTTAGCTTAATATGACCTTTATGTTAGTAATTAGCCTTAGGCTTATGTAGAAGACCCATAAGCCTAGGCCCAAGCCCATATAGGAAAGGAAGGGAACTTGGATGTTGCCCTAGTTCCTTCCCTTATATAAACACATGTAAACCTTCCTTAGAAGGTTGGTTGTTCAATTTATCTCTCTTTCATACCTTACGCCTAACCATTCAATATTTATGTGTGTGTGTGTTTGGATATTGTTCAACCGATCTCTTCTCCATCTTATTTCTACATATTGATGCTTGTGTTACATATATGGGAACCTAACAGCATGTTATCACTCTACCCATCCTACTCACTAAATGTTGGCTCAAATCCTCTGTTGGATGTTTGATTCTAATTTTTTTTTTGGCCTTCCTGGCATATTTTTCACTATTGGGGGAAATGGAGGAGGATTGGATGTTGGCTTCCAATATTTAGACCCAGATAATGGTTTGATGGAGTACTGATAAGTGTCAAACCACTTTGATTGTGAGTACCAGTCACTAACTCCTACATCTGGATCCATCCTAAAATGTAAAAAAGCTGCTACAGCATGTACACAGGGCACTCCAGTAAGGTCCCATAACTTACATTGACAAGTTCTGGTCATCAAATTCACACCATAGGCCTCATCCATTCTCCTAACCTCTACTACTTGATAAACACTAGGTACAACCTGCCATTTCCTTTGGTCCACTTTTAAGTCCTCTAAAAGTTTCCTGATTGTTGGTGTTATCTGGTCATCTAACTCAGAAGCTTTTTGCTCATGCACCAGGTTCTTTGCATAATATAAACTCTAATATCCTCAAGCATAGAGATAATAGGCTTACCTCTAGCTCCAATAATCTGCCCATTGAAGCTCTCTGAAATCCCATTCTCAAATGCGGCACACTGTGAATCAGTTTGGAAGAATGCCTTGCACCATGCACTTGGATTCCTCTCCATGAGATACTTATGGGCTTCCACATCCAGCTGTCTTATCTCCTTCATTTTGCTTGTAAATTCTTGCTCAATGGTAGAGGCTGTAGCACTCCAAAACAGTCTTTTGTAGTGTAATCCAGTCCATTTTCGCTTGAAGTTAGCATACAAGTGCCTTGTGCAGTGCCTATGCTCAGCTTGTGGTAGCCAAGTCTTGACTGCCTCAATCAAACCCTGCATACATAACAGTTTGTAGTGAATATGAGGATATGAGATAAGTTATAATGCATATGAGATAAGTTATAGTACCTTGTGAGCATCTGAGATTACTGTCAACCCAAGACCATTTTCTAGATGAAGATCATCTGCCAACAGTGACAAGAACCAACACAAATTGTTCTTATTTTCAACATCCACCACTGCCCAAGCTATAGGGTACATTTAATTATTGCCATCTCTTCCCATTGCAGTCAATAGTTGACCCTTACACGTATGAGTAATGAAACAACCATTTATACCTATCACCCTTCTACAACCAGCAATCCACCCATCCTTTACACCCTTGAAACACACATAGAACCTATGAAAGTGATTGATTCCATTGTCATTAACCTTAACATCTACATGGCAAGTAGAACCAGGATTTGACTCAAGAATTGCTTGTCTGTATTCCCAAATCTTACCATAATGTTCAATTAAACCCCCTTCATGTTCATACAAAGCACATTGCTTTGCTCTTTTGCATTGACCTACACTGACATCAATCATGTACTTGTCTCTTATATCCTCTCTCATAAACGTATAAGTCACTGCTGGATTATGAACAATCACATTAGCATAATGCCTTGCTATCCACCTAAATGTAACAAGTGAACCCATGTTGTATTTTCTTGTACACTTATGGTCTGAATATAAGGACTTGATTTGGAAAGATCTTTCACCACTCATCCAAGAAGCCCATAGTCTAAATGGACAATGATGACCCTTATGTTGTTGAACTTTCATTCTTGTCCATTTTTCCTTAGGTTGATCCTTAACTGGTGTTTTCTTAACATCTTCAGCCTTCTTATTTTTAGCTTTCTCACCCTCTAAATTTGCATTTGTTTTCTTATTTTTTTTCTTTCTACCAGCACACCTACCCAAAGACACATCTCTAGCACAGTAAACAAGAAGAGACTTGTAGTCACTCCTATAAAACCACAACTGGTATCCATGTTTGACACCATAATCAGCCAGTGCATGTTTCAGTTGTTCAGGGTTCTCAAATTTCATTCCTAGAATTGGCACAAATTCATCCCAAAGTGTCTCTGGGTTGTATGAAGGATACTTTACACCCTTTTTCACCTTATACTTAGCATCTATGAGATCATCCTCTGGGTCACTTTCTTCAACTACGTAAGTACCACTTAAAGGTGGGATGGGGTCATTTCTTTTACCTATGAAGTTACCTTTACCTACAAGCTTGGTTAAAAAAGGATCATCTATTGTCAACTTCTCAAAGACTACCATTTGTTCACCTTCTGTATGAAAGTCAACATTTTCAACAACCTCATCCTCAGACAATTCCTCATCCTCTTCCTTAACCTCCTCACTAATGTTATGCAAATTATCATCATCAAGGTATGCTAAAACATCATAATCATTATAGTCAGTGTACAAGTCCATCCTAGAGGCATTCTGAAATCCTAAAACAACAAACTCATCCATGTCTTCTTGTGTTTTAAGCTCCCTAATCCTTCTAGACAATGTTGTTCCAGGAATACAATAGTACAATCCAGTAGGCTTATTAACAACTAACCTTTGCACTATCTGAAACAACTGTGCAACTTCCATTTCTTCAAATTGAATGTCATTAATTATCTGACACTCACCATCTATGTATTTCAGAGGGTTGGGGACAAAAACCCCATCGTGATGGAGTTTTACTGTAAAATCACCCATTAGTTAACAACCTGCAATAGAAAATTAGACATTAGGGTTCCATAATTCATTAATTACATATTAGAAAAAATTAGGGTTCCAAAATTGGGGATGTTAATACAAATAAACCGTAAAAACGTTTATTAATATTTTGCGATCTCTTTGTGTTTTGTTGATAACATATATAATATTGTCTTAAGTATAATTTTAAGGATACATGTTATTTTTGTAAAGCATTTACATATAATCTTTTAAATACAAAAATGTAGTAACAAAAGCATTTGTTGTAATAGTTAATTAGGATGGGTAAAAATCACAACCCATGGATCTTAACCCATACCCAAAGAGACTTGATACAATGTATACTTAGATACATTGAATCTAGATATAACCCATGGACCAACCCATGACCCATAACCAAAAAACCCATGGGCAAAGAGGAGCGTTCCACGGATCCCTAGCTTTGTGCTAGCCGGATCCCGAGTGGAAGGGATCCGTGGGATCCGTGTGAACAGTGAGGAAATTTGCCTATAAATAGAGAGCCATTTCTTCATTAGATCTCACCCCTCTTCTTACTAAATCTCTCATACACTCTCATTCTCTTCTAACATATAGATCACTTGATCTAGAGAGTTGTTCTTCTTTTCTTTCTATTTGTGATTCTCATATAGGTCCTTCTCTAAGGCGAGATCACGAGCATTCTACAAGTCATCCAAGCAAGGGGTCCTTGATTGATTTGTCACTCCGCAAGATTTCTGTAGCGAAGATCTTGTATTTGATATTTCACATATTTGTTGTGTAATAGTTGTGTTGGTTTGGTCCACCGTGCTACGGACTCGGTATCTAGCTTTGTACCGGATAAAGTGTAAGCAACGTTGTGAAGGCTTCTCCGCCAAGTGAAGGAGTTTGTTGACATAGTGCTTGAACTCTCGAGTAGGTGACTCGGGGAGTGGAGTAGGACAAGGAAGGTGTCCTTGTAGCCGAACCACTATAAATCGGTTGTGTCATTTCTATCCCTTATCTTCGTTTATTTACTTACATTATCATTAGATCTATACGTTCTCAACATCCATACGATTTCACATAATATCGAATCTAAAGTTTTTGAAATCAACTTAAAATCGGCAAAACTATTCAACCCCCCCCCTTCTAGTTTTCCACAATTGGCATCAAGAGCTAAGTTTATAAAAGTTTTAAAATAAAATTGTATTTTAAAAACTTTTCGATCACTATGGGTTCTGAAAATTATAAGGAAGGGCAATCTATGCAACGACCACCACTACTTGAAACTAATGGTTTTATATATTGGAAAAATAGATTCGAAACATATGTGAAGTCTAAAGATATTGATCTTTGGTACATTATTGTTGAAGGTGATTTTGAGGCTACCTCAAATGATGATAAAGGAAATTTAGTTCACATACCTCATGATAAACTAAATGATGAAATGAAGAAAAAGCTTTCTAAAAATAGTGAAGCAAAAATGGTTTTATATAATGCTTTACCGAAAAAGGAATTCGAAAGAATTTCTATGCTTAAAACCTCTAAAGAAATTTGGAATTCTTTAGTTGTAACTCATCAAGGCAACCAACAAGTTAAAAATAATAAAATTGATCTATTTGTTCAACAATATGAACAATTTTCAATATCGGATGAGGAAACTATAGATCATTCATTTGCTAACTTTAATACTATTATTACATCTTTACAAGCACTTGATGAATCCTTTTCTAGCCGTAACCATGTTAGGAGATATCTAAGGGCACTTCCATCGAAGTGGAGATCCAAGGTGACGGCAATCAAAGAGTCAACAGATTTGACAATCCTCACCCTCGATGAACTCATAGGCAACCTAAAAGTCTACGAGCTTGTCCTTGCTAAAGATTCCGAAGCCTCAAAGGTGAAAGAGAAACACAAATCTCTTGCCCTTAAAGCCAAAAAGATTTCGAGCGATGAGGAGAGCTCATCTTCGAGTAGTGACGACGAAGAGTATGCTATGGCGGTAAGGGACTTTAAAAAGTTCTTTAGAAGAAAGGGTAGATACGTCAAACAACCGTATGACGATAAGAAAGGCTTTCGGAAAAACAAAGAGGACGAAAAGCCAAAAGATGATCGTACTTGCTTTAAATATGGGGACCCAAACCACTTTATTAGTAAGTGTCCCAAACGGGATGATCAAAAGGCATTCGTGAGCGGCACGTGGGGAATGAGCGACGAGGAGGACGAAGAAATTTGTCTCATGGCAAATGACGAGGTATGTCACGAATACTATAGTAGTTCATCACTTGATGACGACTCATTGCATAATGAATATGATAAACTATGCAATATTAGCTTAAAACTAATTAACAAAAACAAGCTTTTAAAGAGTCAAAACCAACGTTTAGATAAAGAAGTCATAGAATTAAAAGCAAAACTAAAACGTTTAGAAAAGGGTAAAATAGCAAGTGGTGAATGTGAACTTTGTGTTCAACTTCAAACACTAGTTGATCATTTAGATTCTAAAATTGCTAGAATGAGTACAAACACCTTAGATACAATACTCGATGGTGTTAAAACCGGCAACAACCAAAAAGG